>CM052896.1:104637049-104716287 GCA_028534135.1 Potos flavus
CTGTGTGTGATTTGGGGCTAGATTTGTCATTGGCAAAGGAGACATGACTTTTTGGGAGGAAAAATAACATGCAAGTCCTTGAAAGAGGAAAACAAGTTTGTTTGTTTCCAGCTGCTTTGGGGTAGGGGGCAGGTGTCTCTCCATCTTGCACTGATTGGGCCACCTCAAGAAGCCCACTCAGTCCCACTCGGGGATTTTAAAGTTGGAACCTCTTGAAATCTTTAGTAAAGCTTCCCTTGTGGCTCTCATTTCAACAGTGGTCATGAAACTAAAACTAAATGGAGGCTCCCCATTTCACAAATGAGCTTCTTGTGCCTTCTTCTTTGGCCTTTCAGAGCTGTCCCACAGTGAGCGGGAGAGCTGGGCCTTTAAGCATCCTTGATAATCAGTCCTGGATGTGGGCAACCTGGGAAGGTGGCGTGGGCACACTTCTTCTCCTAGGAAAGCTTGGGGCGTAAAACCAGGGGCCTTGTCTCTTCCCCAAAGGGACACGTCCATCTGGGGTTTCTGAAATTCGGGTCTCCCTCTCCCACCTCCGGCTGCCCTCCCGATTGGAGTGGCCCTCCTGCACACACCCCCACAGGGACATCCTCAGGCAGAGGGGACACCGGGCAGAAGCACTCCTGGCCCGGGGTTAGAGGGGAAATAAGGCAAAGGGAGACGAGAAACCCCACTTCATCCATTTGCATCTTTTTGTCTAGATACGGAGAAATTTTTCACCACCGGACAAAGGGAGCTGTACCTGGAGGCCTGCAAACTGATGGGCGTAGTGCCTGTCTCCTACTTTCTCCGGAACATGGAGGAGCCCTACGTGAACCTCAACCACCACGGGCTGGGCCCCAACGGTACCAAGGCTATTGCTATAGCCTTGGTGGTGAGCATGTTAGTGGGGCACATGGAGACCGGTAGAGGTGGGGGTTGACGGAGTGGCGGCCCCAAGACCCAGAGAGATCCTCCAGGGGACCCTAGATTGCAAGCTTTATGCTTTATGCATCTCTCTCTCTTTCTCGCTCTCGGCTTGGAATGAGCAACCAAGGACTTGACCTTGAATTCATCATGGCTTTATATAATTATAATCGATTGCATACAAACCACCTTGCATCCCCGAAAAACAGAACCTGTGACGACTGTAGGTCAGCACTGTTCATTTAGGATGGTAAAGGGAAAGTTTGATTTAAAAAAAAAAAACACTCATTCATTTTGGGAAATAGAACAGCATTTGCATTGAGCACATGTCCATTAAGAGGCTACATGAAATGTGAGATTGCGCTGCTTTCTGGAGGGGAGGGAAGAGGGGAAGAGCAGAGAAGAACAAAGCCATCTCGCAATTTATTGAGTGTTGAAAGACTGATTAATGAGGTGTTAGGAATGCACCATTACCTCATGAGTTTCATGGAAAAAAAAAACAACAACAGATAATAATGCAGCTCTCTCAGGACTTGGGCCAGTTGTCTCTTAGTAACAACAGTTTCTGTTTGGGGGGAGTTTTCTCTTCTCTGATTCTCTGTGTCACTAATTTGACAATTAATCACTGTGACATGTCGGCGGACTGAACTGGCATTTATCTTTTGTACTGTTCAACTTTGCACGTGTTGTGTCTTCCCGGCTTAGCTTAAAAGCCCCCTCACAGTAGTGGTCGTGTTTCATGGGTCTGGTCCCTCCCTCACCTGCCCGCCTCTGCGCCCTTGCACTTGTTGGGGTGCAGGGGTGTTCTCTGCCCTCTCGTGCTTGTTTCCCCAGCAGTCGGCACAAAGAGTAACCAGTGGGTACTGGCCTGTGTGAGATGAATGTGGCTAGGCCTGGGGGGGCGCCTGTCCACTGCCCCCCAACACCATGCTGCACCGGGACCCGAGGTGTGGAGGGGGAGAATAGCAAACAGTGCTGCTTAGAGCGGACCCCTGGCCCTCGTGCTGCAAGTCACTTCCTCTGACCTCGCTGCCTGCGGGCATGCCGACTAGCTTGGATGGAGACATTTAAGACTGAAGTCCAGGTCCTTCCAAGCAGCTTGGGGCCACGTCCTGACTAAAGAAACATGCCAGATAAGCCAGAGCCTGAGCAAGACCTCCGGAGGAAGCAGGCGTAGTACATGCTCTATGTTTCAATACCCTGATGAAATGCATCAATTTCTCCTTAATCTTAGAGTAGGTCACAGTTTCTCTCCTCCAGGCTAGATAGCTACACTCTGTTTAGCTCATCCCTGTGCCTCGCATTTTTCAAGGACTTCATCGTTTTACTGTCCCCTTTCTAAATTCCCCCGCAGAGCCCCCTTTGGTGGAGGTGCGCAGAATAAGCATACTGTCCCAGCGCACCTCGGCGGGACGGCTTGTCCCCGGGCTTTCTCCTGCTCCGGTTCGTTCTCCAGAAGCGCTAGCCTGCAGCTCCGTACCCTCCGAAAAGGCTGGGATGTTAAGGGAGAGGACAGGCTCTGGGCAAGGGCAGGGAACCGGTCAGGTCACCGACTCCCTCTGTCTTTTTCCCCCTCTGCTCGCGGCGGCCGAAGTCCAACACGAGTGTCACCAACCTGGAGCTGGCAGACAACTGTCTCCTCGAGGAGGGCCTCCGGAGCCTGGTGGAGATGCTGCAAGAGAATTACTACCTGCAGGAGATGGTACTGTGGCCCCCTTCGCCGGCTCCCACCCCTGCACCGGGGCTCTCGCACCCACCTGGGAGGGGCCAAGACCCCCGCTCCGGCCCCAGCCAGCCTCCAGCTTTCTGCTATCGGCCTGGAGGACTCTCTCCTCCAGAGGGGACTTCTCAGAGGAGAGCCACGCATCAGGGGCTGGCCAGGTGGTTGTGTTCCCCGTGGCCCAAGGAAATCCTAAGAAACCAGTTCTGTCTGGCCCTTATAAGCCCTTCCGCAGAGTCGCTTTAAAGTGAACTTAGAGAGTGGGGTGCCTGGGTGGCTCTGGGTTAAAGCCTCTGCCTTCAGCTCAGGTCATGATCTCAGGGTCCTGAAATCGAGCCCCGCATCGGGCTCTCTGCTCGGCGGGGAGCCTGCTTCCCCCTCTCTCTCTGCCTGCCTCTCTGCCTACTTGTGATCTCTCTCTGTCAAATAAATAAATAAAATCTTTTTAAAAAAATTAAAAATTAAAGTGAACTTAGAGAAAATAAAGGCATGAAATACTTTCACCAAACACAGTGTGTCTGGAGACAGATGATGGTGAGGGTCACATAAGCATGTGAATATACTTCAGACCACTGAACGGTGCCCTTAGGAATAGTTAAGATGGCAAGTGTTGTGTTATGTCTAGTTTACCGTAATTTAAAAATGAGGAAAAAAGAGGAGAAACAATTAAGATAATAAGGGCTGGTTTATATAAAGTTCTCTCCCACAAGCCCTGAAGGACAGTGTCCATTTGTATCCTTACATGTTCCCAGCACAGTCATTCATGTTTCACAAATCAATGAATGAAATTTACGATGATGAATTACTCTAAACGAATCTTTCAATTGCTTTATGCCGTACTCTCCAAATAAAGCTGTCTTAGGCTTCAAAAAAAATGTGCAGTATGCTTATCTAAAGTACTAGGGCTAGAGGCGTCTGGGTGGTTCAGTTGTTAGGCGTCTGCCTTCGGCTCGGGTTGTGATAACAGGGTTCTGGGATTGAGCCCCGCATTGGGCTCCTCGCTCGGTGGGAAGCCTGCTTCTCCCTCTCCCACTCCCCCCGCTTGTGTTCCCTCTCTCACTGTGCCTCTCTCTGTCAAATAAGTAAGATAAAATCTTTTAAAAAAATAAAATAAAGTACTAGGGCTAAACCAGAGAAGTGGAGAGTCACCAAAACCAACTTCAGAGAAAACCGAGACGGGCAGGAGGGCCTCACAGCCAGGCTTTAGGAAAGCTGAATTCCCATCGTCCTCTGCTCCTTTGCTCTTCCCAATCCTTCCTACCCTCTCACCCCTGCCCCTCTCCCCACTCAGCCCTACTCCCCGGTGTAGGCCTCAAGTAAGGCCCTCCCCGACACCATTTGTTAACGAGGGCCCTTGGGTGGTGTATTCACACACGTAAGCGTGTTCTTGCTTTTTAGAATGTTTCCGACAATGATCTTGGCTTGAAGGGGGCCAGAATCATCTCAGAATTCCTTCAGAGAAATACCTCTTCGCTCTGGAAACTCCAGCTTTCAGGTGAGCCCATGGAAGAGGCAGGAGAGGACAAGGGGATGGGAAGGAGAGAAAGGGAAGAGCAGAGAGAATCCAGGGTCTCATTGAGCCGGACCAGGCCCCCTCTGAGTGCCAAGACCAGAACACTGCGTCCGCACCCTGCTAAGCCCTCTGCTCATCCCTCTGACTCTCCCGGACAGAGACTTCTGACTCACTTGGCAGCATGCCCGCCTCTGCTTGAAAAGTCTCTCCCCCAGGTATCTGCATGGCTCACTCTGTTGCTTTATTCATGCCTCTGTCTGAATGTCATCTCCTGAGGGGAGGACTTCCCTGACCTCCCCTCCATCTCCATCACTATCCTGTTTCCCTGCTGGGTTTCTCTTAACAGCATTTATTGCTACCTGATCCCCAATTGTACACTAGGTTTGTCATTAGTCTGTTATCTGTCTCTCTCACAGAAAAAAAAAAAAAAGTCACTTGAGAACTCTAGCACCCATAGACTTGTCCTCACTCAGGTTTGTGGTTTGGGTGTATATTATCTTCAGGGTTCTGGAACCCCTGAGAAATTAACCTAAGTGGTCCTATGCTGGTAATGCCCTGGGGCATGCGACAGGAACAAACAGAATACCTCACTCGAGGAACAATCCCTCGACCCAGGCTCCAGGCCGTTTGGGGTTCCCACAGATAAAGCTCCGCTACAGATGGGCTCACAGTCCAAAAGTGCAAAACAAGGAAACAAAACACTGCAAGAGCTGTCCGATTCTAACAAGTGGCAGCCTCAAGAACTTACGAAAATAGAATTATTAGAAATAGGGGTGCCTGGGTGGCCCAGTCGGTTAAACATCTATCTTCAGTTCGGGTCATGGTCCTGGGGTCCTGGGATGGAACCCCACATCAGGCTCCCTGCTCGGTGGGGAGTCTGCTTCTCCCTCTCCCCTGGCCCTCCCCTGACTCATGTGCGCACTCTCTCTGTGTCTCTAAAATAAATAAATAAATCGGTAAAAAAAAAAAAAGAATAAAAGGATCATCCCAGGGGTACCTAGCTGGATCAGTCAATAGAGCATGCAACCCTTGATCTCAGGGTCATGAGTTAGAGCCTCACATTGAGTAAGAGATTACTTAAAAAAAAATGTCTTAAAAAAAAAAAGAAGACTATACCAGGTTACAGTTCCACCAATGGAATATCTATTTCCTGGTTATTAGCAAGTTTTTTGTGAATCAGAATAATTAAATGTGTGGATGTCGAAGTCACCGTATGTGGGTGCAAATCCCGGCTTTGACACAGGCAAGTTATCTAGCCCTTCTGTGACTCATTTTTCTCATTTATGAACTAGCAAGAATTATATTGCCTACTTCAGACAGTGACTGCTGAGATGAAGTGAATTAAAATCTAGAACACCTAGAACAATACCTAGGACCTAAGTATTCAGTAAGTGTTCATCACTATTACTATCTTTATTACATTCACACATTACTACTGAAATAAAACATCTTTTTCAGATGATTATTTCCATTTTTATTTCCTCCTCTATGAAATGTCAATTGTTCCATGGGATTATTTATATTATTGAGTGTTAGAAACTCTTTATATATTATACATATTCACACTTGAATGTTAGAATGTTACATATGGCTTTGCTTACGGTGTTTTCTTATACAGATTTCTTATTAAGTTTGCATTTTTTTACTGTTGTCAAGGTCATCATTCTTAAAAAAAAAGTCCATCATACTTTTTTATAGATTTGATTTTTTTTTTAAAGATTTTATTTATTTGTTTGATACAGAGAGAGATCACAAGTAGGCAGAGAGGCAGGCAGAGAGAGAGGAGGAAGCAGGCTCCCTGCTGAGCAGAGAGCCCGATGTGGGGCTTGATCCCAGGACCCTGAGATCATGACCTGAGCCAAAGGCAGAGGCTTTAACCCACTGAGCCACCCAGGCGCCCCTATAGATTTGATTTTTGTAGTCCTGCTCAAAAAACTGTTTTCTACTTCGGATTTTAAAAATTTTTTCCTTTATTTTCTTCAGATGTTTTTGTGATTTTGTTTTTTTATCCCTAATCTTCAATATATCTGGAACTTATTGTTGTTCATGGCATGAGAAGCGAAAGAATCGAACACTGTATTTCCAAAACCGATAGCCAGGTGCCCCAGCATCATCAACTGAATAATCTAGTCTTTACTGACTAATGTGAAATGTCACCTTTATTGTATATTAAACTTCCATGTAAATACAGGTTTCTTTCTAGATTTTCTTTTCCATTTCATTAATCTCTGTGTCTATGTCTATGTCAAGACCACACCATTTTAATATTTGTTTAGAATATTAAAATTATATGCCATATGTTTTAATTTAATGATTAGTCATAATTAATGAAATATATCAAGTATACAATATGTAATATATTAGCCATATAATTATATTATATGACACAGTATGTTTTATATTTGAGTGGACAAATTCTGACCTTCTTTTTCAAAGTAATCTTGGCTATTCTTGTGCAATTTCTCCTCTAGCTGAATTTTAGAATCATCTTGTCAAGTTCCATCAAAAAAAAACCCCCAAACTGTTGGGATTTTGCTTGGGGTTATATTTAATGTTCTAGATTAATTTAGGAAAGAATTGACATATTCAAAATATTTCATGTCTTCATTTAAGAAGACAGTAGCAGGTTACAATTCTATCAGTGGAAAATCTGTTTCCCTATACTGTCTCCATTTTGGCTCTCAGCAACTTATCTGTAAATGAGAATGATTAAATGTGTGGATGTTGAAGTCAATGCTTGGTTCCAAATCTCAAGCACTAGGTTTGTCTCTATTTCTTCAAGTCTTTTTTTATCTTCTTCAATAAAGTATTATGCTTTTATTCCATTAGAAGTCTTGCACATTTCATTTTAAATCCAAGTGTTCTATCATTTTATTCTTACGTGAACAGAATGTTGTTTCTATCATATATTCTAAGTGGTTATTGCTGATATGTCTGAGAGCTATCAATTTCTGTACATTGATCCTATATCCAGTCACTTTATTTATTTATGTATTCACTCATTCATTCATTTACTTAGAGAGCACAAGTGGGGGGAAGGGAGGGGCAGAGAGAGAGGGAGAGAGAATCTGAAGCAGGCTCCACACTCAGCGCAGAGCTTGACATGAGGCTCAGGACCCCAAGATCATGACCTGAGCCGAAATCAAAAGTCAGACGCTTAACTGACTGAGCCCCCCCGGTGCCCACCCCCCAGGCACCTTATTGAGTTATCTTACTAGTCCTAATGTTTTGTCAGTTAATTTTCTTGGATTATTGAGGTAGGTGATCATGTCTGCAAATAATGGGAGTTTTGTCTCTTCTTTCCAATATTTATAGCTCCCAGTGACTTTTCTAGTTGCATTGGCTAAGACCCCTAATATAGCATTAACATAGTACAGAAAGCTCTGTGAAAATACAAATTACCCAGTCCTATTCTAGGCTGCTGAATCAGAATCTTTAAAGGGAAGGATCTAGGCATCTGTATTTTATCAAGCTTACAGCCGGCTCTACTATTTGTTTTTATTTTTTTAAAGATTATTTATTTATTTATTTGACAGAGAAAGAGATCACAAGCAGGCAGAGAGGCAGGCAGAGAGAGAGGGGGAAGCAGGCTCCCCGCCAAGCAGAGAGCCTGATGCGGGGCTCGATCCCAGGACCCTGAGATCATGACCTGAGCCAAAGGCAGAGGCTTTAACCCACTGAGCCACCCAGGCGTCCCCAGCTCTACTATTTGTAACCACTAATGTAAACACAATTTGAATAGCTAGAAACCTAATTTTATACCTTGACTAGCTTATTGTCTCATTTTATTGCACTGGTACAGTGCTGAGAGTAAGATAAGGAGGGCACATGCCTCAGTCCCAGAATTTAAGAGGCACAAAAAAGCCCAGTAACCAAGTAGATAATATTGTGTTGCAATGTTCGTAAAAGTAAAAAATGATGGGGGAAAAAAAAGTCTGTGGTGAACAAAATATCAATACTTCAAATATCAATACTTCAATACTTCAAATATAAAACAAGATCCAAAGGGGACAGGTTGTGGTGAAGTGAGGCCTAGCCTTGCAAGGGCAGGGTCAGATCCTGCCTTTATTTAAAATTTTAAAACTTTGTTCATCCTAGAAATATTGCATTAATTTCGATGTTTACAAATACTGCATTAAGATACTGCTCATTGCGCTTACGGAGCTGAGATTTTGCTCGCCTCACTCGGCCCCCTCTGGTCCTGGCCCTGCGGCTGTAGTCTTATTTTTTATCACAGGACTGACTTTAGGCGCTAAGCTAGGGGTTGGGGTCACAGGGGGCGCACAGGGGACTGTGGGCTGGCTCCTGGAACTCCTTGCCCTATCATGGCCAAGAAAGCAGGGAAGGTTAAATATATATATTAATATATATATAAATATATGTCCATATATTTGCTTTAAGTACGTGCCACCTTTCCTATGGCTGATTGTTCCAAAGGGAAGAGCCTGGCAGGGCCAGGACCTGGGAGGGGAAGGGAGCCCTAGTCTGGACAGCCTTGCAAACACCTCCCCCCTTCACTGCAGGAAATAACTTCACGGACGAATCCGCAGAACTGTTGTGCCAAGCCCTGTCGGTAAGAAGTGAGGGGCGGGTGCCACCGAGAGCCCTGTGGGAGATGCCCTGGGCGATGCGGGGCGCCTGGCGGGTGGCTCTGGGCAGAGACAAGTGAGATCCCCCTGAATGTCTAGGGAGCTGGTAAGGGTCTGGACGGTGCCTAGCCTGACAACAGCCACGGCAGCAGCAGGGCTGTTTGGAGAATATCTTGGGTCTAAAAACTCTGTGCAAGTGAATGTCTTGGGTCTAAAAACTCTGGTCTGCCCAATTTTTGGTGCATGGGAGCCCTCCATCACATGGCCCTCTCTACACGGTTTCTTTCTCCAGGCCAATTACCAAATCAAGACGCTGGATCTCAGCCACAACCAGTTCTCTGATAAGGGAGGAGAGCACATGGGCCAGATGCTGGGTGAGTCCCCCACGGAGGGAAGGGTTTCGCAAAGGAGATGCACTTGGCAGACGGTCAGGGCTGCATCCCCTGTTTTTTATTGTTATTGAATATTCAAATCATAAAGTGGTGGAAGCCACACCCCAGACATTTTAAGTGGCGCCAACACCTGAATGTGGGAAGTAACACTTTACAAAGATCAGAAGAACATACGAAGAAATAACTTGCTGACCTCAGGGAGGTCACAGCAGGTGAAAACTGTAACAAGAATGATTCATTGGTTTGACAACAATAAGTTTGAAACTTGCCTATGATAAAAGATGTTACAGGGCAATGTGAAAAGACAAGCAATGCACAGAGAGTGCATACTTGCAGCATCTGTATCATATACAAGATTTGTGTTCAGAATATTGATAAAAGATCCTATAGATCCATTGGCCAATGATAAATACTCCTAGTAAAACAATGATCAAGGCATATAGGCAGTGCAAAAAGAAAGCCAAATGCCTAAACTCTCTAGCAATTAGAGAAATGCAAAATAAAACAATGAAAAGATCCCCCTTGCCCTCTACCAAAGCTGCAGAAATTTTAAGTCAGAGAATTTCCAGTGCATTGAACCCAAGGGAAAAATAAGAACTCTCTGAAGCTGCTAGGTAAAGGCACTTTGGAGAGCAGTTTGACAGTATTTAATAAAATTGATAATGTATATATTCTGTGGTACAGCAATTCACCTGTGCGTGTCTCAGAGACGCTCTCACATGTACACAGACAGAGAGGTCTGAGGAGGATCACTGCAGATTTGTTATAAGAAAAAAAAGGAAGGAAGGAAGGAAGGAAGGAAGGAAGGAAGGAAGGAAGGAAGGAAGGAAGGAAGGACCTAAATGTTCATTCCCAGGGAAATGAGTAGAAAAGGGGATCACCATTAGCAGGAGAGATGCTACTTTAGGTGGGTTGGTGAGAAAAAGCCCCACAGGGAAGGTGGCTTTTTGTTGAAACCTGAATATCCAAGAAGAATCACCACGCCAGGTTCTGGAAGCACAGCATTCGAGGCGGAAGGAGCAGAGCCTGGCATGTCTGAGGAGGGGGACGGTGTGACTGTGGCAGAGCAGGCAGGGGAGAGGGGAGGGGAGCGGGCAGGGGAAGGGAATGGGAGGAGGAGGTCACCAAGGTGGCCTGCTGCTCCTCAGCCGGGACTTGGTGGGCTAAGACACGCATGAAGTCTGAATTTCATTCCCCATGTGATGAGAAGTCGGCGCGGGGTGTTAGTGTCGGGGAGTGACACGGCTTGCTTTGCAGTTTTAGAGGAACCGTTTTGTGACGTTTTATGCAATTCTATGAAGAACACAGCTGAGGACAACCAGACTCTTACATACAGAGAACAAACTGGTGGCTGTTGGGGCGGGGGTGGGGGGCATGGGTGAACTAGGCGGAGGCAATTGAAAGGTACAAACGGCCAGTTATAAAACGAGTAAGTCATGGAGATGAGAAGTATAGCATAGAGAACATTGTCAATAATATTGTAATAGTGTTGTTTGGTGACAGATGGTGACTCTACTTGCCATAGTGAACGCTAAGTAATATATAGAATGGTTGGATCGATACGTCATACACCCGAAACTAACACGACATTGTATGCTAATTGCACTTTAAAAAAAAAAAAAAAAAACGGAAGAAGGAAGGCCAGTTAGGAGGCTAATACAAGAGTCCAGGCAAGACGGGACCGTAGCTGGAGCTGAGGGGAAAGGTAGTGATAGAGAGGAATGGATGGATCCAGAATGGACTTTGGAAGTAAAGCCAAAAAGACTTGCTGATGCGTGGAACGAAGGAAAGGGAGAGAGAAAGATACACACCTGGTTATTTTGTTTCAGGAACCGGTTGGATGGTGGTGCCATTTACTTAGAGGGGGAAAACTCGGGGAGTAACAAGGACGGAGGGACAGGAGTCAGGAGCCGAGACTTCTGTGTGGGTCATGTGATGTTTGCCGTGTCCGTTTGACTTCTACAGGGAGACATCTGGTTTGCTCTATGGGTTTAGAGCTTGGTGAACAGGTCAGGACTGGAGTTCTGCATCTGGGAGTTAGAGGCATTGCAGTGTATTCAAAACCATGGGGCAAGATGAGATCATTCAGGCAAGGAGTGTAGATGGAGTTAAGGCGGTGGCCACTGGACCACTCTGACACCTTTAGGTGTCCCGGAGCGGGGAGGCGGGAGTGGTCAGCCAAGTAGGGGGAAGGGGAGGTATGAAGGAGCCAAGTAAGGGATGCTTTCAGGAAGGAGAAAGTAGTCTCGGCTGGGTCAATTGCTGCGTAGAGATCAAATAAGAGGAGCTCAGGAAAGTGACCACAGGACTCGGCAATATGAAGATAATTGGTGACCCTAACAAGAGCTGTGTTAGAGAAGGAGGTGAGCGTGAAGACCTGACTGGAGAGGGCAGAATTGAAAATGGGCTGCGAAGAAGTGAAATGGCAACGTGGGCCCTTCCAGGAGCTTCTCGGAGACGAGGCTGGGCAGAAAGATGGGTGACATGGAGGCAGCAAGTTTCGTAAAGATGGAAAATACTGATAGGAAGGAAAGAAGAAGAAACGGGTCGTGAGGAAGGAAGAGAAGGTAGTTGTAGGACAGAGTCCTTGAGAAGGTGGACAAAACAGAGGAGCATAGGAGAAGGGAGGGAAAAATAAAACAAGATGAAATCAGAGAGGGAGACAAACGGTAAGAGACTTAATCATAGGAAGCAAACTGAGGGTTACTGGGGGGGGACAGGGCAACGGGATGGGCATTAAGGAGGGGGGGACGCGATGTAATGAGCACTGAGTGTTATATACAACTGATGAATCACTGACCTCTACCTCTGAAACTAATAATACACTGTATGTTAATTAATTGAATTTAAATTTAAAAAAAGAAAAGAAAAGGCTGGCAGCCATGGAGTGAGGAACAAAGGGGCACAAGTAGCCTCTGGGAACAGTGCTGAGAGAGGGAGGGGCCGGAGGTGTGAGGTGTGCGCCCAAGGTGACAGGTAGGCTGGGGGGGTGGGGGATAGGAGGGGTGGGGGGTGGAGGGTAGAGCTCTCCCATGTCACTGCTGCCACCAGCTCAGTGAGGTGTGAGCGACATCTTCCCCGAGAGGGGCAGGTCCAGGCCGACAGGTCAGAGGGGAGGAGTAAAGTGTACCAGCCTTGTGGGGCAGTTTGATTCCATCTGAAAACTGATTTTCAAATACTTTAAAACTAAATTTTAGGGATACCTGGTTGGCTCAGTTGGTGGAGCCTGTGTCTCTTGATCTTGGGGTTGTGGGTTCAAGCCCCATGTTGGGTGTAGAAATTACTTAAAAATAAAATCGTTTTTAAAAAACCCTAAATTTTGGGTGCCTCGGTGGTTCAGTCGTTAAGCGTCTGCCTTCGGCTCAGATCATGATCCCATCGTCCTAGGATCATCATCGGGCTCTCTGCTCAGCGGGAAGTCTGCTTCTCCCTCTCCCTCTACCCCTCCCCCCTGCTTATGCGCGCTCTCTCTCTCGAATAAATAAATAAAATCTTTTTAAATAAATAAATAACCCTAAATTTTAAAACAAATTTAAAGTGATAACATCCTGTTATCATCGTATTGTATATGAGCTTTAAGAAATATTTATTAGTATTAAAGCTGCCAGTTATCAAGTGATTGCCTTGGGATACGCATCATGCTAGACATTTTACATCGGTTTCCCCCCAAACCTTGTATGGGTTACTATCTCCATTTTCACAGATGAGAAAACAGAAGTAAGGGAAGAATAAGTAGCCTGCTCAAGGGCACACGGCTAGTCAGGGGTGAGAACAGAAGTCGCACTTAAATTTTGTGGCCATCGAAGAGACGCAGGTGTACAAGGCATAGTAAGGGAGGAAACTGGCAGAGAAGAGGGAGTAGGGGTAAGAAGAGAATGAAGGCAGGGGAAAGTTTGTTCTCGAGACGATATAAGGTGTCGTACGCTTTACTGAAAGTCCATTCTGGTGGCTGACACAAGAGACAATCAGTACACAGTGCACTGACCGTGGAAAAGAACATCAAGTAAGACATTTTCCTGAATGCATTATATGTTAAAAAAAAAAAAAAAAAAGACATTTTCCTGGATCTGAGGGCTGAAGGCACTCCCTCCCACCCAGGAAAGTTTCGAGAGTTCTTCAGCCTCTTTCTGACAGTGTCCTCAGCATAGCCGCCCTCCCCCAGTAAAAATAACCATGATCACGTGTTTCAACCGGATATTTTCCCAACCCTAAATAGCATGTAAGCGAAAATATTTTTTTGAAAGATTTATTTATTGATTTTAGAGACAGAAAGAGCTGGCGAAGGGCAGAAGGAAAGGGAGAGAGTCCTAAGCAAACTCCCCACTGAGTATGGAGCCTGAAGCTGGGCTCGAACTCACGACCCTGAGATCATGACCTGAGCTGAAACCGAGAGTCAGACACTTAACGGACTATGCCAACCAGGCACCCCCCAAAATATTTTTAAGTTAAAAAAAAGTACTTCTATGCAAACCAGCTTCTAGATAAGCCTGATGCCTCACCACTTAGAAGAGATAGTGTCCCTAAAGCTTTCCAGAACCTCCTCTGCTCCTGTAGTTGTCCAAGAAAAACACATCACATAATGTAATATGCCATCACAGCCTCCCTGTGTAAATATGACCCTTGGGTTCCATACTATCTCTACCAATTTAATGGCTGCATCATATGCTGCCAGATGGATGTTTATTATATACTTTACCCTTCCCCTGTGAGTCACGAATGTTACTTTTATAAGTGAGGCCATGGTAAACACCGACAAGCACGTAACTCTTCTCATATCCTGCACTGTCTCCTTAGAAAGAGTCTCAGAGGTGACATTGTTTGTGTGATAGGGCACACACATTCCAAGAGCCAATTATCTGTGACCAGATCACATTTGCCAAATAGATTGTAGCAATTTGCTTGCTACCTGCCATATACGAGTAGGATTGTTTTACCACATTGTTGCCAGCATCGGGAATCCTCTCATAATTTTGTCTGTAAATGAATAACTGAAAAATTATTGCCCCACTGTCTTACTTTGCATGAGCATTGAGTAGTCCTTATTCCCCAATGTCATGGACATCTGTCAACTCTGAGAATGGGTTCCCTGGGATTTGGGGAACACTAAGATGACTCCCTCCCTCCCCCAGCCCTCAATATAGGGCTCCAGTCACTGGATCTGAGCTGGAATCGCTTCCACATACGGGGAGCTGTGGCCTTGTGCAATGGTCTCCGGGTAAGGCGCTCTCTGGCAGTGGTATGTTGAGGCCAGTGAGGACCTCCAGGGCCTCCCGTCCCTCCATCTTGAACCTCTTCCTTATGACCCCATGGATGAGCGCATGTTGAGCTCTCATCCAATGCTTTCCCGTTGTTAGCGTCCCTCCCACAATTCCTGGATGTGCTTTAATCTTTAGTATAAATCCTGCTTTGGCAAATTCACCTTGCTGCCTCGGTGGCTATCTCTGGGGACACTTCGAGAGGGCGGTTTCATTAGGGGGTAGGGAATGACCAGGTTCTGACTCCCTCCACTGGGTGGCATCTGGAAAGTTCTGCCGAAGCTCTCCCTCCTGGAGACCACTGGGCACCCAAACTGGATGGCAGCAGGGGAGAGAAACCAGGGCCTGGTGGCTGGAGGAGTCACACGCAGCTTTGATGCTGGTGCTGTTCTCTCCCCTCCCTGGAGGTTAATATGACCTTGCAGAAACTGGATGTCTCTATGAACGGCTTTGGGAACGAGGGGGCTACGGCCCTAGGGGAGGTCCTCAGACTCAACAACTCCCTGGTCTACCTAGACATCGGCAGCAATGACATCAGCAACGACGGAGTCTCCAAAATCAGCAGAGGGCTGGAGGTCAATGAGAGCCTCCAAGTTCTGAAGGTGAAGTCTTTATTGAAGCTGGGAACAAGCCGTGTTAGTGTGTGTCTGTGTGTGTGTGCGTGCATCCGTGTGTGTGTGTGTGTGTGTGTGTGTGTGTGTGTATCTTTGTGTGGGGGGTGGGGCAGCAGGGTGATGGGGTTGCATATTGCTGGGGAGAATTGTTGGGAAAATTCACTTTTGTGCTTCACACGTGCGTAGGATCTTGACTGTCTTTCTGCTCTAACCCTAATGTCACCCTCTGCTGTCACCTGGTGCATAGGCTCATCTCCCAGCCGGTCTTCCTTCCTCCCGCCTGGGTCTCCTGCAGACTTCACTCCATGCTGAAGCCAGACTGTGTGTTTTGAGCATAAGTCTGACTTCTACCCCCACCCCCATCTAGTCTCCTCCTGCTTAGACCCCCGCCTGGCTTCCTGTGGTTCAGATCCGGTTCTCTCCTCCCGGTGTGCTTCTCCAGCCTCAGTTTACCCCACGCTCTCCCTTGCTGTCCAGCCGTGGCCTCAAGAGCTTCTTTCATCTCCCCCATCTCAGGACCCAGCTTTCCCGGTGGCCTTGGCCTCAGCCTCCCCTGTAGTGCTCTCCCCCACTGCTCCCTGCCCCTGCCTGAGTCACTGCCCCAGCTCAGCACCCCGCTCCGGCAGCCGTCCTCATGGACCCTCAGATCTCAGCTCACCCCTTCACACAGGACTTGCCAGGTTCCTCCTTAGACTCTCGTTTCAGTGACTCGCTGACTGTCTGGTCACCCCCACTGGTGTGAGAGCTGCACGAGAGCAAAGACGGTGTTCTCTTCCGCCCGCTATTATACCCCTGTACCTACTGGCATATAATAGATGCCCAATGAATGTCCATTAATGAAAGAATGAATACATCTTCCTTTTTTTTTTAAGATTTTATTTATGTATTTGACAAAGAGAGAGACAGCAAGAGAGGGAACACAAGCAGGGGGAGTGGGAGAGGGAGAGGCAGGCTTCCCGCTGAGCAGGAAGCCCGATGTGGGGCTCGATTCCAGGACCCTGGGATCACGACCTGAGCCGAAGGCAGACGCTTAATGACTGAGCCACCCAGGTGCCCCTACCTCTTTTATCGTAAATTGATTGGCTTATGGGGTGCCTGCCTCTGCCTGCTGTCCCCACTCCCAGCTTGTATGCTCTCTCTCTCTCTGTCAAATAAATACATAAAATCTTTAAAAATAAATAAATACATAGATTGGCTTATAGATGCTAATGTCTAACATAGAAGCTCCCGGGCAGTTGGAAAACAGATCACAGAGGAGGGCTTCCATGACCGGTTTCCCTTTCGGGGGTTCCTGCCATGAGGCAGGTGCCTATCGGGGGGCTGGCTTCTTGCCCCCTGCACGGCCCTCCAGCGTGGGCTCCACGTGTGCCACCTGTCACATGGGAAAGCCAAGCCTACGTGACCAGCTCAGGCCCTGCCGCTCGAGGGAGGCAAAGAAGTCAGCCTCGCCTGGCTTCTCGCTGCAACTCCAAATTCCTCAAGATGTGGGGGTGACTCGGGGGGGCCACAGATATGGGGGTGCTGGTGGAGAAGGACGGGAGTTAGAAGTCAGTGACAATGAACTGTCATCTCAGAGGACAAGCCCCTTAGCGCTGCAAAGAGGAAGCCAGCTTCCCAGCGGCAGAGGGAGCAGGGGGACTGGCGGGTTCGTGACCGTGAGAGCTGGCAGCGAGGTCTGGCCCGTGCTCGAGGAAGACGAACTCGGAGAAGACAGACTGACTGATGCAACCTGCCTGGGACTCAGCCGCCATGGAACCGAGAAGCCAAGGAAAGCTCGGAGCGCCCGAATCGTAAAAGATTGAACCGTTGCCTCAACAACATGGCAACGGGGGTTTTCTCTAATTGGTGGGGTACTGTGATTTGAACATTTTTTCCACCTTTTTTTGAATTTCTTGTACAATGACCATGGGTCACTGTTTAAATGTTTAAACATATTGTCATGCGTTTAAATATAAGTAAAAATTTTTTAATGTTTTAAAATGAAAGGGAAAAGTTTTAAATACAACTTGCAATGTACCTCTCAGCTGGGGCGTAGGGGGGAGCTGCATCGATTTTGGCCCTGGAATGATCTCTTGTTCTCCACATCGAGCACAGCCTCCTTTTCCTACTCTTGGAAAAATAAGGATTCCCCCAGGGAAGCGAATCAATCAAAGGCTTCTAGAAGCTAAGCCCTACGAAGTCTGTGTTTTCTCTCTGGAGTCCGTCGGAGCCTGGGAAATACCTGACACAAAGTAGATGTTCAGCGAAAGTTCTGGCTGCCTCATCAAGACACCACCTGGCGGAAAGCCTCCAATAATAATAACTAACATTCGTTTGCTATTTACTAGGTACCAAGCATTCTTTTGAATGCTTTGCTTGAATTGATTTCTTGGATCCTCAGAGTGGCCCGAAGCGATAGGTACCCAGGGGCCAGGGAGTTATCCCAAGGCCAGCAAACTAGGAGGCAAAGCCACTGGGCTCCATGTTCCTGGCTGCAAACCACCACACCAAGCTTCAGTGGCTCTCAGCTGCATTGGGATCATGCCCTAAGGACTCAGCTAGGCCTGCATGGTCCCTGCCATCTGGCCCATCCCAGCTCTGTGGCCTTGTTCTTTTGGTTCCTGCTTGAGAAATGCTTGCCATTGCCCGAACACCTCTGCACCTTTGCACCTTTGCACTTGCCTGCCCTGGTCTACTTTGGTGCATCTCACTCCCTCCTCTGGTCCTGCTCCTGCTTCTTCCAGACCAGAAGAATCTCCATTAGTTCTGCAATGTTTAGCTCAAGTGTCCCCCCCACCCCCGGCGCCAGATGCCCCTTTCCTGGCTCCCGCGGTACCGGCGTCTGCCCCGTCACTGCCCTCACTGCACTTCTGATGCCATTTACTCGTTTGCCTGTGGCCCCCTCAAGTGTAAGCTGCGGGAGGGCAGAGACCTTGTCCTGTCTGCCGGTGCATCCCTCAGCACGTTTCCCAGCAACCGGCACGTGGTAGGTTTGCTGGACGGACGGATGGACGAACGGATGGTTGGATGGATGAGCAGTGAGATGGGCAAGTAGATGGATGATTGGACAAAGAGACAGGTGCTTACAGAGAATTCTGGGTGGAAGATAGAGATGATTCGATGGGAAGAAATGAAAGTCACGCTCTGAGCCAGCCTCTCCTGTCCCCACCTCATCCTCCACGTCTCTCGCCCCTCTTTCCACAGCTTTTCCTGAACCCTATGAATATGGATGGGGCTATTTCACTTATCCTGTCCATCAAGAGGAACCCCAAATCCAAGATGGAAGAGATTGACATTTCCGTGAGTGATCAGACGGCGGTTGCTCGCACCAGGGCGCACGCCGGTCACCACGGCCACACCGTGTGGAGAGTTTCCACGGCCACGCCGTGTGGACAGGCGCCAACAACTCTGTCCCTCCCACAAATGCTCCACGACAAGGTCACTCCTTTTGGAGTACAACTTGGCCCTCTCTTGGGGTCCTTTTAGCAGGAGTAGCCACTTGGTTGATAACGTCACGGTGTGACCTCCCAGACCGGAGCCCGAGTGGGTCTGGGAGCGGGAACAGCAGAGTCAGAGGTGGGATCCCCGGAGCAGCCTTCGTTCACTGCCAGCCCCGCTCGTGGACAGCCCTGGCTCCCGGAACGGTTCCAGAATCGCAGAACTTTCAGAATCTGCATATGAACACACACACAACTCTGTATTTGCATTCCATGGCGTGGGCCCCTGAGAGTAGAAGGAAGGGTAAGCCCCCCGATAGAGGAGGAAGGCACGAGGAGGAGACTTCACTGGGCCCGGTGTTCTTGCCTGCGTCATCAGACGGGTGGTAGCCGGTCCTCCACTTTACGCTGGTCCCCCCGCCCCCCAAGTGATCTTCTGTGCCCCAGCTCATCGGACCCCATTCTGGGAGGTGGAGTGGACTCATGTCCCAGAGCGACCGTGAGCACAGTACCTCAGTCCGGGGGCTCACACAATAGAAATGTATTATCTCGTAGTTCGGTAAACTAGAGCCCAAGATCAAGGTGTTGGCAGGATCGGCTCCTGCAGAGGACTGTGAGGGAGCGGGTTCGATGCTTCTCCCGGCTTCTGGTCGTTTCTTGGCAATCGTGGATGTTCCTTGGCTTGTAAGAGCGTCACCCTGATTTCTGCCTTCAGCTTCAGATGGCGTTCTCCCCATGTGCATGTCTGTCTCTGTATCCAAATGTCCCTTTTTAGAAGAACATCAGTCACAGCGGATTAGGGCCCACCCCAATAACCCCATCTTAACTCGATCATCTAAAAAGACCCTATTTCCAAATAAGGTCACCTTCACAGGTGCAGGGGATTAGGACTTCCAATATCTTTTCAGTGGGAACGCAGTTCAACCCATAACAAGAACTTTTCCTCATTTTCCCCTTTTATATATAAGGAAACTGAAACAGAGAGGTTAGGTCACTTGCCCAGGACCACACAGGCAAGCGAGAAACACGACAAAGGGTAAACCCAGGGCTTCTGCCTCTTACTCTAGAGTTCCATAAAGGGACAGTGTTAAAGTCATATTACGTTATTTTAATGCCACACAAATAAGATGTTTTGCTAAGATTTTAATGTCTTGCAATCATATCAGTGATGATATTTGGAATATTTAAGCCCGGGCTCCTTGGAACTGAATAATGAGTGAAATTCGGACTTAGGTTTGCCACAGATTTTAAAACACTGGAAAAACACACCTACTTTTCTTTTCGCTTTGTTCTCTTCCTCTTGCTCCGTGCCCCAGGCTCCTGCTTTTGCTCACGGTCTGTCTCCTCAGGGGCCCTCTGTCCACCCTCAACCGACAGCTCTGGACTTGCACCCCTCATGCTGCCTTAGACCCAGCCCACCCTGCCTCTGGGGCTCAGTTCCACGTCCGGATTTTGTTGGCATTTGCTCTCCCCCAAACCCACCGCAGTGCAGGCTGGAAGGCATGCCCTCAGGCACTGTCTCGGTGTCTGAGGGAACGTTCAGAAGCGGTGCTCTTTGGCTAACCCCAGATGGCACACGACCGCACGAGCTGGGATCACACTGCCCCCTTAAAGCCTTCCAGCACAGACAGGCCTCAATTAGACTTTTCCTTCCCTTTTGTCATCTCTCCTGATGTAACCCTAAACAGTGCTGGAATCCCTTCAGTGTAGATGAACTTTCTCTAGAACTTTCTCTAGAAGATTTACAAACCGGGATGAGGTAAGCCCTCAGGCCTTAAGCATGGGTTTAATTATCTGAAGTGACAAATAATTCCTCAGAACCACATCCGAGGAATGAAGCGGGCTGACCCGACCAGGGGAGGCTCGCTTTGGCAAAGCACGGCTTCCCAGAACACATCTGCTCCCGGGGCCCATCACCCAGCTCTGAGGGCACTTCCGAAAGGGGAGTTCCCGGTGGGTTCTGAGCCAGGATGGGGTGGTTGGGATGAGGAATCCTCTTCCGGGGCATTTGCTCCAAAGTCGAATATGGTGCAGAAATGGGCATTTCAGGGCATTTACGTGGGGCACCGTCTCCTCCCCCATAGCCGTGTGTCATCTGTCACATGCAGACACTGAGGGCCTCCCCCCGAGAGCCGAGCAGACAGTATGGGACAGGCGGCCGGCCCTCAGTTAGCGCAGCTGATCAAAATCACGGGCGAACCTCACAAGCGCTAAGAAAGATGAAGGACGCCAGGCTAGGAGCAGCACTGCCGAACAAGCTGGAAAAGACAAAACAAAACAAAACAAAACAAAACCCAAACCTCTGCTTTTGGCTTGGATGCGCCTGCTGGTCTGAGGGGGCGGGGAGGGGGGGAGGAGGCCGGGGGGGGCGGGCGATGAAGATGGCACAACGGCGATGGCTTCCTCATGATGGGTCCCCTCTCTCCCCGCCTCAGAATGTGCTGGTGTCTGAGCAGTTCCTAAAGATACTGGATGGGGTGTGTGCCAGCCACCCCCAGCTGGACGTGATACACAAGGGCATGCAAAGCTTCTCTGCCAAGAAAGCGCTCCTCCAGTGGACGAACCCCCTGAAATTGATCCAGGTGAGCCCTTGCCTTCCTCTAGGAGACCCCAAGGACCCAGAGGCTCCCCTCCCCCAAAGTGTCTGCACAATCTTCTCCCATAAGGAATGTCTCAGACATGGAATGTCCCTTGTGGACCTTGGATCCCCTCAGCAGTGCTTCCCGGCTCCCCGAGGAAGGGGACATCTGGGACCTGGCTCAAGGGGGAGGCGCTTGGAACGGGATGGTTTGCGCCAGCCAGGCTCCTCTGCCTGCTAATGGACGACCAAAGGCAAGTCGCCGCCCTCTCTGGGCCCCAGTCTCCTTACCTAGAAAACGAGTAGAACAACAGGACTCACCCCAGGAGGGCTGTGGAGATCCAATTCTGTTAAACACACACGAAGGGCTTAGAGCCGTGCCTGGCCAATAGTAAGCACCCAACAAACACAGGCTCTTGCCGACAGCTGGGGAGGATGGCCAAGACCCCCCTGTGCTGAGGACAGCTATTGAATGGCTTTGGCTAAGGAGAGACCCTCAGGTCCTTTCTATCTCGTGGTCATCTGCTCCTAGCTCAAGTCTCACATCACAAGAGGCAGATGGAACCGTGGAAATGAGAGATCAGTTTTAGAGCTGCAAGAACACTCATCTGGTCTGATCCCTCACGGAGGAGCACCCAGCCCCGGCTGGTGTTCCCACTCCGGCCTCTCACCGGTGGCCGGGTGGACGGGCCCCTGCCGGATGCGCGCTGGTGGCTGTCTGGGGTGAGGCCGAGCACGTGTGGGTTCCGTGGGCTGTGTGCTGCTGGGCTGCTTCCTGCTCCTTGCTTGGTCTGCTCTGTGCCTTAGCTTCCGGGACTAAATTGAAGAGCACTGCATGAAAATTGTTGTGTGGAGGGTTCTGGAAGGCAAGGGGGGTATCAAGTATCTTCACAAGTCAGATGACATCAGATGGAACCAAGGGAAAGCCAGAGGAACGGAGTTCTCAGATGCAAAGTGGGGCCCCTACCCCGTGTTTAAAACAGCATAGAAATCTTTAGGAATCTCATAAGAATCCCAGATTAGAAACCAAACCTGATGTGCAATGTAAAACATAGTCCTTCCCCCCAGGGCGGGGGGAGCAACAATCTGGTTGGGAAGACGGGACAGATGCCGTAACTTCTCATAGATCTATGATAAATAATAAATAAGTGACGAAGTCAGCAATATCATCCAAGTCCAGAGCAGAGGCCACTGTGGGATTAGGCAAACAGAAAAGGACATGTCCTGAGGAAGGGCTTCAAAGAGCAGAAAGGTTGGGTGAGCGACAGCGACAGGGAGGGAATTCTGGGAATACGATTCCCACCAGCAAAGAAGAAGGGGATGGTGCCCACCGTGTGCTTCGGGGATGGGCAGGACCGCGTGGTTCCAGGCTCCCACAAAGCCTGGAAGTCAAGGCTGTGGAGGGAGGCTGGGGCTGGATATGGCTCAGTGTCGGGGTTTGATCCCACAGGGAGCAGGGAGCCAGCGATAGTTGCCAAGCAGTGGGTGATGTGAATCCAGCAGGACCGAGAGATAACTTTTCAGACAGTGGAGAGGAAATGAACCGAAGGGGGTAAAGATGAGAGTGGGAATGCCAGTGAGGACACTATCGTCGTATGCTAGTTATGATAACAGTATTCTAGAATGGTGCCTTGCCTGAGAGTGGCAATGAAAGTGGAGGGACCAATGTAGCAGATAGCATAATGGAGCATCTCCAGGATTTGGTGAATGGTTGGGTACATGGTGCATGTGTGTGAGTGTGTGTGTGTGTGTGTGTGTGTGTGTGTGTGTGTTGGGAGAAGGAAAGCTTGAGATGATAGAAGAGAGCCAAAGATAACCCCAAAAGTTCAAGCCCAAGGGACTAGAAAAATTGGCAGGGGAAGGGAAGTCCTCTCTCGACTCACCCTCTCCGCCCGCCCCTCCCCGCTGGTTCTCCACAGTTGAGCCCCACTGGATTTCTCCCTGTTTCTCTACACCAGTTCTCGCTCAACCCCAGCCCGGTGCACATACACGTTCCTCTGCCTGGAACATCCTTCCTCCTGCCTTCTGTGTCTCACTCGTTCCTACTCTTCCTCTAGGTCTCTACTCAAGTTCATGTCCTCGGGCAACCCTTCCGGACTCCCTAGTCGGGAGTAGCGAGGCCCTCTCTGAACTCGTCCAGGGCAGGAGCGGTGATGGGTCGTATCAGTAGCACCTACCAAAGCAACAGGCCCTTCTTTCGCTGGTCCAAGTTCTAGTTGCTGAGCACGGAATCCACTCTAGCTGGGTTAAGCAGAGAGGGATATATTACCAGAGACAGACCCCAGAGAGGTGGAGAGGGGCTGAAGAAACAGACTCTTGGTTTAGATTCCAGAAATGGCTCCCCAAATCCCCCACGTGGGCTGCCAGCACGGAGGCAGCTTCTGCTATGAATGGGAGGCTGCCCAGTGGGGAATCAGCCGCCGAGTCAGGACCTCCCCCCTGCTGCCTCCGGCCTGCTCCCTCCGAATCGGACCTCGCAACACAAGGCTCCCCCCGATGCTTGGTGAAACACATCCCATTCCGACGTCTAGCTGAAAGAGGGTTTGGGGAAGGTCCGTGTTTAGCTCTGCAGCGTCTGCGGCGTGGAGTGGCGTGCTGTGGAGGGGTGGGGCGCATGGCGGCTCACCCGGGGTGTCCCCCACGGGCCTTATAACTGCCGGCAGGGTCGAGCTGCCTGAGAGTCACCTGGGACGTGTTGGACTGAGGTGCCAGTGGGTGTCGGCATGGACATGTGGGCAGCTGCTCAGGATGCAGAAGTAGGGGGAGAGGCAGTGCACCCCAGAGGGGTTAGTGTGGGGAGAGAAGAGCAGGGGACCGGGGACTGGTCCCTGAGGAGATCCTGAGTGAGCATGCTGTCTGCAGGAGCGTCTGTCAATCTGGCTGGGCCTCGAAGGCCCTTCGAGAGTGGGAGGGGAAGAGAAACAAACGTACTTCAAAAGGACCCCAAAAGAATGTTTGAATGATATGGAAGAGGTATTCACAATGTATTAGTACAATGCATTTTATAAAAGAGTATGGACAATAGAAAGATGTTGGATGGATGGAGAGACAGGTAATAGATGATAGATCAGTGATAGATAGATAGATAGATAGGAAGACAGACAGACAGCAGAGACTCTAATCCTTCCCTCTTTGGAGCTGCCTGGAGAGCCTGCTCGGTGGAGCGGGGGCCCCTGGAAACCGAGCGGAGCCCAGAGCCCTGATGGCGGGCCGCTCGCTGCGCCTCGCCCTGTGCGGGGCTCCTGGGCTTAGGCGCCCGCTACACACGTGAGCCTCGGGCTCCCCCGTCTGCCTTCTCACACCTCCCCGTTGGCAGGGGGCGGCGGGAGGGGGGCGGGAGGTGAGTAGATGTTCTAAAGTCAAGTGTGCGCGCCTGGGGTCTCCTGCTCCTCTCAGAGTTATGCCGACCAGCACAAAATCACAGTCCTGGACTTCTTCAAGAGCTTGAGCCCTAAAGGAGAGATGACGATGCCTGTGGGCGACTTCCGGAAGGCTATGATACAGGTGCGCTGACCCCTGTGGCTACAGCCGGGTGTGTGCGTGTGTCTGTGTGTGTGTCTGTGTCTGTGTGTGAATCTGTGTGTGTGTGTATCTGTGTGTGTGTGTGTCTGTCTCTCTGTCCGTGTGTCTGTGTGTGTGTGTCTGTCTCTCTGTCCGTGTGTCTGTGTGTCTGCATGTGTGTCTCTGTCTGTGTCTGTGTGTGTGTGTTTATGTGTCTGTGTGTGTCTGTATATTTGTGTGTCTGTGTGTGTGTCTGTATATCTGTGTGTATGTCTGTGCATGTCTGTATGTCTGTGTGTCTGTGTGTTTGGGTGTCTGTGTGTGTCTGTGTGTGTGCATGTGTCTGTGTGTCTGTGTCTGTGTCTGTCTCTGTGTGTCTGTGTGTCTGTCTCTATGTCTATGTCTGTGTCCGAGCATGTCTGTGTGTGTGTGTCTGTCTGTGTGTCTGTCTCTGTGTGTCTATGTGTGTGTCTGTCTCTATGTCTATGTGTCTGTGTCCATGCATGTCTGTGTGTGTCTGTGTGTATCTGTCTGTGCATGTCTGTATGTCTGTGTGTGTGCATGTCTGTGTGTGTCTGTGTGTGTGTGCATGTCTGTGTGTGTGTGTGTCTCTGTGTGTCTATGTGTGTGTCTGTCTCTATGTCTATGTGTCTGTGTCCATGCATGTCTGTGTGTGTGTCTGTGTGTATCTGTGCATGTCTGTATGTCTGTGTGTGTGTGCATGTCTGTGTGTGTCTGTGTGTCTGTGTGTGTGTCTGTGTGTGTGTCTGTGTTGGGGGGGCTGCAGACGGGGGTGCAGAGAGATCTGCTGACCTTGCACAGTCCATCCGCCCCTTCAGCAGGACAAGGTCCCTGTAAACCTGCAGGAAGTCAGGGAGCTGATAAAGAAGCTGGACGACAAGACAGGCATGGTGAACTTCAGGTCAGTCCGGGCCCGGCGGCCGTCTGACCCCGCTTCTGCCCCGGGCAGGCCCCCGGCTCCCATCAGGCACCTGGCTGAGCTGAGCTCCGGCGCCACCCTGCCTGCACCCGATGAGGCGACCTCACCTCCTCGGAGGCAGCCGGCTGTGCTCTCCAGGGCTCCCAAGGCCGCCCCACAGTCTGCCCTCCGCCTCGGCTTCCCCTCAATCACGGGCTGCCGGCTGCGGGGCCAGACGCTGGGGACACAGTGAGGTGACACGGTGGAGTGTGTGGCTAGGCCCTGGTGTGTTGGGAGGGGTCTGCAGGTCCCCCGGGAGCTCAAAGAGGAGGATCACTTGGGCAGGTACTGCTGGAAGCCACAGGCCATTCCTGGGACATACGCTCTGTCCCTTAAAGAGACAAGAAAGGGCTGGGATAACAGTCATAGAGGTAACGACACCGTCCGTGAGCTCTTTCCTCGGGCCCTGTGCTCTGCAGGCCACCGGACCTGCCCAGGTGCCCCACCTCTCACAGCGCCCAATAGCCGCTGTCGTTGCCCACACGCAGTGACGGACCCTGAGCTTTGGAGAAGGGCAGCACGGGAGCTCAGTGTGCACACAGGACGGGGCAGCTGTGGCCTTTGAAGCCAGGCCTATGTGCTGGACCTCCTCGCCGAGGCCTGCGGGTTGGGCTCCCATCTGGTCCCGCAGCTGTGCGTCTTGCAGCGTCCTTCGGGAGCTCTAGCTGAGGGACCCCCTCTGGCCCTGCCCCACGAGCCCTCCCCGGGTACCTCTGTCCTGTGCCCCGATCAGCGTGTGTGTGTGTGATACAGTGCTTTAAAACAGGCTCCCAGGCCAGACCACCTGAGTCCCCAGGCCAGCTCCACTCCTGGGCCAGTCACCCAATCTCCCCAGGCTTCCGTTTCCCCATCTGTACTATGAAGCTAATAATAGTACCCATGGCATCAGAGTTTTTGAGGAGTGAATGGATGAACGCCTATAAAACATTAAGAACGTTACCTGGCATGTGGTAGGCTCAGGGGACACATATGTTTTCTTGTATATTATCGTACCCTCACAAACACAGTTTCTTATTTCTCATAAACAGAATCATGTTATCACGTTCCTCTGAACTTGCTTTGCCTTCCAGGATATGTCTTGGCAATCTTTCCATGTTTGTACATTTAGAACTATCTCCGTCTTTTTAAATGCCACGGGCTACTTCATAGCACAGAAATCTCATTACTGAATCTCCATTTTATGGACGTTTAAGGCACTTCCATTGTTTTGCCACTACAAATAGTAGTGTAACCAGCACCCTTTGGTATGTGGCATTTGCACGCGCAAGTCTCTAACGAGGGCTCGGTGGAGCGGATCCCGTGCACATTGTGAATTTCGACCACTGCCAAACCCTTGCCAACAACTTAAACCAGCCCGCTGCCCCGCCCCCGAGCCAGCACCGAAACTTACCCGTGTTCAACCCTCTGCCACCAGGAGGGGTGGGTTGACAAATGGTCTCTCTTGGATTCGAGTGTGCCTAAACATTCCCGCCAGTCTGCCACGGGGCTCCACCAACACTCCGTGTATTCCCCTTGCCTTTCAAACCAGTCTCTTGAAAACGGTGAAGCCATAGCAACAAGTCTGGTCTGGAAAGAAGTCCTGGCGACCCAGAAGTCCTGGCAAGTCTGACGGTGGCAGGGAGGAGGCGGAGATCTGTCTGAAACCTCCGTAGACACACATCAAGGCCAGGCTGTGAGCGAGCCAATAAAGTCTGGCTGGGTCTCCGTGTCTCTGTGCTGCTGGTGATGTGCCCTTCTCTGGGGCAGCACCGCCTAGTTTTAGTGACCAGCAGGGGGCGCTTTCTGAGGCAGCCTTGGTCGGAGCCTGGAAGACAAATTGGGAATGCAGTGGGGTTGTTGCTAGGTAGCAAGAGAAAAGCGGGGAGTGGGGGGGGGGGGGGGGAGGAAGATCAGTGCAGAGCAGTGGTCATCATAGTAAATGTAAACTGTGTCCAGGAGAGAGATTTCTGAGATGCTGGAGGCAGCAGGTGAGGGAACAGATGCTCAGGAAACGAGGACGGGGACCTTTGGAAGCAAAATGCTGAGGGGCCACGTGGAGAGAGCCCAGGATGGGAGACAGAGACCTGGCATGTGGTCCTGGCCTGGCGCTACCTAGCCACCTGACCTTGGAGCCTTATGCTTCCATCTGAAAAGTAGGACAGCTGAACTAAAGGCTTCCCAATCTGTTCTGGGGAATCTACTATTGTGCATTTCTTTTCTAAAATTCCTTGGCAGCTAGGGAGATAAGAGTTGCTTAGCATAAGAGGAGGGATAGTCAAGAACAGCGTGAGCTGCACAGGTGGGGGCGTGGGGACCTTAAAGGGTTCTGATCAACCTCACCAGTTGTCTTTGCGGATGAACAAAGGCAGGGACCGAAGTGTGCATTTCTGTAGCACCGCACAGTGCCTGGCACTTAGTAGATGCTCAATAAACACCTATGGAATGGACAAATATAGTCACGTGGCAATTGTTTTGGGCAAGTGGTGGAAAACTGGGAAAATCTGGGGGTAACCAAGAACCAACACTTTTGAGCACCGGTGGAGTGCCGGACCAGCATCTGGGCAGTCACTTAACGCCCTGGGTTTCACTTTGCTTCACCGGGGGTAGAGCTGATGCCAAGGCCTCTCTGCACACGGGCAGAATCATTATTCAAAATAACTTATGCCCCCTCCCCGTAGTGCATTTTTCCCTTTCTCTTCCTTAATCGAGGTCACCCTACAGTTGAATTCCCATTGATTGGGTGGCATAGGAGCTTAGAGTCAAAATTAGAATAATAAAAGAAAATAAAGAAATGCACTAAGGTATTTGAGGGCTGAAGCTTACGTGTACCATACTCATCAGGATATGTAGATGTCTTTTGCTCTTTCTCCACAAATAAATAGAATCCCTTTGAAGTCAGGCTATGTCTTTTGAGTTTATTATAATCTATAAATTTCTCCGTCAAGTCTTCTGTCCATACTGAGCATCCAAAAACTTCTGATGTCTGGGTGGAACCCTGGGGATTATGAAGCCACAAGTATCAGAATTTGTGGTCTATAGGCCACGATCAATAAAAACAGCAAAGTTTTCTCAAGATGCTTTTAATCTATCTCTTGCATAAAAATGAAAAGGCAGCAATCTTCTGATCAAATGTTATTTTTTGTTTGGGAAGCTTTGGGGGAATTATGGAGATATAAGGAAGCTAAAATCCACCCCTACCACCACCCTCGACCTTCCAGACCTTTCCTTGACGCTGCCACCCCCAGGTGGGTGAAGGATTGCTGAGCCAAAAAAACCCTGCCTTGTAGCAGCCTGGAAGCCTTCCCCAAATTGGAGTAATTCCTATGAGTGGCCACTAGGTGTCAGGTCAGCTCCAAAAGTCCTGGTGAGCTCGTCTCTTCCAGATCTTACAGTCTGCTTTGTGGGCTTTGTCACCCACTTTCTGTGATCTCCCAAACTTCTGTCCCAACAAGAGCCCCACGTGAAATCTGAGCCCCGAAGGGTCCAGCAGCCTGACACTTGGGCAAACCTCTCCAAGGATCAGTGTCGTCCTTGTAAATTGAGATTTCTAACAGCTACATTTGCACCCTTGCTGTGAGGAAGAAAGTCAGGGGCTGGTAAAACATTCAGTAAACATTCAGTCCCCTCCCCCAGTCAGCCCACCCTGGAGCTGGGCAAGACCCAGGAGGAGTGGGGGAGGGGAACTGCACATGGAACTCATCCTCTGACAATCGACTTGCCAAGTCAGGAGGCTGGTGGGCAGGAGGACCCAGGCAGGAGCTGCAAGCCCCAGGCGGAGGTAGAGGAACCCCGCAGAAGTAAGAGACGCTGGCAGGTGGACTGACCGGAGGGACTGGCCCCTAAGCGGGTCAGGCTGCAGCCCTGGGAAACAGTACCCTGGGTGTGTCCCTCTTTCCATGCCCTAACTCAATTAGCTTTATGTGCTAACTTTTTGCTCCTCCCAGAGACCCTGTACAGAAGGTCTGTTCTTAACCCTTTTTTACAGCTGGGGAAATGGAGGCATGGAGAAGTTAAGCATCTCACTCAAGGTTTCTTGCTAGTAAGCGGCGAGGCTGAGATTCAGACCCTAATGACACTGCCATGGCTCCCTGGGGTCTTAACCACTATACTTCCTGCCCCTCTGTGGCTTCCAAGTGGCAGCTTCAGATGGAGACAGGGAAGTTGAAACGCACTTACTCTGTTTATACTCTTTCTGCAACAAAGTAAATCCATAAGCAAGCATGAGCTCCAGGCCAGGCAGGACTAGCCAATGGGAGGGAGGCAAAGGCAGATGGTAATATTGTATTGCAGCCGATTTCTGAAGGTCAGGCTGATGGGCTCTCCGTGTCCCCTGCATTGCTCAGGAATTGCACCAGGAGAGGTAGGATGGGAGAACAGAAGGAAGCGTCTGGAAAGTTCTGTGTGCCAGCATCATAAAGTGGTTAAGCACACAGATTCCAATATGTGACATTTCTGGGTTTGAGTTCTGCCTGGCTTTACCATCTGCCAGCTCCGTGACTTTGAGCAAGTCACTCAACCTCTCTGAATCTCAATTTCCTCATCTGTGGACAGAAATAATAATGGTATCCCACCCCACAGGATTGCTGTGAAGATTTAATGAACTCATGCGTGTGAAACACCAAGCCCAAGGCCTAGCACACAATAAGTGCTTCTTATAAGGATGACCTCACTACGGTGGGCGTTTCTTTCCAAGGGGGGTGGGGGGATGAGAGGAGCCCTAGGTCCAGCAGGCACAGTAATGGCCAAACCAAGCAGCCATCTTTGAAATATCCAAGTACTGGGGCTTTGAAACATCATGGAATGGTGTTTCTAATCCCAGGCTCTGGTTTAAGACTTGCATAAAAATCAAAAGAATTTGTCCAGAATCTTTTTTTTTTCAAGACTTTATTTATTAGAGAGAGAGAGAGAGCGCGCGCACAAGCCAGGGAAGGGGCAGAGGGAGGGGAGGGGATCAAGCAAACTCCCCGCTGAGCATGGAGCCTGACACAGGGCTCGACCCCAGGACCCTGAGATCATGACCTGAGCCGAAGTCAGACATAACCAACTGAGCCACCCAGGCGCCCCTGTCCGGAATCTTAAGAACTGGAGGGATGGGGGGAGGACCAGGGACCAGCAGCACCTCGTGGACACTTTGGGGGACACAGTAGACATCCAGCATTTTTCTAGGCTGCTGAGGTCCGAACCCCTCTTCCTGGGCTGGGAAGGCCTCGCCTTGGGGGAGGGGCAGCTGGGATTTGCAGCTGGGATGCAGGAATGTGCCTACCCCGGACACCGACTCTCTGAGCTAGATTCAGGAGCCGGCATCCCAAAGCACCAAGGCCCCCCACAAATTCTCTCGAAGAGAGGGGGCTTGGGATTGGTTTTGTTTTGATGGGTTTTGTGTTCGACAAAATCAAACAATGATTGGCAAGGCCAGCCTGCATCCTAAACACTGGGTGCAGACCAATGGCCTTGAACTACAGGAAGGGAACTTTTCTCCTTCTGGAAGCAGCAGTCCTGGAGGGGGAGGCCCACCTTGAGGCTCAGTGGTTTGCCCTCTTAAGGAGGGTCAGTGGCGTGGCCCTTGGAGGGCTCCTTTGGCTGTTGGGCCCCCAACTTAGGGAATCTGTGGGGGAGCCGGAGTGGGGCTGACGAGCGGGTGCCACGGTGGGCAGGATAAAGACGGAACTCCTGTGAGTGTGTACATGTGTTGTGGTATTATCAAGAACGTACTGGGTCTTTCTCCCAGTTCCTGCTACCCACTTTAAAAACCCATGGAGGGCGGTTGGGGGGCGCAGGGGGTTAAGCGTCCAACTCTTGGTTTCGGCTCAGGTTGTTATCTCAAGGGCCGTGATCCAGCCCCGTGTCCGGCTCTGCACTCAGCCCAGAATCTGCTTGAGACTCTCTCTCCGTTTGCCCCTCCCCCTTTCTCTCTCTCTCTCAAATAAATAATATAATTTTAAAAAAACTCTTGGAATTTCCTGAGTGTCAGGAGTGTCTTTGTTATACTAATGAGGTGACCCAGGGTGGGCCCCCTAGATGGCTTCAGGAGGCTTGTAGCCAGAACCACCAAGCAGGGAATAGAGGTTGGGACTTTCAGCCAATGGGAGAGGGGGTTAGAGATTGAGTTCAATGACATAGCCAGGGTTCAATCATTCCCACCTAATGAAACTCCAGTGAAAACTCTGGACAGTGAGACTCAGAGGGGCTTCCGAAGAGGGGAAGCTTTGCCTTCCTTTTAGATCTTGCCCTGCACACACCTTCATTTGCCTGCCGCTGAGCCACGGCCTTCATAATAAAACTATAATCCTAAGTATAGAGCTTTCAGTGAGTTCTGCGAGTTGTTCCAGTGAACGATCAAACCTGAGGGGGTCCTGGGACACCCCCGCGTTGTAGCTGGCGGTCAGAAGTGCAGATATCCTGGGGAGCCCCCTTGCAGCTGGCATCTGAACTAGTCTGTAGGAGACCAAGCCCTTAACCTGTGGAGTCCAACGCTCAGTCTGGTGGTGCTGCCCCAGCCCCAGCTGTGATGGAAATGGAAACGGTGTCCATGAATGCATGATCACGTTTGAATTATAGAGACATAAAGTGTGTGCTCAGATATGTGCATGACCAACAAGCGGGTGTCTGTGCCCAACAAGAGGGGCTTACCGGCGTACTAACCCCCAGATCCATCTGCTTTGTTGCGGGCATCCTTAGGACTAAACAACTCACAGCCACTCCCGGCTTGTACCTCTCCTGGCTGTACCTCAGATTCACCAGCAGAGGGCGCTCCAACCCCACAAGTTCTCCCCCTCCGGAAAGCTGCAGCTCTCTAACGCAGGGGTTGGGAGAAAGAAAAAGAAAACAGGACCCCAGACTGGCTCCAGGAAATCAAATTCAGATGCCCGAAAAGGGCAGCAGTGCAGCTAGCTTCAACGACACTGGTCATAGCAGAGGAGCGCGGGCCAGAACTCTCACCCTGCATGGAGAGCAAGCTTCTCCACCCAGGGGCAGATCCAGGTTCTCGGGTGGCTGAGCTGCACCATGTGGGGGACCCCTTTATAAAAACATACACTTACAAATACAACATGAGGTATAGCAAGTGTATGTTTATTTAGAAGAAGGAAAAAGTCACAATGAAAGGCACATTTTCTAAAAGTTCTTAGCGGTCCGAACGTCAGATGGACCCCAGGCGCTGGTGGAGGGTCTCACTGAGTGACGGTCCCGGCAGCCCCAGCCTCTTCAGCTTCTTTAGGGGTACAGGGAACTCCGCCTCTGCCTGCATCTCCTCCAGCAGCGACTGGCCGCCTCCACATGAGGAGTCCAGCCGGCTTCCTGAGCCCATCCTGCCCTGAAAACACACTAGCAAGAGGCAGCTCTGGCCAGCCGCCTGTCTAGGTCTCCGCGCCTCTCCCCCCACCATTGTCCTTGGAACGGCTCCTGTCCCTTCCCTCTCTGCCACACCCTGGAAGCTGCCACCTCTATCCCCTCTGCCTTTTGAGGCACCAGATGCTGCTTCTCCCTCCTCGAGCCCTGGCTTCACAGTGGCTCCTCCATCCACTTGCCCTTATTTCAAGATTGTGAAACTCACAGCACCCAGAATGCCTTCCCTGAGGGCACTGTGATACAGGAAATAAGCTTTTCTTAAAATTAGTGGGGAATGCAAGTTTGAGGGATGGGAGTAGGGAGAGGGATTAGGTACTTCAGTTCATACTAAAGTGTAAGTGACTTCAGTTAAATTCAATAAACATTAAGAGCTTCACCTGTATCCAATGCTATTGTGGGTACGTTTGGGATACATCAGAGAATAAAACGAAACCCATCTCTTACAAGGAGTTTACACTCCAGCAGGAAGAGACTGACCACAAACAATATATATAATCAATAAGTGAGTCCTACAGTGTGTGAGAAGATATTAAGTCCGGGGGGGGGGGGATGAGCTGGGAAGGAGGTTCGGGAGGGTCATCGCTGGGGGTGGGGGTGGACTGGGGGCGGTTATGATCTCAGGCAGGTAAGAAGTGGTATGTGAGCAATGACTTGAAGAACATCTGGGGGAAGAGCTTTCCAGGCTGAGCAAGGACCCCAAGACAGGAGCGTGCCTGGGCAGGAGCTGTGAGCTGGCCTGTGCGGCTGGACCAGAGAGAGGGGAGGAGACTGCTCGGGTGTGGGGGGCTGTGGGTGGGGGGATGGGATGAGGTCAGAGGGAAGGGTCAGCCCAGGTGGGGCCCTGAGGGCCACTATGTAGAACACAGGGTCTGGGTGACGGGGGCCCTCGCAGAGTTTGGGGCAGCAGAAGGCACACTCAGGCATCACTCGAAGGGGTGTTTTGGAGCCCTGCTGGGTTAAGCTTGACTTTAGGGACTCAAAAGCAGAATCAGGAGCGTCACTAGTGAGGCCATTAAAAACATACCGGCAAAAGCTGAAGGGGGAAGCTGTGGGGGTGATGGGGGTGCCAGACCCCGGATGTATTTAAAGGTGGTGCCAACAAGATTCCCCAAGAGAGAGAATATGGACTGTGTGAGAAAGCGAGGCCCCAAGGTCTGAGGCTCAAACACCTGGAAGAATAAAGTCCTCATCGCTGACACGGGAAAGCCTCTGACGGAGCAGATTTGGGTGTCGGGGATGCAGAGAAAGAAAATCCAGAATTTATTCAGGGGTGTTTATGAGCTATTGCAGGGGGGAGTCACGCAGGCCTTCGGAATCCCAGAATGGGCTCTGGGGGAAGGATCAGGGCCGGGGAGTCTGCTCGGGAGTCCTGGGCATCAGAGAGATGGCAGGAGACCAGCGGAGGCCCCTGGGGGTCTTAGCCTGGACAGAGAAGAGAGGGAGAGCAGAACCGGCATGGGGCACGGCGGGAGGACACCCCAGCCAGGAGGAAGGAAGTTCCCCAGAGTGTAGGGCCCACAAGGTGCTTGAGGAAAATGGCCAAGCCAGGAAGACTCACCTCAAAGCCTCTCCTGCGAACAGTGTGGGTGGGTGAGCAGGACGAGGAGCACTCAGGTGGGCTGAGGGCAAAAGCCACCGGGGAAGAAGGGGACAGGAGAGGGTCCTCAATGGCAAACCTCCTGCCAGGGCCCCTCAGGAGTCTTAGCTCCGTGCTGTCACACCAGCGGCCAACGGGACCGTCGGCTGTCTGTCGGGCTGGGAGGGGATCCGTGGCAGAAGTCGTAAACCTCACGGTCTCCAAGGCTGCCACAGCTGCCCGGGACCCCCCCTCCGGCTCTGTGTCCACATCACTGGAGAGCAGCCCCTGCCACAGCGACCGTCATCAGTCACGTAGCAATGCCCTTGTCTGTACCACCGCAGAAGCACCCAGAGCAGTGGGGAGGACGCCGGGTTTGAAGACCTGGCTTCAGGCCTTTGTGCCACCACCCGTAACTTCTCTGAGCCTCAGTTTCCTTATCCACAAGCGAGAGGCGAGTGCTTACTTCTCGGGACTGTGATGAGGAATAAGTAAGATTAAAGCCACAAGAGCGCATTTCGAACTATAAAGCTGTATACGAATGTGAGGGATTAGCCCTCCATGTTTGCAGAAGCCGGACACGTGTGAGGAGGACGAAGAGGAGGCCCTTCACCTTCCTCAGCCAGGTAAACCCTCCTTCTTCACAGCTCAGTTCAGTCAGGGGAAGCCTTCCCTGTCTCCTCAGCCTGGCTTAAAGCAGACTAGATCCGTGGTTCTCAACGGGGGGTGATCCGCGTCCCCGAAAGGACATTGGGCCACATCTGGAGATGGGTTTTGGTTGCCACGGCCTGGGGCAGGGCGCATCGAGCAGGGAGAGGCCGAGGAGGCTGCCAAACATCCGTAATGCACACGGGAGCCCTGCTGTGGGTGGACCATTTGTGCCCCGTCCCCAAATCCGTGTCTTTCAATCCGAACCCTCAAGGCGATGGCATTAGGCGATGGGCCTTTGGGGTATGATTAGGCCCTAAGGTAGAGCCCCCGTGCGTGGGAATAAGGCCCTTCTAAAGGAAGCCCCGGAGAGCTGGCTCCCTCGCCCCTCCCCCACGGGAGGACAGAGAAGACGGCCATCTGCACACCAGGAAGCGCATCCTCTGCATCCTCCAGCCCGCGCTCTCCCAGCCTCCCTTGCAGCTAGCCCCGCCCCCGTGACCCAGCTGCGCTGCGGGCCGCTAGGGGCTTGTGGGAAAATCTTTCCTCCTGGATGGAAGGAACAGACACAGGGAGAGCCTGCCCTCCCACTTTGCTTCCGGGAGTGGTTGTGCGAGGATGTGGTGTCCATCACGTGGGCTGGAGGTGGCGTCACCCAAAATGCTGAGGATAGCAGGGCAGAAAGACCGGACGGGCCTGACTTCAACGACATCATTAAGTTGCTAGGCAACCCTGCCGCACACCTGCCCTGGGAAGTGAACCAGTAAACATCTTTCTGCCCAGGCTTCTTTGAGTTGAGTTCTGTTACTTGAACCAAAGCATCCGAGGAGGCTCAGGCCATCCTCCCCACACTTCCTGTCCCCACCATCACTGTGTGTCTCTCCCCTACGGCACTGGGAGCCCCTTGAATCTGGGGCTGTGTGCCCGTCTATGGTCTCCAGGCTTAGCAACATGCCTGGGAGAGAGTAGAGGCTCAGAGATATTTGAAGGATACGTTTAAAGAATGGGAGGCTGAGTGAGGGGATCCCTGCTCTCAGCAGCCCCCCCGTTGGGTTTCCTGAGAGCTGCCCCAGCAGACACACTGCACTCCAGCTGCCTGGCAGTGCCCGTGTGTAAACACGTCTGGGGTGAACGCCCACAGAGGCCCCGGGTGACGAAGTATCGGCCCAGGGGCGGGGGCTCCAGCTGCACGAGGAAAGCAGATATTCCAAGTGCACGGGGAACGGAGGACTGAATTGCTCCATGGGGCCAGACTGAAGCAGGCTGTAAATGCCAGTGTTTCTTCTAGAAAAGGCCTCCCTGTTGATACCCACCCTGCTACCCAACTCCTACAGAGATAGACTCTTCCAGCTGCCCAGACCCCTGCCTCCCAGGGGAGGCCAGAAGTCAGCCGGGAACCAACTGGCCTAGTGGGCTGTCCCCTGAAGGAGGGGTCTTCCTGAAACCTCAGCGCTAAGGACCCCTGACTGGGAGTTGAGAGGGTGACAAGGCCTTTTCCTCCTTGTCCCGAGCTCTTTCCATGATGCCAAGCTCAGCCCTGCGCCCTTCGGGTCTGCTGCAGGGACCCACACTAGCCGGGCAGGAGGATGGCAGGGGGCCTCCCGTGAGGAGCTGGTGCAGTCCAGTGGTGAGGGGCAGAGGCTTCTCGTCAGGCTGGCCTGTGCCGGAATGCTCGCTCGGCCGTCCTCCTCCCCCCGCCTCCCTCCCCTCATCCCCTGTGGCTTTTGTGAGAAGAAATAGGACATGGCCTATAGGCCACGAATGCCCCTGGCCAGGCCCTAAGTGCTTCCTCACGGGAGGGGTGGCGGCCATGACCATCGGGAGGCTCACGGCAGGCCTGAAAGCCTGCGGATGAGGCTACAGAAAAAGAAGGGTCTTGCACGGGCTTGTGCCCCAGGGGCCTGCCAAGGCAGAGCAGCGCCTGTTTCTGTTCCTGTCAGGCCCTCCTCCCCTCTGGCCTGGCTTTTCCGTGCAGCTGGATGGGCAGGCTCCAGTCCCCCGGGCAGGGCCCACCTGCTCTCCCTGACCTCAGCTGAGCTCGGCTACTGGAGTCAAAACAAAATTCCCGAGTGAGTACACTCCTGGGCCCCAGCCCCACCATTCCTCTGCCTCGGGGGACTCCACGGCCCCGAGGGCAGGCCCCTGCCAGGTGGCGGCTGACGGACCTCCGTGCAGTGGTGACAAAGAACCAAGCAACACGGCGTGGCCGCACGGAGGCCTGGTCTGGAGCTGGCAGAGCGGCCCCCTCTCCCCCCACTCCCGCCACTCAGGAAGGATGACACTCATGGGGAATAGAGGGCCACGGCAGGAACTGGGACACCTGACCTCCCCCCCCAGAGCTCTGGGGCTGGCACGCCACACGGGCAGCTAAGGGGAGCCCCTGGGTCCAGCCGTCACTGCCAAGCCTTCCCCTCGTTGTCTGAGACAGACGGTACTGAGACGGACTGTGAGGCCCCAGTCTCCTTGCTGCCTCAGTTTCCCCGGGAGAAACGTGCGTGTGGAACCTCAGACACGGCCACTGAGGCAGTGTAAGCTATAAAGTTGCAGAGTGGGTGGATGTGTGCTCAGACCTGCCTTCCAGCCACAGACATGCCCTGGTCCAGGAGAGGGCTGGGGAGGGGCCAAGGAGGGCCAAGGGAGTTCTGGGAGTGGGACTGGTTTTATGGGTGCACTGTGTGCGGTCACACGGGGCCCCGTACTCAGAAGGGACTGGGGCCTGGTTTCGTGGTCTCTTATCACCGTCTTAAAATCCTTGATTACTTTTTGACAAAGGGACCTGCAAATTACATAGCCAGTCCCATCTGAGGGAGGAGACAATTATACACGAAGGGCCTTCCCATCTGGGAGACCGAATGGGAGGGTGTGGGGACAGCCCGCCCGCCATCCGCTCCCCGACAACGCAATGAAGACACGGAAACTAGAGCGGCCTCGTCTCTTGGACAGATGGAATGTGTTTTCAGAAAAGCGGAGAGATCAAGGGCGGCCCTGACGTCAACGGGTTGCCCGAAAGGCCAAAAAGAAAGAAGGGCGGGGGTCAGGGGAAGACCAGTCCCTCCTCCTTAGGCCGCGGCCGCCTCTTCCACCAATGGGATCATGGGGCGCACAGGTGAACCCCTCAGCTGGAACACGCCATCGCAGAAGGCTTCAGGCAGAAGGGAGTGGAGGGAAGAGGCGGGAGGCAGTTAGGCCTGAGAGCCAGGAGAAAGGCTGCTCAAGGCCCTCCGCCAGCAGGGCCAGCCCAGGCCCGCTCCGGCCTCTGGGCTCCAGCCAGTAAGTAATTCAGAAATTCCTCCAGAATGCTGCCGGGGCCTGCTCGCCCTGCACCCCCCGCCCCCGCCGCCCCCAGCCTGAGCCTGCCTGCTCGGTCCAGGCAGACTGCTGCTTTCCACCTCCCAGAGGCTGGCCAGCCGCTCCTGCGGTCTCCACACCTCACTCACAGCTGGTCCAGGGTCAGCCGGTGCCGGGAAAGAGCTGGCGGGAGGGGGAGCGGCCCTGGGTCCCGGCCAGGGCTGGGGAGAATCCAGGCTCCCCCAAAGAGGGTGGAGAGGGGGCCCAGGGGGGAACGAAGAGAGACTCGGGGATCTGCCTGGGGCCCCGCCTGGAGCCTGGCCTGGCCTGGCTCTCAGAAGCCAGGCCCGGGGAAGTCCGCCCTCCCTGGCAGAGACCAGCCAGGCTAGGCAGGAGCCAGGAGCCAGGGCAGCGCCCATCTCAACACCCCCACCTTCTGTCCCTGAGGCCAAGATCGGGGCCACTGGAGACTCCCTCCTTGGCATGGCCCCCAGATCCCAGGCTGCTAATCCCCTCCCATGAAAATGCAAACTGTCCTGGGAGGCCGGGAGAGGGCCAGAGAGGGGCGGGCCTCACATCAGGCTTTCATCCTTCACACTTGTGGGAAGTTTGTGCTGGGCCAGCCTCAAGTAAAACCCCAAGAAAAGGACCAGGGAGGTCTTCAGTGACACTGGCAGTGAAGACTTGCTTTTGCAAGGGAGGAAGGACGGGCAGGAGGGGAGGTGAACTTACCCATTTCAGACTTGTGTCCCGGGCAGGCTTTCCTGTCGTGGGCCCGGGTCCCAAAGCTCACAATCACACGCCGGTCTCCACCTCCTTCCCCTATCCTTCTCCGGGCTCAGGCTGGCACTGTGGCTCCCTGGGGGACACATGTTCACAGACAGGGAAGCTGAAGCCCCCACATGCTGGGCGAGGTCGACAGCTAAGTGGGCAGAGCAAGGCTCCTGCTGCCAGCTTCTTGGGGGGCCTCCCCGGACAGGGCCAAGGAGAGCTTTGGACTCAGATCTCAGCTTTGCCACTTACTGGCCTCAGGGCCTTGGTGCAAACACTTGACACGCCCTACCTGTAAAGGGAGAGCTAACAGCACCCCTCTGGGGGCCCAGTGAACCCAGACCTCAGTAAGGATGATAGGGGAGGGGGCTGGCTGCAGGGAAGTCCTCAGTCAACAGGTCCTGCCCCTTTCTGTGGCAGTTTCCGTGGCGGTAACTCTGCCCCCCCAACCCGGCTGCATCCCCCACGTTCCACCAGCCCAGTGCCCACTCCAGGCCTGCTTCTCAGACTTGGTGTTATCAAGCCAGAGGGGATCTGAGCATGTCCTCGCAAGAGCTCCCGGGCCCTGCTGCAGCTCTGGCCATCAACACAGTGGCACACCGCCTGCCCTCCTGGAGGCCTGATTCGAGTTCCTTCCATTGTTGAAAGAATCCAAAGTTGCCTTGACTCATCCCTGGGTCTGTCAGATCTGCAAGAGTTGCAGAACACAAATCTTCATTCATCATCTCCTTTAATTTTAAAAGGGGTCCCCTGGATGAGCCTCCGTCTCCCCAGAGCCTTTGAGGGTCTGAGCACAAAGCACAGTCCTCTGCTTACCCTAGAAGACAACTCTGCCGGCTCTTCCTGCCTGACCACATCCTCGTCTACCCCAGCCCTAGCCTGGCCCTCTGACCTCCACCATCCCCACCCCCCCAGCTTCTCACAAACCTCAACTAGCTCCCTGACTCAGTTTCCCTAAGCTGATCCACCCCCTAATTGTGCGTTTCTCCTGGTTTGGCCTCTGTTCCTGCCTGAGGCCTCACCCTTGGTCCCAGACCTCCAGCCACGAGCTCTGCACATCTGATCTCACACACACACACACACACACACACACACACACACACGGACCTGCTGACCCCTCCCACCTGTGCCCTGGTCTCCCTGATACTCACCTCTAGTCACTAATGCAGGACCCAAGGACTCTGCAAAGTGCCCCCTAAGTCTTATCAACAACTTCTGGAAACTTCCGGGCATCCTGCATGCATTTGCAGACCAGGCCAGTTCATCACCGTGTGGCACCTGTGGGTTAACTCTGTGGACACTTGTTCTGTCCCTTTTCTTAGGGACACTGCCCCACCGGCAGTTAGAATCGTGCTGCTGTGCACACGCCTGGTTGCAGGGGGAGAATTTCTCTCCTTGCTGTGCCTCGCTCTGGAAAAAACCCCCAAACAGGGCTGCTTCTGCTCCTGGGGACACAAAGCATTTTTAATAAGAGAATTCTTCCCGTTGTAATTTTCCACATCTGCTCTCTGTCTGCCTCAGATTTCCGTGTGGCTCCAGTAGGAGAGGAATCCTTGTCACAGTCCCTCGTGGCGCCCAGAATTACCCCTACCCCTGGATGCCTCTGGGTCCTAGCATCTGAGGCCCTCTCCCTGGAGATGAGTCAGATCCCACACACCCCTGCACTGCTCCTGCAAACAGATTTCTAGAAGGCCCTCCTGCACAGACATGTCTTGCGCTGAAGCTGGGACCCTTCTACACTCCCATCAGCTCAGCCCGGCTCCCAACCCCTCCACCTGCCTGGACTCACACCCCTCCACCATTCTTTCCCCACAAGGACGCCAGTCCTTTAGCATCCAAGACATTTCATCTCCATCCCCCGTCTCCAACACGACCCGCGTGAAAGCCCACGTGACAGATCCCCTCCGCCTCTCTGTCCATGTTTCTGTCTCTCCCGTGTACTATGTCCTTCTAAACATAGCAGCTTCTAGAGACAAGGACGGCATCCTTTGCTGTGCAGGGTGAAAAGCGAGTGCAGAACACAAGCTGTAAGGCTGACGGATTGCTCCTTCTTTCCATGAATTAACTGGGAGACCTGCCTGGGGGCCTCTTTCTCGTCCACCCACGCCCCACACCTTCCCGTCTCGGGGGGAAGCACCGGTGTGGTGTGTTTACTCCCCAAGATGACGTAGAGATATTTTGCAAAGAGAAAGAACTCCTCTCTTCTTACCACCATGATGGCCCTTCCCGTGTCAGCTCATCTAGAAGGTGGGGACCATCACCCCTCCAGGAACAAACCCAGCTAACCTCATGGTCACATGCGTCCTACGCGGAACTCCACGGTCAGGGGCACCTCGGGGAGCACAGAGCTGTCCAGGAGAAAGTCCCTGTCCTTAACACGTCTCTTAATATGTTCTGGGACACAGACGCTTTCGAGAATCTGATGACAACTGGGTATTTGCCCCAGAAAAACGTACCCTCCCCCAGTTTTGCATACAATGTCAAGAGGTCTGCTGACCCTCCTAGTAGACCATCCTCGGAATTCCCAGGGGTGCATGCCGCCAGGGTTAGAAATCCTGCCTCGAGGCAGCACCAGATGGGAATTTCAAAGGCACGTGGACGTGAAGCCAGCCCTTGCAGCAAGAGAAGCAGAGCGCAGTGAGGCTGTAGAGCGGAAGGCGCGACCCTCCGAGGACGGGACCAGGAGGAGCTGGCTGGGCTGGCCCTGCCAGACTCAGTGCCGGGGCGCGGAGGCCACAGTTTGCATGCAGCGCTGCTGAGCATCTGGGGTCCAACCCGAGCTGAGAGGGAAGCAGGAGGTAACCGGCCCTGTGGACTCCGCCGGGCTAGAGAATTCCAGACCATAGCTGCCAGGACAGATCTCTATCTGGATGTCCTAGGGGAGAAGGTTGGAAAGCTTATTAGAGCACATGTTCGCTTTCTCCAAAGTTCTCAAACCTCACCGTGCATCAGAATCAGAGGGGGAGGGAAGCCTGTTAAAAGTGCAGGAATAAGCCCTTCCCCCTCCATCCTAGGGCCCAGGGGTCTGCATCTTAGAGCACCCAGGTGGTGTAGCCAACCCACAGACCACAGGTATTCCCTTCGAGTGACAGCCTCAGCTGTCAGAACAGGGCATTGTCCTTGTCACGGGGTCAGGGTCCTGGAGGTCCCAGGGATGTCCCTGTAGTTGTGGGATCTGGGAGAGGTCCTCAGGTTTCTAGGGGGAGTGACTGGGACAGTAGTAGGAGGGTTTGGAGTTGGGGGCCGGGGGGCAAGCATTTCAATGCTGTACCAGGTAAATGTTAACCAGGGGAGCCAAGGGTAAGAGAGCCCCCTCACCTTTTATTAATTTCTTTTTTAAGATTTTATTTATTTATTTGACAGAGAGAGAGAGCGCGCACAAGCAGGGGGAGCAGCAGGCAGAGGGAGAAGCCGGCCCCCACTGAGCAGGAAGCCCGACGCAGGGCTTGATCCCAGGACCCCAGAATCATGACCTGAGCCGCAGGCAGATCTCAACCGACTGAGCCACCACCCAGGCGCCCCTCCCCACCTCGCCCTTTAGAACAGGTCTCTTGGGAAGGTGAGCACGACACCTTCCTCCCTCTCTGGGAACCGAGCCCCTGGCTTGCCAGGGACAACTGGCACCCATTTACATGGGGTGAAGGAAGGGATGAGAGAAATCAAATGACAGGGACCAGCCTTTAGCTTCTGGATACCTGGTCAGGTCACCCACCAATGGACCATCCAAGCCCCAGCCCTCCTTTCTCTGTGGCCAGCAGCCGCTTTGTGTGTTCAGCCTGGAAACGACTGATAAACTGGGTGTTTCAACTCTTGGCAGTCCCAGAGTCCCCATGCGGCTGCTGAGGGGGTGCAGAGTGAGACCATGCGGGCTCCTCCGCTGTCCTGACGCCGGGGGTGTCCAGGGGCTGGGGTGACTCAGCTCAGCACGGGGGGGTGGGGGGTCCCTTCAAGCTCTGTGATTCAGCAGGGTGCAGACACCTGAGGGAGGGAGCAGGAAGGGCACAGACCAACAGCGTGTAAATCCTGACTCAGACACTCACTGGTTTCCGTGACCTTGACCTCACTGAGCCTCTGTTTCTTCATCTGTGAAATGGGACCTCACAGGTCACGGCGAGGAGTCAATGGTGTGCGCAGTCCTCAGGTGAGGTGGTGGGTTCCCCTGTGGCATTTGTTGATTATGCTTCATAACCTTTCTATTGCCTGCGACATCCACGGTTTGTGAGGCTCGAGCTCACGGTGGAGTCTAACAAGGTTCTGACCCCGTAGGTTTCTCTCCGGGGGCTGCCGTGATGTGTGTGTTACTGGGGGACGGATTTACTGCGGCGTCCCCTGTGGGCTTGTCACTCTCTCCTTCCCCTGGGGGCCAGAAAGCCTCCCCTACACCTTGCAGGAAAGAATCATGCGGGAACCCTTAGCTTAGCCCCTCAGAAGGGCCCTTTGCTTCAGGAGATCCACGGGGAGGCTGGGGCAGTTATCTTGGGGCTGAACAGGAGAGCTCAGCCTCTAGGATTCGCGGAGAAGCCTGGCCTCAGTTTTCCAGGGAAAACTGTTTTCCAGGGAAAACATCATTCCACATTCCTAACGCTTTGACATGCAAACATGTAAGTTTTCTTTTTCTCGTTATTCAGCTTCATTTTTATCATAAGCTATATTCGCCCCCATATTAATCTCAGATAACATGTAATCCCATAACTTCCAGATAAACTTAGTTACTGCAATGATCTCTTAAGTTGTTTCTTGTTTAAACTCCAGTAAAGTCAGGATTTCCCTCCTTATCCTCCTCCTCTCTGGGGCCGATTCTCCAGGGTTGGTGTTCTGGGGCTCGTGGCTCAGTGTAGACCTGCCCCAAGTGGGCGCACGCTCCGTCCCCATGGCCTGCCTCCCTCATCAGGGCCCCCCAGCCCTTAGCCTCACCTTTGTAGGATCCTCGTTCATGCAGAAAAGCCTTGGCTGCATCTCACGGGTTATGAGGGTGGGGACTCCGGGTGAGGCCGCCCAAGGACCGCGCGCGGCTGTCGCTAACTCTCTGGGGCTGGTGGACCTCCCAGAGCTACAGCCGGAAGCAGAGCACCGGTCTCTCTACTCTTGATCCAGACCTAAGTGGGGCTTCTCGTGTCTGCCCTGCTGAGGATTCAGTGCCTCTAGGAAGAGGTGACGCCGTCCAGGCACAGCCCCCACCCCGCGCCCGGCCCAGACGGTAGCCGTTTCACAGCAGCTGCCTTCTTTCCCTCTGACCTGAAGGCCTTCTCTCTCGAGGGTCTTGCTGGCAAAAGGCGCAAAGGAAGGGGTCATTAGTCTTGCCCAATCATATCCCCCAAATCATTTCCCTTTTTTTTAACCTTTAAAAAAATGTGAAAGCCCCAAGTTGATTCACCATCTTGCAATGGGACAGCTGCGGAGTGTCCTAGGGTAAAACCACTGGCGGGCGCCTGCCTGGCACCGCTTAGCCCCGGGAGAGGGCTGAGCGTAAAGCGCCTGCAGAAGCCAGGCCGAGCAGTGGGCACCCGCCAGCGTCCCCTGAGCCCAGAGCCAGAGCTCAAACTACGGCAGGAGAGCTGCGGGCTGCCCCCTTCCTCCCCCGTGGGGATGGAGATGAGATGGTTGCTCTCAGCCCCGCCTCTCCCCAAAGTCCGGACAGAGCCGCCCCACCTACCTTGCAGCTCAGCTTTCTGCACCCCTACTGGCCCCCCTCCTTCTAGACAAACTCCTAGACCCCACTGTGGGCTCTTCTTTCCCACCACTCGTTCGAGGCCCCGGCGCCCTGGTGCAGAACGTGGGCCCAGAGCAGGACAGACCTGGCTGTCCCTGCCTCTCCCAGCTCCATCTGTGCGACCCCAGCAGGTTGCTTAAAATTTTGAGCCACGGTTTGCTGATCTGCAAGATGGGAGCATCGTCCACACACCCCCTCCCGGGGCTGTGAGGCTCAGAGCAGAGCGTGCACATGAGGTGCTGAGCCCAGCGCACGGCTCAGAGGCAGAGAGGGTGGCTATTTTTATTCTTATTATCCTTGCCTCATCGCAGCAGGGAAACAGTTTAATAACCTGCGCCCTCACAGAGCTAATTAAAGGAGGCCTGCCGGGCAGCTGTCCAGATACTAAGCCAGAAGGAGGCTCCCACGCTGGCTGCTAAAACGTGGCCAGTCCTAACCTGAGCGAGTCGAATTCTCCAGCACCTCTCCGGGAAGGGCTGGAGGCCTTCCTCAGGGGCCCACGGGAGCACTGCGACAAGCCGCCTACAGGGGTAGGGAGAGACTTCCGCCGAGGAACGTACTCCATCCAGGGCTCTTTACTGAGCCTCCTTCCAAAGAGGATAGTCCGGTCACTGGCAGGGCATTTGTGGGGGAAGATGAGTCAGCCACCGGGAGCAGGGCCACACGGCCCAGGAGAGTCAGGGAGAAACTGAAGCCTCCCACAGCCTCCCCTCCCCAACTCTGCACCCCAGGCAGAGCTCAGCCTCTCCTCCAAACAAATGTTGAACAAACACTTAAATAACACAATATGTAGACCTTCTGATGAATGAACATGCCAGGACACCACTGATCTCAGCTTGGCCTGCCTGCCTCTCCAAGGCCTTCTCCTCCCGGGAGTGTCCCAGACCAGGATGTGGGAGGAGCCCGGAAGGGGCGGGGCCCTGGAGGGGGCGGGGGCTGGGACCCTGCGTTCAAGGCCCCACTCTGTGGCCATCCTCTTCTCTGAGGCTCTCGCCATCTTGCTCCCTGAGGCTTCCTCTGGAGCAGGGCTACTCAAAGTGGGCTCCGGCCCCCTGTGCAAGCTGCGTGCTCAGATCCCGGATGAGGTAAGTATTGCAATTGTCTCCGAGCATTTAGATCCTTTCATAGCAACTCGACAAAGTTGTTTTATGTCTCTTGAATCTAATAAAAAAAAATTTTTTTTTGGCTTGTATGTTATGTCCTTTGTTCATTTCCTTTTTTTCCAGCAATTCTCTTGTGTTATATTTCACAAAAAAAAATGGCCCGTCATTGACTAGACATTAAGAAAACAATTGGCCCTTGACCGCAGAGAGTTGGAGAAGCTCTACTCCAGATGCTTTTTCATCTTGGTCTTAGAAACCCTCGTGTCAACATATTACGTTAACATGTGTCTCTTAGAGAGCTGGCGCCCGGGAGGCGCGGAATGCCCCATTCCCACGACCCAGCGCCGCACTTGACCCTGGTCAGCTCCCCTCCACACCTCAGCTGTCAGCTGCCCAGCTCAGAAGTTCGCCCTCCCCACTCCCACCCTTGGCCAAACCCTCCCTGCCGCCCATTCACAGCCCTCTCTCCTCCCCCGGAACCTGCAGGGGGTTCTGTTTCCCCCATTTATTTGGCAATTTAGCTAATTAAGAAAAAAATCGAGTGCAAGGCTTTGCGCTATGAAATTAAACACGCAAGTCCTCCAGCCGGCCTCCGTGTGTTGCCTTGTGCGGCTAGCTTTCAGCCTCTGCTGCCGAACCGTGACTGCCTGTGCCTAGAATCCTCGACTCCTGGCTTCCAGGCTCCAGGGGCGCCGCTGAGCTCACCTGCCACCCTTACCACCCCGCCCTGCTGGGCACTGGGCGCTGCCGCCAGAGGCAGATACGGAACAGCCTCGCAGGGGAAATGCCCAGGAAGTTGGCCGCGTGGGGAAAGGGAGGAGCAAAGAAACTCCTTTACCTTTTTCCCATGTTTATCTCCAAGCACCAGAGCATTTTTCTTTTTGTTATACAACATGTTTTTTTTTTTTTAAGTTATACATGCAGAAGGTAAAAAAGTCGAAAACCTACAGGGGCACCCGGGTGTCTCAGCTGGCTAAGCATCTGCCTTCGTTCCGTTCAGGTCATGATCCTAGGTGATCTGTCTCTCTCGAATTAATAAATAAATAAGTCTAAATCAATCAATCGATCAATCTTTAAAAAAAACAAACAACAAAAAAAGAAGCCAACAATCCAAAATCAAGGTGCTGGCAAGGCCGTACTCCTTCCGAAGGCCCCAGGGGTGGGGGGTGGGGGGTGGGGGTGTTTTTCCTTGCCTCTTCCAGCTTCTGGTGGCTCCTAGCATTCCTTGCCGTGTAGACACATGACTCTGATCTCCACCCTTGTCACATGGCCTTCTTTCCTCTGTGTCTCAGTGTGTCTTCTCTTCGTATGAGGACACTAGCCTTTGGGCTTAGGGCCTGTCCTAAATCTAGGACGATTATACCTGGAGATCCTTAACTTACTACATCTGCAAAGACCCTGTTTTCAAATAAGGTTGCATCCTGGAGTTCCAGGTGAACGCAGATGTGGGAGGGACACTGTTTAGCCCCCTCAAAGCCTTCTTTCATAAACAGTTCCTTGGGCAAACTGTGGGCCTGTTTTGGGCCGCCAACTCCCAGCCTCAGGCTTCTGGGAGCCTGACACTTGGGTGCCCATGGACCCAGAGGGGCAGCATCAGGCCAGGAAGGGCACATCCAAGGTGCTGGGCACAGTGACCCAGATCCTTGTGCCAGGATGGCAACCGCCCCCCCCAGCATCAGAGAGTGTGAGATGCTCACTGCGGACCACTTCTTCTGAGAATTGCCGCCCACCCCAGCCTACCAGAGCTGCCCAGCCTGAATGCTGGTTATTCCCCAGTGCCGACCCTAGTTCGGCAATGACCGAACAAGACCGGAGCACAGAAGGCCAGCCTCCCTGCCTCAAGAGGTGACAATTTTGTGGCGCCGCTCATACTCCAGAGCTCCCGAAGAAACAGCGGACGCGACACGTCAGCCAAACCCACCTAGATGTCAAGCATCTTCCCTGCCCTCTCCTGCTCCCCTCGCTCCCTCGAGATCTCACCTGAGAGCCCTCCCTCCAGAACTCACTTGTGCAAGAGTCCCCACCTCACAAGGCTGCTGGGCAACAGGACCTAAGACAGTGGGGGAATGAGGCTGCGTGTGATGGGTGGGGGAGAAGGGTGGGGGTCTCCTTTCTGAATCGGCAAGCCACCCAACCCTCCCCAACCAGCTCTCCCTCTTTGTCCACGGGGCGGACACACCCCGGATACAGGGCACTGATCAGGAGGAGAGGGTGGAATGGGCAAAGCGGAGGAAGAAGGGGTGAAATAAATAGGTTTCTCCTCGGAGCTCGTATTATGGAAATAAGATGCACACACATGAGCTGACTTGAGAGCAATTACAAAGCAAGGAGTCAGCACGCGCCAACCACCCAGGAGCTCCTGGTTATCTCAGGACCAGTCACAAAGGGCTTCTGAACAGGAATGTATTTCTAGCAACCTTCGCCACTCTCCCCCTCTGGCTCGATTCTCTTTGTTCCAGTCCCTGGAGGTGAGGCTCCCCGGTGCCAAGTGGAATCCGTGTGCCACAGACCCCAAGGGTGGGGAGGGCTCACCATCCACCAGCACCCAAGCCGTTCTTGTTAGTCGGTTTGTTGGTGGGCTAGTTAGTTAGCTGGTTCGTTAGTTAGAGAAAGAGGAACATGCGGATTAATTCCGGCAGAGAGAACCACGTGCACGAGGACCCGAAGACAGCACATCCCGGCTAAGGAAGCACCAGTAGTCAGTCCCACAGGAAGCAGCGTGAGACGTGTGGCCGGCACTCCCCTCTGGAGGGGGCAGAGACCGCGTGTGACACAGACGCCCTGAGTGCTAAGCAGGGAGTCAGGACTTTACCTTGAAAGTTGTGGGTAGTCACGGCAGGGTTTTTTAAATTAGTTGATCGATCAATCAATCAATTTATTTATTCAATTTTAAAGATTTTATTTATTTAAGAGAAAGAATGAGAGAGAGAGCCCAAGTGTGTGGGGGCTGATGAGGCAGAGGGAGAAGCAGGCTCCCCACTGAACAGGGAGACCGTTGTGGGGCTAGATCCCAAGGTCCTGGCATTAAGTCCTACATCAGGTTCCCTGCTCAGCGGGAAGCCTGCTTCTCCCTCTGCCTCTACCTGCTGCTCCCCCTGCTTGTGCTCTCTCTCTCTGTCAAATAAATAAATAAAAATCTTAAAAAAAAAAGAAAGAAAGAAAATTACTTGATCATGGACAAAATGGGTGATGGAGATTAAGAGCTACTTCCTATTTTAAAATAAATAAGTCACAGGGACGAAAAGTCCAGCATAGGGTGTATAGCCAGTAATATTGCAATATACTTATTGTGGTGAGCACTTTGTAATGTAGATAATATATGTTGAATTGCTTTGCTGTTCGCCTGAAGCTAATTTAATACTATATGTTATCTATAGTTCAATTAAAAATTTTTTTACGTTACTTGATCAGATTTTCATTTTAGAAAGATGACTTTGGCAGTGATGTGGAGGGTAATTTGCAAAATGGAGTATTCGCTATTTATTACTGCATAACATATTACTCTAAAGCTTGGCAGCTCAGAACAATGAACATTTACTACCTGACAGTTTGTGAGGTCGGGGAATCTGGGAGCAGCCCAATCTGGTGCGTCTGGGTCAGGGTCTCTCCTGCGGTTGCGAGCTGTTGGAAGCCTTGACTGAGGCTGGAAGGTCTTCTTCAAGATGGCTGCCTCACACGCCGTTGGCGGAAGGCTTCAGAACCCCACCACGCGGGCCTCTCCTCAGGCTTACTCACACATGGCAGCTAACACCACAACCAGCAACCCAGACAGAACAAAAGGGAGGCCAAGAAAAAAAAAAGGGAGGCCAAAGTGCTTTTATGACTTAATCACATAAAGCCACTTCTGCCAAATTCCATTTGTTATAAGTGAGTCAGTGACTCCAGCCTACACTCAAGGGGAGGGGAATTAGCCTCCACCTTTTGGAAGGAGGAGTGTCAAAGATTTGTGGATCTGTTTCAACACTGCTTAGCCTATAGGTTAGGAGACTGTAGGAATATTCCAGGAGAGAGACGTCATGGCCTGAACCAAGGCAGGCACAGTGGAGGTGGAGAGGAGAAGCATCTTGAAGAGTTATTATTACAGGGGTGGCTCTCAGGTACGGGGAACTACGATGGGTCAGGAGCCAGTTGGCAGGAGCGGCCTTGGACGCAGAATCTGAACTGCCTCCCCGCTCCCCCCCCCCCCCGTGAATAGGAAGAGGGTGACAGGCAATCAGTGGTCTCCTGGAGCGTTTGGATGTAGTAGATTTCTGCAGCAGCCTGATGAATGGAACCAGCACTAGCTAGGCTGAAAGCTCCCTGGTGCCCAGTGGTGAGAATCTTCTGGATCTATGCCTCCAGGATAGGGTTAGGGTGAGAGCCGTACCCCTCACAAAACCCAGAAACCATGGGTGGGTAATGATGATAGCCGAGCAACAGTCTCTAAGTCAGTACATCAAGCTCTGCAGCTTTGCCAACCACCCTGAACGTGACAAGCACGCCTGGCTTTATTCATTCCTTCAACAAACATTTGCTGAGTGGTACCAGGTCCTGGGCATTCCGCTAGGCCCTGGAGAGGAAAACCAGGAATTAAAATGGCCTCACGCCTCTCAATAGTGACACTGGAAGCTAGAAGACAATAGAACAGTATTTTCAAAGTTCTGAGAAAAAATTATGTCTAGCCTGCATTTCGATATCCAGCCAAACTATCGATCGGTGTGTGGTGAGAATGCAAATGTTTTAGATGAAAAAGGCCACAGAACATTTACCTCTAATGCACATTTTTGCAGGAAAAAAGGAAGGATTTGTGCCAGCAAAAAGAAAGGGAAAGGAATAAAGGACCCCCCAGGATGATGGAGGGAAGGAACATTCTAGGATGACAGTGGGGTCAGCTAGTTCAATTTGAAGCAGGACAGGGCTCCAGAAGAAAGGCCAAACTGCCTGAAAATGAAGTCTGGTCAGGGAAAAGCAGCACTGAGGGAAGGAAAGGGGTTCCTGATGATGTCACTTGTGCACCTGGATCCAGCAATGCCTGAAAACGACAACCCCTAAGACTTTTATTTAATTGAGTTGATAATCCCTTGGGAGATTTTATGCCACTTATAACTGAGAAGGTTTTGAGTGCTACACCTCTTGGGAGACAACATGCCAGAAGAGGGAGACCCCAAGGGAAAACATAAAATCAGAATAATCAGGTTACTGAGTCCAGCCACGGTCCCCCAACCACTGTGATTCTCCTTCCAGGACTGCCCCAGCACTAGGAATTGTTTTATTCCCTTACATGTGCATGTGGAAAAGGCCCACTGCCCAACCCTGCAAACTCATAATCAGGAGGGTCATGTGTTGACAGAGCCGAACCTCTCACGTGCTCAGATATGTAGACATCATCTCATTTGCCTGTTATCTGATCCAAACATTGTTTCTTCATCTCGCCCCACTTAGGGCCATCCGGTTTCTGCTCAAACTCTCCCGTGGGTGAGGACCGCCCCTGACTCACAGTCGGTTTGTCCATTGAGCCAAGAAACAAGAGCGGAGCTAGAAGGTTCTTCCTCCATCTGACTGAGCCAGTTTCTGTTTCCCTAAACCTTCCACAGTTGTGAGCAACACAGGAAAAGTCCAAACCCCTCGTCCAAAGACAGTGCTTCAAGTGTTCACGGACAGCTGTCATGTCCCTTTTTACGAAGAGGGACTGAGTTCAGCTGCATGAAACAGAAACCAGACTACAGTGGCTTAACCCAGTGCAGAAGGAGAGATTTCACGACATTACAGTAGGGCTGGGTGGGCAGCCCGGCGCTGGCGTCACAACCTCAGTGTCCCTGCTCTTTCCTGTCTTTCTGCTCCACTATCCTACTAAGTGACTTTTATCTTCGCGGTTGCCTCAAGGTTGCAAAGTGGCTCCCACATCTCCGGATTCCAGTCTACACTCCAAGCAGGAAGGAAAAGAGGAAAGCCCCTAGGAAACAAAACTTTCCCAGAAATAGCCAGCAGATTGCTGTGTATGTCACATAGGTCAGAATTGTGTCACATGGCGCCACGAGTTGCAAAAGAGCATGTCTTTTGTTTATTTGCTTAAATCTGGGCACATTGCTGCCTCAAATGAAATGATGGTACTATTGGTACAGAGAAAAGGGAGACTGTGCACGGGGTAGGCAACTAGCAGTTACTTCAAAAGCTTCCTCTGGGACAGAATTCTCGCATGGAGAGGCCGAGACCTTGACTATGGGTGGGTGGTCCGATGGGCCCCCAACTCCAAGTCCGGTCCCCGCTCCCTTACCTGGGTGACTTCAGGAGATATTTTTAAGCTCTTTGCTCTCCTGTTTGCTCGTTTGTTTAAAGAGGATAAATGTGCTTTTCTCAAGGGTTTCTGAAGTGATTAAAGCACCTCCATGCAAAGTACCTTAACATTTAGACACTCAACAAATGTTAATTACTCTCTTACTTCCTGTGATTGCTCGTTATGTGACATGTTTCTAATCCTTTCCTCTTGGACATGCTTCTAAGACCTGCTCTCATGTCTCTCTTATTTTTTTCATTTTTTAAAGTAATCTCTACACACAACATGGGACTCGAACTCACGACCTGGAGATCGAGAGTCACATGTTCTACCAGCTGAGCCAGCCAGGCGCCCCTCTAATGTCTCTCCCAGGGGAGACCTGACCGGCTCAGTAGACAGAGCATGCAACTCTTGATCTCCAGGCCATGAATTCTTCATCTCCAACTTCACTCCAGGTCGTGAGTTCGAGCCCCATGTTGGGTGTAGAAGTTACTTTAAAAAATAAAATAAATAGGAGCAGCGGGCTGGCTCGGTCGGAAAAGCAGGTGATTCTTAATCTTGGGGTTGTGAGTTTGAGACCCACCTTGGGTGTAGAGATTACCTAAAAATAAAATCTTTAAAATAAATAATAAGATTAAATAAATAAATAAATAAATAAATAAATAAATAAATAATAAGATAAAGAAAAGGTAGCCGCACGATGGAACACAAAACTCCATTGTGTCTTGCTCTGGGCTCTGGGCTTCCTTCTCACACCGCCTCGCCGTGAGCCCGCTACTATGGTAGGCATGAAGAGCTTAACATTCACTTCTTCCCTGGGCTCTTGGCATCAAGAAGGAACCAGAAGGACCTGAGTAAGCACGGATCTGCCCACAGGGTTAGCTTTATAAACACAGAGATGCAGGGCCTCCAACTGCCCCCTTGAAATCTAGACCCTGCACAGCTCTAATGGATGCCCCAATCACAGCTGGAGAAACTGGGACGCTGGGAGCAAGGGGCCACCCCAGGAGCATCATGCTGTCTAATTAGATTAGCGCCTCTGCCTTCAGCAAGGAGAAGGAAGGAGGTGAAGGAGGCTGTAATAGATCAGTTGGTACCCCCACACACACCTCAAAATAGCTACATCTTAATCCTTAGAACCTGGGAATGTCCCCTGCCATGGGAAAGGGGATTCTGCTGGCGAGATTAAGTTAAGGGCCTTGAGAATAGAAATCCTGCATGAGGGGCACCTGGGTGGCTCAGTCAGTTAGGTGTCTGCCTTCAGCTCAGGTCATGATCCCAGGGTCCTGGGATCGAGCCCCTCATTGGGCTCTCTGCTCGGCGGGAAGCCCGCCTCTCCCTCTCCCACTCCCTCTACTTGTGTTCCCTCTCTTGCCGTGTGTCTTGCTCTTAAATAAATAAATAAAATCTTAAAAAAAAACAAATAAAATCCTAGATGATCCAGGTGGGCCCTATGTAATGGCAAGGGTCCTTAGAGGGAGACAAGAGGGTCAAAAGTGAGAGAAAGAGGTGGGATCGTGGCGACAGAGGTGGGAGTCATATGCTTTGAAGTTGGAAGACGGGACCACGAGCCAAGGAATACAGGTGGCCTCTAGCAGCTGGAAAGACAAGGAAACACGCCTTGCCGAATTGCTCCTCCCTCCCCCCCATTGATTTTAACCTCATAAGACTCATTCCAGCCTTCTGGCCTCCAAAACGTAAGAGAATATATTTGTGTTGTGCTAAGCCACTAAGCTGGTGGCAATTTGTGACAGCAGCAATAAGCCCCTCACACAGGGGCTAGAAAGGGAGGGGACGGTGGGGAAGGGAGAGGAAATCCTCCCAAGGATGTTGTCTTGTAGTCACCTAGGCCTTCTGGAGCTTTCCACGAGCTCGGACATGTCCTTCTTCACTCCATCCTTCAAGGCTCAGCTCAAACATTGCTTTTCCTGAGCTAGCCTGACTTGGCGGAGTTAGCTGTCCCCTTGTCCCTGCACACACAGGGCACTGTGTCTATACACAGGTAGTTCCTGGTCTGTGTGTCTGTCTGACTCCCCCAGCAGAGGGGGAGCTCCTGGGGGACTGGGGCTGTGCCTAGTGCTCTTAACAGTAGGTTGGATCGAGTCAAATGAAGCCAGACCCTCCCCATCCCAGACACGTGCTAGTTAGTGTCTCTGCTTTCCTTTCAACCCCGAACAGGAGCCCTTCCTCTGCACCTCCAACAAGCTGTCTTTAACGTCCTGCCTTGGCCATCGATGTGTATGTCGCCGTGGATATCTAGTGTAGTATTTGCACATCTACAGTCGAAGTCCTTCCCCAGGGATCAGGGATCAAGACCAAGAGGCTCCAGCCCAGGCTGGTTCCTCCTGAATGGAGGGCACGGAGACTCGGCTACTATTGTTTTTATTGGACATTTTCTATCCCAAGTTCCATACAACCGGGAAAGCGGGGCTCTGGGTGGGGAGAGAGGGACAGGAAGCAGAGGGCAGAGAGGAGAGGAAGGACTCTCTGGGTCCCCACAGGGCCCTGTCCCTGGATTGAGTACATCCCCGAGGCCCCATGGCAGGCCTGCCCTGGAATTCTTGAGATACCTCTGGGGTCTTTCCAATAGATTTCCTGTTTAGCTTAGCCCAGCCAGAGCGCATTTCCATTATTTGCAACCAAAGAAGTCCTAAAAAATCTGGAATGAGCGAGCCTGAGCCAAGAGTGTTGGCACATCGCGCATATGGTACATTCCCAAACCAAATATGGTAAAGCGTCACTTACCCGGAGGTCACAAGCGTGACCCTCTTGCCTATGCAGGCCATGGTGGAAAACGCTGAAGGAAGAAAGAGGGCCTATTGTTCTCTCCGCCTGGCCGCAGGGCGGGGACCCTGGAAGAGCCAAACGGTAGAGCAGAGTGATGGCCCCACGGGGATGGCCGTGGATTGGGACACTGGGGAGCAGAGGCCACAGCAGAGAAAGGGGCCAGGGGCCAGCCAGGTGGGGGAAGCCACCCTGCCAGAGGGGGCCCTGCTGAGCTTCCTGGTCTGTCCCGTGTGTACGGACACCCCTTCTGAAGGCCCAGGACCCCCGTCCCTGGCACCTCCCTGCCTGTGTCCCATTCCAAAGGCCCAGTCCAGCCGGAGTCAGGGTCACAGCGTTCGTGCACCCGACTCATGAACTGTCCACGGGGTCGGGTACCACGCCTCTTGATTCTCATTTGGGAACCAGTCCTAGCAAGCTTCATTAACCAGTTCCTCAGCCCACAACGGACTGGAAATCCCACATGAGACATGGGAGGTGGGGGGGCTGCTGGTAGAGGGATGACAATGACCTTGAGAGGAACCGATAAGCTAGAGCAGGGTTTCTCCCCCTCGGCACTCATGGCCAGTGAATTCTTCGTCACAGGGTGCTGTCCTGTGCCTCGCAGGACATTCCAGGCCCCCTCCACCCCCTGGATGCCAGTGAGACCCCCTCCATTCGTATCAACCAAAAAATGTCTCCGACATTGCCACTTGTCTCTCTCGGGGACAAGATCACCCCAGGTGGAGAACCGCGGTGATAGAAGAGAGGGAGTGACAGTCACAATCGCCACAAGAATGAAAGAGCCCAGCGGCCTCGGCCAGTTGGTTGAGGGGCAGAGCCCGGCAGCTGTCTGGCCCTCGGGCGCCTTGTTGGCGGCAGCGCTCCCCCAGGGTGGATGAAGCCCAAGGCATTGTTTTTCCTCCCTGATATCGGTTGAGTTAAGCTCTATTTTAAAGGTTTCTACACCAGTTCCGTCTTGGTTTGGGGTTTGTTGGAGGGATGGAGGTTCCCGCCTTTTCTGACAAGATTCTCTCCGTCCCCTAGCTCTTTGACCTCCTACGTTTACCATGCGGGTCAAGAGGGGGTAAGGACCTCTTATCCCCGTCAGAGCACGTGCGTGGTGGATAGTCAGACAAACGGGGTGCCACGGGAGAGGGGCGGGTTGTCTCCTGTCCCCTTCACAACGCGCGTGCCTTCTCCCTCACCCTTCGAGGGCTATGAAAATTAGAGCAACCTATAGTCATAATTAGGAAAGGAAGAGTGCAATGTGGCATCTGGGGTCTCAAGTCATATTCTCCCCGCTTTTTCCTCCTAACATGGTGACCAAACCTAAGCGGAGTTAAAAAAAAAAACAAACGCTGTCTGGCCCCTGCACAGGGTGGTTGTGTGGGCGTGCACGTGTGTGTACAAATACAGACGGATGTAAGGAAATGCGTGCGTGTGGGCGTGCATATGTGCATGCATGCAAGGGGCCTGTGCACACGTCTTCTACTTGGGGTTATTTAGGGCCTGCATTCCGGTTGCTGAAAGCAAATATTTCTGCTGAGAGGCTTTTTTCGTAGTCAGCAGTGTGGGCCTGGGCATTTCCTTTCGTAGTAGAAATGGGCACTGTGGCTGGGGAGTCTGGCTAGTCAAGCCAGTGGCTGGATCCTGGGGAGGCCTGGCTGGAGAAATGTGGGACCCCGAGCTGGTCCAGGGCAGGCACGCTCAGACCTTCACCCAGGGTTAGAATGGCCCGTGGCAAGCATGTGAGGCTCCCGGACCATGGCCGCCGTCCGGGAGTGTCACAACTTTGGACATCAAGGTGAGAGCACCCAGCCTGGCGTGGGCCCGGGGACCCGAGTAGACCTCTGCACGCACCTTGGAAGAGGTGGGTAGTGAGTCACTCCTGCTAGCCCAGGGAGCTTACCTCATGGGAACTTCCGAAGTCTCTGCCCTAAGGGATCTCCTCGGAAATCCAAACTCAGCCACGGAAGATGTTGGCCTGGTTGGTGGTCCAACAGCCACCAGATGTCGTTTCCAGTCCAGGGTCCATGATGAGCTCTTGCTCCTGCAGCCAAGAGCAGGGACACAGGCTCCTACCCTGAGAATGGTAGTCATGAGAACTCCCCGGGGCCATCTTGTGCGGCTGGAGCTCCTGAACAAGCAGAAGGTGCAGCCGAGAAGGGGATGGAGATTTCCCTTCCAGAAAACACTCTGGGGGACGTGTCCCAGGCACTGTGCCAAGCGCTTCATCACACACCAAGGGCACTGGGCATTTGACAACTCAATGGACACGTGAGCAAACAGAGGCTCAGGAAGAGGAGGTAACTTTCCCGATTTCACACAGATATTAAGTAGCAGAGCCCAGATTCAAACAAGGTCAAAAATGAGATCCAAAATGTCCAACAATCGATAAACTAGTTAACTAAATAATGGTTTATTTATAGAATATTGGGCAGTCATTGACATTTCTTGGTAGTAGAATATTTAATGACCTGGAGAGATGGTCAGGATATATATAGATGAGGGGCGCCTGGGTGGCTCGGTGGGTTAAAGCCTCTGCCTTTGGCCCAGGTCATGATCTCAGGGTCCTGGAATCGAGCCCCGCATCAGGCTCTCTGCTCAGCAGGAAGCCTGCTTCCCCCTCTCTCTCTGCCTGCCTCTCTGCCTACTTGTGATCTCTCTCTCTCTGTCAAATAAATGAATAAAATCTTTAAAAAAAAAAAAAGATATGTATAGATGGGTGCGGGGGGAAAGTTTGCAATACATGTGTTAAAAATAAATAGATAATAAATAAATAAATAAATAAATAAATAAATAAATAAATATAAAAATAAAAATAAATAGATAAAATGCAGGCGTATGATTTCTAAGAAAAAAGATCAAAATATTAGCAAGGGCTTTCTTCGGGTACAAAGAGTAGGTATGATTTCTGTTCCGGGACTTTGTCCATTTTTTCTTACAATGAGTGCTTTGTAACAAGGACAAACCTGATAGAAAGATCCCAGGCTGTGTTTTGGGGGGGCGGGGGGAAGGGGCTCCAGTCAAGACCAGCCCTGAGATGCAGGATACCAGGGCTGAGCCTGCCAGAGGGTGCGGTGGGAAATAACGCCCTTCCTTGGAAAACATCAGACTTTTTCTAGATCGGGTAACGGGCAGGCGAGCCTGGGTGGGTACCCCAGCTGTGAGTACACCAGCACTGAGGTCCACCGTTCTGGGCCTGTACTTGCTGTGCTGGGGGCTGTAGAGGGTGGGAGAGGGCAGAGTTGGACCCGGTCTATCCTGGGCACACGTGGAGGGGACGGGGAGAGCCGGTGAGAATTGCTTGAATCTAGGCATTTATGCCCGGTCTTCTGTCGGTGGGGGGTGGGGTGCCCTCAAAAATATCAGGAGTGACAGTATGATTCAGTTATCTAGAACTGTGCCTCTCAGCCCCATGAGCCCCAACAATGTTCCTTTTAAAAGTTATTTTTTAAAATATTGTGTGATAGGGGGGCCTGGCTGCCTTGGTCAGTAGAATATGCCATGCTTGACCTCGAGGTTGTAAGGTCAAGCCCCATGTTGGGTGTGGAGATTACTTAAAAAAAAAAAACAAAACTAAATAGATAAATAAATAATATGTTGTGTAATAATTTAACAATCCGAAAGTAAATTTGTTAACCAATCCACAGACATAATATTTTTTGAATCCATCTAATGCCTTAACCGTATTGTAAAGAAAGAAACAGTTCGTAATAAAACAACATGTATTTCAATACTAAATACTCAGGCAGGACTGCAGGGGAAGACCTCTCCCCACCATCCACCCCCACCAAGGGCACACACAAACTTCCAAAACTTCCGCTAGAGGAGATTCGACCATAAGGACCACTGATGAGAATAATGATCACAGGCAGGCAGTGAGTGCTTTCTCTGAGCTGGGCATTCTAAACTCTGTGCGTGTGTGTGCGTGTGTGTGCACACGTGTGCATGTGCGTGTAAGTGTGTGCGCATGTGCGCACCTGTGTGCATACAGCCATCTAATCTTCAGGACACTCTGAGGTAGTAGGTACTATCATTAGCCCCATTTTACAGATGAGAAACAGAGGCCTAGAGGTCGAATTACTTCCCAAGCTCACATAGCCAGGGAGCAGGGGAGCTGGGATTCGAACCAGCGCGAGCCTGCTTTCCTTGGGGTGGAAGCCGAGGGGACTGGAGCGTAGCCACTCAACCTCAGCGCGATTCCTCAGACGGGGTTGGATATTTCTTTTTGTTCTGGGGGCTGTTCTGTGCAGGGTGAGGTGCTTGGTAGCAGCCCCGAGGAGGCCAGACACGTGGGTAGCAGAGCCCGAGAAAGCGGGGCAGTGTTCTCTGGGGAGTGATGGGGATGACGGGGCATAGCGGTAGGTAGGGGGTCCCGGGGAGGACATGCGCAAGCAGGTTTGGGTGGCCACGTGCCCATAGGATAGAGAGAAAGCTGTGATCATGTGGCCAGGAGGAAGAAGCTGCCTTCACGACCTGCCCTGGGTGAGGATCCCTGCTTAAGACGGGGCACCTGAAGATGTCTCTGGTTGGGGGTCCCAGGTTGATCAGAATTCACCCGGCTTTGCCAAGCCACCTCCACCCCCTAGGTTAGCCTGTCTTTCAGACCCTCAGATGACTCATTCCCACACGCAGAGACCCACCTTCCTGTTTTGTAATCTCCCCCCCATTCTTAGCCAGCCTCTCAGCCCCACCTTCTCAGTCCTGACAGCCAGCGGCAGTCTCCTTGGGGTAGAGGGGCTCTTGACCTCTAATCCTGAGAAGGCTGAGGAGTCAGGGAGACAAATGCCTTGGGCTGATCGGTAAGGAGCCTCTGGCCCGAACTTCCTCACCCCCTGGCTCCCCACTAAGCCCCCAGGGGAAGAGGGGATTCTCAGACAACCCCTTTGGCCACTGCACTTGGCTCTTGACTGGAGTAATTAGAGATGGAGCCAGGAATGATGTCATGCCTCTGCAGAACACAGGATGACCTTGAGCAAAGCATTTGCTTTGGCCTCAGCTCTCTCCTTCGTCAAGTAAGCCAGAGTGGACTGGATAAATTTTAACACTCCTGCACTGACATTCTGATTTGAAGATGAAAGCCCCCGGGCAAGTACCTTGGAGAAGAACAGTCCTGGCTTTGCATACTCAACTCACTTCCCCGCCCCCTTCCTCCAGGTGGTGCTGATGCAGCTGTCAGTCATGATGCCCTCCCCCACTTCCAGGAATGTAGGGGTCAGAAAGCATCCCAAGCCACCTAGTCAGAGGACCCTATGTTGATGGGTTCATTAATGGACATGCTCCCAAGCAAGTCAGTTAAGGATCCTTCCTGGAATATGAAAGACAGAAATGATGTTTCTAGAGACTTATTAAGCTGGAAAAAAGAGAATCTAAGGTTACTGGCTGTCACCTTCCTGACACAGGAAGAAAGCCCACCTGCAGAATAAAGGCAGTACAGAGTGAGACAAAATTAAGAGCCGAGAGAGAGAAATCCCTGATGACACTGTCTGAAACCCTGGATCAAACTATACCTGAAGGTGATACCCAGTTATGTTAATAATTTCCCTTTCTGCTAGTCTGATTTGGACATAACTTACAATTGAAAGAGTTCTAACTAATATAACCCTTTAGCGGTAGGGCTATGAGAAAGGCTACTGAGCACATGGTGGGGGGGGGTGTAGAATCTGCCAGCTTATACCTCCAGCCTGGGACAACAAACCCCCAAATCCCTGGCATATCTTTCCTGCTGTGTGCTTTGACGGTCTCTTAGCTTCAGCCTTGGAGGGGAGCTCCCCCAACCTAATCCATGGCCAACACCACCGTGCACATTTTTGAAGCTCAAATTTGACATCCTGAAAAAGGATGTCCTTGGCCCCAGGACATAGCACCCCAGGAAATAGGCATGTGGCATCTATGATACACGGCCTCCAGCAAGGTCGGAGAGATGGGGAGCAGGGGTCCTCGGGGATGTGGTACATGTCAGCACAGGTTCTATATTCATCCTCGACCCCATCATGGGAGGTCTGTGTCCCCTGGCCCTGGGATTATAGGAGCCTGTGCCTTAGAATAGCCCACTAGGCCAGGGCCATGTCCAGCAGTTTGGAATTATCCTTTCTACCGCCTCAAGCCGCTGAATGGGGAAACCAGCCCCAGTCACAGGGCCAAGAAGGGCTTGTTCCCGAGCAGTCACCGCTTGGTACCCCTAGATCATCTGGGTTCTTGGAGCCGTGTTCCATTCTGCTATAGACTGAATCGTGTCCTCTCCGGCCATACTCTGACACCTTAATCCCCAAGGTGACTGTATCTGTAGAGAATCTGTAGGAGATGACGAAGGTTAAATGAGGTCATGACCAATAGGCCTGCTGTCCTTATAAGAAGAGAGAAAGAGAGAGATCTCTCTGCAAGAACGTGCCTGGAGAAGAGGGCATGTGAGCACACAGCCGGAGGGCGTCTGTCTGCAGACCAGGAAGAGGGCTCCCCCAGACCCTGACCATGTCGATGCCCTGATCTCAGACTTGCACCCTCCAGAACCGTGAGAACATAAATGTCTGTTGTTTAAGTCACCCATCCTTGGGATTTCGTTACGATAGCCTGAGCTGCCCACAACGCGCTCCCCTCCACCCCCCCAGGAAGGCCCCATGTGCTCCCTCCTACAGGCGCGGGGAAGTCGTTCTCAGCCAGGAGCCCCCGGCTGTCACCCTGTGCCCGGAACTGCTCGAAGCTCTCGCCATGCCTTAGCTCACCGAATCCTCAGAGGCACCCTGTGAAGTAGGAGGCGTTGTAGCCATCATACAGATGAGGAAACTGAGGCACAGAGAAACTAGAGACCCAAGGTACCACAGTAATACTGTAAAACTGAGTCCCAGCCCCACAGTCCTAATCCAGCAGCCCTCGATGCTGCGAAACTGAGAAAAGGGACCAGGAAAATACTGCACACCATCCCCCCCTGAGAATCTGAAGCAAGGACGCCATGGCCTTTCAGCTCAGCATCTAGACGCCATGGAATGAACTCGGGTCCCCGGCTTCACACAGTCCACTGGAAGTCACTCGTCCCTCTGTCCCCTCCGAGGCTGTTTGCCGTTCAGCTGGGTGACCTTGCCTAGTCGTGTCATGGAAAATGAGAGATGGGCCACACGGCTGCTCGAAACCCCTCCTGTTCATTCTCTGGTTCTCAAAACACCGAGGCTCAGGCCCCCGTATGGGTGGTGCTTCAGGGGAGTTGTGCAGAATCCATTCAGCCAGCGTGCCCGGCTCAGGTCAGAGCCTGGCACAGATCTTGACTCAGCCCTGAGGAGAGTAGCAGAATCTGCTCTGTACCCAGTCATCCCAGGGCACTGGGGTTGAGGGTCCATCCCAGGCCCTAGACCCTTCTCATCCAGCCAAACCGCATCCAACCCTAGCGACCAAGCACCACGGTTTCACGACCTAGCCAGGGCCCCAAAAGTTCTTGTGTGATGGGGCATCGAATCCTTCCAAGGCTCATCTCAGGCTCCAGTGGTCCCCAGTGCCCAGGACTTCGGGCCGGGGGTAGTCATGGGGTTTAGCCCCCCGGGGGATTGGACTGGGATCGCAGCCCAGCAGCTTGGCGGGCTGGCTCCCATGCCCGGTGGGATGCTGGAACCAGGGGCTTGGCCTGCAAGGGGCCTCGGGCATCTTCTTGTGACCACACGCAAGTCCCACCAGGTGTCGCTGTGTAGCCAGCGGGCTGAGGGCTGAGGCTTTTCTCCAGCGCTGACCCTGAGGACTGGGAAGCAAAGGCAGGAGGCCTGTCCCCCTAGCAGTGGCTCTGTCCCCCCAGCCTCAAGGCCAGCAGAAGCACCCTGCGAAGGCCTGTGCCATGGTCTACACGCCTGGGGACAGTGAAGGTCTCCATCCGTGGCCGGAAATAAGGTGGAAGAACAATTCTTGGCCTGTCTGCTGAGCCTTGCTTTTTCATCCCAGCATGCCACCGGGGGGTGGGGTGGGGGGCACTGGAGGCCCCTCCACCCTTTCCATGCCCCTCTGCGGGAGCTCCGCTCAGCTTCCTGGGGCCCCGCCTGCGGCAAGCCCCAGCCCCATCCACAGACCCCACCGTCAGCGGGCTGCGTAGACCCACCATGCACGCGGACGGAGGACATATCTCATCAGCTCCAGACGGCACAGACCCGGCCCCCTCACCAGCAAAGTCGGTTCAAGGTCAGGCAGGACTAGGAGATTCAGCCTGGTCATTCCCCGCCTAACCTGAGCCCAGAAGGCACGTCACCCAGGAACCAGCAGGCACCGAACACCGGCGTCCTGCCCATCCAGCCCAGGCCCGGGGAGGGAACCACCTGCCCTAGGCCGGAACCCGGAGGCTCCATGCACAGGAGACCCTGCCGTGGAAGTGGAAGGACTCTCCTCGGGCCCACCCCACCTGAGGACTGAGGAGGGCTCACCTACAGCTCCCAGAGGCCCGGGTACAGCTCTGGCCCATCTGGCACCAGCTGGGCCTCCGGGGAGAGGACGGCCAAATGAGGTGGCCTGGGAACCCAGTCCCCCCAGCTCCGCCGAGTCCTTCTCTCTCCAACGGCCGCCCGGACATCTCCATCCTGCTCTTCCCTGGAGAGGAAAATCAGAAGGGGTCAAGGGGCAGAGAGAAGGTAGTAGTTCAGTGAGTACGTGCACACTCCACGTAGGGGATGGAAAAGGAGAGGAGGACACGACAGGGTCACGAGAAATGCAGGGGGTGCAGGTGTAGCTTTCACGGGTGTTGGCCGACGGGGGCGGGCCCGCCGAGTGAGGAGCGGGCTTACACAGGCGGTTGTGGGTTTGCTCTGGGGGATGGCGACTGATGGTAATACGGAGACGGTGGGTGCGTCTCACCCCGAAGTTCCCTTAGCACAGATCATCCAGTGTCTTTCCTTTATTCACCAACGCACAAATACAAACGAATCACCTGCTGGAAACGTCACTGTGCCGGGCCGTATCGGGGAGACGCCAGGAAACACCCCGTTCCCACGGGCACTAGACTCATGATCAGGAACACGCATGCCCATGCGTCACCCGTGACACCGGCTGTGCGGGACCCAAACTGTTCAATGTCTGCTCAGAGCCGCCCCCGATCATTCCTAACGTGAAAAATACAACAGGCGTATGAGACTCCCAGCAGCCCCGCCCCATTTCCCTAGAGCGTCTAGGGCTCTGTTCAAGATTTTGCACTTGTGTGTGTCTGTGTGTGCACGTGTGTGTGTGTGTGTGTGTGTGTGTGTCTGGGCACCTTGGTAGCATCTGTGACTTTGTGCTTGGGAGCCCTGGAAGAAAGGAATTCCCAAGCATTGTGTCAGAGCAGCAGAGGAACGGGGAGGTCTCCGAGGCCCTTCTCACTATACAGAGGGGGAGAAGAGAAGGTCCAACGGGTGCAACCATCTGCCTTGGGTCACGTGGACGTGAACAGGTTAATAAAACTGGCCAGGAGGCTGGTCTTGAATGACATGGGAGCTCACCAGAGGCCAGAGACAGACAAGCGTTGGAACCAGAATAGCAGAAAGCTAGTGTCTTCGGACTGTGGCAGTAGTAGGGGAGGTGGTGATACGCGGCGTCACCTGGGCCAACCTGGAGCGTGACAATCAGCGGAGACAAAGAAGGGAAGTGGTTTAGGGCTGGGCTCTGGAGACAGATTGCTATGGCTGGATCCTGGCCCTCTTACTTACTAGATGCTTCTGAACAGCGCTGCACCCTCGGTTTCCCCATCTGGGGAACCCCCTCACGGGGCTGTTGTGAAGACGAGATGGATGGATAAATGCAACAAATTTAGGGGGTTGCCTGGCATGGAGAAAAAGCTGAATCAAGATGTATCACAAAGCCCATTCTCTGCTCGTACGCGGGCCGGCAGGATTCCAGCAAGCCCGCTCCCACGGAGAGACAGTGCTGGCCCCCAGAGACCACCGCCCTGGGCTTCCCTTTTTACTGATGTACCCTGTAATCCCCAGACCTGACCAGCAGGCAACTCATACAGAAGGTCTAGCACCTCCCGGTGAAAAGGAGGACAGGGGGACAGCTGTGCGTGCGGATTTGTCCTGTGGCTGGGCTCGGGGGGCATGGGCAGAGCCTGGGCGCTGGGCAGCAGACCCACGCGTCCCAGGGAGGGAGGCTGGTGTCCGCAGAACACGAAGCTGCATGTTCTCCAGCCTTGAGATTGTTGACTCTTTGCAGGATTCTCGCGGCAGTACACAAAATAGGCATTCTAGAGGGTTCCTGCGGTCGGAGCTTACACGAGGCTGTTGACATCCGCACAAAGAGTTGTCTCTTTGTGCAGCTCGTTTTTGTTTGTCATTTGCTCTACTCTCTAAATTTCTACCCCCGCCCCACATCACCGCGTGTCAAAACCAGCAGGAACCATGGAGCTAGCCTCGTCTTCATTTTAGGACCGAGGACCCTGAGCACCGGCGGATATTTTTCTCATAGCCAGCGGAGCCCTGCCGCAGCAGCTCCCTCGGGGACCGGGTACCAGGCCTTCCTTAGCAACCGCCACTGAATCACAGCAGAGAGCGCTCCTGGGACCGGGCCCAGGGTGGGTGCGTTTAAACAGCCGCACTTGAGCCGGAGCCCGTCAGAGCTGGCGAGGGCAGTGCGGGCTCCGCGCTGGCCTAGGGCCACCTGCCCCTCCCCGCCTCCTCAGGAACCCGTGACAAACAACCTTGCCCGGTGCCCAAGCTCTTGCCAAGCCCTGTCGCAGTAAAACCCTGGCAGGCCCAGCAAGGAGTCCAATTTCAGCCCAGCGGGTGGGGAAACCAAGGCAGCGAGAGCCCAGTGTGCGCAAGGTTACACATCGACCTGGCAACCAGAGGCTGGGCATCCGGGGCCACCTGCTGGACACTGAGACCTGGGGCCCACCGAATGCAGGGGTGACTGACATTTCCCGAATCCCCTCGACACAGAGCCCAGAGAAAGGCCTAGCACTTTCCATCCAGGAGTCCTCGCAGCAGCCCCCTCTCACCAGGGGAGCAGAAGCACTGAGGCACCCTAGAAGCCCTCTCGGGGCATCAGGACCAGGTCAGGAATCCAGCCCTAGAGGATTCCAGCTTCCAGCTGAGTGCCTTGAACACCAGACATCAAAAACTGGGCAAGCCGAGGGAGAAGGGAAGATTAGATCATTCCAGCAGAATGAAGGAAACCGAGAAACCAAGGGAGGGGAGGAAGGCCGGAGGCCAAGAATGTTTCAAGGCAACCTGAAAGCTCCTTCAGTTTAAAGCAGGCCCAGACCCTGGCAGCTTCCCCACTGCCTGACTTCTTCGGCCTGTGCAGACCTGGTGCGGCTCCGCCCCTCCTCGGCGTCAGCGCTGGTGCACACGCGTGTGCGGGCACTAGTACCTGAGGTCATGACGGCCTCAGGAGCAGTAAGCATGCCGCGCTGCTCAGTGTGCCTCCACGCATTGGGACACATGCACACACACACACGCATGTGCAGGTACCCGGGCTGGGCATGCAAGCCCACAGGAGTACATGTGTGTGTTTGTGTGCAGTCTACAAACATGTTTTCACCAAGCTCGAGGAGAAGCAATCAGTCATCTCCCAGGAATCCTAGCAACGGCCGTCCCCAGGAAGGGCTCCTGCCAGCTGGAGCAGCCGTGAGTCAGCAGAGGCTGCCGCAGGAGTGGGGAGAGTTCTTGCCCCCGCCCCCCCCACCCCGCTCCCTCTCCCGGCCTGGCTGCCTCGCCTGGGTCACTGCTTTGGCACTGATGTCCGAGAACACATTCCTGGAACTGGCCAGCACGGGCAGCTAAAGGGTTTTTCCCTCCTCCTCTCTCTCCCTCTCCCATCCTGTCCTCCCGGCCCTCCCCACACAGCCCCCCCCCCCACTTCTTGCATCAAAACCGAAACACCGCATTCACGAGTTCAGGAGCTACAGCCAAATGGCAGGAGTTGGCCATGGAGGGGATGGGATAGGACAGGGGGCTGCCTGGGCCTGAGAGGGCCAAGGTCTAGGCCACCTCCGGGCCAGGCAGCAGAGAGGGCCCCTGTGGGGACTGCTGAGCACTGCTGAATTCCTATGGAGCAAAAGTGTCATTGCCTGGGGCTCCAGGGAACAGGAGTTCAAGGTGGTGGCTCGCAGAGAATTGGACTGCGCCCGCCTTTGCCTCAGTGGCAGAGCCCGAGGTTGCTAACACAGACAACCAGGCCGGAGGGTGATCGGAGGAACTGGGAGGCTCCATTACTAATCCGGGCTCTATTACCTGAGTGCTTTACTTCATCTTCACAGCACCCCTTGGGGCAATAGAATTATCTCTTCTTACAGATGGGGAGATGGAGGTGTGGACAGGTAAAGGGGTCTGGCCCGAGGTCACACAGCCATTAGCCAGGGAGCTAGACGGAATTAAACCAGGCTAGAGCGGCCCGGGGTGGGGGTGGGGGGCTTTAACCGCTGGACCACACAGCCTTTCTTCCCCTTCCCGAGTGCACTTAGGAGGTGCGCGCCAGGATCGCTGCATCTAGAAAAAAATAAATACAATAAAAAACAACAAGCGGCCAGCGCTGTTCGCTCTCCCCATCCCTCTCCCCTCCTGCGAGGAAACAGATCTGGGTGAAGAGCGATCTGCCATCTCAGCAGCCGAGAGGCAGGGGCAGTAACAGCCCGGCCCAGCCCGAATCCCTGGCCTCTTTACTGGAGGCAGGAAATGAATAAAAGCTAAATGAGTTTGAAAATGCCAGGAGGCAGTGTTTATCCCCTTCCCCCTCCCCCTCCCCCTGGCAAGGACCGTGTATAGTTACAGTTTAATCTTGGAAATGCCAGACAGCTGTTCCCCGTTGCTAAGAGACTGGCCCACATTATGCAGATGTCAGGGACCTCAAATGTCTGCCGGAAATTACAGATCATGTTGGAGGAGCAGAGGGGCCTTCTCTCCGCTGGGGAAGCGCAGCGGGAGACCTGGGGAGGGGGGTTGGCAGAAATAAGGGGCCCACCCCTTCCCGGGTCGGGTCCCCCCTCGGTGGCTCTGGATCTCCACTGTGCTCGGCTCCCTCCTTCCTGCAGCTCCCACCCCACATCCAGGCCTTCTTCCTTTGACAACTGTGGCGAAGCCCATCTCCGCCCTCCCCCTCCAGTTTTCCTTCTGGGGCATCTTACTTCTGTCCAGTGTCCCTCTGTCCGTCTTACAGTCTTTCCTGCCTCCTGGATGGCCGGCTGGGACTGAGCTGACCACACCCTAGGAGGATGGGATCCCACTCCTTGAGCCCCCCTCACCTGAAAATGGAAACACACACGCGCTTTCACACACCCTCCCTGACATCCCCCTCCCACTGCTGCCACTGAAACCCAAGCAAGGGCCGCCATGGCAACACAGGCAGCCTACCAAAGGTGCCTATCCCTGGTCCCTGGGGAAGGGGACGGCCATGGGTGGGGGGAGGGGAGAAGGAGGGGGAGCCCTTGTCCAAAGTCTAACGTGGAGCCTGATTGAAGGTGACAGGGGAATCCAGCAGGGCCCTGAGGCAGGCAAGAAGCAGGCACAGCTCCTCACTCAGGCTGGTGAGGATGCAGAGAGCCTGCCCGGTGGCCAAGGGGGCGATTGGCACCCACAGCGTCTGCAGGATGGCCCCTGGGTCTTGTAGGGGTGGGGGCGGGCTGAGGCCTGGGTACAGAGTGGGTGCCAAGTGCCTGCTCCTTCCCTGAGAGCCCACAAGGGACCTTCACGTTACCGGCCATGCATCCAGATGGTGTCCATTGTCCCTGCCGCCAACTGTGGGACCCTAGCTTCCTCCAGCCTTATAAAGTAAAGCCAGTGAATGTCATGGGCCACGGAAGGTGGCTGGGAAGGTAAGAATGGTGTGTGTGTGTGTGTGTGTTCACCCAAATGTGAAAGCATTTTAGAAAGAGGTCCGTGGGAGCCCCAAGAACACAGGGTCTTATGAGCACCCCTCTGCCCTTCCCTGGAGATGCCCGCGAGGCTGGTAAGAGGGGAAAACTACGTACACAGCTCTTTCCAGGTACCTAGGTCTTACCCCCGCAAATAGATATCACCTTCAAGGAGTGCCTCACTGGCTGTGTCCCGGCTCCTTTGGTCAGCTTCTCATCCTGCACATTCCTACGGCCAGCAGTGATGTTGGATGGGGAAACTGAGGCACGGACACTTCTGAGACCTGCCCAAAGCATCACAGACATTAGCTTCTCCGTGGGTCCTCAGAGCTACCATTCCCCTACCCATCCCTTCAGGGCCCAGCTGGACCATGACCTCTGTCCCCACCAGTTAGACGCCAAGGCTCCTCCTCCTCCCGTTGTTAGCTATGGGAGCTGGGTCTCCTTAGCTCTCCTTCCCCTTCTGGAAAATGGAAACCAATAATAGTACAGACCTCTCAGGGTTGCTGTGAGGATTGAGTGGGATAAAGTACAACCTGCTTAGCTCTTGCTAAGCTCTCAATACATTTTCGTTCTTTTATTAAGGTGGAGCCATTCCTGAGCCCTGTCTCCTTAGAAAGGTGCCAGGCTTCAGCCGTGAAAGGAGGGGGATTTCCTTGGGCTGCATATACACCTGCTCCCACCCTACCCCAGCCTCCTAGCACAGTGGCTGGTTTCCATCTCTTCGGAAGGTTCTAGAAAGGTTGTCTAGGACAGTGCACCTGGGAGAACTCTGAGGGCAGGTATCAGCCACCAAGACGGGGGAGGTGGGAGTTTCATGGGGCCTCAGAGACGACGCTGTAGCAGAGAAGGGTGTGTGGTGGAGAACATGCCCCCTTCCCCGTGGAAACTGCTGAGCCAGGAAGGATTTGGCGGGCAGGAGCCACGGAGACTGAGTCATGGCTGGCTCCCGGCTCATTCAGCCTCTGCGACCCTCTGAGGCCTTCGCTTGGCGGGAGGGAGGACGTGGCAGCTGCTCAGCCCTGTCTTTGTTCCTAGTTCTCTCTCTCCCTCAGTCTCTCCCACCCTGCCATTTCCTCTCCCCTGCTCGCTCTCCCTCATTCACTTTCTCGGCCTCCTCCTTTCTCTCATTCTCCCACCGACCTCAGTTCCCTCCCCCTTTCATCCTGCCCTTGAAGCATATTTCTTGCTTTCTCATCCTTTCTTCTCCCTCTGAGCTCAGAATCACACTTGGCAGTCTCCCCTCCCACCTCCCTTCCCTCCCTGGTGTCCTTCCCTCCCCCCTCCATTCCCTCCCTCCTGTCTCCCCTTCCTCCGCCCCTTCTCCTCCACCTCCCCCAACCTCTCTGTCTCCTCTTCACCTAAAGGAGACACTTCAAGTCCCCAGACTGACACAGCCAGGTCAAGGTCATCTACCAAGCCCTCACGAGCCCTAGTCTGGCAGACTGGGGTCCAGACACCAAGGTCAGAGCTGAGCAGAAAATCAGAATGAGTTGGGGAGAGTTCGGAGTCCAGACGACCCCTACCAACAATGGCGCTGGCTCCCTATCCGGAGATTTCCCTTGCCAGGCCTCCAGCTTCCAGCTCCCTCCTGCCTAAGCACCCAATGCAGCAGGGACTATCGGAGTTCTGACCCTCCCTGATTCTGCTTACCTCCCTACTCTCCGCCCCGGTGCGGGGAGGCCAGGTGAGAAAGGCAAGAAAGAAATCAGAAGCAATAATAAAGTGCTCTCAATCAGAAGGAAAGCGGCTCCGGGAAGATTGTACCCTAGATGAGATGCACGTTGTGGTAAGAAACAAAGTGCAAGGCTTTGAAACCAGACAGGGTGAACTTGAATGTTGACCCCCCTTCTTATAAACCAATGAACTTGAGCAAGACACTGTACTTCAGAGTCCACCTCTGTAGAATGCGGATAATAGGGAGAGCACCTCCCCGCCAGGACTGTCGCAAGAATGCGATGAAAAAGTGCACAGGAAGTGCCTGGCACGCTGGCTGCTCCTAATCCCTACTTCCTCCCTCCTTAGAGAAAGGAAGGCTTCCTGGAGGAGAGGGAGCTTGTTCTGGGTGTGGAAGGATAGATAATAATAGTAATCATATTTCTGTTTGTGTTGATACCAAGTGCTACGCTAAGCACTTTGAATGTATCATCTCTTTCAATCCCCCAGAAACCCTATGAAGTAGTTATTTTCTTGTTCCTGTTTCATGGAAGAAGCAGTTGAGGCTCAGCAAAGCTAGGCAATGTACCCCAAGTCACACAGCAAAGTGGAGAAGCAAAATTCTTATATCTTCTGCTCTCATTTGCGGGGGGGGGGGACATAGCGAGAGTGACAGCAGGCAAGACCAAGCACAGTGCCTAAATCAGGCAAGAGCAGGGGGGACAGCAAGGGTCTGACTGTGACTACTGGGAACTTCTGACTGAGCCCAGCGCAAACCCAGCTCTCAAGCCCCGGGTCAGATTTGGAGCTTTCCTGTTTCCTAGGTCAGCCCGCCTGAACTCTTGCTGTTGAACGACGGTGGGAAGAAGCGGGGTGGGGCCCAGCTTCCCATCTCTGGAGCACCATGTCCCCGAGGTTCCCCCTCCTTCCCACACACACACACCCTATAATCCAGATAATCCCTGCGGTGACGTCCCGACCCCCGGATGGCAAAAATGATCTCTCTTGGTGTTTTTGCCACCCGCTGTTGTGTAACAAGGATAATCGCCCCTTCTCTGGGGAATCAGGACAGGGACTGTGGGGCTACTGACTGCAATCACTAACAGGCGTGAGTAGAGAGGGCACGACGGTGACGATGGGAGGCGGGTCTCTTAGGGGAAAGAAGGACAGCGAGGCCTTGAAATAGATGTTTCTGCAGAGGTGAGCTAGGGGGACCGTAGCCAAACAGGTGGAGTTGTCCCACCTCTGTTCTGAGCCCCAGCACCCTTCCCCCAGCCATCTCGGATTACACCCAGCTCGGCTTTCAAAAAGAACTCCGCAGTTTCCATGGCAACTCACCCACGTGGTCTCTGCCTTGGAGGCTGAAGTGGGGAGCGGTGAAGGGCAGCTGACAGGAGGCACGAGGAGCTCCTGCAAGGTGAGGGCAGAGTCCCACCTTCCTGCCATCCGCCCTCTCCTCCCGGCCCCCCGCTGAGGCCTCTGTGAAGCTCCCTAGCAAAGAGGAGATAGAGATCCAGGACGAAAAGGCAGCAAGGTCACTTCCCCCAAATGTGCCGTTGGCCATGGGCCCTAGGGCGGCATCCTGACCCGCCTCTGGGCTCTTCAGGGAGAGGCCAGGGGAGGCCCTGAGCAGGACCATGCCTTTGGTCGCATCTCATCTTCCCTTCCTTTAAAAGAGGGTTGGCGTTCTACGCTGGAGCCAGGGTTTGAATTCTTTCCTGTTGGGCTGCAGTGAGCTGTGTTACCTTGGGAGGGGGGCTCCCCCTCTCTGAGACTGCGTCCTCCGTCTTTACAATGAGGACCGACACATCTGCATCTCAGCTTAGCCAGAGGGGAGCAAGTGAGATCACGTTTGGGAAAATGCTTTGTGAAAGAAGAAGCATAAAAGAGAGAAAAACGGAGATGGTCCTGGTGAAAAGGGAGGGCACTCGGAGCCCACCACGGCCCCCCTATCTGGCCAGGGGCCCAGTCTACTGCCTGGAAACTTGCAGTTCAGAAACTCCTGTATCTATGAAAACCTGATTTGTTAAGCCCTCACCTTCCCGTGTAATCTGTCTTGATTGATCTCCCCTGAACGAGACCCCAAGTAGAAGCCCCTCCTTCTGGCCAAATACCTCATCTAGAACCCAGTGCCCCGTGAACTTGACTCAAGGTCCCACCACTGCGCTGATCTCAGGTGGACAGGGCTTTCCCTGGGGAAGAGAGAAGAAGACACAGCTTCCTCTGGGCATTTCCCCTCCTTTCCCCCCCCTCCCGTCTTTACACTGGGAAGCTCCCTCGTGGTCTCTGGCTGGCGATTTCTCTCCAGCCCTGCTGATGGGGACTCGTCCGAGCTTGGTCCCCTGAGAGGCAGCCAAAACCCCGTGAGGCCGAGCTTAGCAGAGCAGTGGGGTAGAGGGAGAAGAGGCCGGGGTGCCCACGGCACACACCGCTCCAGCTACAGGGGCTTGCGCCTGGCCCTGCCTCTCCCATCCTGCCTGGTCTCTGTGCGCTGGCTGGTGAAAAACCCACGGGCTTTGCCCAGCCACCCCGTGGAAACAGGGTGTGCCTTTCTTTCTCCCTCGGGGGGTCCCGGAGCTGCTCCCTTCTGCCTTGAGAACTTGAGTGAGCTGCCCACCTCCCTCGGAAAGCCTCCCTCCCTCATCCGTCAAGTGGGGGTGATTCTAGAGGCCCCCGTGGCTCTAAAACACTGACTCGGCAATTCTCGGCAGCAGGCAGCCTCCTCCCCCACAGCCCAGCCCCCTCCTTCCCTTTGTCACCTCGCTCGGCAGTGCCCCCAATCCCAGAGAGGGTGGCTTTCATTATTTTTTCTTTATTTTCATCAAAGGGTATTTTTTGTCAAAAATTGTGTCTCCCCTGAGACAGCACAGCCTTTGAGCAGGCTCCCCTTGTTTCCATGGCAACAGCAGCTGGCTCACATGTGTGGTTGCTATGGAAACAAGGCTGGTTCTCCTCCCCTCCCTCCCCTCCTCTCTCACTTTCCCTTCCATCCTCAGTGCCTCACCACCCCCTCCTTCTCCTTCGCACCACTGGGGATGCAAGAAAGGGCAATGGGTGGTCCCCCTGCATGGCAGGTTTGTGGGAGCACACTGGGTCCTGGCCCCCCACCCTGGCTAGGCAGGAGCCATGTGGGCGGACCCCTGTGATTGGCCGGGGGGCACGTCCGTCCGTCCGTCTGTCCGTCCTCAGGGCCCTTCCTTCCATATTCCCTACACTGGGGTGGGGCTTGTCTGGTCCGGAGCATGGGGTGCAGGCTGACTTCAGCGTTCCAGACAAGGATCCAAAGGGATCCTGCCTCTGGCAAGGGGGGGGGGGCTGTCCTCTCCCCTGCCCAGCACAGAGCGCCCCCCCCAGAGGTACGTCCAGCACCTTCGAGTTGCAGACGAAGCCTGTTTCTGGCACAGCAAATACACGCGAAAGAAAAGGAAGGATTCTCAGGGAGGAAATCGATGGCCAGAGACAGAGACAGAGGGGAAAGGGAGCGGACCGAGAGTTATGCCTTGTCTGTCAGTCGATGGCACAAAGATTCTGCATCCTTTTTCCCAGGGACATGGAAGCACCTAAAGACTGGGAGCCCTGTCTTGTCACTGATGAATCTTCAGTGTCTGAGGGGGACAGAAAAAATAGTACACACCAACATGTGGCGAGGGTTTTTTTAGGTGATGGCTCTTATTATAGCCTTTTCGCTTCCTTTCCGCAGCGAACATGTATTAAATGTATAAAAAGAATAAACAACAGGTGTATTTGTTTGATCCGAGAGGATAAAGGGAAGGGAATTTGAAAGAGGCCAGATTGTGGAGCAAACCAGAGGCAAGTCCCTCTCAAAGCCGGAGCAGGCAGACTGTCTGCGCTGTCTCTCACGTCACATGCGGGCCGAGGGCTGAGGTGACTCTCCACTTGGCATGAGAAAGGCGCCAGGAATCTTAAGTCAGAGCAGGAGAGAAAGAAAGGCTGTCAGGCCAGGTGAGGGCAGCTGGGAGTGAGACTCTTGTCATCTGCGCAGACCGCGGTGACAATGATGTTAAGAGGCCGATCCCCTGGGAGGGGGGCGCTGCCATCTCCTGTCCCACCCCCACCCTGTCTCTCACGCCTTAGACTAGAAATTTGGCTCAATCCTGCAGAGAACTGCGAGAGCCGCCTATGCCGATTTGCCCAAAGGGGCAGATTCCAGCTTCCTGTCTCCTGAGGTGCAGGGCGGGTGGAAGGCATTCTCAAGGTCAAAGAAGACGCCATGCAGATTCTTGTCCTCAGCCAAGGGCACACTTCTCTGTTCCCTCCCCGCAACCTACAGCCAACACGCTGCGGGGATGGGGGCCCAGGCACCTTGGAAATCCGGAAATCCGAGCGTCTTGGATTGTGGGGGTGCAGGGGCCTGGTGGGGGGTCATGCTAATACTCCCATCATCCCTCCGTTTGAGGGACAGACAGAGGACAGGAGGAGAGGGCTTGGCCCCGGCTCATCCCCAGCCGCTAATCCTGCCCTCTGTAAAGGCGGAGAGAGGAACAGAAGAGAACAAAGAAAGGCCGAGGAAGAAGGGAAAGGAGGAGAAGGAGGGAAGCGGCTCTTCGCCTGGTCACTGCCACCAAGGAGAGGGCCTTGCCTTGCTCCTTTGTGCCCCTCTGTGAATCGAGAGGGAAGCGCCCAAGGTCCAAGTGAGGGGGACACCAAAGATGGTTAGGTGGGCATGAAGTGGGGGAGGGCCAGAGACTGATGATGGGGTGTTGCATTCAGTAATAAAATAGAATAATAATGGTAATATTATTACCTGGTAATAAAAATTATTTTTATTTTATTTATATAAATTATATAATTTAATTATTACCTGGTTAATAAAAATAGAGCTGACAGTTCATTGCCCTTTTGAGGTCTACAGGCCTTCACGACAAGAAAAGCACCACGTCTCAAGGTTCTGATTGGCTCGCTACTGCCCGGTCTGGGCCAGGGCACTGAGGTGAAGCTGTCTTTCCACTACCTCCTCACTAAAGCGAGGTGAGGCAAAGCAAGAGTGCCTCTAGGGTACTGACCGTGTGGAGGAGATCGAAGGGTCAGGAAGCCTGGCAACAAGTCATGGATTGTGTCCACAAGAAAGTCTCAGAGGAGTCATCTCTACAACAGCCCTAAGGACACGTTCCTCCACTCTCTGCTTGGATGCCTCCTGCGACAGGGAGCTCATCCCCTTACAGATATCTCCTCTCCCCTGTTTCAATTCCCTCTTGTTAATATTTGTGCATTCCATTAAAAAAAAAAAAAAAAAGAACTGTGCTTCCCTCCCATTCCACTATCTTTACAGAGAAGATCAGTGACAAATAACATCTGGGCATATCTATCATCCATGCATGCTAAATTAGCTCTCCCCCTAAGGGTGATTCTAGAAAACTCCCTACTTTCCCTTCTCCCCACCTTCCAAAAAATTGTCGGCTGGTGGCCCTTTCTGCAAGCCTGAGCCCCATGTGGGGTGCAGCGGGCCGGGTTCTGTTCCTGCCACCTCTGTGGCTCCTTCATTCTTGCCCTTGGTTCTGCGCCCTTCCTCCAGCTTCGAACGTGTCCTTCTCCAGTCTGAGCTCATCTGCCAGCTCTTCATTTCTGAGGCTCCTCCCCTCCTCCTTCTCATCAAGACCTTTCATGATTACACGGAGAATTTTGTTTGCGAGGGCCTCCCAGACCCGCTCAACGTTCTTTTCTGGCTCCCCTATAGATCGCACCTGCCTTTGGCCTCAGTGTTTTGAAGGTTTCCCTGACTGAGTCAGATACGCCACCTGCTTCCCCTCTGAGTCCCCGTTTCTTTGAAGTGGGGAGAGCGTATTAGCATCCTAAGGCTGCCGTAACAAATTACCACCAACTGGGTGACCTAACATTTCAGACATTTATTCCCTCACAGTTCTGGCGGCTAGACATCCGAAATCAAGGGGTCAGCAGGGCCGTGCTCCCTCGGAAGGCTCTCGGGGAGAATACTTCCCTGTCCTCTTTCAGCTTCAGATGTTTGCCTGCATCTCGGGTTCTCCTTGGTGTGTAGACCAATTACTCCGATTTCTGCCTCCACTGTCACACAGCCTTCCCCCTGTGTGTCTCTCCATGCCTGTGTCCATACCTCCTTCTTCTTATAAGGATATTGTCTTTGGATTTAGGGCCCACCCTACTCTAATATGACCTCATCTTCACTTGGTTACATTTGCAAAGACCCTATTCCCAAATAAGGTCACATTCACAGGTTCCTGGTGCACGTGAATTGGGGGAGGACACTATTCCACCCAGGGCACTCCCTCTGCCTCTTCTTTATCCATCCCCCATCTCTCGCCCCCAAGAAGCTTTTCTGGCTCAGCCAGTTAGCCTGACTCTTCATCCTTGATGTCCTGCCAGTTCCTCACCAGCAGCTCTCCGGCTCGGTCTCCAGCACCCCAGCGTGTTCTCAAATCTCGGGCGCCTGGGCAGCTCAGTCGGTTGGGCGTCTGCCTTTGGCTCAGGTCATGATCCCAGTGTCCTGGGATCAAGCCCCACACTGGGCTCTCTGCTGGGTAGGAAGCCTGCTTCTCCCTCTGCCCCCCTTCCTGCTTGCGTTCTTTCTATCTCTCTCTCAAATAAATAAATGAAATCTTTAAAACACACACACACGCACACACACACACAACACAAATCTTACCCTATCACCCAAACGTGTCCCACTGCATTCAAGTTAAGATACAAAAATTTGCAGCACAGAACACAGGACCTTTAGCAAGCCTGCTCTTACCTACTGGTGTAGCTTATCTCGTTTTGCACTGTCACACAAGTACACATGCACAAACACACAAACACACAAACCATTCTCAAGCCACGCTCTGACCCAACGGTAGCTCTCGGGAAGCACCAGGCTCTCTCCTGCCTCTGGGTCTTTCCACAGCTGCTCCTCTCCCAGAGGTCTGCTACTTCTCCCTGAAGATAGATTCGATTGTGTCCACCATTTCCAGGACACTGCCTCCCGCCCACCCCTCCCACCCCCACGGCACAGGTCAGGGCTCTGTCTTCTGGAGCCCTGCCCTCTCTCTGACCCTCACAGCCCTGAGGTCCTGGAGAAGCTGTGTCCTTTCTCCGGCTTCCTCAGAACAGTCCCTGGAGCACACGGACGAAGCACGTGTGAATAAATGATATTGTATCTGCCAGATCCTGCCCAGACTCCTTTGATCTGCATCTCTGCCTTCCTCGGTTTTCCATGCGACTTCATACCCACCTGTCTTTACCGGGTCCCTGGGACCCTCTGTCCCCTGCCGGCCCCAGAGCCGCCTCCTCTCTGAATCCTCTGTTCCCCAACCTCACCCAGCACTCTGGGCCTCTTTATTTATGTATTTATTTATTTTAATTTTTTTTATTTATTTGAAACAGAGAGAGAGCTCTAGAGAGAGAGAGAGCAAGCATGAGTGGAGGGCAGAGGGAAAGGGAGAAGCAGACTCCCACTGAGCAAGGAGCCTGATGTGGGTCTCGATCCCAGGATTCTGGGATCATGACTGGAGCTGAAGGCAGACGCTTAAACGACTGAGGCGCCCCTGGGCCTCTTTCAACAGCCTGCTTTCTCCCCCGTCCCACAATCTCAGCTGAAATTGTTTCCCTTCTTACCCTACTTGAGCCGCCCAGCACTGCCCTCTCTCTGGATGACTACCTGCTCCTGTAATTGGATTATTTGCGTGCACCAGCTGTTTGGGGACATGTTTGTGGGAAACCGTTCTGTGGCACCGTGGTGTGGAGTTGGGTGCAGCGGGAGAGGACCCAGGAGCCCCTCAGGGAGCCGAGAGGCAACAGAGAGCAGAGATGCTCCCCTGGAGGGAACGGGCTTGCCTTCAACCCCCACCACCGCAGGGCCCTCGAGCCCCTAGGGGCTTTTTGCTGGCAGAGAAAAATGGAAGCCTTTCTCCTGGGGTGTTGCATCATGGGGCTGCTCCAGGGCCCGACAGAAAGCAGAGAGAAGAAAGGCCTCGGGGGCCCTGGGCTTCAGAGGTCAGAGTAGCAAGGGCTGCTGAGGGGCCCCTCCTGGCGGGGAAGCTGTGCTGGATAACAGTTACCCATAGCCCCAGGCCCCAGCTGCAAGGACTGTCCTCGTCCCTGTGGGCAGGGGAGGCAGGAGGAGGACCGCCTGAACTCACAGTGCCCAGCGCAGCCGCAAGGCCCAGTCTCGAACTCTCAGCCCCCTCCCTTTATCCCCCAGCTCTAAAGCCTCGGGGCGTCTCTTCTGGATAAACTGCACCCAGGTACCCAAGCCGGAAGGCAGGGAGTCCCCTTCGCCTCTCTCCCCCAAGGCCATGGAGCAGGCCGCCAAGAGTGGTCAGCGCTGCCTGTGGACCACCGCTCCCACCATCAGCGGCGGCCCAGGCCCTCTGCCACAACCGGCCTCTTGCACGGGGCTGCTCGGGCCGCCCCTTAACTCACCCTTGCCCCGCCTCTTCCCAGATCACAAAGCAACCACTCAGTCTGGAAGCAGAAGCAAGTATAAACGAGTAGACAGTGTGGCTTGTGGTTCTCACATAACAGTCCACGACACGGGGCTATTACCCATGTTTCCAGATTCTCTCGCCACTCTGCCATCTCTACCTAGGGGCCTGTGTAGATTTGCTCATTCAAATTTGATCTTGTCTCTGTCCTGTAAAAATCGTCCCTAGATTCCCCATGAAGTCGGGAAAAAATGCCCATTGTGTAACTCCAAGGCCTCCTGGGTAAGATGGCTGCGCCCGGCGGTGGGTGCCTCCCACCCACACTTCTGGTAAATCTCTCCTGATGGGATTTCCTTTCTTCTTTGGACTTTTAAGAACACTCCTCCTTTATTTATTTATTTTTTTAAAGATTTTATTTATTTATTTGACAGAGCAAGAGAGCACAAGCAGAGGGTAGAGCAGAGGGAGATGGAGAGGCAGGTTCCCCGCTGAG
>CM052896.1:104716787-104745420 GCA_028534135.1 Potos flavus
GTGGGACTCGATCCCAGGACCCAGGGATCATGACCTGAGCTTTAGGCAGATGCTTAACCGACTGAGCCACCCAAACGCTCCTCCATTCATGATTCTTGCCTGAAATGATTAACATCATGGTGACTGACAAATGATGATTTCCTAATTCCATCATTTTTTCTACATTCGTTTCTTAGCATTCTTTGTAAGGAAGAGTGTTCTTTTTTCTCCCATTCATTTGTTGATTCATTTATTTCTTTATATCAGATGGACTCATGGATTGTTATTTTATTCTTTGGCTTATCGTCTATAATTCTTATTACTTATTTCAGTGCTCGAATGATGCCAAATTTGTCCAGTAGAAACCCTTTTACATTGGCTTCCATTCCTATTGACATGTCCTCATTATTTTTTTTTAGCACATCGTCACATTCTAGCACAACAAGATGTTCCAAGGTCATCTTGTACTTTCCCTGAGCCAGCCCTGGAATTGGCTGTTTCCCCAAAGTGGCCTGTTTTTGTTTGTTGGGTTTTTTGTTTTTTTTCCCCAGTGGAGAATGGTATTTAGAAACCAAGATCTGGGAACTGGGGTGCTCTGTGCTTCTAGGGAAGATGCCCATTTTAAATCTCTGACAGCGGGTTGCATTAGGCAGACTCCCCAGGTCTGGCATTTGGCTCTTTTCCTTCTGCCACTCTTCTATTTTGGCCGAAGCTGAGCCCAGCAGGGAGCGGCGCACAGCCAGGACCCGTCCCCACCCTTCCTGCCCTTCTCCGTGCAGGCTCCTCACGGCCCTCTTGTCCTGTCTCCCCCCTGCCATGGAACCTGTGCCTAGGAGCGTATCTGCTACCAACCCAGGGGTCTTAGACCAGGCAAGCCTGCTGCAGAGCACGACACGTAGCTCTTGGATTTTACCCCACACTGATCTCTGACGTTACCCTTTGGTTGTACATTGGGTGGGAGATTGGAAACTCCTCTGGGACTGAAGGAAAGTCTGAAAGAACTTTTTCAGTAAGCACAAAAGAACATTTCTAGGGGTAAGAATGTTCCAGGTCATGGTTAATTGGCACAAATTTTCTTTCTCCTTGTTACCCAAAATAAAAGTGTGTCATCAATCAATAGTGTATTAGATTCAGTGAGATAGAACACGCCTCGTTATCCTTCAAAACTGAGGTCACGCTGCTTCCTCATGAGTACTCTTTCTCCATAGTACTCAACGCAATTGGCAACATCGATATTGGGGTCATGATTGGGTAATATTTGTCTTAAGGCCCCATGGGCACCTTCCCCTGTGCGTCTTGTATTCTTAGCTGTATCCTCAAGGCCTGGCCCGCCACAGATGCTCAGTACAGATTTGTTGAAATAAATCACTGAATTAATTTAATCTTCCTAACAAGCCTGAAAGGCAGAGATGACTCTTCCAACATCGTCGATGGGGAAACTGTGGCTCCGAGAACCCAGGTCTGTTCCATGTTGTTCCACCGGTAAGTGGCGGGATGGGGATTCAAACCTGGATTTGTCGGATTCCGATGTCTGCACAAAGTGCTTCAACAGAGGAAATGGTTTTAGTGGAGAACTGAATTGAATTTTTATTCCCCTGATGAGTTTGGTTCCCTGAAGGAGTGTCTAAACTCTTAGAAATTAGGGCAGCACGAATATGATCCAGGAGAGGACACAGAACAGGGGCTGGTGATGCGAAACCAGCCTCCAGGGGTCCTTGGGGGGGGCACTGCCCTCAGTGCATCCTTTGCCATACTCCCACAGGATTGGCCTGCACTGCTCTCCCTCCTTATGGGAGGGCCAGCCAGAGGTACGGGTCCGCGGTAAGCAAACTGGCCGGGCCCCACGCCCCCGATCTGCCTGACCAGCCCTGCCCCCCGCACCCACCGCCCCCCCCGCACCCCGTAGTGCCTCCTCTGGCAGAGGGCACACTTCTCTCCAGGGCCTTCACCACCTCACCCCCGCTGCCTCCTACACATACCCTGCAGCTGGGCCTGACAGAGGTTACGCCTTCGGTTTTGAAGATAGGGAAACTGAGTCTCAGACGATGTAAATACTCACCAGTGGGTAAGGCCCCCGATTTCTCCATCTGTACAATGGTAGGACTGGACTTGGTACATCACAGATTTCTTCAGCTCTCCACAGAGCTGTTTTGATGCCCTGTGCCACCTCCCCCTCTTCCCCTCCCCCCACGACCTCAGGGCTTTCCCGCCATCTTCCAAGGGGGCAAGGCGCCTCCACCCATTTCCCTGTGAACTGGCTCCGTCGGGACACAATCCTCATTTACATTTCAAAGGCCTTGCTTTCCTAACCCAGATCGGACAGACCTCCACCAGCATCCTGAGAGTGAGTATCAGCGGGGCGGCTGGGTTAATAAGAAGGCACCTTTGCAGGTGATTTGGGAGGCACGGAGAGGCATTTCCACGTCTAAACAGATCTGGTCCTAGAAACACTGCAGATTATAATAGCTGGCTCCTGCTTACTTACACTCACGGATCTCAGGGGCCGCAAACTCCGTTCTCTCAGCAAGTTCGAGAGGTGCAGGTGCGAGGTGGGCGTTATTATCTCCCCCTTTCACGGGGGAGGAGGTGGAGGCACCAGGCGGTTAAGCCACTTGCCCAGCTCAAGATCTGGACTTCGAACCCCTTGAGCTCAGACTCGTAACCACTGCACTCCACTACCTGAAATTCCGTGCCTGGCCATCTGGCCTTTTCTGGAATGCAGACAACCCCAGGGGGGCGGGGGGCGGAAGCCTGGGAACACCCGCACCTCAGTGCGAAGGCAGACAGGCCCAGCGGCCGCAGACCCCCCTGGATGCTTTGGGGGGTGGCTGGCACCTGCTGAGTCTGAATCTTGGGTAAAAGGTGGGGACGCGTGGAGGAGGGAGGGCTGGTTCAAAAGGGCCATTCTCCTTCCGGAGCCTCCAACCCTGGTGACGGTGCCCAGGCAGTCCGTGTGCTGGGGACTGGAACATGACGGCCCTCCGACAGGCAGGGACGGTGCTGCTGGGGTGGTGAGTGAGGCGGGGTGTCCAGCAGTGCGGCAATGCCCATGGCTGCCTGGCAACGGGCCCTGCTTGTCGTCTCGGGGGTATCTGGGGTCTGGGATTCGGAGGCCATCCCTCTCTGGTAAGCCAAGGCCTGGAAGAGAACAAGTAATGCCTTTCACCTGTCCCCACTCCACTCACTCCTGGGGAGAAGGTGTCGTAGCTGGCAGAAGGGGCGGGGGTGGGGGTGCGTGCCCATGGCCAGGCAGAACCCAGGGTCCAGCCCTAGGCAGGGAGGGGCAGTCCCGGGCAGTCTGCGGTCAGAACCACCTCCGGCCTGCCCCCACTCCCTCACCGCCCCAGGGCTGGCCCTGCGTTCACCAGGAGGCCAGACACGACTAGGCCTGCAACCAGATCCTCACGGAGGAGAGGGCTGCAGGTAACTTCCAGACACCCCCGGTGTTCAGACAGCGCTGGGGTTCCAGGTGCGATGGAATGTCAGCAGCCTCTGCCTGCTCTTCCTGGGGGGCCAAGGCCACGGGAAGGACAGTGTGCTCATTCAAGATGGCCTTCAAATAAAGCACAGCCGGGCCCGCTGTGCTCCCTGCTTAGCATGATCGCATACAGCTACAGTGAGCCGAAGGACACACTCACCTGCTCTCTCGGGGGCCGGACCGCCCGCCCGCCCCGTGAGCACACCCAAGCCATGTTCGCACCTGCATTTGTACACACACACACACACACACACACACACACACACACCTGGCTGAGCCCCTAAGCCCAGCCAGCTTTCCAAAGCAGGCACCCCCAGCCACAGAAAGAGCGTCCCGTCATTATCACTAGGTCATCTCCTGTTGTGTGGAGACACCAGGGAGAGAAATTGCCGGCACTACTCAGAGAGTGATGCTTTCCCTTCTTCCTCACTTTCTCTGCACACGCGGCCCTCACCCCACTCTGAAGGCCACTGCCCCGGGGAGCACCGCAGCTGGAGCAGTACGGGTGTGCCGGGGACAGAGGCTGGCTCTTTGCAGGAAAGGGTTAACCTCCCTGGGGCTGAGTCTCCCATACGGGGACACAGAGCCTCCCTCCCACCTCCCACAGACTTACACACGGCTCCCCTCGGGGGGCAAGGAGGGCTGGGCGCCCAAGACCAAAGCTCGTGGTGGTCACAGCACAGTCCTGGCTTTGTCGCTGAGATCCCCGTTGGTCACACAGCTGCACCCTAAGGAACTACTAGGGGTGGGCAGGGGAGGGGAGGAGTGGGAAGGTGGGAGGCAGGGTGGGGTGTCCGGGTGGGACGCAACGGCTGTGGGAGGCCAGGCCTCAGCTCAGGCTTCAGGCAGACCTAGGCGGTTGGCACTGGTTTAGGGGGACATTTGAACCCAGGCCTCCGGTCATATCTGACCCAAAGGGACACTGCCTCGGGACTCCCTCTTCTCCATACGTTGCTCTAGAACAAAGAGTCCTTGGTCCTCAACCTATTTGGGGTCAGAGACCACTTTGAGGAATTTGTAAAAACTATGGGGCCTATCCCAGGAAGACAGTCCTCGCAGTCAGTAGGTACTAGAGCCCAGGCCCACCTGCCCACACGAATCTGCATTTTAGTCACGCAGCCCAGGGGCACCTGGGTGGCTCAGTCTGTTGAGGGGCTGGCTCTTGATTTCGGCTCAGGTCATGGTCTCAGCGTTCTCTCTCTCCCTCTGGCCCTCCTTCCCAACTCCCCCCCCCCCACGATAAATCTTAAAAAAAAAATCAAGCAGCCCAATGATTTTGAGGCAGAGAGACTCTGGGGAGGGGCGGGAGAGCTGTGACTAAGTCCTATGTGTGCATCAGGCTGCGGGGGGGCACAGGAAGGCCTGTTCATTGATTTATATAATGTTCCAGAAAACTGTTCTCCGGCACGTGGGTGGCTCAGTCGGTTAAGCGCCTGCCTTCGGCTCAGGTCCTGACCTCAGGGTCCCGGGATCCGGCAGCATCTGGCTCCCTGCTCAGCTGGGAGTCTGCTTGTCCCTCGCCTTCTGCCCCTCCCTGTCTCATGCTCTCTCTTGTCTTTCTCTCAAATAAATAATAAAATCTTTATTAAAAAAAAAAAAGACAGAAAACTGGTCTAGTAACTTACAGGCCAGTCCAGGTAACTGGTTCTCCCTCGGGCTCCAAGCCAAAGGCTGGTGCGGGAGCCCCTCTCCGGACGGTGGGCCGCTGGGTCCGAGTCCGGCTCTGCACTCACCCACTGCGGGGCTTCCGCTGAGTCTCTCGAGGCCTCGGTTTCTCTGACTGCGAAAGTCGGGCCTTTGCAACTCCCGCAGTCTGTGCCCACATCACGGAGGCCCTGGCCACATGTGGGGGCAGCAGGCAGCCTTTCCCCGGTACCCTGCCCCTTCCCGGGAGAGGCCCTGGGGCCCGAGCTGCCAGCTCCAGCGCGCCCCCACAGCAGCGCCCCCGCGGGCCAGAGCCACTCACCGGCCCTGAGTTGTTCCCACTCGTGAGGCAGCGGGGCCCCTCTGGGCAGGACACGGTTGGTGGTGGCGGTGGGTTGGTGTGCGTGAGGGTTGGGTGGGCCGTGGCTGGGGGCCGAGGTCTGGAGGTCAGAGTGTGTGGGAATGTCAGACCCCTGAGGCTGGGACAGGCTGACCCTGTGCTCCTGCCGCCTGTGGGGAAGTGTTTCCAGGCCCGGGAGGATGCGCCTGGGGTGGGACCCCGCACCGGTGTGGGACGCCGAGCGGCGGGGCTTCGGGTCCTCTCCACCAAGGCTCCGGAACAAGATCCCTGGGACCCCAGCAACCACGTGGGGCCTTCCCTTGGCCCTCCCCCTTCTCTCTGGACAATCAAACAGCTTTCATGGTGCTGGCAGCCCCTGCATGCTCCCAGCATGCTCCTCTCCCTACCCAGCCCTTCTCTCTCCCTCTCCTCCATCCTCCAGCCTTCTGGTTTGGAAGGGCAGCTATGGGCTGCCAACAGCTCCCCCCAACTTACGTCCTGAATCCAAAACCCCAAGGAAAGGGCGCCTGGGTGGCTCAGTCGCTTAGGCGTCTGCCTTTGGCTCAGGTCATGATCCCAGGGTCCTGGGATCGAGCCACGCATCGGGCTTCCTGCTCGGCGGGAAGCCTGCTTCTCCCTCTGCCACTCCCCCTGCTTGTGTTCCCTCTCTCGTGTCTCTCTCTGTCAAATAAATAAATAAAATCTTAAAGAAAAAAAAAAACAAGGAAGTGGAGTCAGGGGGAAGATGGTGAGGGAACCCTCCCGCTTTCCCAAAGTTCTCCCCAGCTCCATGATTTTGACCCTGTTCTGTTCAACAGACCCACAGTCTAAGAAAACTGTGCCGGTCCTGACACAGGAAAAGAGCTGGTGTTTAAAGTTCATGCAGCCATTTCATTGGACGGGTGTTTATTGAGCACCTACTATGTGCCAGGCACTGGGGAGACAGTACTGACCAGAGGACATAGTCTTTGCTCTCTTGGAGGCACCGACTACAGAAAATAGGAGGCCCTCTCTGGGGGCCTCTGTGTCTTTGTCCCTCGGTTGGTCCCTGGTCCTGCCTTGAGAGCCTGGGGAACAGAGGAGAATTCAGGGGCTGTCCAGTGCTCATGTTTTTCCTGGAGAGCCCCTGCCTGCTGGGCCTGCACTCCACCTGTCTCAGAGCCCCTAAGCCTTTCCCCTGGGCAGCTGTCCCTCCCCACTCTCTCCCTTCCATCTTGTCTTCCTTCCTCTCTCCCCTACCATTCGGCACTGTCCACAGCTCTCAATCCTCGCTGGCCATTGGCAGGCCTGGAAGAACCTTCATGAAGCCTACACCCCATCCCAGGACAGTCAGATTCTGCAGGTGTGGACTAGGGAGGGCCCTGGCCTCTGGATATTTTAAAAGCTCTCCAGATCTTTCTGAGGCAGGTTGTGATTCTGGCCTACGGGCATTTCTCCCTGCTATGGCTTGGAGCTCTGATGCTCTGAGGGGTGGGCCTGGGGCCTTTGGAAGAGCGTGGAGGGCCTCAAAGCCAGGTCAGAGGACGTAGGACTGAGCCCAGCTGGTCCAGGTATGCACGCTCAGTTGTGGGGCTGATAGTCCCACAAGGAGGTCAGTGAGAGGGAGGGATCCTCTGCCTTCTTTCCAGGCCACTCCCAGAGCCTTCTGTCCCCTCAAGGCCGCAGAAGGCTCCTGGGTCAGAGCCCGGTTCTCTGAGGTCAAGGAGGAGAAGATGGAGGAGAGAAGGACTGAGACAGCCCTAGCTTCAGGACGATGCATTTTGGGGGTGGGGGGGAGTCCCACAGCCTCCAGGTTCCTGTTTTCCAGCCGAGATAAAGGGGGGTGAGGCGATTCAGGGAGTGATTTCTGGCAGCAACGTGCAAAAAGAGAGAAGGAAGACACGCACAAGGGCCACTATCCTTTTTCGGTGACGGGTGGCGTGGGAAGTGCTGCAGTGCCAGGAGGGCATTTTCCCTTGCCCCCTGCTTTCCCCGGCGGCCTGCAGCCCCACCTGGGAGCGGGCAGGGCGGGGTTAGTGCCGCCGGTGAGGCTCTAACTGGTCCCCCCGACCCCCTCCCCGCCCTCACAGCTCAGGCTCAGCCGCCAGGCGCTACCTAGCCGCGGGGTTCTGAGCAGGTGACCGAACCCCTTTGGGCCTCTACATCCCCACCCGTTGTGATGGTGATGATGGTGGTGATGGTGCCGATGTTCCTCAGCTGCTAGGGTAAAGATGAAACAACCCGATGTTTGTCAAGTTTAGAACAGCGCCTCTAAGAAATGTCAGCATGGAGTGACCTTTCAGCTGGTCGGTCATTGCCGGCTGCCTGCGCATGCGCACACGCTCGGGCTCCTCTCCCTGGGGGAACCACTGTGGGCAGTTTGGTGCATCTCCTTCCAGACTTTCTGGAACATGTAGACACACAACTTGTGTGTACATGTGGGTGCCTGTGACAGTTAAAAATATTCCCGTGTGCCTACTCTATCATTTAGGAGCTTTTTTTTTTTTCTTTAAAAAAGAATTTTTTTAAGCAACTTTATTTTTTGAACAGGCATTACATGCACATGGTATAAAATTTAAAAAGGAAAAAAGGGTGTACAGTGAAAAATAAGCATCCTTCTCAGTTTCCTAGCGAGGCAGGTCCCCAGTGTTATCAATTTCTTGAGTATCCTTCAAGAGGTATTTCAAGCACTTGTATAAACATGTAAGTTTATGCATTATTTTTCCTCACACAAATGGTAGCGCACTTTACATAATCTTCTGCGCTTCTTTTTTTTTTTTTTTTTTTCATTTAATGATCTATCTTGGGTATATCTTTTCATATCACCACACATAGAGTTATTTTTTGAAAAAATTTTGGCTGCCTAGCATTTCATGGTTAGAAGTACCATTACTTCTGTAATCCTTTTTTTAAAGGAAATTTAGATTTTCTAATAGATTGCTTGTAAACGAACCTATAACAAATATCCTTCTCTTTATAAAGAGTCTTCTTTTTGAAGTGAAGGGAAACCTAGCTAAAATTGACTTAAACCAAAGAAGAAAATGGAGTTTGAAGGTTTGGTCACTGCCCAAGCCCAGACACCATGATGATTTCAATTAAGGATTGATGCAGTCACTGGGCATCCTCACAGATCTGGTTCTGTCTGTTTTCTGTCTTTTGATGTGTGGCCTTTCTCTTGAGGCTCCACTCAGTGTTTGCTCCCCTGCCCCCTTCACCAGCTCTAGGGTCTTCCCACATGGCACAAAAAGGCTGCCATAGTTCTAGGCCTTTGCCCTCACAACACCACTCCATCCAAGGCAAGGGTGAATGTGCCCTCTGTAGACTCTACAGGGGAGGAAGGCAATGACTTGTCCCAGGAAACTCAGTAAACCACAGTATCTTCTTCACTGTCCTGGTCACTTGCCTGTTTCATGTTAATGTTATACTGGGGACGTTTTTCCAAGTCGATGTACATACACATCTATTTCATCTATTTTTGTAATGACTTCATGTACTGAATTGTACAGAGTCAGCATGGCTTCTTTGAGGGACACTGTGGTGTTTGCATTGAAAACAAAACAACCTGGGGCTCCTGGCTGGCTCAGTCGGAGCGTGTGACTCTTGATCTCAGGGTTGTAAGTTTGAGCCTCATGTTGGGTGCAGGGATTACTTAAAAATAAAATCTGAAAAAAAGAAAAAATAGCTTTTCCTCCCTGGCCGCTTGAAGCTGGGCCGCCATCGTGAACGACACCATAACTATCCGGACCAGGAAGTTCATGACCAACTGACTACTTCTGTGGAAACAAACGCCCATTGTTGTTCTTCACCCTGGAAAGGGAGCAGGCAGGACCTAAGACAGGAATTCAGGAAAAACTAGCCAAAATGTACAAGACCATACCAGATGTCATTTTTGTATCTGGATTCAGAACGCATTTTGGAGGTGGCAAGACAATTGGCTTTGGCACGATTTATGATTCCTCGGATTATGCAAACAAAAGTGAACCCAAACATGGACTTGCAAGACACGACCTGCATGCAAAAAAAAAGACCTCAGGGAAACAGCCAGAGGAACACAAGAACAGGATGAGGGAAGTCAAGGGGACTGCAAAAGCCCCTGTTGGCGCTGGCGACAAGCGAGCTGGAGATTGGACACCAGAAGGAGTCAAGATTCTGCAGTGACTTTTATCTGTGGTGATTGTGCAGATTTTTCATGAGAGGATTAATAAACTAAGAACAACAAACAAACAAATAAAATAAAATAAAAATAAAACAACCCATAAACAATGTCGGAACGAACATCTGTGCTAGTTGGGGTGCGGTTCCGTCGCTTTAATAAAGACCCACAGTAACAGGCGCTTAATGAAACAAGATAGAAGTGATCTTGCCAGTTGTTGGTAGGTGTGTAAGCAGTTCTAGGATGACAGGGTGGCTCTGCTTTGTCAGGGAGGGAGATCCCTCTGGTCTTATGTCTCCGTCTACATGGTTGAAGATGACTCAGCACCGTATCCTTTGGGTCCATTGGATGGTGGGGGTGGGAGGACAGGGAGAGAAGACCCCTTACCCCTAAGTGCTCACCCCAGAAGTTGCACATCACTTTTGCTCACACCCACTGACCAGAACTTGGTCACGTGGCCACACCTGGCTGTGCGAGAGCCTGGGAAATAGAATCTCTACACTGGGTAGGTGTGTGCCCCACGAAAAGTTGGGGGTTCTGTTGTCAAAAGAAGGAGAGAAACATCTAGTACAGGATAATTAGCCATCTCTGGCACAGCATCCTCAAACATTGATCTGTAAAGAGCCTTATATTTTTGTAGGATGGAATTCTTTTGGATACCCTCCAGAATGCTTCTAGCAGTCTGTGCTCCCGCTGGGAGCCCTTGGACTGTTGCTTTCCCACATACATTACCCCCGCTGCAGCCACCACAGTCCAGGCCGCATGCTTGCCTGGGTCCTGCTGGCCACACCCACCACGTGGCCCTGGGGCTCTGTCTGTTCGGCGGCCAGTCATGAGCTCTATGACCTTGGCCATCCTCAGATTCTTTATCTGCAAAATCAGAATTTTTTAAAAAATTAAGACATTGAACAAAAAATAAGTTAAGGTATTGAACTCTAGTCTAGGTCCTACAGAACCTCAGCTTCTCTTCTAGTTGAAGAGTTAGTTCCATGATTGGGGGCAGTGTGGCTACAGGAGAGGCAGCTTCGGTGGAACGTGGCATCTAGAAAGAGGGAGGTGATGGTCCCACCCTGCGCACTGGCAGAACCCACGCCGGTGGGCAGGTTCAGATCTGGACGTGTCTCTAAGGGGCCACAGACTGGAGCCTGGTCAGGGGAGAGCCGCTGAGGCAGAAATGGGCGCGTGAAGGGAGGAAGAAGAATGGAAAGAAATGGGAGCGTTTAATCTGGGGAGAGGGGACTGAGGGAGAGAAGGAGGCAGGATGCACCTCCCTGGCCAGGCTCTGGAATGGGAGTGTGGGGGAGGGCTGGTCGGTATTGCCTCCAGGAGGAACCACAGAGCAGCGAGGAGAATTTATAGGGCTGTAGGCTGGGGCACAAAATAAGAAATAATCTCTCTTTTTTACATTTTGTTTTTGAAAATCATAGTGTACTCTTTAATCCCCATTCCCTATTTCACCCATCCCTCCACCTGCCTCCCCCTAGTAACCATCAGTTTGTTCTCTATAGTTAAGAGTCTGTTTCTTGGTTCGTCTCTTTTTTCTCTTTTGCCCATTTGTTTCTTAAATTCCACATATAAGTGAAACCCTGTGGTATTTGTCTTTTTCTGACTTGTTTCACTTTGCATTGTACTCTCTAGCTTCATTCATGTTGTTGTGAATGGTGAGACTTTATTCTTTTTTATGGCTGAGTAATATTCCCTTAGATAGATAGATAGATAGACAGACAGATAGATAGATGGATGGCACTTCTTCCACCATTTGTCAATTGATGGACACTTGGGCTGCTTCCCTGATGTGGCTGTTCTAAGTAATGCTGTGATCAACACAAGGGTGCCTGTATGACTTTGACTTAGCGTTTTTGTGTTCTTTGGGTAAATATCCAGTAGCGTGATTGCTGGATGGTAGGGTAGTGCTACTTTTAACTTTTTGAGGAACCCGCGTGCAGTTTCCACAGTGGCTCCCCAGTTTGCATTCCCACCAACACCGTACGAGGGCTCCCCTTGCTCCACATCCTGGCCAACACCTGTTGTGTCTTATCGCTGATTTTAGCCATTCTGACAGATGCGAGGTGATGTCTTATTATAGTTTTGATTTGCGTGTCCCCGAGGATGAGCGATGTTGAGCGTCTTTTCATGTGTCTGTGGGCCATAAGAAATGATCTCTTATGTAATGTAAAGACAGAGATGCCTGGGTGGCTCAGTCGGTTAGGCGTCTGCCTTTGGCTCGAGTCATGATCCCATGGTCCTGGGATCGAGTCCCATTTGGGGCTCCTTGCTCAGCAGGAAGCCTGCTTCTCCCTCTACCTGCTGCTTCTCCTGCTTGTGCTCTCTCTCTCTGGCAAATAAATAAATAAAATCTTTAAAAAAAATGTAAAGACATTTAAATAATACTTGACTGAAAGGGGAAGAGGCTATTTGGGGCCCAGAGGCCCATCACGAGCTGGTCTCGCCTCAGGCTACTCTTCTCTTTGCCTGTAACTCCCCAGCCTCAAAACCAGACTGTTCTTTGTCACTCTCCCTCGGCCGCCACTGAAACTGCTGCCACCACGGCCCTTGAATGTCCTCCTCCTGCTCTGCCTCTTGGAAGCTCTCCTGGCCTTGCCATTCCCGGCTTCTCAGCAGCATGCCACACCATTGACCTCGTCCTTCTCGAAGCATCAGTTCCCTCTCCTGCGGCTTCTTCTCTGGTCCTTCTCTGCCAGTGGCTTCTCTACTGCAGGCCTTCCTGCCTTCTCACTGCACAGCTCACCTCGCCGTCTATTAGCTCTGCGTGTAGGCGGCCACTAATCTCAAACTCTGCCCCAGGCCCCTGGTCAGGAGCCCGGAGCTCTGTAAGCAGTGGCCTGGAGTCCCATGGTCATCTGGCATTCAATCTGTCCCAGAAGGACCTCGTCCTCCCCACCCCATACCTCCAATACCTCCAACCTCATCCTCCTGCGGCAGCAGAGGACCGCCACACGTGCAGGGACACCAGACTGATCTGCGTCCAGTCTCGCCCTCCAGCTCCATTCTGTGCATTATGTTCCTGTGGCTTAAGGCCCGTCAGTGGCTCCCCATCACTGCAGAACAGAGTCCAAAGGGCTCAGCAGGCTGGTAAGGTCCTTTTAGAGCTGGTTCCTTCTACCTTTGCAACCCCAGCTCCTTGCGCCGCCCCCGCCCCCTTCCATGTGGGCTCCAGCCTGCCTCCTCCAAGAGGGCACCACTCACGGGCCTGAGAAGGCTCTTCCCTTCTTCCTTCCTCTGGCGAACAGCCACCTCCAGGTCAGCCTTCAGGCTCGGGTACTGGCTTCTGTCCCTGGGGGCCCTCCGCGCTGCCCAGGCGGCCTTAGCTGTCTCTCACCGTGCACCTGTCTAGCACGTACATCTAGCTGCACAGGCTTGGCCTACTGTTTTTAATTGCTTGGTGGCATCTCTGTATTACCCAGGCTTCTAGAACCGTGTGTGCAGGAGCCTTGCTCATGCTGTTGTCGCTGCCTACTTGAAGCCTGGAAAGGAATACGTTGCATCAACATTTGTTGACTAGTGTTGAGTCAAGACCTGACTAATTGGGCGCCGCCTAGGGCTTCAGCAATGGCCCTCACCTTGAGGACGGGCCAGGGCTCTGAGCTCCGGGGTAAGGAGCTGACAGAGAAGTGAGAGTGGCTGGAAAGTGAAAGTGAAGCTGATTGGGGAGGAGAAAGCCCCAGAGGGCCCAGTCTGGGGAGGAGGGGCCGGGCCAAGAGTTCATTCAACCCAGTGTAGCAAGGGAGTGAGGCTAGGCTGGCGCAGGGCTGGGACGGGAGGGGGCGTTGTGGGCAGGGAGGTGAGCAGACTGAGGAGAGAGAATGTGTTCTGTAATTAGTCATTGCCCCCTGGGGTGAGGCTGGGAGTTTTCACCGGAGGTGGGTAGACCAGATTTGCAAAATGACAAATGGGCTAACCACCACCGGCTGGGGACCACCGTGGGGCTTCTGACCCCAGAGCGGAAGTTGAGCTTTCTAGTTTTTTCTCTGTCCCTCCTCACTGCATTCAAGAGTCTACCAAATAGTGGAACTGGGAGGCCTCGGAGGAAAGACTTACCCAGGGACCAAACCTGCCTTTCCCGACTTCCCAGGCTGACCTCTGCCTCTCTGCCTGTTCTTACGAGAGAGACTGGGGACACGGTGGCCCTTGCCACCTGGAAGGCTCAGCCAGTGACCCTGCATCTGAAGATGTTGACTAACCTGCCCTGTGGGGGTTCTTGGGAAACATGGAAACATTCCAGGGAAGGGGAGTCTGGGTAAAAGCCACCATCTCTGCCTTCCCACTAGAGAAAGTGGCAAAGGGATTGGAGTACATTTAGGTGTAAGGGGAATGCCTCATTCTGTGCCCAGGAAAGTGGAGGGCAGTTGTTCCCCCCAGATAAACCTGGGGATACTGGGATCAAATGTTAGGACCAGAACCTCTGTCTCACACACACACACAAAGGGCACATTTGGGTCTTCACTCCTTTGTTTTTTAGGGCAGTGGCTTCCAAAAGTGTGAATGTGTCTGTTTGTGTGTGTGTGTGTGTGTGTGTTTTAGAGAAGGGGAGAGGCAGAGGGAGAGAGAAATTTTTTTTTCTGAAACCAAGAGTCGGACACTCACCCGACTGTGCCATTCAGGTGCCCCTAGAGAGACAGAATCTTAAGCAGGTTCCATGCCCAGTGTGGAGCCTGACGTGGGACTCAGTCTCACAACCCTGACATCATGACCTGAGCAGAAATCAGGAGTCAGACACTTAACCTACTGAGCCACTCAGGCACCCTAAGAGCAGTGGCTTCCAAATGTTTAAAACCATGACCCACCAGTAAGAAATGCATTTCTCATCTCAACCCATTATTTTGATAAGAGTTTACATATATATCCTGAAACAAAGGCTTTATGCAACCAAACGTTCCTTTTCATATATGTAACCTCTGCTTACGTTTTCCCATTCTATTGTATCTCTTTTTTAGAAAATTCCAGGTGCAATCTACTAAATTGATTTACGACCCACTAATGGGTCTCAACCCACAATCAAAGAACGCTGCTCTAGAGGGAAGGGTCAGTTCTTCACTCGACTGGGTCTTCACCTTCTGACAGCTGGAATTTGGCCCCAGTTTTCCTGATGAGTTTCTTCCCTCCATGTTCTCCTTACATACACAACCTGTACCAGACCTATAGCCCCCAAGCCACCACCATCATCAGGTTACTGGATCTGTTCCCATCAGCCTTCCTCGGATGCCCCCAGACCCTGTTCCTGGCAGACTGAGATCAGCGTAAGCTCCCAGGAGGGCCACCGGGTTCCTATCTGTGGGCCGCTTTCAGCTGCAAGAATACTGTAAGAATGAAATACTTAAACCGTAAGGGGTTAATCAAATCACACACTAGGAAGCCCAGAGGTAGGGGGCTCCAGACTTTGATAATTAAGTGATCACATGGCCTTCCATTTATTTCCCTGTTGCTATCCACCAACCTTTGCAAATGCCTTTCTCTACCTTGGTCTCCATGTGACAAGAGTGCTATGTTAAGGGGCTTTTGTGGGTAGCAGGAGAAGGGAAGGGCGGGGCCCGGGCTGCAGCTGGCCGGGGGAGCGCGTGAGTCACTGAGTGCCTGGGCCCCTTCAGCCCCATGTAAGGGCAGGCTGCTGCCGCCCACTGCCCGCCTGGACTGTGTCTGGACAGAAATGGGCATGTCTGCTTCGCAAGGGGCCCCACCTCATGCTCGGATAACCCTGTGAATCAGAAAGGCCAGAGATGCTTATCGCCCCTTTTCTCTCCACGAGTCATAGGCCCCCAAAGCGGAAATGACTCCTGCCTTCACCTACGGATCAGGTCAGTGCTGAGCAGAGAATCCAACATTCTGTCTGTACCTCGGGGCTAGATCCCCTGGAACAGAAATAAAAGAAGGGGTTTGGTGCTCCCTTACACTTTGGACTTTTTCTAAGTCCTCTCTCCAGCACCCAGACCCCTCGTGCTGGCTCTTTCTGCCCACCTGCACCTGGTCTGCTGGTTTTCCCAGGGAGAGCAGGAGGTGGGGCTGGGGCGGGATCCTGGAGGAGTCCCCACTGCTGTCTGGGGCTTTGGTAGCATCTGAAGCATAGACTTAGCCATGAGCCAGGCAGGGCTGGCAGCACCTGGGACGGTGTGTGAGCTGTGCAGGAACCTGAGAGCGACCTCCCCTTTATAGATGTGGACTCCCAGGCCCAGAGAGGGGTAGTGATTTGCCCAAGGCCACACAGCTAGTTAGCAGCAGAAGCATGAACTGGGGTCTCCAGCCCTCCAAGTCCCCACTCTCCCTGCTCCCACCTGCCTGAATCCCTGGTTTGCTTTCTAGTCCAAGCCTAGGCAGCAATGTTGAAGTGTGGGGCTGCCAGATCCATGCTCCCCTGCCTGCCAGCGGGGGGAGGGGGGAGGCGGGGGAGGCCCTGTGTCCCTTTCCCAAGCTGGTTTGCATCTCCTGCTCAAGAGAGCGAAAGGATGAAATGAGAATCTACACTGCAGGGCTTGAGACAAGCAATACTAACCCTTCTGAATAAAGTCCTACTTTCAACGAAGGGGAACAGGGCTTGGCAGGTTCTGGGAAGGATTTGCTCCAGGAGGGTGTGGTGCCAATCTGTGTGGGAGCTCTGCCCGTGGGCAGGGAGGGCCCGCCGGGGTGTGTGCTGGTGCATACGTGTGTGTGCAGGAAGAGGGTGGGTAGTGTAGACATCCAGGGAGCACTGGACTGGGAGCTGGAGTGCCAGAGTTCTCTCCTCCACATGTTAGCCCAGTCACCTTGGAACTCAACCTCCCAAAGCTTCAGTTGTCCCAGTGGCAAAACGGGGATGCTGGGAAACTCCCTCCCAGGGTTGATAAGAAGCTCCGGACAAGTGGATGTGAGTGGGCTCCCAGGGACGCAGCACGAGGCTGTTCGGAGCTTGGGGCTGGAGGAGGTGTCCCGCTCCCCTCGGGCACTGGCGGGAGCTGGGGGTGTCCGGCGGTACTTGGTCCGGGGCAGGACAGGGCGGGGTGCAGCCGCTCCGAGCCGCTCTCCTGTGACTTCCTCCCTGACTTCCTTGGCTGCCCGAGGCAGCACGAAATCAGGTCACCACTTGTCTCTCCTTGCAGTGGCTGTCATGCAGGCAGCGCCTGCCCAGCTCCCAATCCAGGTCACTGGCTCCCACACCTCCCCAGCAGCCGAGGAGATCAGTGCTTTCGTTCTTAAGTGCCGCTCATTAGACCCTGGCTGTGTGCCTGACGCTGGGCCCATTGCTTTAAGAAGAAATCACAGGCCCCCTTTGTGGCGTGCAAATACGCGATATGCCAGGCTGCATCACGAGGTGCTCTCTCGGAGGGAGCCAGGATCGTTTCTATTTTATAAGTGAAGAAACTGAGGCTCGAAAGGTAAGTATCTCAATCAAGGTCACTCAGCTGGCAAGGGCAGAACCAAGGTTGAAACCTAGATCTGTCCTGTGCTTAGAAGACAGGACACAGAGGGTGCAGGCAGGAGCTGCGGGGTCCCTGGGGAGGGAAGGTGGGGCTCACTCTGAGAGTGAGGCGAGGTCCGAGGGGAGCGTGCAGGGCTACGGGAGAGAGGAGGCAAAGGCCTGCAGCGTGGGAGGCACACACACACTCACCCAGATACACGTATCACACACACACAGAGACACACACAAATAGACACATGCAGCCATGTAGATACACAGGAAAGAGGCTGGCAGACACCCAAAGACCCACAGGACCAGCACGCACATAAAAGCCACACGCAGAGACCCAGCTGCACACAAAAGACACGCACGGACCCAGAAATCACACCCATGTTGAGACACATGAGAGACACACACAGACCCAGCGACGCTCAGACTCATGCACAGACACCTCCTCCCCCCCCTCCCCGCCGCCGTGCCCGGCCAAGCAACACACACAATCTGCTGGAGGGAAGGGAGGGAAGAGCCAGGGCGGCCGCATTTCCCGGCCTCCTCCTCTAAGGCGAAGGGAAAAGCCTTCCCCAGAAGTGCTGAGTCAGCAGCGGGTGACAGATGAGCCTCAGGGGCGGCGGGCTCGGCTAGAGCACTTAGCCCAAGGAGCGCCTGCGTGCCAGCGCCAGGCCCGGGCCAGCGGTGAGGGGGCAGGGAGCAGCCACAGGCCGCCGGCTCGGGGGGAGGCCCCAGGGAGGAAGTGACTCACTTTGACTTTGCAAAGCCGGACTTTGCAGCCCAAGGTCACGCAGCAGGCACTGCCAGCCGGCTTCCTGCAGGGAGGCGGGGTGGGCCCTGACCGGTGCCGGGCTGGACGCAGGTGGGACGGAGGCAGGGGGCTGGCCCTCGGCCCTCGGCCCTTCCCACTGTCTGGGCTCCACCAGCAAGAACAGACAGTGGACTCTGAGCTCTGAGGCTGGCTCAGAGCCTGGGTCTGAGTGTGGAGATCTTCGGGGTCCTTCATAAACACTCCTCTTCACAGCCTAACGCCCACGCTGGAATCAAGTGAAAGGGGACATCGCGGCAGGCCTGGGTGGTCGCAGCCACCCCCTGGTCTGGCTCTCCTGCCCTCTTGCCCTTGTGATTTATTCTGCAGGAAGCAGCCAGCAAGCTTTTTTCAAGACACCAATCACATGATTTCCTCCAATGGCTTCCCACTGCACTTAAAATAAATTCAACCCCTTGTCGTTGGTAGCATCTTTCAAAGGGGCCTCTCTTGACTGTGGAAGGAGGAGCTGTTAAAAATGACATGAGGGCCACATGGGACCTGGGATGTCCCTGGCTCACAGCCCTAGCTGCCCTTGTTTCCACCTCCTTTGTCCCCACCCCCAGCTTCGCCTGACTGGTCCTAATCTCAGCAGAAATGAGAGAAACACTCACCTTCTCAGGGAGATGTCCCTGACATCCTCCCGCTCTTCACTCCCCACGCCGTTACTCCGTGTTAGCTCTTTTATAGTATTTGCTGCTCTCCGGGCTTATCTTTTTTATTTGTTTACTCCTGTGCCGCCTGTCCACGCCCCTCCCTCCAGGAAAGCTTCTTGATAGCAAAGACCTTTTCTGTCTTGTGTGACCTTGCCACGTCCCTAGTCTCCAGCAGAGTGTCTGGGACATGGTGGTGTTTGGGAACATTTCCTAAGGGAGAGCGAGGATGAGGGGCAGGCCTGAGCAGGAAATGCGGGATTTCAAAAGCACATGTCTCCTTAGGGACTCAGGGGGCAAGGGGAGGGACAGAGGTTGCGGGGAAGTGCTGGCTTGCAGGGCCTGTGGATAACCACTGCACCGCCCCCGAAACTAGCCAGAAGGCTGTGGGATAATCCAGGCCTGGCCGAGTAGTCCTGCTCTCTCTCGGTTGCTAGCTCCGCGTCTTCAGACTAGTCATTTATTCTCTAGAAAATGAGAAGGAAGACACTCTTTCTTCCAGATGATTGAAGGCTCTGGGTGCCCCCCACCCCACCCCCTGAAGTCATTTCCTCTCCCTGCCAGCTCCTAAGACACAGGGCTCTGCCCGAGAATCCAGAAGTGGAGAATTCCTTTCCTCAGGAGTGCCTGGAGAATGCTGGCCATGTTTCCACTCCAGGTCCTGCCAGGCCCTGTGCCTCAGTTTCTTCCTAGGTGGACAGGGATTGAGCAGGGCTCCCATGCTCAAAGGTGGTCCTCTGGGGATGTTTGGCGAAAGGGAAACACTACAAAGTGCTCACGTCCTGGCTCTGTGGCTTCAGTGGCCTCTAAGCTAGTGGACTTTTTTTTTTTCCTTCTGTTGGTTGACTCCTGTCTTTTCTATCCCCGCCATCCCAGAATGAGGATCCAGGATCATCTTGACGATGCTTTGGAAAGTGTCCCTGCTGGAGGGATGTAAGGGCGTCTCATCAGCTGAGATTTACTCACAGGGGTGTGGGGCTCTGAACGCTGCTGAACCCACTTTGTCTCCGTGCCCGGGCGCCCTTCTTTCTGACACCCCAGCCCCCACCCCACCTCCGTGAGCTGATGCGGCAGCCCCTGGCATGGCTGTTCCTGCTTTGCTGAGGAAAGAGAAAGTGAAAGTGGCCCTGGGGGGAAGCAGCCCTCCGGAGCCCGGAGCCCAGAGCCCGGAGCCCGGAGCCCGGAGCCGCCAGCTGTCTGCAGGGGACCCCAGGAAGGAAGGGCGGCTGCTTGCCCCCAGGCGCCCTGCCCTGTGCTGCTCGCTGGGGTGCCCCCTGTGCCTGGGGTCCTTCCTGCCGCAGTCCTGGGCAGAGCAGGCTGCCTGGTCAGCAAAACCGTTCCCCAGTCTCCTGTCCTGACTCAACCTCCCTCGTGGGTGAGAGGAGGGGAGAGAAGGCCTGGCAGCAAGGGGGTCGGCCCCATGGGATGTGTCAGCAGCCGGGGTGGCCGGGGCGGGCTCAGGATGCTGCCTCAGCTACGGCTTTCCTCCGAGGGCTCCCGGCAAGCCTTCCCTTGGGGAGGCCCAACGTATGGGTGTGGGTGGAGGAAAGTGAGAGGAATGAAACAATAGCATCGGCCAACCTCAAGCACTAACCACAGGCCAGGCCCCATGCCAGGTGCTCTGGCCACCCGGCAAACCCCTGGGTGCCCCGATCTGCCTTTGAAAAATCCTGTGCCGTTGGCCTATCTGTGTCCATTCATCCCTTTAGTCCGCAAATAGTTTTTAATGTGCTCTGTGTGCGGGCACTGCTCTAGACACTGAGGACAAAGCTAGGGAAACATTTTTTTAAAAATCCTTGTCTTCATGGAGCTTACTATTCTAACGGAGGGAGAACAGTGAACAAGGAAAAGACAGAGGCCAGGTGGGGTGCGGATGGTGATAAAGGAGGGACGGGGGACGGGGTGCTGGAGTCCAGAGAGGTTTGCAATTTGAGCTAGAGAGGGTGGGGAAGGCCTGGCTGAGAAGGTGGCACTGCTTCTGATTCAGAACGTTTCTGTAATCTGCACAAAAGTCAAGGACGTGGGTACCATTAGTCATCTCGAGGAAGGACAAAGAAATCAAGCCCCGAGGATGAGTCCAAGGTCAAACGGCTGGGAAGTGGAGGAACTGAAATCTGAGCTCAGGCTCTAGCCTGTGCTTGCAGCCGCCACATAGTATTGGGTGCAGAGAGAAAGAGAGGACAGAATGGAAGAGAAAAGGGAAATAAAGGGCGTATGGGGGCCTTGCAATGGTGGCCATCTGTTTTCCAAACTGAAAATCAGGACACGACCTGAAAAGATTTTCCTGTTGCTCATAATGAGAGTGGCCCTCTGGGAGAGGCAGTTTGGATGCTGGCCCAAAGGGTGGGATTTCTGAGACATTCCAGTGGCTTTTGGGCTCACGAGGCAGTCCAAGGGTAAGGCATTGCCATGGCAACCCCAGCCTGGCCTGGGGGCCAAGAGCCTGGTGCAGGGCCACATGGCAGAGAAGCCGAGCCGGGCACGGGCCCAAGACTCTGCAGGCCAAGGGGGTGGCCGAGGCCGGGGAGGTGGTGGAGAGGGGAGAGCGGAGAGGGGTACGACCTGCCGCCCATGCTCCGGGCTGGTTGGGAGGCTGCGCTGGCGGATTCCCAGAAGCCCCCTGGCAAGAGTCTCTGAGGCGTATGGGGCAAGAACCCAGGCTTTCCTGTTAGACAAGTCTGAGTTGAATCCTCCCTCTCTCTGGCCCTGGGCAAGTCACACAACGCCGATGAGCTTGTTCCCCATCTGCAAAATGGGGATAAGAACTCGTCTCCAAGGAGAGTCGCAAAGATGATCACGTATTGAGATACTGCATGGGCTGTGGTTGGTATACTGCAGGCTCGATCCATGGTTACTGTGGTTTCCCTCCACCCGGCAGGGCGCTGGGGTTCTGCCAGGGTGGTAAGCCGGGTGGGAAACGGATGACCCAGCCAGCCGGGGCAGTCGCAGATTCCCAGCCAAGCCCTGCACGTGGGATGCGGCTGGATCAGCAACAGGAGAACAATACCCTTCCCAAACAGCCAGGCTGAGCAAGCCCTCCCCCCATTCCCCACCCCCGCTTCCTCCCCTCCACTGTACAGCCCCAGTGCCCTGCTCCACAGCCCTCTCCCCTCTCCCCCCACTGCGTCCTGGGGGCTCCAGGGCCCAAGGTGTCCTCCGTGCAGGTGGGCGGTGAGGTTCCCCGCCCCCCCCACCCCGGGGTGGAATAGAGGCATTCCCATTGGTCCTGCCAGGTGACACCTTCCCTGTTGTCTGAGCCTTCCAGCAAACTGCTGCTCCCACTGTTGCTTCTGGAAGATGGTCCTTAAAGAAAGGAAAGAACCAGAAGGAACTTCAAAGGCTTTTGCCTCCCCGCCCCACATCACCTCTTCCGTGGGCTGAGCTGCACTCCTCTGGCCACAGCCAGGGCAGAGTCAAGGACAGCTGAAATTCCCCCAGCTTCTACCAATAATTCACCACCATGCGGCCTTGAGCTTCCTCTCTGGGCTTCCTTCCCTTCATTTGTAGAGTGGGGGATTTATTTTGGGGGTTTATTTTTTTATTTTTATTTTTTATTAAAGATTTTTATTTATTTATTTGACAGAGAGAGAGAGAGAGAGAGAGAGAGATATCACAAGTAGGCAGAGATGCAGGCAGAGAGAGGGAGAAGCAGGCTCCCTGCTGAGCAGAGAGCCCGATGTGGGGCTCGATCCCAGGACCCTGAGATCACGACCTGAGCCAAAGGCAGAGGCTTTAACCCACTGAGCCACCCAGGCGCCCCTGGAGTGGGGGATTTAGACTAGACCATCTCTAAAGTCTAGTCGTGACCCTTAAGGGATTACATTCCTCCGCTCCTTCATCCATGTGCTCCCTCATTCACCGCACTTCCCATTTCCTGACATCGGGTCTGTTCTGTTTGCCCACTGGATGCCTTCCTCCGTGCCAGTTCTACCGGAGCAGGCTTTTTGTTTGTTTTGTTCCCTGCTATACCCCTGCCACCTACAAGAGGGCACGGCAGGTAGCAGAAGCTTGCATCTGTCCCCGTCCTAGAAGGGAACGGGCTGATCCGGGACAGTTGCACACGTTGTAGACAAGGGAAGGAGAATTAACAAGGAATGGTGAAGCCTCTCAGAGCTGACAACAGGGTAGGGTCTGGGGCTGGGAGAGCGAGGCCCAGCTGAGCTGTAGGACAGGATGAGAGGACGGGAGCTGTGGGTCTGGGGCAGAGGAAAGCAGTCACTGCCAACCCCTGGTTCCGAGCAAGTGGGGCAATAAAGACCCCCATGTCCTTCTCCTGCCTTTTACCTTGTGCTGCAGCTTCCCATTGGCTGAAGCCATCCAGTAACCAGACAGTAAAAGAGCTCTGAGACACAGTCCTTTAGCGGTCAGACTCCGGGCCACAGAAAGGGTAGGAGAGGGTGGACTCTGAGCCTGGAGGGGGGGACGCGGAGCCTTCCCCACAGCATGCAAGAGACGCTTGCAAGCGGCCGCTCCGGGTCCGAGTCTGAACACCGGAGATGAACCCGTGCATGAAGCTCTACGGAGCAAGGTCTCTGCCCTCCGGGAGGCACACACAGGCCCCCTGGCTGGATCTCGAAGAGTCTCTCTTCCCTCTGCCTGGACGGGTGTCTTCTCTAAATGTAATCTGAGGGCAGCAAGTAGTTAAATCAGTCTGATTTGCAAAATCACACCGACAAATGGAAATGAGGGAGGCTGAGGAGTGAAGGGAGGACTAGGGTAGGAGGAGGGTCTGGAGGCTGTGGGGGACCCGAACTGGAGGCAGAGCCATGAACAAGCCCGAAGGAAGGTGACCTTGAAGTTGTAGTTCAGGCTGCAGTTTGAAGGGTTCAAATCCCACTCCTTCACTCATTTATTGTGTGATCTTGGGTCTGTTCCTTGACACCCCTGATTCTGTTTCATCATCTATACAAGCCGGGCGGGGTGGGGGAGGGGAGAAACAGGACGTAGGAATTTTGTGCGGATTAAACCAGAATCCGTGAGAAGGGCCGAGCCCGGGGTCTGGGCATATGGTGATCACTATTATTATAATTAGAGACAAGGGCCACCCCCCAACCCCCACCATTGCCTTTCTCACGAGGAGGGATCTCCACCCCCTCTCCAGCTCCATTTAATTCTGAATGTTTTAGGTCATTCTATGCCTGGCGTTCTGCCAAGGCTCTGACAAAGACGGGAGTTTCTGCTCATTCATCCTAATGCAAGTTCCTGCGTTTATGATAATAGGGAAAAAAAATGCATGAAAGGACTCGCTGCCTGTGGAGGGGAAATCTGCTTAGAATTGAAAATCTGAGTCCTTCCTTGGCCTAGCTTTCCCCTCCCAGCGCTTTGGCAAAGGCAGCAGAGAGGAGGGTGGCTGGGGAGAAGAGGAAGGGGAGGAAGGGCTGGGGGAGGAAGAGCTGGCCGAAGAGGACCACGGGCAGTGGGGGGCAGGGGCAAGGCCCTGGCTCCTCCCCCCCCCCCCCCCCCCCCCCCCCGCCTCCCGGGTGAATGGGCTTCGGGGTGGCTGCGGAAGCCTGCCAAAAAGGCAGAGTGGAAAGGCCAGGCCCTGAGCGGCGGCGTGGTGTGCGGTTTCCATGGCGACACCAGCGGCTGCCTGCGCTGGGCGCTGGCCGCCTCCTTCCGCGGGGCCTCGTCTGCCACCACATGGTTACCCAGCTCGGTGAGGAGGAAAAATCGGACGGGTCGCCTTGGCCCCGTGTGTCACCGGTAGTGCTCTAGGCGCCGCACAGGGCTCTGCAGAGGAGATGGGGTCCCAGGGGGTGCCCTTGGAGCCTCTGGAACCGCGTGCCTCATCCTGGCGGGTGTGGAGGGAGGGGCTGCCACGGGGCCAGACAGGCGGGCACGGGGATGGGACAGGCTCCCCGAGGTCTGTGCGCCCTTGGTGGGAAATGGCGGGTTAGAGGGCCCCTGGAGGATGGAGGAGGGGGTAGAACCCAGAGGCTGGGGGAGGCTTTGCAGCAATCCAGGAGAGGGACCAAGGCCTGCCCTAGGGCACCTGCAGGAGGTAAGAAGGGGATCGGGGCTCTTTAAGAGGTAGAAGTGACCACATCTGGTGCCTGGGTGGAAGAAGGCTGAGGAAGTGGAGGCATCTAGAACATCCATCTCCCAGGGCAGCAGGTAGTTGGGGCTGTGCTCCCCAAGACAGAAACCAGGGACTTGAACTGTCTGACATCAGGACTCTCCTTACCCTGCCTGTCTCACGGCTCCCAGCCCAGAGCCTACCAAGGACTTGGATTGAGGAAGGGATGCCCGAGTTTGATGAGTGAATAAATGAAGGGGGAAGAGATAAGAAAGTGTTATAAAGATAAGAGATAGATGTGCTCCACGCAAGTACGCACCAACCCTCCGGGAGCACACCACCCCAGGAAGCCCCAGCCACCAGCCACCCCAGCTGTGCCGGCCTCGCACACGCAGACACACATTTTGTGGGACTTTGTCACCTAGATGTGTGCCAGTGCTTTTGTTATTTTCTGTCATCTTAGCGTCCAAATCAGGTATCACAAATTTATTGCAATTCTGTTTGTTTGCATTTATGTATGTATTTATTTAATTAGTAGGTAAGCTGAACGCCCAACGTGAGGCTTGAACTCACGACCCCGAGATCAAGAGAGGCATGCTCCACGGACCGAGCCAGCCAGGCACCCGAGTTCTATTTGTGTTTGCTCACTGCAGAGGGACTTTTTTTTGTTTTTTGTTTTTGTTTTTACAAGCTGTGTCAGGGTGGAGTCCAATTCCTGAGCCATGAAACAGGTCTACCTGTGAGGGGGCCTGTTTGCAGGCGCCCCTCGTTTTAAGCAAGCAGATCCAGCAGGTGGCTATTTAGTGGAAGGCGGGGCAGGGTTATCCTCAAGCTCTAGGGAAGGAGTCTCTGCAGCTTTCCTTTCTGCGGGTGCGCCGGGAGGCTGGGGCTCCCCGTGCTTCTAAAGGGCTCAGTGGACGTTGTTTTGTTTACTTGTCGATAATCAAATGTTGATCATGGGAGTGTGAGGTCCTTGAAGTAGGGATTTGGGGATGGCTCACTGAGGCGTCTGTCCCTAGAGCAGGTTCCGGGCTATCAGGAAGCACCCAGATTTTGTAAAGGAGGGAATAAGTGGATATGCGAATGGAGGCATCTGAGAACTGGCCAGTTTTTTCATGAATCCCTCCTCTGAGGGGGCTCAGGAGGCCGGTGCATGTTTTTCTCGTTTATCTCGCTGTTTCCAAGGAGAGCCGGATTCCCAAACCCCCGGAGACCACGAGGGCCATGGTGTTATTGATCACCCAGCCGATGCTCTCTGAGTGCCTACGGGTGCCAGGCCCAACGTGGGGTGCAGCAGGTAGAGCGGTGGGCAAGACCGACAGGGTCTGTATCCTCCCGGAGCTTACACGTGAGCGCGGCTGACAGACCGTCGCAAGTGAATGAGTGAATACATTAACCGGTATAAGTGAAACGGAAGACGGCCTATGAGAGAGGGTGGAAAAGGGAACCTGATTTCGATAGGGCAGTCAGGGGAGGTCTTTCTGAGAAGGTGGCACTCTAGCTGAGACCTGAAGGTTGAGAAAGAGCCAGGCGTGTGAAGTGCTAATGAAATGTTGTCACAGGGAGAGGGACCAGCAGGTGCAAAGGCCCCACGGCAGGAAAAAGTTTGACATGCTTCTGGAAGGTCCGTGGTCAGGGGGGTGCGTCCGCCCCTAGTGTTGAAGGGCCGTGTAGCGCACGGCGAGGGCTGTGGACATTTGAGATGCACTGACAACCATCCTTATGTTTGCATATGTGAGCGACAGGATGTGACCCGCGCTCCGGCTTCGAGGAAGAGGAGGGATTGGGGGTGGGGAGCACAGTTAGGAGGTGAGAGGTAAGGGGGACGTGGGCAGGTGAGGGAGGTGGCCATAAAGATGGGGAGAAGTGGGTAGGAATGAGACCTGGCTGGGGTGGGGCTGAGAGGATTGTTCGCAAGGGGCTGGCGGGTGGGGGCAACGGGACAAGTCTCTGGCCCCCGGGTTTCCGGCCTGGGGAATCCAAGAAACCTGGTAAATGATGCAATGTCCAGTTGCTGTCAAGAAAGACCTCCCGTTTACTGGACATGTGAGAACCTTTCCTCCAGAGTCCACACAGGCTGGGCAGGAGAAGGTTCTGCTCCCGTTCGTTAACTAACGAGCCCCCGAGTGAATGGCTCCCAGCAGCAGGGGTGTGTGAGACACGGCGTCAGGAGAGCAGAGCTTGGAGAGAGTTGTTATCAACCAGTACAGTGTGGATTTGAATCATCTAATTCTTTCTGTGGCTGTCCCCCCAGTTCTAGCATTTGGAAGCATGCCTGGATCCCATCGTCTGGACACAGGACTCTATTTTTGCAAGGCCTTTCTGGGGGAAAGGGGCGCAATTTCATGGCCCCAGAGGGCAGATGAGGATAAGCATAGGGATGGTGATTCTAGCTCAACACAACAAGGGAGAGCTTGCTGATCATCAGAGCTTTCTCATGGGGATAAGCCTCTCATCCCTAGATGTATTCAAGGCTGGCAGGAGGCTGGGGCATCCCCAAAGGGGGAGCCGGTTGACAAGAAGATGGAATCCCAGCCATTGGGAAGGCCTCTTTCCTCCAGCTTCCCTGCATCTCAGGAGGATAGCAGCTGCCTCCCATGACCCGGCAGAAAACCCCCTCTGCCGGCCCATTAAAGACAGCAGCTCAGTCACGGAGAAGCCTGCTCTGTTTGCTCTGGGTTTAACAATCTCTGTTTCCTCCCCGCCCATGGCTGGCGGAACAACCCCCAGTGTGGGTGGAGCAGTAGGGCCCCGCCGATGGTGTGCAGGCCTGTCCAAGGCCTCCTGGCTTTTCAGGAAAGGGCATCCTCTGGCCAGGCGTGGCCCCTGAACACTCCTCCACCGACAGCTAGCCTCCTACGGGAACACCCTAAGGGCGTCCTGGGGAGGAGGAGGTTGTCCTGACCAAGCCTTCCCGGCAACCCCAACTCCCCACTGCTGTTCCCAGCAGCAGTGCCCACCGGAAGAGTGGCTTGCCTGCCGGGGGGGGGGGGGGGGGGGAGGGCAGAGCTAGTCTGGGATCCCCAGGGCCCGCAGCCCCCACGGGCCAAGACAGGCCACGTGGTCCCTGTGGCTGCAGCGGGTCCCCCTGAGTGGCGGGCGGGGAGAAGGGGGGCCAATCTGCAGCCCCAGAGAGGAAGGACTCGCCCCTGTGGAGGCAGCCCCAGGCCACCTGGCATCTCTGGGCTACCTCGGAGGTCGAGTTCTTTGTTCGCATCTTGGAGCCTCCAGGTCCCTATCTGGAAATGAGATATGCTAAGAGCTACTTTCTGTGCGAATGGTGTGAAATGACAGGACGGGCGCAGCACCGTCCGGGCACCTAGTAGTGCTGGACGGTGAGTTGTCTCCGGGAACTTTCTTTTCCTTCATGTCCTCCCCTCCCCTGTCATCTAGAGGAGTAGAATCGCCTACCAAGGTGGGGAGAGCTGTGCTGGTAGGGAGAACAATGTCCTTCCCCATCTGAAGGAGCCCTGCCTTTGCTGATAGGGCTGCAAACTTGTATCTTGGTCCAAAATAATAAGGCGGGAGGGAGGGTCAGCTGCGGAGCTGTGGGCCGGCTGGACTTCCCCTGTGGGTGCGGTAGAGTGCGCTGGCCGGGGTGGGCTCCCCATCTCCCCGGGCTGTGGCCCCACACTTAGGGGCAGGGGACCGTGGACCTGGAGAGCGCAGATTAGCGTTCCGATCGGAGGCTCAGTTGAGAGGCCTGTCCAGACGGGTGGGGAGGGAGAGGGGTGGAGGAGGATGGGGGGAGGGGCTGGGGCCCCACTAGCTCTTCCAGCCAGCTGACCCTGTTATTTTTAGCTCTGGAATGCTCTTCCAGAGCCCCCTTCGGTGTTGTTTATCTTGCTTTTGTGTCCCCGCTCCTCTCCAGGAAGCTCTGCAGCGGGAGTGGGTCAGTGAGGGGAGGAGATTAGGGGTGCCCAAAAGAATAGGAGAAATTGGCTGGGGCTGGGCAGCGGGAGCGGTGGGAGTTGCTCCTTCCCCGCCCCCCACCCCCCACCTCCAGGCTGTCTTTTCCTCCTTTCAGCCTTTCCTGTCCTGGTTTGTGGCCACCAGGTTGGCCCCAGTCCCTCTCCGTCACTTGCGCTAAGACCTCCACTGTGCTTGTCAGACGCCCCCCCCCCACCCGCCCCCAGCCAAGGTGTCACTTGTCCTTCCGGGCCCTCCAGTGAGGTCATCCTTAGGGT
>CM052896.1:104745920-104812835 GCA_028534135.1 Potos flavus
CAAGTTCTTGGAGGATGTGACTCCTGCCCAGGCCAACAGGGCGTGCACCCTCTCCTGGGAGGTGGGGGCAACCGTAAACTGAGCCCAGCTTGGTGGGGTCTGCTGACGTCGTCGCACAGAACAAGTCCCCTGCCCAGAAAGGAGAACAGGGATGGAGGACCGCTGGCCTAGGCTTCAGAGATCTCATCAGACTCGAGCTTGGCTGTGTCTGGGCCACCTGCCGGCCCCCCTTGTCTGAGGCAGCTGAGCTAAGGGGGCTCTCCCCCTACCCCGGAGCAGGCCTGCCCCTCTGCCCACCCCGCCCCCTGCCTTCCGGGTCTTACTGACCTTCCCTAGCTGCCTCCTCAATACTCAGCTCCAGGCTGCCCAGGACAAGGGGGCGTCTAAGCACTTGTGAGCCTCTGTCTCCCCTGGGCTCTGTGGGTTGGGAGGGAGGGACTGGGAGGGTGGGGGATCTGGCCGGCCCGGCAGCGGCGGGGGGGGAGGGGGGTGGTGGCGGGGCGTCCAAGTGTGGGAGGGTCGGCCTTTCATCCTGGCTCTGTAAAGTGGAGCCCCCCCAGCCCCGAGCTGGCTGTCATTGGCATGCACCATAAATCTCCAGGACATCGCAGCTGTGACTGGATTATTTATAGTTCCCGTCTTACATTCCTAACGCGAAAATATCACACAAAGGGAAAGGTAATGAAATCTCACCTCTCCTGCATGTCCCTCACTCCAACTGCAGGGCTTTTTCCAGAAGCCCTCGTGGCTGAAGGAGGGATGAGAGAGGCCCGCCGCCCGCACCCCTGTCTCGCTCCCTCCCTCCTTCTGTCAGTCACATTTCCCCTCACCCGCCCCTCCACTTCCACTCGCTCTCAGACACATTCTCTCACGTTCTCTCTCTCACACATACACTTCCTCCCAGATGCACAGACAATTCTGTTCTCTGGCTCCCTCTTCGCGCACCCTGCCTGAGCCCTTCCTAGACCCCAGACGCACCCCACACATCCTTGCCCTTTTCCTTCCACCGCTGCTGTCTCCCTGTGTGACTAACTGCCTTAGCTTGTGTATTTGCTTTTTTGCTTTGTCAGTGAAGACGCTGGCACATTCATTACCAGGTCTGTCCTCTGCAAGGCCTGTCAGCGTCTGGTCAATAGTGGGTGGAGGGGTCCGCTTACGTTCATCTCGCTCTGCCTTTCAAACTCCCATGGGCACGGCCCTCCCATAGACCCCTCCTGTGGCACGTGGCCCTGAGGACACCGGTTCCTGGGCTTGACACACTCAGACACGCAGAAAACACAGGCCACAGAACACGCTGCTCGCCCCGCAGGAGGGGACATCTAAGGTGCTCAGCAAATCAGATGCTGGCCCTGGGTGGGGGTACTTTCCGGTGCCGAGGATGAGAAGTGCCTCCTCCCGCCTCCTGCCTTGCTGTCTCGGTGGCATTAAGTAGGATAAGCCTGGTGGGACATTGTCCCCCAGGCACAAACCGGAAGCTCTCGGAGCCCTGTGCCCGCTCTGGTGGAGAGCCAAGGCCCCACCCCTTCCCTGCCCGGCATCCCCCCACCCCCCACCCCTAGCCCAGGCCTGAAGAAGAATAATCAGAAAGCGACACTTCCTACTGCATCCTGTCCTGACGTGGTCCATGGCTTACTTGTGTCCAGACAGTCACAGTGACTGGGGACTCTGTGTGTGTGTGTGTGTGTGTGTGTGTGTGTGTGTGTGTGTGCATGCATAGATTGGTATGTGTGCGCGCACACACACATGCTGGGATAAGGGCAAGTCACAGACTATGAATGACAGTTCACCTGGGCTGGGGGCCTGGGGAGGGGTCCTGGGGACAGAAACCTTGCAACCCACCAAAAGGGTGCCCTTTCTTGGAAGCTTCCTTTTTTATCTTAAAAATTCACCTGGCTTTTTGCGTTATTCACGATAACCTACGGCTGTATAAAAATGTCTTAAATGACTTATAATTAAAATTAAATTTTTTTCTGAAATCTTGCTTACTGTTGACCTTTCTGGAAGTTGAATCTCAAAAACCCTTTGGCTTATCCCAGAGACTCTGAGGGCACAAACCCCCCAGTGAACGATCAAGGGGACCAGTCTAGGGAGTAAGGATATGATGTATAAATCTCTGGGGCAAGGATACGAACAGGGGCTCTTGGGTTTATGTCCTGGCTCTGCCAAGTATTAGCCACATTGACCATAGCTGCATCACGTCAGGTCTCCTTGCTTCAGAACCTTGGCCTGCACAATGGGTGTGATCATAGCACCTGTCACCTAGGGCTTTTATGAAGCTTAAATGCACTAATATATGCAAAGTGCTTAGGACAGCAGCTGACATGATACAGATGTTTGCAATTATTTTTCCGTAGAAGACCAGCACAAAGCCACCAAATCAACGGCAGGGACTGAAATTAGAGAGCACTCCTGCCTCCTTCCTGGGGTGTGCTCTGCCCTCGGCCTGTGCCAACCACCCAGCTCCAGGCCTCTGCTCGTGCATTCTGTCTGCAAGGCACCCAGTCCACAAACGCTCCCCTCTGTCCCAAGCAATGCTCCTGGACTGGCATTCTGTGTTACAAAAGACCTTCTAGAGGGGGAGACGGAAACAGGCAAACAGCGTCTGGACCGTATTCTGAACGGAAGACCCGCTACGAGTAAATATCATTCCTTCTTTCAAAGAGTCATTGCCTAGCTGCAGGGGGCCCAAGGCAGACAGGTTAAAGTGGTGAGTACAGTACAGTGGGATTATGATGACACTGTCTAGTGGCCTGGAACACTCCTGCTTCATGTCTCTATCAAGCCTCTTCTTCGATGTCACCTCACCTGCAGGGCCTTCTAGAACCCCCTGTGTGAAATGACAATACTCTTCCCCAACCTGACAATCACTCTCCCCTACCTACTCTATCCACCTTCTTAGCACTTACCACCAGCTGCCATATTTTGACCTGATATTTACTTGTTGTCGGTCTGCCCCACCAGAATGTACGCTTCCTGAGGACAGGACCTTTGTTTTGCTTCCTCCCGAATGGATCCCTTGCGCCTGGACTAGAAATTGGCGGGTAGTAGTTGGTCCACAGGTATCTGTTAAATAAAGGACCTGGGAGCAAATCACTCTTCAGTGTCTTGCCTTTCCCTTGGGTGAAGTAGGTAAAGAAGCCCCACTCTTACTTGCCACATGGGGAAACTCTAACTTGAGAAGAGGTTAAGACACGGGGACGCCTGGCTGGCCCAGTGCTAGGGCAGGTGGCTCGTGATCTTGGGGTCATGAGTTCAAGCTCCATATTGGGCACAGAGCCTACTTAAAAATAATAATAAATTATATATATGCATATATATACATAGAGAGAGATGAGAGAGATAAGATGTGATAACTGGCTATGCCTTTAATTCACAGAAAAAATTCAGCTGAGACCAAGTCCGTTCATGGCTTTGCATTCCTTGCTGTTTAATGGGGAGCTGTGGTCACGGAAAGACCAGGTGTGCCTGCGCCCCGGGCTCCGCCCCACAGTTGGTTCATCTGGTCCCTGAACGGATGAACCCAGGCTCCGCCATGTTCAAGTGGGTGACAGCCCACGGGCACACGAGCGCACAGCAGGTCTGGGACCACGAATTTTGTGGTTCATGAAGACTTACCTGAGAGTCGTTGGGGGGCTGCAGAATCCATCAAGCTGTTTGTGCAAGCTCAGGACCTCGGGAATGAAGGAAGAGAGCCATGTAGGAGCCTGGGCTCTGAACCACTGAGCCAAGCAAGAGAACTCGAATGGCAGGTCGGGCTTCGGCTGGGCTGTTTCAGGACCAGGCAAGAGCAGGTTAAGAGGGACGAAGGTGCCCGGCAGGTGCAGTCAGGGTGGGGTGGAAGGCCTCCCGTCTGTGTATTCATTCTCCGCAGCGCCACTGAAATGTCCTCCGTTGACCTCTGTGCTCCAGCCATGGAGGCAAGGGATGGCTTCTTCAGAGAGAAAAATTTGGTTTGGGTCAAATTTTCTTCCAATTGAACCCAGGGAAGAGCTAGAGGCCTGACCGGTGGGGCAGAGGCCAAAATTACAGTATTGGAGAGATTCACCATCATACTTTCCTGCAAACTTAGAGCACCTCCCAGCCCTCAGGTATTCTGTACAAGGGTGGCTTTTTATCTTAAGTGTTGGATAAGTAAGACCTGGAATTTCCCCCCTTTCCGCTCATTGAACTCCTACTCACTTGTCAAAACCCAAGCCAAAGTGCCCAACCTAAAACAGCGGCCCCTCCACTATCAAGCTGTGTGTTTCTGGAGCTCTTCCCCGCTCGGCTGAGCCTATCAACAACAAGGACTTTGGCTTATTTATGACCACGTTCCAAAAGCCGAATAAATGATAACTGATCAGAAGACCCAGTAAAGCAAGGGCAGGTCATGCTTCCTGACTCTGAGAACGTGATTACATCTCTCATTCCTCCCAAATAACCCAAGCATCTGTTCAGCTGAGGGGGGCAAGACGTTCCTGTCTGGCAGGGACTGTTCCCGGTTTTGATGACCTGCCTCAACCAGATTGGTATCTCCTCCAAGTTATGGTTACGTAATGGTTATGTAATCTATGGAGAGTGTATCCGCCTGTAGCAGCAGCACCCTCCTCTAGCCGCGGACCCCTGGCTCCAAGTAGGTGCTTTCCTTATATCCCCCAATGGCCCCACAGCTACCAGGCTCATTGGAAACTAAAGCCCCTGACAGGTGCAGCCAGTCAGCTTTCCAGACAGGTCAGAGAGCCCCTCTATGGGGGGACTTACAGGGTGGAATCAGTTGGGAGGGGAATGTCACTGCTCCTGTCTGGCAGTAGGCCCTGGGGCCGTGCGCTCTGGAAGGGTCCATTGGTGCATTCCAGCCTGGGGCAGTGTGAGCACCTGCCGCTCCCTCCCTCCCCCTGCAAAGCTGCCCCTTTGCACCCAGGCAGAGTGAGTTTCTCGCTACCCCCCCAGGGCCCAGAGGACAGCTCCCAGGTAAGGCAAAGCCCATCTGCAGCCTTCGCTCCTGTCCCCAGTGTCTCAGGGCTCTGGGACACAGTCCACTTCATCAAAGCCTCTCAGCCCTCAGCTTGTCACTCCCCCAGCGACCTTCCCTAACCCCACACTGACTTCTTCCTTTAGGACGATAATAACACCTACCCATCACGATCCACAATTAGAGAGGACTTCATACTTAATTTACAATTATTTGCTATTTTATTCGATTCCCTTCATCTCGCTTTAAAGGAAGCGCAATTCTTTCTGCTTCACAGAAGTTCGAAGCTCTGAGCGACTTCGCCAAGATCTCTAATACAGAAGAACTTCAAACCCCCTTCTGTCTAATCCCAAAGGCTGAATGAATTTTTTCCAAACACCCCATCTCTGTACTTTATGGCCTTTTCTGGGGGGAGCCCCGAGGGAGGAAGGAAAAACAATCGATCCCCCAGAGCAAAGGGAACAAAGCTAGAACTCCAAAAAAGGACAAGAGAGCAAAAGACACACATGTCAGGCTGCACCCTTAGCCCGTATCTGCAATTCCTCCTTGCCAAGCCTTTCACCAGAGTGGCCGTCTGTCAACACCGGCTTCGGCATGAGGCCCCGCAGCCCCTGCCCTCCCTGGGGAGACTCTGAGCAGCTGGCTTGAAACCCACTGCCCACGGTGGCAGGCCAGGGGACAAGGGGCTGGAAGTGTGGGGCAGGGCTCAGCATCTGCCGCCCGGGCTTCAAATTCCAGGTCCACGCCTTCCTAGTTGGGAGTCCTTGTGCCTCAGTTTCTCCCTCTGTGAAAAGGCGGGATAGTAGTAGCTCAGTCGTGGGCGCTGTGCGGAGGAAATGAGCTCGTGCAGCCTGCTCACTGCAGGCCGTGGCCTTGAAGTGGGGCCGTAAGGGTGCAGCGCTGCAGAAGCAAAGGGCACAGGTGGGGAGACAGGCTCCCGCGCCCAGTGTGGCCGCGCAGAGACCTTGAGCCCGTGCCTTGAGACTCTGGCTCCGGGGTTTGTCTCGGGGATAGAGCTACTCACGAGGGGCTGTTCCAAGGCTCGGAGTCCGGTAGGGGAAATGCCCTGCACTTGTGAAGCGCTCCAAATCCACTCATTCCTTTCCTTCTCTCCCCTGGAATGTGAAATTTCCTGCAGAAACCTTCTAACCTCTGACCGGACCCTCGATGAATGTTGGTTCCCTTGGTGAGATGAGGGGGCGACGAGCTGGCTGGGCGGGGGACAGCTGAGTAAGAAAGCAGTCGGGGGAGCAGGCAGGGGACACAGGGTGCCTCCTGACTTTGTCAGGGAGTGCTCAGGGGAGGAGCAGACAGGAGGGAGAGGACTGTTCTCCTGCCTCTCTCAGGGACAAGGGAGGATTGAGACAACTGTCGTTTGTCTGTTGGTCACCTTGTGGAAGCTCCCTGCCCTTCTCTTTCTAGGCCTGTTTTCTCTCTGCAGAATGAACCGCTCTGAAAGGTCCCTCCCACTTAGAATTTTCTAGCCTCTCTCTCTGGGGTGCTCCCTGATTGTGCTTAAGGAGGCCTGGTTTTCCTGCCCGTGCATAGCCTTCTGCCTGCCTTCTCCACCTCCCACCACGGCACCCTCCTTATCAGACGCGTGAGGTTCATTTTCCACCAGAGTTTACAAGCGGGATCTGGAAGAGCCGGTCTGCGGAAGTCCCGGCACTTGCTGGCTCCTGCCCCAACAGGGAGGCAAGTGGCTTGGGACCGGGACACCTGCCTGACAGGTGTGGAGCGCGGGGCAGCAGGCCTGGGGACTAACACAGCCCAGCCGTCCTTGGCCAGCTGGAGGACTGGCCGGGGGCCCGGGCTGGCCCTGGCTGCTCTGGTGGGAAGGAGAGGGTACACCCGTGGCGGGGGCGGAAGTGGAACCTTCTGGGCTTTCCTGACGTCACCTCCCCTGCAGCGACTGATTGGCCCAGGGCTTCCCTCTCCCCAGGGCGGGGTGGGGGTGGAGGAAGTCTCTGGGCTGAGTGACCCAATGCCCCAGTCCTCTGTCCGGCTCTGGCACAGGGGAGCGGGCAGGCGAGGCCAGGTGGCCCAACAGACAGATTAAGCATGCGCTTAGGGCACCGGCAGTAAAAGGGCATCAACACACTCTGGTTTGCTTTTTTAAAGGGCTGGTTCCTAGTATTTCAAAAATAGCAAGGAAGTAGTCATCCTGGGAAAAAAAAATCAGAAGTCTGCTGGACTTCCGCACACTGATTTTAAGGTTTAGAGAGGTTTTTATTTTGAGTTTGTATGTAGACAGGTTGCGGGCAAGGGAGGGGGGTTGCGTCTCAACCTCTCAGCTCTCAGGGCTGCTTAAAGGTCTTAATCCAGCTCGGGGTAAATCAAGGATCAGAAAAGGGGTGGGGACACCAGGGGGTTGAAAAGGAGGCAGCATGTGACTGCAGCCCCTAGCTCTGTCCCCTGGAGGGGGGCCCTCTGGAGAGAGGGGAAAGCTGGGCTAGCCCCACCTGTGGGCAGGGCGAGGCCTATGTTAGAGCCGACAGGGTCTCAGGAAACTAGGGTGAGGAATGGTAGGGGGAGCGAGGAGTGGGGTCCCACAGGGCTGCAGAACTATGTCTGGCAGCTTGAAATTCCAACCGCTGGACCAGAGGTAGGATTTGTTCTCCCTCTGCTCACTCCGGAAATGGGAAACTCTTGGCCAGAAGTGGCCAAAGATGGTGGAGGGGGAGCTGGCCGCCCATTCCTTGGAAGGCGGTTCCCAGGACGGCAGCGAGGGGCCTCGGGGCGTCTTCTCTCAGACGCCATGTTACTCACGTGCCAAACACCTTTCTACCCCAACCACTCGCTTGTCAGCAAACACTTGCTAAGCACCAAACTCTGAACCGGTACTCTCCAGACGGCAGCCGATCGAACCCTCGTACCGCCCCGTGATGTGGTCACTCCGTCCCCATCCTCCGGACGAGGAAACAGCCTCAGAGATGTCCATCACCGGCTTCAGAGCACACAGCTGGCTGGTGGCAGAGGGAGGCCACAAACCCAGTCGTCCAGCAGGCTTTACTCAATACTACGGGTCTCACGCCGGCTGCGGGCCTCTGGAGGGCCACAGCCACAAGCTGCCTCCCACACCCCCTCCGGCCTGGCCGTGCCGCTCTCAGCTTCTGCCACGTGCAGAAGTGGGCCCTCCGATATTCCTTACGGGCAACGAGACAGTCAAGCACCCCAGGCCCGAGAACCAGGAGAGGGGACCTAATTAGCAGGCCCCAAGCAAAGTGAAAATGTAGGGCCCCTTGTTCAAAATTACAAAAATGACAAGAGCAAAGCCTTAAACCATCCCTTTCTAGTGCGGGGCTTGGTGGGACGGCACAGGTCTAGGCCCCTGAAGCCAGTCCTGCCCGGAACCCACGTTCTCCCACGAATAAACGCTTCCCTTAACTGGGGAAATCACCGATCCTCCCCTGGCCTGGAGGCCCAGCCAGACATCCCCAGGTACTCACCACACTAGAAGCTTCTCTTCCAGGTCACCTGACCATGCAACCAAGGATCTGCCCATCAACCCAGAGAGTAAGTGCTGTCCCCCTCCCTTCGTCCCCTTCCGTCAGCCCCAGGCTGGCTTCCTCCCGCTGCTCCCAGTGTGAGAGGCACCCAGTTCTGTCCCAGGTGAGTCCCTCCCCCTGTGCTTTCTATGCCCCAAGCCTTGCTCTGAGTGCTTTATGGGCCTTTACACCTTGAATCCACCCAACGGCGCTGTGAATCGGGTAGAATTCTCATGCCCAGTTTCCTGATGGGGAAACTGAGGGACGGAGGGGTGAAGCAAATAAGTGGAGGAGCTCGGATACAAATCCAGGCTGTCTGGCTCCAGAGTCCACGCCCTTGACCACGCCACACCTCTGGAGGCACCGTGCCTGGGTTCAAGTCCTGGCATACCAGCCACATCACAGGGGAGGTTTGTAATCTTGGGCAAGCTACTTAACCTTTCTGTGTCCGGATCCTTCTTCTGTAAAATGTGGATAATAACGCACCCACTTTGTAGGGTTATCACATGGACTAAGCAGGTTAGCGTATGTAAAGCCCTTAGAACGGCACCTGGCACGTAGTAAGCGCTAGGTACATGGAGACTCCCAGTTTGACTTTCCGGAGTCCCATCCTGCCTCTCCTGGCTGTCTCCTCTCTTGGAGGCTATCACTCATTAATCACCACCCCCCTTCTGGTATACGCAACCTCTCCTTCTCCACTAGCCCTCCCCTATAGACATGCTTCTGTCTCCGTGAGCATCAGAGAGACTCCTCCCACCTGCCCCCTGGCTGCCAACTTCTCTGTTTCCCTTCAGAGCCAAGACTCTGGGACAAGCTGGGTCTTCCGCTGCCCCTGCACTGCCCTCCCTCTCCATCCTGCACATACTGCACCGGACAGGGTCTCGCGGGACCTCCCTGGTGCCTTATCTTCCTCCTTCTCAGCCAACACCCAGTGCTATCTGCGACTCCATTCGGCGGCACCTTCTTCGGCAGGCAGGACGGGACTTCCTGCGGCTGTCCTCCCACGTCTCTGGCTACTCACCTCCTCCCCCAGCCCTGGAAGGTGAGCGTCCGTAGTATTCCACAGCCTTGTCATTCTGCCCACTTTCCCTCACGGACCTCATCCAAACGCACGCCTCCGCTACCACTCACAAGCAACACACCCCCTCGCAGCTCCCGCCCGGACCCGTCTGCAGAGTTCAGACAGGCACGTCCACCTACTTACCTGGCATCTCCCCCCAGCTGGCCCACGGCCCCTCAGGCCAGTGTCCAAAAGGGACCAGACCTCTTCCCCTAAACCTGCTCTCATGCTGCATTCTGGGGACACCCGAGCTGAGGGCGAGCCCTGCCTCCTTCCTTCCTCCGCCTGTCCCTCATGCGCCGGAGTGCATCTTAGCCCCGGAGCCTGCCTTCTCTCCTCCTACCACCTCTGCGCCCCTTCCCGCGCACCACAGCCCCTCCGTATTTGGGCTTCATCACCTCCTGCCTGCATCCTGCAATTGCCTTCTATTTTTTTTTTTTTTAAGATTTCGTTTATTTATTTATTGACAGAGAGAGACAGCAAGAGAGGGAACATAAGCAGGGGGAGTGGGAGAGGGAGAAGCAGGCTTCCCACAGAGCAGGGAGCCTGATGCGGGACTCGAACCCAGGACCTGAGCTGAAGGCAGACGCTTAATGACTGAGCCACCCAGGTACCCCTGCAATGGCGTTCTAGCTGGTTTCCCAGCCTTGGTTCTCTTTCCGGGCTAATCTAGTCCTCGCGCTACTGCCAGAAAGATCTTTTCAAATGGCAAATCAGACGGCGTCCCTCTGCTCACATTTTTCAAAGGCCCTTTAAGATTAATTCCAAGCGCCTCCGCTTAGCTCAGGAGGCCTTGCTTGCTGGTCCCGCCTCACCTCTCCCCACACACCAGTGAAACCAAGCAGACTCCTTGCCCTTTTCCGGCAGAACCATGATCTCCTGCCTCCTAGCCCCTCCCTCCCCTTTTTCTCCTTCCTTTATGGGCCCAACCTTTTGGAAGGGCTCTTTCCCAGTGCCCCAGATGGGACAGGCCCCATCTGTGCTCCTGTGGCCTCATGGTCAGAGCACTTATCCATCCCTTCCCCCTGCCAGCAGAGGGGGTGGAGGCGTGGAGGGGAGAGGGCACCTGAGCCAAGCAAGAATAAGGGTGGCAACAACGCCCACACTCACCGAGAACCTTGCCGACTTGCATTATGTGTTTTAGCAGAGGGGCTGGGGGGCCCAAAGGAGAGGGTGCAACCTTTCAGACAAGCGACGGCCTGGGCCCTAAGTGTCTCCAGCCGCCTCTGCCATCCCGAGGGAACAGAAACCCTGCTGCAGGCGCTTGGCCTCAGTGGGGAGGAGAGAGAGCCCTGGGAGGAAGCCGCTGGCAGGTGGGACAGGAGATGAAGGGATAAGGAGGCTGCAGGCTCTGACTCAGCTGCTTCTCAGGGAGGAGGGCTTGACCCGAACCATGTGGGATTAAGAAAAGTTGGTGCAGGCTGTCAGAGGCCCTCCCTTTCCCCAGGGCGCTGGAGGCAGCAGCTGTGGCTGGCAGGCACCTGCTGACCCCTTCTGCCTCCGTGGGGGAGGGGCAAGGCTGAGCCCAGGTAGGAGTCAGTTGTAAGGCAGGGGCTCGCTAGGGCCGACCCTGCCTGCCCCAGCCCCAGCTGAGTTGTCCCACTCACCCATGGAGACCCTTCTGGGGCAGGACCAGGCTGGAGCCTGAGAAGCTGCCTCTGGGCAGCTGGCCCTGCCAGGCAGTCTAATCCCAGGTAAGGGGGGGGGCACTCCGCAGCAGCTCTTGCTCTGGGGTCCCCAGTTCTCCCCCTCCGCCCTACCCTGAGATGCTCCCAGCCGCCTCTCTCTCCCCCACCCCTAAAGCGATCCTAATTCCAGAGGGCTCCCCGCCCCCCAGCTAATTGGCCATGCTGGCAACTCCATGAGTCAGGAACCGGTCGCGGGCCCTAGCCAGACAGAGCACCGCGGGCCTACCGCTCTGAGCAGACAGGAGGGGCGGGGGCGGCGGGGGGGGGGGGGGAGTCGTAGGAGATGGTCACGTGACCGTCTGGGCCGAGCCCCAGGGGCGCAGAGTTAATTCCTCCGCGTTCACGTGGCCGGCATTCCACAGCTGCCTCTCCCGGGGTGCTGGCCGCCAGCGTCGCCCCGGCGTCCCCTGCGACCCGAAAACCTGTTCTCGGAGGCGGCCGGACCCCCTGGCGCTGCGGCTCCTGAGCCACCAACCCAGGGCCCCGGATTTCAGACGCCCGCTCCTCACTCCTCCAGTCCTCGCCAACAAAACCCAGGCGTCCCTGGGAGGTTTTGCGCTCCTGCAGAGGGAGGTGTGGGAGCCCGGCCGAGGGGAGCGAATCACCTGCAGGAGTGCGGTCGGGCAGGGGCGAGGTATTTACTGCTCCCCGCTTTGGTTCTCTTGTCTGGAAAATGGGGGCAATAACAGCACCTCCTGGGGGTATTTTCCTGTCCTGGGAGAGTGACGGCAACAAGCAGCCGTAATAAAAGAGAAATAGGATATGACAATGCCTGACCCACTGTCAGCTCCAAAGGTTACACTCAATAATGTTCCTCCCTTGCTCCTTGTTTTAGTCACAGGCTTCTGGTCTGTCACCTAGGGGATCAATTCTGCCGGCTTCACCGAGCTGTCGATGGTGGGTGCTGGGAGAGGAAGGACGAAGCTATTGAGGAGAAAGGCTCTGGATGCTGCTGGGGACACCTGGCCTCCGTGGCCACTGCCCCAGCTCTCCCCACCCCCATTCCCTCCAGAGAACGCCCTAAACCACACGGGAGCTCACTTAAGGAGCCCAACACACCACACCGAAGCAGGTGCACTGTGTGGGGGCCAAGGACGCACACGGCGCACACACACGCCCTTTGTCCAGGAACCTATGAAGAATAACAGCTAATCCCTAGCTAGGGGGTCAGGAGACACCCCAGACCCAGATTGGGGCTCTGACCCAAGTCCAGTTCCTTGTCTTGGAGCTGCCCTCTTATCTTTGGCTTGTCTCAGTATCTATCCCCAGGAGATATATATTATAAACCTAAGCTTCTTTGTGCATCTAATACTAAAAGTGTACCCCAAATAACTGCCAGAAGTTCTTCCCTTGGGAGAGGGGGGCTGAAGACCTGAAAATGGAAGGAGACTGACCAAATTTTCACTGAGGATCTTTTCATACTGTTGGATTTTCTTTTTTTTTAACCATGTATATGTAATATTTTTTAATCTTTTTGTTAAGATTTTATTTATTTATCTGAGAGAGAGCACTAGAGAGAGAGCAAGCACAAGTGGGGGGCAGAGTGAGAGGGAGAAGCAGACTCCCCGCTGAGCAGGGAGCCCGATGTGGGTCTCGATCCCAAGACCCTGGGACCCTGACCTGATCTGAAGGCAGACGCTTAACCCACTGAGCCACCCAGGTGCCCCCCGTAATATCTTTTTAAAAATTAAAATGCCCTAGCCCTGGCAGAGGGAAATGGTGGAGCCAAGGAGTTGGGCTTTATCCTGTAGGGCAACTGGGAGCCACGGGAGGTTTCTAAGCAAGGATGTGACATGCTCAGATGTGCAAAAGAATTGACTGCTACAGAGCCATGGCCTGGAGTGAGCAGAGGTTGCAGCCAACAGCAGACCTGCCGGGAGCCTGGGACGCTTGAGTCTAGCCTGGACCGGGGACCCATCAATTGGGGGTCCACATTATGGCACTCACAGAGAGGTAAGTTTGCCTGGATCAAACCCCAAGACCAAACACAGACTGCATACACACTGCACACGGTCTCTTATACAGGGTGGATGCACACCTGTGACCCCAACGAGACAGGACAACCAGGCCAGCCTCTAGAGTTCATCGTCCCCTAAAACAAGCAAGAATGCCGGAGAAGATGGTGGCTTGTAAGGCTGATGCTCGCCAGAGGAGCCAGGTGCCTTAGAAACGAGAACTCTCCTTTGCTTCCTGCCCGCCTCTCTGCTCAAAGCTGAGACAGAGGTGGGCTCGTTCTTTTTTTTTTTTTTTTAAGAGTTAATGAATTTATTTATTTAGAGAGAGTCCGAGCAAGGGGAGCGGCAGAGGGAGAGAGAGACTAACTCTGGGAGCTCAGCGCAGAGCCCCTTTCCTAGGGGGTTCTCGACAGCCCCTCCTATGTGCAGCCATGCTCACTGGCACTGGCCAGGTTCACACAGAGGCTCTGGAAGATGAAAGAGGGCTGAGGGTCGAGACGTAAGCTCTGAGCCTGGATTTCTTGGGCCCTAAGGATCAGAAGTCGGAGGCCTTTTGCATGGAACAACCTAGGAGTCCTGGGATAGAGTCCAGGTTCCAGGCTGCCCTGGACTTGAATTACATAACAGGGATGGCCTGGTGTATTTAACCTCTCTCAGCTCAGTTGGCACATCTGTCAAATGGGAGTCATCACGCCCTCCTCCTAGGCTGGCCTAAGTCTTGGATGGCCTCGTGGGCATCTACTCAGCACATGGCGTCACGGGAGGTGGGAGGGTGAGGGGGGGCGGGCTCTTGTCTCCTTCGGTTCCCTCTTTGTCAGCAGGGAGAGAGGGCCAGGCAGAGGAGGGTGACGGAGAGAGAGGAGAGAAGCCCCAAATTAGCTCAACGGAAGGCAGGAGGAGTCCTGGTTGATCTTTCTCTCTCCCTATTTACTTCTATGCCCAAATAATTGCCTATCTGTCTAAATTATCAGAAGTTTCTGATTGGCAAAGGGGGAGGTGGCGTGCAGATCCACAGCTTAAAGGTTAAGACTCCACTGGTGCAGATTCCCCTCGTATTTACAGTCAGAAACCTAGAAACTTCTCTGAACATCCCCGTCCCCAAGTGGAATGGCTATAAGAGACCAAGGGACAAATACTTGTTCCTAGTCCCTCAAGAGTTAGTGAAAACATTGAGCCCTCCCCCGCCAGGCACTCACTCTCCTTTGCCCGCCTCATCATCACCTTTTCTCATACACTGTTCCAGTTAAGCCAGGTGCCTTTATTTAATCAATTAAATTACTTATTTTTAAAGATTTTACTTTATTTATTTGACAGAGAGAGAAAGATCACAAGTAGGCAGAGAGGCAGGCAGAGTGAGAGGGGGGAAGCAGGCTCCCTGCTGAGCAGAGAGCCTGATGTGGGGCTCGATCCCAGGATCCTGAGATCATGACCTGAGCCGAAGGCAGAGGCTTTAACCCACTGAGCCACCCAGGCGCCCCTATTTATTTATTTTTTAAGAAAATATCCATTAGAGCTGTTCCTTAACAGGGACCTAGTCCCGGTTCTGCCACTGCGTGACCACAGGCAATTTACTCCCCCTCTCTATGCCCTGGCAGCCTTATCTTTACAAGGTGGACTAGACCTAAATTCTAATCTCAGGTTCTGTGGCTGGGCTTTAGAGGTGCATAGACTCCTTTAAAAATCGAGTAACATTGGTGGCATTCCAGAAGGGAACTGGGGGGCAGAGGGGCCAGTGACACCAAAAAGTCCTTACAGGGCTGTATTCCCCCTTCGCAGCTTCTGAATTTTGAAGCAAAGAGATGTTTTATCTATTTAAAAATAAATACATAAAATTGATATTAAAAGGGAAAGAAAATGTATGCAAATCCCTGTGTGTGAGGGCACCTGTACTTTTTGGGGAAGGATCCATAATCTTTATCAGATTTTTCTACGGTGTCTCTGACCTCAAAACGGTTTAGAAAGCACTTCGCTAGATGACCGTAAGGTCATTCCCAGTTCCCGTTTCCTTGATTTGATGAAGTATGAGAGAAAACAAAGTGAATTTCAGGAGTCATTATATTAACAGTCTGGGCTGGAGGCATGTGGAGGTGCATCCACGAATCTCCCATTTGATAAGGTAGGCATGCATGCGCACACGAGCTGAGTGGGTTCATATGCCAATGTGGGACACAGTGGCCTTTTCCTATGGTGCAGTCTTCAGACGTCAACGTCAAAAAACGACCCCCATCAGCCCCTTCTCTCAAAACCCTCCTTGCCTGACCCCCGTGCCCACTAAAAGAAACATCCAGCTTGGATTAGTCATACAAACAATACGTATAAGTAAATACATATGGATTGTTAAATGTTGACCACCTTGGCTCTGTAGGGGAAGGGAGTGAGATGGATGGGAAGTGGAGGAGTTGGGGAGATCCATCCAGGGGTGATGAAGAAGCCTAGGCTCATCCAGAGATCTCCGTCTGAATCTCTGAATCCCTAAGAATCCTCAAGTGCCGGAGAAGAAAATGCTTCATAGGCGTAGGCGTGCAATGTGGAAAGCTTTGGGGAAGGGGGAATCAAGCTGGGAGATCAAAGCAAGACCGGTTAAGACAATCAGACTAGCGGCTGAATGGGTCGGAGTGAGGAGAAAGGTCACATGGTTCCAAAAAAAGAGAAGGGAGAGCCGCCATTTAAGAAATGGCCCCTGGCTATGGTAAACTTTAATTAACTGTGCCATTATAATTCACTTCTAGCCGAAGTTCCACCCAACCCTCGCTCTCCCTCCCACTCCCTCCCTCCTCTCCCCCAGGCCTCATCAAGGCAGCCTTCCTTCGTGAAACCAAACTGGCCGCCTTTGCTGGTTGCCTCATTATTACAGCTACTGCCTCTCCTGCTAATAATGCACCCAGCAGCAAGAAGGGGCAACAACTACACTGTTTTAGCTCCTAATGACGGGCTCTTTCCTACTTAAGTGCACTAAAGCAAGGGTCTCGTAATCCTGAAAGTTCCTGAACATAACACCCCAGCAATGAAGACGCAGTGGCAGGCCCCCAGCAGCGGAGGTGCCCACAGAGACAGGTAACAGGACCGGCTCCCACTTGGAGCCACTGGACTGGACCGGCAGGGTCCGCATCCGGACCGGTAATCCACACATGGAAGTGCACATGCGCAGTTCCGTGCTGTGGCGGCACCCACGGCTCCTTCATTCAGTGGTGGTTAAATTACACCCGTGACACTCTATCTCTGTATTCTCAGGCTGCTGAGCTTTACCCATTCGAAGAGTGTTTGTGCTGGGAGTGGGGGTTGGGAGCACCTTAGAGCATCTTCCAGGCGAAACATGCTTGGTTTTTATTAATGAGCTTATGAGAAAAGCCAACCCAGACCTTTAAGTGAAATGCGTGATTGGTAGCCAGGCAAGGATGGGTTTTAGAATTAACTCTTCCTACAGTCTGCTATGCATTATCACCCCCAAGTTAATTACCCCTGAGGATGAAAATAGGTTTCATGACTCATAAGCACCAATACAACACTTGGCAGCAGATGAAAATGCACGGACACATTTGCAGGAAGCTGACACGCATATCTATTTATATGTGGGGAGATTCTTAAAGAGGTGAGACAGCCACCTCCCATGTACCAGGATTAAGAGGCTGCAGCAGATCCATCAATTGCCAGTTATCCACACCCCAACACGCACACACACACGCACACACACACAGAATCATGGTTTCCACTACTTCAATGATGGTGGTGGCTAGGCAGGAACAGAAACTAAAAGGGTGTTATTAACAGCGAGTCCCAACACCTACCCAACCTCCACACTGGTGTTCTGGGCTAACCAGTGATTTGCTTTTCCCCAAACATGCCTGCACCCATACCCACCTCCCTACCCTCCTGCTCCTGCACCCTCTTTGATGGGAGTGGGGTGAGGCAAGGAGTCTCTCCCTTTATTCGCTTATTCCTCACCTTGATGGGGGCTGTCCTGGCCCAGCATGTCCCCCTCCCAGGAGTCCAGGTGTGACCAGGAATGAATTTTAGATAGGTTTTGTTTTGCTACCTCCCTCCTGTTTTCTACTCTGTTCCATTCACCTCCCACAAAGTACAAGGTCCAAGCCAGGTTTGTCTGGCTTGCCCTCGCTCTAGGAGAGCTCCAGTCTGGTCTCAGCCAAGGAGGGCTCAGAGCTCTAAAGGACATTCCCATCCTGGTCCCCTTCCCTACCCCTCTGTACCGCCGGAAAGTTGATTAGACAAATACCTGAATTTCTTCACCAGTGGGAACAGGTTTTATTTGGTGTCATAAGTGACCTTTGCCTCGGGAACTGGGTTTGGCTTTTTTCTCTTGCCCCATTGCCCACTCATCTTCCGACCAGCGAAGTGTCCTGCCTTTAGAAATACTTCTCATAAGGAGGGGGGAGTAGAAAAACGAATGATGAATGAGGTGGCACTGCTTTTCCAATACATCAGCTGGAAGCTGCTGGCAACTCTCCTACATGCATTTGTTTCCCTGGTGCCCACACCCCGCCTGCCTCCACTGAGCTCCCAGCTCTGGCGTTTTTGCTTTATATGTGCAGTAAGTGTGATTTCTGCCACATCTAAGAAGTGAAGCATCCTAGTCCCCCCCCCCCCCACTTGCACAAATCACAGCTGCACTGGGGATCAGCACACACTGGAGGCCACAGGGCGAGTTCCTGACAATGCCATTTGCAGCTGGGGCGCTCATAGGAAAAATAGAGATGCAGAAGAGTAAACAGAAATTGCTTAGTCAGCAACTGTCCCGCCCCCAAGAGGTGAATGTAAATAGCCTGGTACTGGGGGGAGGAAGGGGGGGGAGGGGCAGTCCCCCAGCACAGAGCCTTCCACAGATGCCACCTCCTCCAAGGGTTTGCGGAGGCACCAGCATTTGTGTTCTATGTTGGTAGGGAGGGTGTCCCCTATGTTGGAACTATATGGCCTTAGCTCTAGAAAAACACACTTGCTGACTCGGGGCAGAATTAATATCAATTGAATTTATTACAAGTTACTAAGCTCCAAGGCACATTACAGTGTTCTGTTAACTACAGAAATGTATAAAGGACAAACAGAGCAGATTCCCCATGTCTAGCATTTCGCTCTACTGTTCAAAAGCATCCGTGCATCAATAAAGCAAAAACAAAACAACACTGAAGATCCAACACATTCAGGTCAGTAGAAACAAACCAAAACATTTTCCCTCACAAACTTGCAACGAAAAACACCCCGCCCCCCCAACACCCCCCCTTTACCATTTTGCAAACAAAACAGAAAAACAAAAAACAAAACAGAACAAAATGGAACAAAATAAAGTGAAGACTTCAACTCTTGGGGCTGTTTAGAAAGAAGCTTTCACCATTTTATAGCATCTTTTTTTTTTTCTTAGGCAGCAACACTGGCCTTGGCAAAAAAAAAAAAGTCATTTTCTTTTGTGTTTTTTTTCCTTTCAGAGAGTGCATAACATTTACAAAAATACACAACAGCAGCAGTCGTTGCTAAGGGCTATTAATTTTGTACCTAGGCAAACACTCTGCCACCAAATAAATGCTAACGAAATGATGCAAATGACCCAACCAATATTATACTGCTTAACACAAACCAGCTTATCCTTCAAATGAAGAAGTTACATACCTTTTGTTTCAAAATATAGAAACATACGACGAAAATAATGTCTATACATAAGACTAACTTTTTGCAGTTTGTTATATTCACAATTCTACATCTTGGGGGTGAGGGGAGGGAGGGTCGCTGTGGGTGGGGGAGGGGCCCTCTGGATCGGAGAGGAGCTGGTCAGGGGGCAGAGGAGGTGGCGGTCTTGTGGTTCAAGGGTCTCTCTCCTTTTTCACTTTAACATCTCCAGCTAAGATCGTCGCGATTTCGCCCTGCATGAAGGCCCAAGGTACATTCGACCCAACCAAGGGGCATTTCTCTCCGCTGGGGCAGTACACCTCGCCGGTGGCCCCCTGGGCCTTGATACTCTCTCTAGAGCAAGGAAAACAGAATTTGTGGCTGGGGACGGATGGGCACTGAACGAAATGCGTGTCCTCCAAACGTTCGTGGCAAATGGTACAGCAGAGGGGCCCGCTGTTGGCCATAGGGGAATCCGGAATGTTTTGGGGGTGCACTTGGTCCATGCCTGGGTGGGTGCTAGGCGGCGGGGGCGCCACCTGTAAATTCAGGTCCCCGTTCCGCGATGCCAAGCGGCGCTGCCCGGGCACGGAGGCCGGTGACACCGGGCTGCTGCTGTTGCGCCTCGCGGACGCAGTGGTCGAGTGCACGGAACTGCCGTCCTTGGGCGAGTGCGCCGTGCCCAGAGTGTCTGCCACCGACATGAGGGCGGCCATGGGGGACGGACCGTTCTGAGGGGCTGACTCGGGCGGGGTGGTCCGGTTGGAGTGGGGTCCCAGGGGTGGAGGCGGTGGGGGCGGACCCCCGGCGGCATGCCCCGGCGCCGCAAAGCCTCCGGCCGACATGGTGAGCTTTAGGGCCTCGCTCTGGTTCGCCATCCACTGCTGCCTCTGCTGCTCCTCGCCCAGTTTTAGGGCGCCCTCGGCGGAGTCCGGGGGCTCGGGGGACGCCTTCCTCTTGCGAAGACTGGCGGCTGTGCCTCGGCCCGAAGGGGTGGCCGGCGGCAGGGCCCCGGTGCCCGGGGGCGCGCTGGGGGCGCGGCTTAGACTCACCAGCGCCGTGGGCAGCATGGGGCAGCTGGCGTCCAGGTAGGGCTGGGGCAGCATGTCGGCGCCGGGCACGCCCTCCTTGAAGAAGCGCACCGCCTCAGGCAGCAGGTCTCCAAGCAGGCGCCAGTCCCCAGAGCCGTGCTTCTTCTCGTACTCCAGATACTTGAAGCCGGAGGAGAGACCCCGGCCGAAGTCCTTCATACAGTCCTGGTACATCTGCTTGGCCACACCAGATGCGCTGGAGTACACGTTGCCTGAGCCCGTGGGGTACTCAATGAACAGCTTCAACTCGTAGTCCATGCCAGGCTTGGAGACAGCGTCGAAGGCGAAGACGCGGCCCAGCAGCGAGTGGTCCTTCTTGAAGCGCACCTCGTAAGGCGTGCAGCCAGCCAGCGTGAGCAGCGTGTCGCGGACCATCTTAGGCTTGTTGGCCCACTCCTCCGCGCGGTTGCGCAGGCTCTCGCTCAGCTCGGCCAGGGCCTCGGCGTTCCGCTGCTTCTCCTTCAGCTCGCGCTCCTGGTCCGTGCTGGAGACCGAGCCGGGCCTTTTGCCGCCAGCGCCCACAGCCACCTCCGCCACCGACGACGAGGTCGAAGACGACGCCGAGGACGACGCGGTCGATACGCCCGGGGCGCCCCCAAGACAAGCGGGGCCCCCGGGCGCCCCTGGGGGCGCCGGCGTCGGGGGCCCACGGCTGCCCAGGCCGTGGGGCGGCGGTGGGGGCAGCACGGCGGCACTGGCCGGGCCGTTAAGTAGCGTCTGCGGCAGCAGGTTGGGGGGCACCGTGAGCTGGGGGCCTCCACCACCCCCCGGGTTGGGCAGCCCCGTCACTAGCCCACCATGCGTCCCGCGCCGAGACGCCACCGACGCCGCGGCTGAAGAGGAGTTGGGGCTCTGACGGTTCAGCTCCGGGGGTCCCTCCTCCGGTGTCGGCTTGGGGAAGCCATTGGGGCCCCCCAGGCCGTTGGGCAGCCGCGCGGCGTGGCTGCTGCTCCCCAAGCTCACCGGTGGTGGCGGGTACTCGAAGCGGCTGCGCTGCTCCACCGCCGCGGCGGCAGCGGCGGCGGCGGCGGCCGCAGCGCTCAGGCCATAGCGCTCCAGGCCGGACGGGGCCGCCAGCACAGCAGGCTTGCTGGAACCATCGACGTGGTTGAGCTGTTGTTGCTGCTGCTGCTGCTGTTGTTGTTGTTGCTGCTGCTGCTGTTGCTGCTGCTGCTGTGCGGCGGCGGCTGCCGCCGCTGCAGCAGCCGCCGCCTCCTTAGCCGACAGGGCCACCGTCTTGACCCCGACGGGCGGCGGCGGCCCGGGGGAGCGGCCGTCCTGAAAGCAGCCGTGCGCCCGCTTGAGCTGGCGCGCTGTCTCGATCACGAACTCGATGCGATCGGCGCCCTCGTAGTTGACGCAACCGCGGCATACGGGTTCCGAGAAGTCCCAGATCATGGCCCAGGGCATGCGGGGCAGGTCGCACAGGTAGCAAGACTGTCTCCGGGACGAGGACACCTGCGCCGCCGACATGATGCCGGCCCTGGGGAAGGTAGGCCCCCGCCCAAGCTGTCTCCGCGGCGCCTTCTCCTCCGGGAGGACTGGCCGGCTGGGGAGGGAGTCCGGCTGCGGGGGAGGAAGGGGGGGCGAGAAAGTTCTGCCCCAGGGGCTGGAGGGAGCGCGAGTCTCCACCGCCGGCGCAGCGCCTCTCCGCGGGGGCTCCACCGCCGGGGCGGCGGACGAGTTCAGCCCGCTCCTCGCCCCCACCTCCTACTGCGGCTGTGTCGTCGGGAGGGGAGCTCAGGCGCCTTCTTCCTGGTGCGGCGGACCCGGGCTGGAAGCTCCCGGCCCGAGGGGAGGGGGCGAGGGTGCCGGGTGCTGGCCGCCGTTGGCTCTTGGCCCCCTCCCCGGAGTGGTTGGTGCTTGGAAGCTCGAAAGGGGCTGTCTCTTCCTCTCCCCTGGGGGCCCCCCTACGAGCTGCGTCCTCTCCCCGCCAGGCTCCCCGGGGCGAAGGCTAGAGGGTTCAGTGCCACCCGGTGCCCGGGTCCAATCTTGCTGAAGTCGCCGCTTCCCCGGAGGGCCGGGGGTTGGGAGGGGGTGGCAGCCGAGAGGAGCTTCTCCCCTCCGCAGCGTCGGCCGTTCCGCTGGCGGCGGCTGGGTTTGCACGGCCGGAGGGAGCCGCCGCGGCCACTGCTTCCAGGACGCACGAGAGCAGAGGAGAGGAGCGCACGGACGCAGGCTCCCGCCGCCCCCAGGCCTGGCCGGCGCCCGGGCCGCCGCGGCTGGCGGCGCTCACGTTGGCTGCAGGGCGCTCGCGCGGCGCCTCGGCCCGGGTCGCATCCCTTCCCGCTCGCACTCGCCCGGAATGTGGGGTTGTGATTGTTACTCTACGTTCCGGAGGCGCGTCTCGGCGCTCCCGCTCGCGCTGCGGCTCGCGCTGTCCCCGGCTTGGCCGCGCGGGATGCCGCCCGGGCGGAGCGCTGACGTCACCGCCATGCTCTGCACCAGTTCTCCCCCCTCCCTCCCCTTTACACTTCCTCTGTCTGTGGAGCCCACTTGTTGCTCGGGAAAGGCGCATGCGCGGCAGGACGCCCAGATTCCTCCCAGTCGGCCCCGCCTCCGCGCCTCCGCCTTCCCCTCCCCCCCACCGTGTGTGTACGACAGCTGAGGCCCGGCGAGCTAATGCTGGACGTTCTGGGCTGGGGGGTGGAAATTAAACAGACGATGACCTTTCCTTTCCCTGCCCGGCTTTCCCAAGTAAAAAAGCATTTAAAAACCACAAGCGTCATTTCCGATCCCGCTCCCCCCTCCACCCCGAACAGAGGATTTAAATGTCCAGTTTCAAGATTTTCGTTGCGAATTTCAAATAGGGTATTACTCATTTCATCTGTAATCAAACCTCTCCCCCCCCCCCCGCCGGTATGGATGTTGCATTCATTGCTACCAATGATGCCAAAGCACCTGCAAAATTAGCTGTTTTCCATTTGCCCAGAACCTGCCTTTTCGATTTGTTTTTGTGCTCTGGTCTAGGAACCTGAGTTTCAACGACAGAGCTAAATTAATTCAGGGTGAGCTGCTCCTCCCCCCGAGTCACACTCTAAAAATTTTGGCTGAATGTCTAAAGAAGCTAGGAGCACCCGGAGGCCGTTAAGGGCAGCGCACAGCTGCAGTTGAGGGCAGGGAGGGGGAAGGTGCTGGAGAGGCCAAACAGGTGACTAGTTTTTCCGGGTTTGATAAAAGAAGGTGGGGCAGCATTTAATGATATTGCTATCTCTTTGTAAAGCCCAGTGGCAGCTTTCAAAAATTCTTTCTCACGTGCTGTGATTTCATTCCATAGTGCCCCCAAAAGGCTGAGCAAGGCCATGCTTTCTCTAACGTTAGGGAACCACTGCTTATCATAATTGCTTATTGTGGAACAGATACGTTGTTCATAGCTGTAGTGACGGCAGTTCAGCTGATTCTTCTATGTACCGGGTCTGCTCTTGCCACCGCGCTGAAAATTGAGAGAATCCTGGGCAAGGCTGGAGGAGGAGAAGCAATAGAATGGCATTTCAGGTTCTGGAGTTTGGCGGACCAGGTTGGAATTTCTTCTCTATCATTTACTGGCTTTGTGACCTTGATGTAGTTACTTTCTTTCACAGTCTCTCTCTTTTCCATCTGTAAAATGGGATCATAGCTCCCAACTTACTAGAGTGGTTTGAGATTTCATTTTGTTTGTCGTCATAATAGGAGATAACTCACTGAGATTTCTGTGAGCCAGACACTGCTAGGTGATTTTCTCGCATCATCATTAAAGTCTCAATATCATCTACAAGGTAGATTCTATCATGAACTCTAAGTAGAGAGGTTAAATAACTTGCCCAAGATCACGCGGCCATTAGAGATGGAGCTGGGATCTGAATCCAGTAAGTCTGGTTTGAGAGGTAGCTATGACAAGCTCAGGATCTCAAAGATGGTTTGTAGTGCTCAAAATTTCCATCAGTCCCCCCATTCTTCTGTTATATACACTCTCATGTAAAGTGCTATGCAAATACACCTTCAGAACCAACCCCATCCTTCCCTTGCCAAACAGGTTGTGCCAGTGAGTTCTCACTCATACAGAAGTTTTGGATCCACCACTGCCACAGACTAAAACAAATACAGCGGGTGTGTGTGGAGCACAGTGTCAGCCCCCCCAGGAGGCCGGCTTTGAGTGTTGGTTATTATTAGTATTGCTATTAACGTTGGTACTATTGCTAGTTAACATGTGACAGCCCGTGTAAATTGCATAAAATATAAGGATCGTTATTCTCATCACTAGTATTAACTACTAATTGTAATAAAGTTCAGTTGAAGAAATAAGAAGTATTTCTTTTTATTTTGACGCTCGACCTTCAGAGCCTGTTCTCCCATCCAGCATTCCTCAGCACATGGTTCTCCCACTCATTCTGGGGTCCTAGGTGCAGGGGAAGGGGAGTTTTAGGGAGAAAGAGGGAAGGAAGAGCCCTAGGGAGCCCCTCTTTCATCTCAGAGCAGCCAGATTTCTGTTACTGCAAAAAAAAGTGAGCTCACTGTGCACCCCCCAACAATAATAAACTTTCCCTGGCCGACTGGCTCCCAGCAGTGATTGCTGTGTAAAGAGCTGCTCGGGGAGCATTGCCTCACCCTTCCAAACTTCAGCCCTCCCCACACCCTGGAGTGAGTCAAAACACAGGGCTGGGAAATGGAGTGACATCCCCACCAGCCCATGGCTCCAGGCTCATTAGCTTTGGCTAGGCTGCTTCACCCATTTCTTTACATTAATATTTATTCAGCCCATCGCTTTATTAAACCAAAAATACCGAGGAACAGCAGCCTATTCCCAACCCTCTAGCCAGGCTGCTAGAGAAAGCAAGTTGGGAGTCTGTGTCACAGTGTTATGTTTGGTATGCGCGCACATATGTCTCCATCTCCCTGTGTGTCTCTGTCTTCGCTGTTACTAAAGGAGAGATATATATACACATACATGCCGGGTGTCTTCAGACACACTGAGTTAGAAATAAACATGCATTTAAACAAACTTCCATTACAGTCTCATAATACTTTAATTTAAAAAGCATAGCTCTCTTGATTCCTTTCCTCCCTCCAAGAATCACCAGCGTTTATGGTGATGAGTTTTGTCCTCACTGCTTGTCTGAGATGGCCTGTGTTTGGGGATGTCAGGGACCGTGAGAGGCAAGAACATTAATGTTTTGGAGGTGGATTTTCCCCTGGAGGCGAATCCCATGTGACAGTGCTGCGTCCACAATATGGAAAGGAAGGAAGCAGGGAGTACTCAGCCGAAGAGGTCAGGTGGAGAGACTCCTTCCGGGTGGGGTCTGGGAGACAAGCAAAGCCAGAGCTTCAACCAGGCTCCAGGCGAAACGCCTGCAGTCCTCCCTAAATGTCCTTCCTAAGGTTGTGTCTCCCCCCAGCTTGCCATCTGAGCTGACACCTTGAGAGAACGCGTCCCCCCTCCCCCAAACGTCAGCTCTCCACTTGGCCTTTCCAAAGGCCACAGCCCAACCTTAAGGGTGAGAATGTCGCACGCAGCGTGTCCACGCACTTCTAAGCTCCCTGCAGTCTCCCTTCTGATCCCGAGCCGGTTTTTGGCAGAGATGGGTCGGGCTGGGGACTCTTCCGCCTGGCATCCCTGCAGCCAACTGGCTCGGCCTTCGAAGAGGCCCGGGCTGAACCTCGCGTCACCCCCGCTGCAAAGCCACAGGGCCAAACGCTCTGGCAGGAGAAAGGCCTTTTTTGGTAACGCTGAGCCTGGCGGTAAGCAGGACCCGGTGAAAACAAACGTCTGGGCTGGGCCCTCCTCAGGCCTCTCCAAGGGCCCCCATCCCCGGGAGCCAGGACCCGCCCCCCCACCGCCCCCCGGGTCTCTGGGGGTGGGAGAATCGGTCGGCAAGGTAATTTACACATTTACTCCCGGACCGGTTCTGTGGCGGAAGTATTAGCCTTTTCCTAAAGTATTAATTCTGGTATTAAAAAAAAAAAAGTATTAACTTAGGCCAGGGCTTGGGTTACGCAAGAGCCACTCCAGCCTGAAAGCCCAGGAACAACGTGATTCGCTGAGAACCCCTGGGGAGGGAGCCCGTGCCACCAGCCAGGACCTGCCCAGCCTGCGGCGCGAGGGCAGCGGACAGCCGGGCGCTCCGAGCAGAACTGGGTGGAAGGAAAAGGAGGACGTAGTGGTTGGTGCCGGAACAGCGGCCACAGCGAGCGATCAGATCTCTGACTGCTTTCTTCCTGAAGGGGTGGGGAGCAGGGAAGGGAAGAAAGGCAGAGGGAGTCGCGTCTGGTTCCTGCCTCCTCCCCGCTTCCTCTTTGCCAGTGTGCCAGGGCACGCGGGAGCCCAACGCTGTCCTCAGCAAAAGCTGGTGTGGTTTTTTTTTTTTTAGAGGTCCAAAAATAAAGAAACCCTGGAATGAGCCTCCTAGGGACCTGGCCTAGAGGGGAAAAGAGGGGAAACGCCAGACAAGGGTGCTATTCACTGACCCAGTTGAATCAAAACAAACACCTGCACCCCAAGAAGGGGAGTGGCGGAGGAGGGCTTGGAGGGCGAGAGTGAGTTGAGAGCTCTGCGGGAGGGGGGGGGGGGGAATGTCAAGGCCACAGGTGCGCAGACCCTGGACTCTCCACCCTGCCCCGTGCGCTGCATGGGCCTCAGCAGGGAACAGGAGAGCCAGTGGGTTCCCACCGGCCCACACCAGGGCTGGGGATTTCCACTGGCCGGCTTCGGAGACCTGTCGCCGCCGCGGCTTTCCTGCGGGGGGCCGCCAGAAGGCGGGGCCTCAGAGCTGGAAGCCCTCCCTGAGGCCTCCCGTCAGCAGCCATCACTGCTGTCACGGGTTGGAGTGGATGGCTACGATCTGCAAATATGTTGACTTGCCTGAGCTGGCCGGTCAACCCCTAACTCGGGAGAGAGAGGAAAAGAGGGCGCTTACATTGCACATGTTTACATTATGTTGTTCAACTTGGACTTGGCTGACCCTAAATAGCTATCTGACCTTGAGCAAATCACTTGAACTTTGGTTTCTTAGTCTGTAAAATGGGAATAATTTCACTGCCTCCTTTGCCTCATTGGTCTGCGTGGAAAATACAGTATTACAATGTGCTTAATCAAATGTAAGAGATTATGAACAATAAAATGACCGATATTTGTCTAGGGCCCTGAAGTGCATTCCCAGACATTATCTCACGGATCCCCACGCCGGCCCTGTGAGGTAGGTGTGACTTTCATCACCCTCCTGTATAGGTGAGGAAAGCAGGTCCAGAGCTAGTTCGGAATTACTGGAAACCAGGTTCTCTTGGCTTTAAACCCAGCATTCTTTATTCTGTCTCACCAGTTGCTAGCTGTTTGGGGAAGGAGAGGAGGGGGGAGTCCCCAGATGCCTCTAAGAAACTGCAAGAAAGTAAAATGCCTCTCCCCACAGGACTTTGCAGGTTAAGAATGTCACTGCTGTCCCACTAGATGCAAAATGATGTACAAATTAACACCAGTTATTTCGGAGGTAAAATGAGTCACTGGTCAGCTTTGAGCAAAATGTTGTAACCATGCTTCCCTGTCATCCCCTGAGATTTTTCTGTCTCTCTCTCTCTGGGTTTTCAATACCCTGGCCTTAGGCAGGGGCGATGGAGGAAAATCTGAACACACGGAAGTATTAGGAAATTTACTGAACTACCCCTACCTACCCTTATAAGGACATTTATTTTTTAAATATCCACCCCTGAGGAGGACCCCAGGCTGAATGATGAAGGGGAAGGAGGAATGTGGAGAGGACACGTTTTATGGTGGAAGGAACCTCCTTCCAGACCCACAAGCCATCTCATACGAGAAACAACCCTTTGTTCTCACCTATTTCAGGCAACACGGACTGTGCACACGCACCCGATCTTTCCTGTCCTATCTTTGGGTTAGAGGCCGCTTGATGACTCTGGCTGTTGCCCTCAAAACACTTGTAGCCCAGGCGCTCCGGGATGGCTCAGTCATTATAAGCATCCTACCAAGATTTCAGCTTGGGTCATGATCCTGGGGTCATGATCTCGGAATCATGTGGAATCGAGCCCCTGGGGGGGGGGGGGGCTCTGCGCTCAGCGGGGATTCTGCTTAAGATTCCGTCTCTCTGCTCCTACTCCCCCACCCCCGTAAATAAGTAAATAAATCTTTTTTTTTTTAAGATTTTATTTATTTGACAGAGAGAGAGAGATCACAAGTAGGCAGAGAGGCAGGCAGAGAGAGGGGGAGAAGCAGGCTCCCCGCTGAGCAGAGAACCCGATGCCGGCCAATCCCAGGACCCCGAGACCACGACCTGAGCCAAAGGCAGAGGCCTTAACCCACTGAGCCACCCAGGCGCCCCAAGTAAATAAATCTTAAAAACAAAACAAAACAAAACAAAACAACACTTCTAGCCCAGGAGAGGTCTACATCCCTTGACAACCAAACCCGGCCTAGGCATACGAGAGACAGAAAGTGAAGGAACAAGGGGTGCCCTGAACCCTGATCCATCTAGAGGACCACCATGCTTTCACTCTGGCATTTCCCTCTCTGGCCAGACCCAGAGGATCCCAGGCTGATATGTCCCTAGTGGGTGTGACACTATTCTCATCGCTTACTTCTGCTTCAAAGCTGAAACTGGGCCACCAGATGGCCTGGTGGGTTCCCATTCCCCAGCTCCTTGAGGCGCCCCGCCATTTGCCATTGGTTCCCTTGCTCAACTCTTCCTTTAGAGAGCACTTTCTCTGTCAGTCCTGGGGATCTCATGATGAACCAAGTCCGATCGGCTCCAGCCCCAAATCTAGAAGCCTCCATTTCCTCCCAGTTGGCCTGGTTTCCCGAGGTAAGGGCATAAAAGTCCTCAGAGACAGTGATGGTGCTTGTTCACCGCTCCCCTGGCCACATGACTGGCGTAGACCAACCTATTTCTTCTCTCTGGGCCTCAGTTTCCTCACCCATTGAGTGTGAGTGCGGATGTTAAAATGTGTTCTCCCCACTTCAAGGGCTTACTGTGAAATTCTGCATGTGAAGGCCTAGGGCTACAAAAAGGTGAGTGGTTGTCCCCGATCTCTTTTCCAGCTCTAAGGCCGTCTCAGTAAAATGGCTGGAAATGGAGGCCCGCCTACCCTCTTCACCCTGCCCCTGGGAGATATCCTTCTGGGGTGACCAGCCTGGCATCTCTGTTCTTCTGGGCGGGCAGACGCATAAACTCGGACTGCCCCTCTCTACCTAAGAGCCAAAGTGAGAAAACAGGAGGTCGGGCTGTCTTCGCTCATCTTTCCTAGAGGGACGCGGATTTCCCATCCCCAAATCCCTGGTGCGCTGAAGCTTGGAGCGGTTAGATTTATTTGGGGTTTTTACTTTTTTGTTTTGGTCAATTTGGAAAGAAAAGAGGCAATGACCTCTTCTTTAAGAAACAAAACTAGGCAGGAAGTGTGCTGGGCCTGAGTGGCAGGGACTAAGGGTATAATTACAGGGTTTTGTTCAGCATTTTTGTGCAATTAAATCCAAAGGAAAGCGAGCCTGGCCCAGGCTTCTTAGATGCAGGGTGGACAAGAGGGGGGTGTGTGTGTGTGTGTGTGTGTGTGTGTGTGTGTGTATGGGTGCCTGCGCCAATGTGTTGGGGTGGGGAGGACAAGCAGGAGGTGAGAGGTAGATTTGCTTTTCAAGCTGAAAAGAAGCGGGTTTCTTGCCTTTATTAATATTTTTAGACGTCTTTCCAAAAGGCAGCAGATTATTCACCTTGTATTCGGTCCCACTGCACTCTCCTTAGTGACATTTCCCAGCCGTGCACAGCCTTCTCAGCACTGATTTCTCTTCACCCGGAGCCACTCCCCCCTCCCCATTTTTTCATATTGCTGCTTTCTGCCTGCGTGCCCACACAATAAGCCCACTGCCAAATCCACAGCCAGCCTTCTTGCCTACAGTTTCCGTCCCAGCGACCTCCGACGCGGGGAAATCGTTCCTCCTTTTGTTTTGAACATCTTCTGGCTTTCCCTTTTCTGCTTTGCAATACTTCCTACCACCACGGGCCCCACCCCGCCTTCCCCGCGGCTGCCTCGGTTTCCCTCGGCAAGCTGCCCAGGAGCCCACGGTCTGCAACCCCCCCCCCCGCCCTCCCCTCTCCTCCTGCTCCCCGAGGCCTTGGTGTCCCTCTGACATTTCCTGGACGTTGTGAACTGGCAGCAAAAATGGATTCACTGTCTGCTCACATTCTTAAGGGCAGGAAACCTGACCCACCCCAAAACCACGCGCTCCAAAGGAAGGGCACTTGCGTTTTCCGGGAGGGCGGGCCTCTGCAAGAGTTAGCTAAGCTGGCCTCCACACCCCCTCCTCTCCTCCCCGCCCCCCTCACCCCCACCCTGCCGACACCCGCGGCCACCACGCCCCAAGATTACCCCCTCAATTTACGCCCCCTTCACCTACTCTTCCCAGGAACAGATTGTTTATCAGAACGGGCAGCCAAGAAACCTACTTCTGTTTCTGGCCTCTGCCAGAGATTAATCACACTTGGGAAAGGCACAAAACTTGACTGTTTTGGGGGGGGGGGTGGCGGGAGGGCGGTAGTTAAAAGAAAACACCAATAATTTTGACATTTGACAAGCTGATCAAATTGGTGCTACCTTTCCCCTGCTTTCTTTTAGTAAGTCAGTTACAGAGGACTGAATTACATTTCAGCCCCACCCCTTCTACCCCAAACCTATATTCCCCTCTCCTCTAAGTCTTGGTGTTTGATGCTTTCATAGTACTGACTGGCTTTTAATTCTGATTAACATTTTCAGCTGGGGTGTGTGTGTGTGTGTGTTGGGGGCTGGAAAGACACATTTTCAGCTGGGTGTGTGAGTGTGTGTGTGTGTGTGTTGGGGGCTGGAAAGACACATTCACAAACCTGACCGCCCGACAAATCCCCCCTTTTCATCCTTCTCTTTGAAATGACATCAAGATGGACTGGGGAGGGGGGATGCAGAGAGGAGGCACGGGGGGTGGGGGTGGGGGGGGAGAGGACGGGAGAAGCAATTTATGTGCTTTTCTAAGGCAGCTAGTAAAATTCCTAAGGGAGAACAAATGCCAAAATTGACTATCTTGGTGTATTTTAGACCCACTGGTTGGGGTGAATCACGTCAGGGCTTTGCACGGGACCTGGAAGCCTGGGACAGGCACACAAAACATCTGTGGCCGGGAGGTGTCCTTCAGAAAGAGGCAAAAGATAGGTATTTGCTCTCTCCAGATTCCTTTCCATCAGGATTTTTTTTTTTCTTCTCTAATTCATTGCAAGATGGGTTAAAAAAAATACCAAAACTGGGGCTGATAAAGAAAACCCAAGGATAGAAAACGCCCCATAAAACATGGCCCCCAAAGGGAAGGTGCAAAACCCATTTGATCCAAGATATAGATATCTCCACCCTGGATTTTTTTTTCCTTTGCTTTACAACTCTGCAGACATCAGGTTAGCAAAAGGTAATAAATAGTCCTTGCACAGCAGGGTCTGGACTAGTGAAAACAGTTTACTGAAATTAATGGGCCTCGCTTGAACCAAAACCTCCACTTTGGAATTAATGCCAGACATAGTTTTCCTGAACTCTATCCAATCGCCTAAGCGGCAGACAATTTTCGTTCTATTTGTACTGGAAAATAAAGCCCCGGCCCTTGATCTCAGTGTAGATTATAATTAAAAAAAAAAATTCAACACAGTGAACACTATGCCAATTTCCAGTTTCTGCTAGCAGAAGCTCTTGTGCTCTGCCTGCCGGTCAGAAGTTATCTGGTAAACTTTCCATTGAAAACCATCTCCGAACTCCCTCCCCATCGATGGCCTCAGAGCTTTCACCGTGACACCCGAGAGATTCAAGGAAAGCTCCAGAAACAGGCTCAGTTCTCAATAACAACCCTCTTCCCCAGGGCTCTTGGAAAGGCTGGAGCTGAACAACGCTGCCTGCATGACCTCCATTTTCCACCCTAAACGAAGCTCCGAGGCACCCAACCGAAACCCACTCCTGCACACCCCCGGTACTCAGGCTGTCTACCATTCTGAGGCTGCTTTTATTTTTATTTTCATTAATGTACTTTTAAGGGTGAAAGGCGCGCGCACACCCCCCCCCCACACACCCACGGGCTCACACCCAGTGGTTATGGCAGGTACAGCGGAGACAGGGTGCCCCGACTGTCAGTGTCTGATGCCGACCTGCCTCATTCCCCGCACCCCCCCTTATTAATAGAAGCCCAGTCATAGGCAGCCTGTGTTCTGGTTTTCATTGTACAGCCTGCACTGGTGACACAGGACATGTGGAAAATTTTGAGAGCACTGCGGTGAATGGCGTGGAGGGGGAGTGTGAGCAGGGGGAGGGGAGGAGGGGAGGGGAGAGGAGGGAGGGGAGCGAGTTACTTTTTAGCTTCCGCTAAGTACTTGGCAGCTCGCCAGGCCCGGAGGATTCTGGGAAGCGAAAGCCTCCCCAGTATAAACTGCCAGCTTTAAGCAGCCCTGACAGTTCTGCTCCTTCCAAACTTGGCAGCCGTTCAAAGTGCTCTTTCATTTGAAATGCTGGAAGCCTGCCATGTGCAATGCAGATTTGCTGTGCCTGTGCGCAGAAGGAACTGATAAATGCCGTTGCAGTTGCCATGGGGACAGGAGGCTATCAGAATGGCCTTGTGATCCGCAGCCTCTCAGCGCGGCAGGCTCTCGCTCTGCCTCCTGCCCCTCCTCCCTCTAGTCAGTGAGATGGTGAAATAAATGTTCTGGAAAAAGGTTAACCCTGCCTGCTCTGGTTCCAAAGCCCAGAGAAGGTTAACCTCGAAGCACTTCCCGGCCGAAGCGGCTGCGGGGACCTCGGGCTTCGGCGCCGTCCCGGGCGGGGCAGCACACCCCCGCCCCCACCCCCTGCTCCGCCAGTCCCGCACACCCCCGGCCCGGCTTCCTGCTCCCTGGGGGCTTTCACAAAGCTGTGTTTTTAATAGAGCTTTTCAGCAAGCCCGAGTGTAAGTCTTTGAGTCATCAAAACCCGGATGTAAACACAGCAGCCTTACATTCTGCACGGTTTGCGTGTATTTTATCTTTTTAATAATATTTTGCTGGCAACTCAAAACTGCAAGGATGCCAGATAGTTAGCCAGCCGCTTACATCATGCAGCATCCATCTTAGGGAGAGTGGCTGCCGGCCCTGTCCTGCTCTCTCTCGCTCTCTCTCTCGCTCTCTCTCCCTCCCTCCCTACCTTGAGACAGCAGGAAATGTGGGTCTTTCTGAAGCCATTTTATTGCGGGAGAGGCACAACCGAGTCCCTGAGAACCCTGGGTTTAAGAACGAGCATGACATCACCTTGGGCAACAATAACCGAGGCTATGTACCTGTCAGGGAGGAGACACTGGGTGATCGGAGGTGAACCCGATCTGTCATTGACACTGTGAGTGAGGGCGCACTGGTCCGGATGCGCCCCTCCCCCCCATCTTGCACAAGCTGCTCTTTGAAACAGGTCCTGATTCAATGTACAGAAACAAAATAGCACATTCAGATTTGGTACATGTTCAGGTCTCTAATGCCAACTCTCCGGGTGGCCTGTTTAATGGGGGGAAAAAATGAAATACTGCATTCCAGCCAAGGCCCAGGAAAGCCAAAGAGGTTTAGGGATTTATTTACGTTGATCAGTACTCCTGCTCAACCCAACTTGCTCTTTCCTGAAGGTTTCCTGAACCTAAACCTTTCCTTAACATCCCAGGAAGAGAACATATTTTTCCTGTGGCTTTCAATATTTTCTGCTAAATATATTTCAGCCCACTGTTTATCTAGGGTTTCAGCTTTCAGACCTTTATGTACTTTTGACACCTTGAGGCTGTTCCACTGAAAAAAATGGTGTATGTTTATTAAAGAGGACTTTATGTGCTGGGCGTTAGGGCCGGGGGAAATTTGTTTGGGTCTGTCTGTGTAAGGAGGGCTTCAGGATGAGATCCAAGTCAGAGGCCTGTTTGGTTTATGAGGCCCTTTCGACAAAGCGGGCCCTACATAGCTCACAGGAGCCCTTGAATACCACAGAATGTTGAGCCAAAGGAGCTATTTCTTTATAAGCGCTCGGCTGACACAGAGGCCGGGACAGGGGAAAAGACGAAAAATCCAAGTTCCTGGAGCTTAGCTGCCGTTTCTTTTAACCCACCTCTTTGGGTGTCTGCTGACGATTGTCACAGCAGTTCTGGCCAGGGCAACACGCTCTGTCTCGCTGGAATTTCCTGACTTCAAAGTAGCCTCTTCCAAATAAATAAATTAATCAATAAAAGCCATCTGCTTCACCTTGACAGCGGGCTCAGATCTCGAAGGGGTAGTGTTCAACACGATTTTTAGGAGCAGTTGGCCCTCGAGACGCTTCGAGGTGGGTTTTGGCTTGGAATTAAACAGGTGGTGGAGGCCCAGATCAGGTGATTCAGAAAGCCCCTCTTTCTCTACATCCCTCCCCTGCCCCCACCCCAGCCGCCACCTTCCCCAGACAATCCAGGCAGCTGGGTTTTTGGCTCTGGCAGCTGCTAAGCTTTGGCAAGCCAAAAGCACGTTTTGTGGCGGTGATTCCTTTCCCAAGTTGACGGACATGTTTCTGTACCGAGCGCAAGGGATGTTTCCTGACTGTGTGCATGAATCAGAGGCTGCATTTTTCATCCAGAGCTTCTGGTGACAGTTTGAAGCTGCGAGAACAAAGCAGATCACGATGAGCCCCTATCACCGGGGTCCAGAAATAAACACTCCATCCGAAAAGCCAGCCACAGAGAGCTCGGATGTATGATTTTTTTAGGTTTCAAGCATGCCCAGAGCAGCCCATTTCCCCGGAAGGAGAGGCCCCCTTCCACGATTTCAGACGCTGCCCTTCCTCTTTCTCTCCATGCCCTTGTGGGACTTGCTGATTTGTTGGCTTCAAAAGTTCTTCCTTTTTTTCAGCCTTCCTCTCTTCCAAATGGGAAGATTTGCAAAAGCCATCTTGTGGCCCTCGAGTGCCTTCCCAGATGGAGGCCAGCTCCGAGATGCCGAATGGCCTGGACTCCGCCCGTGCTCTGCCTTGTGACAGCAGGGTGACGACAGGGGGACTCGGCAGTGCGGCCCCTCTGTACCAGGGCCCGAGGAGCCAGCTTCCCAGAAGTCCATGGATTAGGAAGGTCTGTTGGGGCTGCTTTAGTTGCTGCCAGGGAACAACTCCCTTTTGTTTTGCTGTCTAGCGTGAGACCAGAATGCTGCCAGCTAATTTTAACCCCACCAAAGTTCTGCTGGAAAAAACCCCCCAAAACAAACAAACACACAAACAAACGAAAACCTATCTTGCATCTGGAGAGAGGAACGCGATGGGCTGGAGAAAAGCTTTTTCAGCCTGTGTTCCTTCCTGTTTCAGTTTCCAGACTTGCATTATCGGTAACCTGAAAAATGATGAGTTTCACCAAATTCCTGGATATTGCACAAGAGGACAATGAGTCTATTTCGGGTGCTGTGATTGTGTCTGGCACAGACCCTGGAAGCCATTGTTTTCGGGAGGGAGAACGCTTTGGGGTTTCCTGGTGCTTTCCTTCTAGGGTCTCAAAGCCCCAAATGGTATGGGGGTGGGGCGCTCTCTATGGCAACCATGCCGGCTGCTCTCTCAAAGGACCTGGAGAAGTGGGTGGTTGGGTCAGTGGGGGGGGTAGGGTGGGGGGCGGTGGCCGTGGTAGCCCTGGAGGTGTTAAAAAGGTGGGTCCCAGAGAGTGTTTGAAGTGGGACAGCAGGAGCAGGAAGAAGGGAGAGATCACTGTCACAATAGCTGGGTGGCCCCCTGGGACACAGGCCACCAGCTCCCCAGCTAAATTTCCATATCCGCTTTCAGCCCCAGGAATTAATGGAGGACTTCGAGGGGTTCCTCACCCTGGATGCAGGATTCTCAAAGCATTCCCACGGCGATTAATTGTTGCTATCTGGCTGGGTGGCCGAGGAGGCTAGTGAAAAGGCGCAGAATCTCAGGAGCCAGGAAATGAAGAGGTTTGGGCAGGACAGCGGGTAGCTGGCTAGGCAGCGGCTGCTAGGCAGCAGATCTAAACCAGGTAGTGAGATGGTGTCATTAACCCGAGGGTCTACAGTGCAGTCCCCGAAGGTCACATGCTGGCGGCGAGAGCGAGCCAGGGCAGAGGCCCCAGTGGAGGCCGCAGGGCTCCCAGCCACCAGGCGCGCGTGGGGGGCCGTTGCTCTGACAGCTGCTGAGGGCTTCAGCTGCCTAAAAAGCCATTTGCTCAGGCCTGCCCTGTCTGGCCAACTTCTATGTATTTAAAGGATCCTCGTTGGTCTCTGAGCTCTCCCCCACCCCCGCCCCATCTCCATCTGGACGGTCAGGCAGAGACACCCTCTCTGGGATCTGGGAGGGCAGGGCGCCTCCCCGGGAGACCTTGGGGGTCCGTCGTCTGCCTCCCCTCGGCTGCCGTAACCTGCCCGCAGTCGTCGGGATGGGCTGGCAAATTCCTAAATTAAGGTTCTGTTTACTCTGCTGTTCCAAAGGCTTGTTTTGAGCAAGATGTTGTGCTTTAATTAAAAAGACGAGAGCTCATGAGTAAGTGAAAATATTTTTGAGTCTTCCCAGAAATGTCTGCATTTGGTTTCTTGTGTTTCACAGTGAGGGGGGGGTCAGGCTGGTCAGCACTTTTATCTGGGGACCACGGAACACTCGTGCTGTAAGCTGACAGAGGGCTCTTCCACCCAGTGGACTTAGGGAGGGGACCCTAAGTCAGAGACGCGTTCCCGCCACTTCTCTGTTGGGAGAGTTAGCCGGCGACCAGGTGTCACGAGGACACATTGCTCATTTACCTTGCCAGCCAGAGACTTCCTAAATGTTTCCTAAGAGCCCCACAGCTGGAAGGCAGGTGCTGCTGGGTGGAGCAAACATAATTCCTTCTGGGTCAGCAGGGTGAGGGAGGGCAGGGAATCTTGGAAGGTTGGGAAAGTCCTTCTTTCTGAAGCCAGAGCTCAGGAATGAGTGGGGCCTCTGGTGCGAAAACTTTCCAGATGGGGGAAGGAAGGGTAAGTTTTTGCCCTCTGGGTAGATTCCAAAAAATCGCTTTGGGGAGGCCAACTATTTTGAAATTGCCTTTAAAGCAAACAGCACGAGTGTTTAAATTGACCTGGAAAACCCTTCCTTTTTCCTTTCCCTACAATCCAAGTCTGTTGGATCTTGAACATTCATCAACAGGAGCTTTTGCGTTTGCCCAGGCTTCTCTCCTCCCCCTACTTTTTTTTTTTTATTATTATTGTTATTATCGTTCGTTCGGAAAACTTTTGGAAGCTTTCCCAGGCTGGAACTATAGAATGTTTCCAGGAAAACGCAAAAGGAGTGTCTGTGTTTTGAGTTTCTCTGGGGGAGACTGAGCATGTTTTTTTAGAGACTGAACTGGGGGCAGCCAGGTCTTGGACACGAGTCCAGGCAAGCAAAGGAGCAGACGGTGGGGGAAGATCTGAACGCATCCGAAAATGCTGCACCAAAGGTGTGGTCTAGCTGGCCTGCCCGTTTTCCAAGTCTTTCAGCCTCTCATTATCTATCACAGTTGCCTCTGTGTGGGTCTGTGCTCGGAAGCAGCCCAGCTCCAGGAGATATGCTGAGAACTGCTGGGGGCCGGGCTTTGAACTTCCTTCCCAAGCTGGCAGCACTCGTCATCTCCGCCTGAAGAGCGAACACTCGAGATTTAGATGCAGAAGAGCTGGGAGTCCATACCCACCTGGCAGGCAGGAGCCCCACCCCAGCGTGGAATGTAATAAGCCAAAGGTGTCCCGGGGCCGAGGCTGCCAGGGTGGCGTCAAGCCCCAGCCCGGGCCAGTGCAGCTCCTTTCGGGGCCCGGAGACCCACACACGCAGCTGAATGCGTGCAGGTATCAGAGACATCTGTACGCAAAGCCAGAAAGGGCACACATGAGGCCCAAGGCCAATGGGGACTCGCAGGACCCCTAGCCGATGCATCGGGGTTCTCGAAAGCAAGAGCAGCTGGGTATCCTGGAAACACAGCCCATTCAGGCTGGTTCCTGGGGCGAGGAGGCAGAGTGGCTTCCTAGGAAGGCTGCCCTGAGTGCGAGCAGAGCTGCCCCAGCCACTCTTCCAGCAGGAAGGCTACTTCCCCCTGGGTCAGTCCCCTGTGGCCATGAGGACCCCGAGAGCTCAGGAGAGGAAGGAATGAGCAGAGGCCGGCCGTGCTGGAAACGAGAGGACATAGCTCCCGGCTCTCCTCGCCCTGCGAGCCCGAAGACTATTATCAGTAACGCTGATCTGATTCCTGCGGTACAATCTCTTTCCTTTCTGCCCAGGGACACACTGATTCCAGAAGGCAGCCCCGTCCCAGCAGGTTGGGAGAGGTGCTTCTGAGTCCAGGCTTTGGAATATTTATAGTAGTGATGATACACACGACTGACATTCCTCAGCACTTCTTCTGTGTCTGGAGTTGTGCTAAGCATTCTCTCTTCTAACCTGCACCTAATGAAGTGGGTTCAGTTATTGTCCTCCTCATATAAGTGAAGAGATAGTAGCTCAGAGAGGTTAAGTAACTTGTCCCAGGACACACAGCTAGTAGGTGGGGGCCACAGTGGGAACTTAGGGTTGCCTTACTCTAGAGTCCCTATCAGACCCGGGTTCGGATCCTGGTCTGCTGCGTGGGACTGCGTGACCTGAGCCAACCTCCAGGATTCCTCATCAGTTTTCCTAAGTTAAACACATCAAATATGGGCAATTTCATAGAATTTAGTTTAAACTTTCCTTAGAGGGTTTAAAGAAGAATTAAATAAGACAACGCAGGAGTTAGCAGAGCACCTAAAATGTAGCAAGCACTCAATACACGCTAGCTTTTAATAATAATCTCAGAGTCAGTGTGTTTATTCAGTATGGATACATTAATCAAGCTATTCATAGTCTTCAGCTATGCAAGTTTCTGCACATCCCTATGCAGGTACCTTGGCCCCAATTACAGTTGGACATGGTGCTGATACCGGGGAGGCATCATTCCTTGTCAGTGACTTCTCTTAACTTATTCCGGAATCCACGTATCTGGAGCACACATCTGTGTCCGAGCGTGGATCCCTCCATTCTGTGTTGTCCACTCACATTCACTTGGACTCATTAGGGGGTTTCAAATCTTCAAAATCATTCACATTTGATCGCTCTACTTTCCTGCTTCAAAATCTTTCAGGTGCTTAACAGAATGCAGGCAAACTCCTCAGCTTGGAAGGCAAGACTTCTGGGAGACTGCCTGCAAGCCCCTCTCTGCCTCTCCCTGCCCCTCGATTACTTTCTGACCCCATTAAATCCCCCCTTTGTTCCTCAAACACAACATGACCTTTCAAGCCCACATCTTTGCAGGGGTCTTTTCTCTGCCTAGAAGGAATGTTTGCCCCCTCTTCTTCTTTGAGCAAACTTCTATGGATCTCTCAAAACCCCACTTCGTTTTTACCTTTCTTGTGATACTGGTCTCCAGCATTTCCTGGCTCTATACTTCTATGGGAATCTGCGTATATTGCAAAGAGTTATACCTAACTGTTCACACAATCCCTCATCAGGGACTCTCTAAAGTTCAAGACTAGGGTTTACCAGTCTGTCCCCAAAGTCAAAGTCTCTAGAAGGCCTTAGATAAATACAGGTCAAATGAACATACCTGAATGTAAATTCTATAATTTTATGGACAGGAAGATAATATGTGAGTGTATGTGGATATTATTTACACTCTCCCTTGTTCCAACAGGAATTTGAGGTAGATGCTGGTATACCAATCTTTCTTACTCATAAGCACATATAGAATAGTGCTCAGTCATCCTATGGTAGAAAGAGCCAGGGCTTTGGAGTCAAACAATTTTGGAGTTAAGTCCTGACTTTTTTTCATCTTACTGTAACTTTAAGTCACTGCTTCATCTCTCTTAGCTTTAATTTTTCCATCTGTAAAATGGGGTGTGTGATAATTGCCCACATGGCAGACATCCAATGGTCATTCCCGCTTTTTCCTTAATGGTCTGAATTTTTCTTCTGGGAGTCCACCCGCTCCTGAAGGTGACCGGGGTGGGAGGGGGAAATCCTAATTAGTCTACACTGATCTTGGTATGCCATTCCTCTTGCCAGTGATTAATGTCCTGATGGATCTGCAGCCCAATTCTGGTCAATGAGATGTGAGGAGGATCTTTTGGCGGGAGCCGGGGGGGTTAGAGAGTTGTTCTAGGATGTACTTCCTTTTTTTTTTTTTTTTTAAAGATTTTATTTATTTATTTGACAGAGAGAGAGATCACAAGTAGGCAGAGAGGCAGGCAGAGAGAGAACGGGGAAGCAGACTCCCCGCTGAGCAGAGAGGCCAATGCGGGGCTCAATCCCAGGACCCTGAGATCACAACCCAAGCTGAAGGCAGAGGCTCTAACCCACTGAGCCACCCAGGCGCCCTTAGGATGTACTTCCTTGCTCTTAAAACATGAGAGGAGGGGTGCCTGGGTGGCTCAGTGGGTTAAAGCCTCTGCCTTTGGCTCGGGTCATGATTTCAGGGTCTTGGGATCGAGCCCCGCATTGGGCTCTCTGCCCAGCAGGGAGCCTGCTTCCCCCTCTCTCTCTGCCTGACTCTCTGCCTACTTGTGATCTCTCTCTCTCTGTCAAATAAATAAATAAAATCTTAATAAAAAACAAACAAACATGAGAGGAAGTAATTGTCTTTTTGAGATTTTTTTTTTTTTAAGATTTATTTATTTATCTTAGAGAGAGAGAGCATGAGTGGGAGGGGTAGAGGGAGAGGGAGAAAGAGAATCTCAAGCAGGTTCTGCACCAAGTGTGGAGCCTGATGTGAGACTTGATCCCACGACCCTGAGATCATGACCCGAACCGAAACTAAGAGTTGGGCACTCAACCGACTAGGCATCAAGGAGCCCCAGTAATTGTCCTTTTGCAGCCGGATGTTCTGTCTGGAGTGATGGCTGGAGCAATAGCAGCCACTTTGTGATGAAGATAAGTAGCTAAGCCAACACACTAAAGGTGATAGAATGGGAACATGGCAAGAACCTGGGTCCTGGCAGCACAGTTCAGCAGCTGGAGGCATCTACCTCTGGACTGTTCCCTGCGATCATCAGTTCCTTCGTTGTTTAATGAGGGACCCTGGGCTCAATCCAGTATTGGTGAGGTCTCTGTTACTTGTAGCCAAAAGAGTCAACTCCACAGGGTTGTCATGATGACTAAATAAAATAAAGTTTGTAAAGTACCTAAAGTTGATAAAGTGCTCAACACAGAGTAGGTTCTTAAAAAAGATGAAAGATTTTCCTGTTAAGACCTTCTGAAGTGAATGCACGAATGACTATGAGGAGTGGCCGCAGGAACTTGGCAGATGGTAATAACCTTGAGAGCTGTTCAGAGGTGGGCGGGTGCTGGGATGACAGCGAAGATGGCGATGAAGCTGAAATTCAAACATCATGTTAGTAAGTGTCCTGATGGAACTTCTCGGGGCTGTCACAGTGGTTCCCCTTTGTACTGCTCGGGCCTTTTCTTACCCCTGGTCAGAGTTAAACCATGCACGACACAGGCTTTTCTAACTGTGGGCAGCCACGCTTGTGCAATCCGGGGTGGTCCCTATTACCCTGGGGCATGGAAGCCCGGCTACAGGATGAAGGCCAGACTGTCATTTGTAGCTCCAGGAGGAGCCAAGATCTGGAAGCAGAACTAACATACCCACACGACAGAAAGCACACAGTGCATCTGACAAAGGCACACCAAGCCTTCCCTTTCCCAGGGCGCCCAGAGAAGCCGTGCAGACGTCCAAAGCTTTGGGAAGACCTGCCTTGGAGGGCCCACCTGGCTTTTGGCCCGGGGACCAGGCCACAGAGTTCTGCTCCATGCCAGCCCCGAGGCCCCTTCGAACCTCGTTCCAGGAGAGCTCGGTCACACCGATGTCTGCCAGACTCAAGTCACCCAGCCGCGTGGGCAGCACTGGCAGCAGGGGACAGGGGGCAGTGCAAGGACACTGTGCCCCCCCCCCCCCCCCCCCCCGCCGGAGGCTTGTGGAAGAGGTGGTGGTGCACTTACCAGGCAAGCCAGGAGGGAACCCGGAGGAAGAGAGCAGAAACCACAGACTCAAGGCAGCCTCAGCCCCTTTTCAAAGACCATCTTTGCCTTAGAAGCCTGTTCCAGGCTCCCTGTCCTTCTGGCTGCCTCCCAGCCATTGACTTCCTGCTTGCTTGGCCCTTCTCTGCTTCCCAGCACTGCCATTCAATCCCATTCCACGTTTGCTAATTGAGAAGACTCTATGTGACGTGTCATATTCCTGTGAGCAACTAGGGGGAGAGTCAAGTACAAACATTAACAAGATTAGAGTAGAAAGGACCTCAAAATGGTATTCAAACCATCTTCACCACCTCAGAATCTTCCCCTCCGAAAGAAAAAAGGAAAGACTGCTGTAGCCGAATCCGGGCAGGGGCAGGGCCGTGTCCACTGTGGCCAGAGGCGGGCCCTACGGACAGAGTCTGAAAAGCACTGGTCTAGACCATAGGGGAAACTGAGGCCCAGAGAAGTAAAGTGACCTCCCTAAGACAACGCATGTCAGTGGTCCAGCCAGGTTCGAGTGCAGCTGTCTGAGCTCCTGGCCCACTGCCCTGTCCTGTACACTGCCCTCCACCTGTCGGCACCTGTTCCAAAGATCATCGGGGGAGACGAGGCAAGTCGACCTGGACTGGAAGGCATGTGCCCCGGGCTAACGAGAGCACCTGGTTCTAATTCAGGGCGAGAGCCCTCGGGAAAGAGGGGCAGGAGGCGGGGCCTAGGAAACGGTGGGCGGGATATGAGTTGGAACACGGCCTGGATGTGACCGGAAGTTGGGTGGTGGGAAGACGGCAATTCCAGGCCCTGGAGAACACGATCAGCTAAAGCCTGAAGAATGCCTGACAGCTCAGAGACCTGGGTTCCAGCCCTGGCTCTCTCATTACCGGCCAGGTGACCTTGGGTCAGTGGCCTCCTCTGTCTGGGTCTCCTTACACAAAGAATGGCAGAGGGGTTGGGCTAGCTGGTCCTACTATGACATGCTGTGATGCCTTCTCCCCTCGCATGGCGCTGCCCCCCGCCCATTGCCACCATCCAGGACACTCTTCAGTGTGTGTCATGAGGCTGCGAGTGACACCAGGAGGAAAGGTCCCCGGGTGCCCCTTGAGAGCAGCTCAGAACTGGCAGGCCTGCTCACGGGGCCTACCCAGAGCTTTGGAGAACAGACCACAAGGAGGCAGGAACCCCGGGCAGAACTAGAGCATAAACTATTCCTCTTCTGAGAAGTATTCTTTCCAATCCAGCTCCTTCTGGAAGCCCAGGCCTCAGCCAGTCCCCCCTGCCCAAGTCCACCATCTGGGAGCAGAAAGGGGGGACCTCAAGGGTAGGGGTCACGAGCTACCTACTGGCTCCAAACCTCAGTATTATCATTTGTAAAATGAAGTAAAACTAGTACCTTAATATTCTCACTTATAAAATTGATCATTTCAGTAGTTAGTGTGACGAACTGAGATAATCCTTGCCTAGCACGGTGCCTGGTGGAGGGACTCCTAAGTCAGGGTCAGTCCCAGCCGTTGCCAGAGGGCTGCCTGCCTGGAAGGCCACACAGTCTGAAGGCTCTTGGCATTATACAGGCTGGTTCATCCAGGGCCCCTGTAGGTCTCACACTTGGCTCTCAACCGCAGGAGGGGACGGTGTGCGGGGTGCCTGGGGAGGTTGTGGGAAGCCCACTGGAAACAATGTATACACGCCCCCTGCTGGCCGGGAGCAAAGGTGCAGGCCTCTGGGCTCAGAGAGTTTGGGGGTGATGCACCAGGCACAGGTTCAAGCTCAACGCTCCCCCCAACAGAAACCGTCTGTATGGCAAACAGCAGTTGCAAAGTTCCTTGCATCCTGGACTGGTTGTGTATGGAATGACCTCGGACAAGGCACAGAATCCCCCTGAGCTTCCGTGTCCTCCTCTGTAACATACAAGTCTTCTTTACCCTTCCTCCCAAACCAGAGGGAGGAGGTACAGTCACCTGGGGGAGTTGAAAGCAGTCAGGTCTTCTCTAGGGAAACCTCGTCCCTTTGAACGTGGGCTGTCACTCATTTGGCCCACCCAGAAGGGACCCTGGGATGCTCTTGTGACATGCTAGGCTCCCCAGGTTCTCCTAACCACCAAGTACCCTGGGAGACTGGGCTCTGGGCCCTTCTGTGGGAGATTAATGGTGGAGCCCTAACCTCGCGTGTGAGACCATCAGACTGGATATGCCAAGATCGTGCAAACAGCAAATCTGACCGTACAAGTGCCCACACTGCACGCTCCGGGCTACACCTGGGTATTCCTCCTTGAATTACTCGGACTGCTTAGCCTCACGGTGTCAGCGGGCTGAGGGCTATTTGCCCTCCTGTTGCCTTGTTCTCTCCCAGACTACCAGGCAACTTCTGTCACTTGCTATGGCTGCAAGGGTTTGAGAAGGATAGGAAAATACATTCTCAATGATTTTTTCTTTTTTGAGAGAGAGAGAGAGAGGGAGAGAGAGTGCAGGGGCAGGGATAGGGGCAGAAGAAGAGAGAGAGAGAGAGAGAGGGAGGGAGAGAATCTTAAGCAGACTTCATGTCCAGCACAGAGCTGGATGTGGGGCTCGATCTCATGACCCTGAGATCATGACCTGAGCCGAAATCAAGAGTCTGTCACTTAGCCAACTGAGCCACCCAGGTGCCCCCGTTCTCAATCAATTTTTATTAACAACTCCCATCACTACCACAGTCAGCAATTTCCACTCCCAGGGGCCTTGACCCCCCCCACACACATACACACGGCAAAGGTGAACACGAAACCCTCCATTCTAGAGAGATGCTTTAACACCTGTATTAACATAATCCAAATTGCGTCCAGTTTATTTTTTAAACATTTTTAAATTTTTTATTTTTTAAAGATTTTTTTAAAGATTTTATTTATTTGTCAGAGAGAGAGAGTGAGAGAGAGAGCACAAGCAGGCAGAGTGGCAGGCAGAGGCAGAGGGAGAAGCAGGCTCCCTGCCAAGCAAGGCCCAATGTGGGACTTGATCCCAGGACCCATGACCGCTTAACCCACTGAGCCACCCAGGCGTCCCTATTTTTTAAAGATTTTATTTATTTATTTGACAGAGAGAGAGAGAGAGAGAGAATAAGCAGGGGGAGGGGCAGAGGGAGAGGGAGAAGCAGACTCCTTGCTGAGCAAGGAGCCCAATGTGGGGCTCAATCCCAGGACCTTGGGATCATGACCTGAGCTGAAGGCAGACACTTAACCGACTGAGTCACCCAGGTGCCCCTGTCCAACTTATTTTTGGAGGATGTGTTTATGTGCTTTTGTATTCATTCACATAACAAAGTTTTATTGAGCTATTGATTGTAAGGTATTGGGACAATAGCAATAAATGAAATAGACACAAATTCTTGCCCTCAATGGAGTGTGTGTGTGTGTGTGTGTTGGGGGGGAGGTCATGGGATAGAAAAGTAAATAAATAAGTGGCATGGCCATGTTTGATGGTTATGTGTGCTATGGAGAAAGCCAAAGCAGACGATGAGTTTTGTGTGCCCCACGATGGGGGCAATTTTAAATGGCGTGGTCAGGAAATGCTGTGTTAAAAAGGTGACACAGGGGTGCCTGGGTGGTTCAGTGGGTTAAAGCCTCTGCCTTCGGCTCAGGTCATGATCTCAGGGTCCTGGGATTGAGCCCCGCATCAGGCTCTCTGCTCAGCGGGGAGCCTGCTTCTCCCTCTCTCTCTGCCTGCCTCTCTGCCTACTTGTGATCTCAATCTCTCTCTGTCAAATAAATAAATAAAATCTTTAAAAAAATAAAAAGGTGATACATAAGTAAAGATCTAAAGAAAGTGAGGGAGTGAAGCATGTAGTTACTTGATAGAAGAGAGTCCCAAGTAGAGGGAAAGGCCAGTGCAAAGGCACTGGGGCAGGAGCACACCCATTGACAGAGAGGCTGTCCTGGAGACAAAGAGGAGAGGAATGGGACATATGTCAGAGAGACAATGGGGAGGCACAGAGGGGGCCATTGGAAGGACACTGGTGTTTATTCGGACTGAGCTGGGAGCCGTGCAGTGTTCTGAGCAGATGAGTGACACATCTGTCCTACTTTGAATAAGCTCATTCTTTTTTTTTTTTTTTTTTTAGATTTCATTTATTTGACAAAGAGAGAAAGCACAAGCAGGGGGAGCTGCAGGCAGAGGTAGAGGGAGAAGCAGGCTCCCCTGGGCTCATGACCTGAGCCCAAGGCAGACGCTTAACTGACTGAGCCACCCAGGCGCCCTGAATAAGCTCATTCTGTAGGAGGTAAGTGTGGGAGAGCAAGGGGACCAGGCTGTGGGAGGCGTGTAGGCAAGGGGAATGGTGGCGGGGTGCCACGGTCATGGTGGCAAAGTTGGTGAGAAGGGGTCGGATTCTGAAGATAGGGTGATGGGTGAGGAGGAGGGGGTGTGTTAGAGGAGAAATCATCCATTTCGATTTGTACAAATATTTCCCTTGTGTATTTTGTCGTTAGTCCACAGGTATGTCGGGAGAAGGACTAGTGTGCACACCCACACCTGCTCGGCGACAGTGGCAAGTTACAGAGTCCCCTGCAGGACTCCACCCCCCTTCTCAGGCAGAAGCGGCGACAACCAGGCCTCCCTCGCAGGCGTGCTGTGAGGACCGCGCATGCGGAGCACTTAGCAAACTATTGCTCTCAATAAAGAGGAGCTGTCCTCATTAATACAGTAGCATCAAGGGTCCCCTACACCCTCTGTCCAACTGATATGGCGAATTCCTGCCTGCTTCTGAAAGTTCAGAGATTAGCCCCTGGCTTCTAGGCAGGGCGTGACAAAGCTCTACTTGGAGAAATGGGGTGGGGAGAGGCTAATCAGGGTAGGCTTCCCGGAGGAGGTGCTGGCCTCACTGCCTCTCTTCTCAGGTGAAGAAACCAAGATTCAATGACTTTAAATAACTTGTGTGAGGTCACAGAGCTAGACACTGGCAGAGAAGGGCTCGTGTCCGTGCCTGTCTGGCTCAGAAGCCACCTGGTGACAAGCCTTCCCATTAGAGGAGAATGACAGCCATTCACGCAAGGACCTGGGACGAAGCCATCTGCGTGGCCGTCATTGGTCAGGGTGGAGCCGGGTACGGGAACCTTGAGGCCACCTTGCTAACCAGCCTACGTTTTTGGGGTGGGCGTGAGCGGCGGGCCGGGCCCACGCATGGGGGTTTGGCCGCGTGACCTCGCTTGACTGTCATCTCGCAGATGAGAAAACAGGCCCGGCAAGCTTCTGGAGCTCGGTGCAATGAGACAAGAACCCAAGTGTTTCAGGAACCTATTGCTGTGACACCATCAACTAGAAGAGTTAGTGGCTCAAGACAACAATTTATTCCTTCTCGTGATTTTGTGAGTCAGGAATTTGGGCAGGGCTTGGCTGGGTGGTTCTCGGCAGCTGAGTTACTGGAGCTGCGAGATGGGGAGCGGATGGACCAAGAAGGCTTCGTTCCCACGCCTGGCACCTCAGCCCTCCTCCACATGGCCGCTCCAGGTGGCCAACACAGTGGCTTGAGGGTAGTTGGATTTCTTACGTGGCAGCTGGCTTCCGAAGGCGAGAAGGCAGAAGCTGTCAGGCTCCTGAGGGGCTAGCCGGCGGCTGGTCAGAGCAAGTCACAGGGTCAGACCAGATTCAGGAGGGGAAACCGATTTCTCCTCTTGAAGAGCAACACGCACATACGGGAGCGGGAGACGTTTGTGGCCATCGTGGGAGACTGACTACCATCCCCAGCCTCCTCACTCCCTTTCTCCCAGGCCCCGGGTCTGACCCAGGGCACTCTTATTTGGGGGGACTCCATGAAGCCTGGTAGACCCCCCTGGCACAAGGCCCATGACCGTGGTTTGTCTTACGGGGCCCTCTTGCCCAGTGACACCTTCATGTTCTGGGCCTGGAGTCACAAGAATTTACTGTATCTTGTTTCCTTGAGGGCAGGCACCATTTTTTCCTACTTCCTAGGGCCCCAGCCCCTGAGTTAGCCTAAACTTGTCTTTTTTTCTCTTTTTTAAGGATTTATTTATTTATTTATGTTAGGAGGGGAGGGGTAGCGGGAGAGAGAGAGTGCCAAGCAGACTCCATGATGAGTCTCGATCTCAGGACCCTGAGATCACAACCTGAGCTAAAACCAAAAGTCGAATGTTTAACTGACTGTGCCACCCAGGTGCCCCATTTTTTTCAGTAAGCTCTACACCCAGCGTGGGGCTCGAGCTCATGACCCCCAGATCAAGAGCTGCACGCCCCATGGACCAGCCTAAGCTTGTCTTGTTCTCAGGAGCCTACAAGAACCTCGCACTTGCAGAACCTGAACAAAACTGGGCCAGATTCACCTTTGCAGACCCAGCACCGGGCCTCTCCCAGAAGAAGAGCTTCATAAACGAGGACTTTCTGGCCCCTGAGTTCACGTGCTTGAGCCCGGAACAAAGGAAGAGAGCCTCTTACTTCAAGGACCAGCCCCGTCCTCGTCTCCTGGGAATGCGTTTAGGAAGCAGGACATCCCCCCACCCCCACCCCCACCATAACTTGCATTTTACCAGATGTCCAAGTGATTCCTGTGCCTATTAAGTTTGGAGAGGACTCGGGTGGCGGTTCCCAAGGTAGAGAGAGCAGGACAGGTTCGGAGGACAGATGCCAGTTGAACCCCTTGGGGTTGAGCCCAGACATCAGAATTTTCTGAAAGCTCCCCAGGTGATTTCAGTGTTCTTCCAAGGTCAAGAGCCACTGGTTAGTATTAGTTATCCCCAATGTGGGGCTAATACTTAGAGTGTCAGTTCTCTAAGTGTGGTATGTGGACCATCTGCATCCAAATCACTTGGGGGCACTTACCAAATACGCAATTCCTGCCTCCCACACCAAGTTTTGGACTCTCAGTCTCCTGGGGGTGGGGCCCAGAAATCCACATTTTTAACCATCTCTCTAGGTGATGCGAATGCACACTGAGGTTTGAGACCCTCAGTTTGGGGCCGTGAATAAGGCAGCAATGAGGTTTGCAAATGCTACAAATAACAACGTTCAAAAAGTTAGAAACTCCAGACAAGCAGAAGTAGGAAACAACAACTCTCCACACTCCTACTGCCTGGAGGCAACGGGAGGCCCCTTGGCACCCACTCTGGAGACAGGGAGGAGCGGCCCTCCTCCGGAGAGGCCGCCCCCCCCCCCCCCCCCCCCGCCCGTGCGGCGGTCGGCAGTGATTTGGGTTCTATTCTGCTGGCAGGGTGGAGCCTGTCATCTGGCCCGGACAGAATTATTGCCTCAAATTACATGGTTGATTATCAATTACTTGTGTCCGTGTGAGAGCATGTGTGTGTGTGTGCAGAAGTGTCTTTGCAAGTCATTAAGGGTCGTAATTCTGGATTATCGTTGATTAACGAGAGGGAGGCCTGGTACCTCAGCAGCCGGGATGGCAGCCCCGCAATTATGTCCCAGCTGATCAGTAATTGGCGCATCGCAAGATGATTTCTCTCTCTCCTCTGCCTCCTCCCAGCCTCTCCGGGTGGCTCCACAATTAGCGCCATTGCTCATTCCCTTCCAGCCCGGGCTGAGTTCATGGGTCTGCTTTCTGGCAAGCGGCTGCCATGGGGCTGGCTAATGGTGGAGGGGGCGGTGGCAGAGGCGCAGTGGTGGGGGCGAGGAGCTGGCATGGGCTCTTGCTCACCGAGAACTGCTGTGCCTGTCCCATCATTGTTCTTCCCAGGGAGCCCGGGAGCCGGTCTCTCCCTCCCTGCCCCCACCCCCCACGGCCTGGCCAGGGAAACTGAGACTCAGAGAAGGAGAGGGGCAACTTAGGAAACAAAAACCCCGGGGCGTGGGGTGGCTCAGTCGGTTGAGCATCCGACTCTTGATTTCTGCTCAGGTCATGATCTCAGGGTCGTGAGATCGAGCCCCATGTCGGGCTCCGTGCTCAGCGTGGAGTCTGTTTGTGATTCTCTCTCCGTCTCTCTGCCCCCCCCCCCATAAATATATAAAACCTAAAAAAGAAAAAAAAAATCCAAAACCAGTAAGTCAGAATGGTATGGCAACCTGACTCCAACCTCGCAGAGCCAAGGCAAAATTGAAGACATACCTCCTATCATCACTTCCCCCCTCCCCGGGAGGCTATAAGGTGCCTGTTGGTTGTCTCAGTTTTTGTCCTAGAGAACTTGCGAAGAGATACTTCAACTTCCAGGTTGGAGGGAGGGCCCTGAGGAATGTGCGGTGTTAATTCAAGGCGGCATCATCACCTGCCTGGATTATGGCAATGGCCTCCTAACTGTTCTCCCTCTTCCACGATGGGCCCCCAACATCCCTCATGCACACTCTGCACGATACCCTCCCTCCCCCCCAGGTAACTCCCCGTTGCACTCAGGATAAAGTCCGGGTTCCCCATCTTCACTCCAGCCGCCCCCTCTGCCCCAGGGCAGACCCCTCGGCACGCAAGCTCCCTCCACACACCCGTCCTGTCCTTTGCCCCATCTGGCCCCTCTCCCTGGATCCCCTTGCCCTCCGCCTATCTTCCTTCATCTGGGGCACACCCCCGCAGGAGGCCGTGATACTGCTCGCGCTTGGGCTCCATTCCCGAGAAAGGGGTTCTGCCCTCCCCGGGGACCAGCAGTTAGAGAAGCAGAAACTCTAAGGACGGCTTTATGGGGGTTTGAGGGGATGGGGAAGGCGGAGCTGTTCCGGAACCTTCCACATAAAAGACTCTGCAGAGCCACCAGGCAGTTTGTTTCTGAGCCTTGCAGCTGTCTTGGCCATTTTCATTTTTATCTACTTAGGGTGGTCAGCAGGTCATGGCAAGCGGGAGACGTGATGCTAATGACTCCGGCTCCACGTGGCGACCATTCAGGAAAAAGCTGCAATGTTCTCTCTGCCACATTAATCAGAGAAACACATCAAGAGCTGTTGCATGGAGACAGCTTTCCTCCCAGTACCTGCCCTGCATGCTAATCACCACCCCTCCTGGCGGTGAGTCAGCTCCAGGCCAGGCGGGTGGTGGGGGACGGCCAGAAACGCCAGCTCCCTGCGGTGGGGAGCAGCCAGGGGCGGGGAGCCAGGCCCCAGCCCCACACGCACTGCCTAAGACCATCATCGAGTCCCCGGGGCAGGTGGGGATGGCAAATCGTGGGGGAGTCAATCCAAACATAAACCCTGGGCTACCTCCTTGGGTCTAGTTCTTACCCAAGTCTACTAGAGAGAATTCTCCAGAAGCTGATCCCTGGACAGAGGCCAGGCTTAAAGCAAGAGGGACCTCACTGCTAGGCACTTCAGTAACAATAGGACATAGCTTCTGGTAGAGCTGCACATGTGGCAGGCACACATGTAAGCACTCTCCGTATATAACTCATTTAATTCTTTATGACTATTCCCACCGTGCGGATGGGCAGGGCGACACACAGAGAGGTTAAGTAACCAGTCCGAGACCACACAGCTAGTAACAACTGACCGGGTTTGAAGCCCGGCAGCCATGCCATAAAGCACTCCCCTCCACCGCCTCTCGTTGCTCTGCTGGAGCTCAGAGTCCCCCGGTAACCGTGGAGAGCCTCCCGGTGCATCTTGCACGTTTTCATTCATTCACTCATACAGCGGCTGTTTGCGGAGCACCTGCCATGTACGAGGCGCCGTACCAGGCACAAGAGAGACAAGAAGACACAAAACGGGCATGGCCATTGGAGGGAGACTGGCATCAACGTAATATTGCCACCAACAGTTAATTGCAAAATGTGGTAAGAGCCATGAGAAGTAGCGGGTTCCATGCAAGCGTAGAATGGGAAGCCCATTCACACGTGAGAGCCCTCATCAGGTCCTGCAGGTTTTCAGACCCCTCCTTCCATCACTCCTTCCGCAAGTACCTGTCAGTCATTCATTCGGGCGCGGTGCACCAGGACACCGTGGTGGGTGGGACAGAGAGTCTCATCCTCAGGGGCAGCCTGGTGGGGAAGGCAGAGAAATACAAATGTTCCAGAAAAGGAATTAGAGCTAATGGTGAGGGTTCTGAGTGTTATTATTATTCTTATTATTTTTTATTAAGAAACCCTTCATTTCTTTAAGGGTCTCTTGCAGGGAGAAGGCAAGCGAGAGAAAATGCAGTCCGCTAGAGATGTTCACCTTGGCTTTGCCCACAGCTGCTCCCGAGCGTCCTTGCAGGCCCTGGTGGTGGTTGAGCTTGGCCGTGCGCCAGGCCCTTTGCGTCTCTCTGAGGATGGGCTGGGCCACTGTCCGATGCCTCCCCTCCCCCTCTCCCCGCCTCTCCGTGGGGCTTTTCCACGAGATGCCCGGGAATTCCCGCATCTGCCTATAGGAAGGACCCCCCCCTCCCCGCCTTCCCTCGCCGTGTGGCATCCTGCACACCAGACATGGGAGGCCACGGGCTTTGGAAAAAGATAGGGAGCAAAAAGAGCGTTTTAAAACACGTCTCTGTTATTTCCCTTCTTGGCCTCCATCAGCTCCCTACCTGGCATATGAACTTGTTCTTCCCTTATACGGCTCTGAGAAAAGCACCATATGGCCGTCCATCAGGCCCACTGGTTTCCATCCAGCCCACTCTGATTTCCTCCCAGGCTTGGGTCTGCAGAATGACCGGCCCTTCCTGAGAGTGCAGGAAGAGAGACGGTGATGGTGAAGACATACAGAGCTCGAACACTGGCCAGGAGCTCTTCTGGCGACCTGCGTGTGGCGATGCTATCATCGTCCCTATCTCACAGATGAAGACGCTGACACGGGGAGGCATTCGGAGACATCCTCTCGGTCACATGGCTGGTGATGGCAGAGCTGGGATCTGAGCTGTACTAACCATCAGATTTTGCTGATTTGCTATCAGGAAAACCCAATCTTGGCTAACGGGTGTTGGCAGGAAGGCATGAGAGTTTAGAAGAAGGGGTCCTGCCCATGTGGCCAGGAGAGGGGATGCTAGAGGAAAGACGGATAAATCCATGAGGCAGGGCAAAGCCTGGCCGACCCCCACTCCAGGAGAGCAGGGTCTGAGCTCAGTAAGTGAAGCCAGCACAAGCCAGGAGAAAGCCAGGAGGATCTGGGAAGCAGTCCCCTTGCCGAGCTGGCTAGGGAGCTGCAGGGAGCCCTCAAGAGCCCCTGGGGATTGGTTTCCCCCTTGGGCTCCTTGCCCAGGTCCTTCCCACTGGCTCCCTCCATCACTGCTTTCTCTGCTCTCCGGGAGTGAGTGACAAGCACACCGTCCTTGAAGCCCGCCGAGCTGCGAGGCTGCACTGGGAGTGGTGGGCCGGGGGGACCTGGGCACGGATGTCAGCTCCATGCTTGCTCCGTGCCGGTGTGGCCAAGCAGCGCCCACCCCCATGCCCATGAGCCTCACCTACAGGGTGGCACGGGGAAGAGGTGTGAATGAGCTAAGTGTCGAGAACCTGGGTAGGCTCCTGGCACAGAAGAGGTGTGTGATCCGTGTGTCCCACCCTCATTCCCTGTTCTTCCTTTGGGAACAGGAAGGAGAAAGCAGAGGTTCCTGGGGGCTCGGGGCTGGGCCCATGGCAGGCCTGGCAGACGAGCGGGGCCTGGCCTGGCACCTCCCCCCTAGAAAAAGGAGCCTTAGTGGACGTGACTCCACCCTCCATACCCCCTCGGCCTTGTTGGGCCCCTTCCCCCACGTCGCCCCGGCTGCACACCCGCAGAGGAGGGCCTTCCGGCCCCTCGGGCTGTCCACGCTGTCTACTGGAAAACATGAGCCCACAGTGCGAGACCCAGCTCCGAAGTCCAGGACGGATATCGGGCTCCCCTTGGGCCTCTCCAGCATCCTGGGGACCTTGGGATGGCAGGCCACGCGACACCCAGCCCTCCTCCCCGGGACGTCCCCCTTGAGAGGACACGCTAAGGGACCCTGGAGGGACTCACTGTCCCAAGAAGTACGGCAAGGAATGGGTATTTGGTGAAGGCTGTGGTGTATGAGTGAGTCAGGAGAGCAGCACATAGAAGACGAGGGTGCTTTTCTTCACACTAATTTTTTTCTCTCCATTAAAAAAATGTGAACGCAGAGGTAAAGAAAGAAGTGAGAAGTTCCTTTGATTCCCATTTCTCATCAATTATCACTACTATCCCCAGCAGTAACCTGCACTAATAGTTCGCAGTGTGCCAGCGCAGGCTTTGCCTAGCATTTACACATGCACACACGCACATGCACACACACACACACACGCGTGTACACCCATGTGCATGCGGGTATGCTGCCAGGGTCTGTGTTTTTCTTTGCTTCTACACAAACGCTGTCCTGCTGGCCACATCTCTCCACAGTTGTCTCCCCAGCACAGTACGTGCTGGACATTATCTCCTCTCCACATACACGGAGCATCCTTGTTGGTCGTTTTGTTTTTTTTTTTTAATTTCTGCATAATATTGCACACGGAGGCAATGCAGTGGAGTCAGTCACGCCCTTTCCACTCACACCCTCACTCGGGGTCCCCGTCACTCACCCAACTCTGGGGAGCACGAATCAAAAGGCTTTTATGGTACATGGTGACTCCACACAATGCCAGAGAATGCCCTTCACATTCAGAATGCGCCGGGGCCCTCCCATCCCCCGTGAGCAGATAAGGTGTCTCCGGTTTTTTTCCATGCACGCGATTCTGCAGCCAGCGTCCCCGCCCGTGCCTCTTGGTGCACATGTGTGGATAGTTCTCTAGCCGCTGCTAGCTCAAGGTAGAGCAGGTGGGCAGAGCGCACGCATCCTACGTTGGACAGACGCTGCCACACTGTGTGTATGTGGGGGGGTGGCTTACAGCCTCCTGCGCCCCGCTCGGCCGCACCGGTCCCCGCAGCACGTATCCATCATGTGGCTGCCGGCCGGCCAGCAGCTTCCAGGAAATCAATTGCAGAGACAGGCGCCTGTCATCAGCCCGAACACTGGAAGCCATCCAGGGAGTAGATTCAATTGTAGGAGAAAATCATACTGGGCTCAAGACGGCTTGTAATGGAGACCCCTTGGTGACCTTTCGGGAGAAGTTAAAAGAACACAGGCAGACACACTCCTATTCTTGATCATCTACCTCCAGTCCAACTGCTGGGAGCACAGCCCTCTGCCCTTGGAGAAGCTGCTCCTCGTTAGCAGCCATATGGGAAGGGGGAGGCCTGGTCCGGGGCCCAGGCTGCCCGTGTGCAGGCTAGGAGGCCCGCGGGGGCACCTGCTCCCCTGGAGTCCCCAGCGGGTCCCCAGCTGCTCAAGGTCACGGTACTCACCCTCTTCTGCTCGCTGGAGAGGTGGTCTGGCCACCAGGCAGCAATCCTCCGGTGAGCACCCCCTCTCCACCTATTCCCCGGGGCTGGGGTCCTCCGGCTGAATACAGCCCCCTCTCGCCCACCTGCCCAAACACAGGTGCAGGCACCGCTTACCTCGTTCTTATGATCCAGTTGGAGACCTTTGCCCTGCACCCCCAGGAGGAGGGGGCCCTCTTCCAGCACAGCAAGTACCAGAGAGCGAGGTGTGGTATGGACTAGTCCAACATGTTCCTTAACTGGAAGGGTGACCAGAGCCTTTACCTGATTTCAAAGGAGCTGTGTCGATAAGCACTCACCCTCTAACCCCCTTCCCCATTACTTCCTCTCTAGATCCCAGCTACCCACACACACACCTGGCCCTACACAGAAAACTCAGCCATAGCCGTGAACTCGGGGAAACACCCACTCATCTTCTCTGCACAGCTGTCCCCCAGCTCTCCAGGCCCGCTTACCTGATAATGACGGAAATACTTCTGGCCACCATCGACGGGGCACTCGCGGTGCAGGGCGCCAAGTGCTTTATATATATCACCTGACTTCATTCTCACAAACTTGATAAGGTGGGTACCACTATGATTTACAGGTGGGGAAACGGAGGCTCAGAGAGGTTAAGTAACTTGATCCAGGTCACACAGCTGGTTAGCACCAATGCCAGGTTTGGAAGCCAGGTCCTTGTCAGACTCCAGAGCCTGTGGGCTTAAGCGCTGGGCAACCTTGGCTCCCACTTACTTCACCTGCACCCCCCCCCTTCATCCAGCTCTGTCTTCTGTTCATCCCTCTCCCCCTGGTGCTCTACTCTGCCAGGGGCTCAAGTGGTCAAGATCATCAGGGTTCTGTCGGGAAGGCAGGTCCTTATTCTCGTGTCCAGCTTCCTCCAGCTGCCCGAGGACTGACATCCAGTCCCAAGCCCCATGCAGGCGCCCGGGTCATTTTTGCTGCTGAGGAAAGACAGGCAGGGTGATGAGGGGACAAGTTCCAATCACTATTTAACACCCGAGAGCCAGTAACATCCATGGAGATGAAGTATACTTATCTGCTGGCCTGAAAAGATGTCCTAGTATATTGTGCTGTTGAAAAAGACAACAAAACAGGTTTTTTTTTTTCTTTTTTTTTTAGTAATCTCTTTGCCCAACACGGAGCTCGCACTCACAACCTCAAGGTCAAGAGTTCCACCCACTGAGCCAGCCAGGCGCCCCAAGAAAGCAGATTTTAAAGCAATGTACAGTAAGAAAACATTTTATTGATGAAACATAAGTATTCTCTATATACCTAAACATAGAAAAGGGATATTTGCCAAGATGTTAACAGATGACTTTTGTTGTCTTCTCTTGGCTTATCCGAGCTTTCTAATTTTTTTCAATGAACATAGAGTATTCACATGATTTTAAAAACCGATAAAAATAAATCAGTCCTGGGCTGATTGTACCTCTCCCGCTCCCCGGCCCTACCTCCAATAGCTCTCCAAAAAACCCCACACTTTTCAGTCCTGGGCATTCACTTCCCTCCCATCGTCTCCACATCTGAGTAGGGGTGGGGTGGTCCTACCTGCCCCAGGTCGACCAGGGGGAGGGGTGAAGGCTGCACCCCTCCCTAGCCTCCTCCTCGGCTAACGGCCTCCACCCAAATGCACAGTGGCCGGAGGCCCGCTTCCCTCTCTCCTGCAGCCATTTGGCAGAGGAGGAAATGCTCTGCTTTCTACTGCATTGTTTGCTTCTCAGGCCAAGGAGCTGGGAGGCCAGGCCCTCCAGGCCCTGTGGATTGGAGCCCCAGGGTAAACGGCTCCTCTGCTGAGAGGTGATTCTGCCAAAATGAAGAGGTAGGGGAAAGAAATCCCACTCATCAGAAAAGAAAGAGCAGTGCCTTGGGATGCGACTAGTCTGGCCCCTTCTAGAAGGCTCCGAGGAAGCGAGGAAGGAGATGGGAACGGAGCTTCCTGAGCACCTACTGTATACACGCAGTGGCCCCTCCACAGACAGGCTCTCGCCCCTCAGAAGGGCCTTCCCTTTGTGCAAGTCAAGCACCTGGGCCAGAATTCTTGCCTCTCTGGTGCTTCACTTCCAATCAGAGCGGGCTCCTAAAAATGACTCTGGATGGAGAAATTTGTGTTGGCAGGCAGCCTCTCCATGCCAGTGTTAGCCACTGCCCGGGCTCCCCCAGAACTAGAAAGACCCCTCTGCTCAGGAGCAGGGGGTGGGAGATAGCATTTTTCTGAGGGGCTGGCTTTGTGAGCACCTCCTAGTCTAAGGACGAATCGCTAATTCCATTGTTCCTGCCATTCAACTAGCAGAAATCAGAAGACAGCCTAGGGGGCCTGGAGAGCTGGCCTAGGGCTCAAGGGAAAGGAGCAGAGGCCCTCCAGGGGTCCCCTGAACCCCCATCTTCAAATCTCATTCCTGGAGGTGGCCGTCCTGGAGACCCAGAAACCAGGTTCCTGTCCCCACCAAGCCTCTTACACACGCTGGACAGATTGCGGGGTTGGCACACCTAATTGGGACCCAGGAGACCCCGCTCCTCCTCTAGCTCCGCACCTCACCACCTGGGTTCCCCAGGCCAACTCACTCCTGGCCACCACACCCCCCTTCTACTCACATTGTGTTGGGGTTTCAAGAACTGTTTCAAAGGGTGTTGCTGAAGATGGCTCAGCCCCTGAATGGGGTTCTGCTATTGAGTTCCAGGCCCTGACCGGTCTGGTTCAGCTGCAGGTAGCCGAAGCGTGATTGTTAGCGACATCCAGTGGACACACTCGGTAACTGCACTCACCTGGACGGAAGCCACCGGGTGACATCCAGCTTTCCTCATTATGTGGAGAGGAGGTGATTGCAATTAATCACACTCATCACCTTACACAGGGAGCTGTCTTAGAGCTGGAACAGAATCCCTCCCCAAAGCAGAAAACAGCCTTCCAGCCACAAATTTCCATCAGCCTCCAGCTTTATATCTGTTTCATTTAAATGTGTCCCTTTTCTCCTTCTTTTTTTTTTTTGTTTTAAAGATTTTATTTATTTATTTGACAGAGAGAGAGAGAGATCACAAGTAGGCAGAAGCAGGCAGAGAGAGGGGGGAAGCAGGCTCCCTGCCGAGCAGAGAGCCCGATGTGGGGCTCGATCCCAGGACCCTGGGATCATGACCTGAGCTGAAGGCAGAGGCTCCAACCCACTGAGCCACCCAGGCGCCCCTAAATGTGTCCCTTTTCAAATATTGACCTGATAGAAGAGTCTGGTGGCCATGGAGGGACAGTGATGTCAATAATAATATTCAGAGAAGAAAAGCGTCATGGGCTGTTTACTCTTCCCATGAATTCCACCCATTATCTCGTCTAATCTTCCCAACAACTCGAGGGGGTATGTGCCCTTATCCCCATCTTTCGGATGAAGAATCAGCAGCTAGGAGCCTAAGGGGAAGCTAGGGGGCAAACCTGGGCAATAATGGCCTCAGACGCCATTCTCTTTAGCTACCACTCTTTGCAGCCTCATTGCCCTATGTCTACCCACCACGGCAATCCCCTGAGGCTGGAGAAAATCCCAGCACCTGGGGCTCTGGCTTTACTCCTCAGACTGAACGCCCCTGAGTCACCTTCTGGGGCAGGGAGAGGCAAGTGGACACAAGGCGTGTTAGGGTTGACAGGCCTGGGTTGGAATCCCAGCTATGCCCCTCATTAGCAGTGTGACCTTGAGCACGGTCCTGAATTTCACTCTCCCGAACTGCCAGATGTGGGCCATCATCCCTTGTGTTGGCGGGTGCTATGAAGATTACAGAAATCACTCGCGGCTGGGTAGATCCCGCAGAAATGATGGCTATTCTCACCTGCAAGGTGTGCAGGTGGACCTGGGGAGGGACCAGCCTGGACAACTCCTGTAGGTGGTGCTCTAACAGTTCTAGCAAATACCACTAAGGAGGTCTAGGACTGGGGAGGGCCAGCCTTCTCACCCTTAGGCTTTTCAGAGCGAGTGGCTAATGTGTCTCGGTTCAAACGATTTCCAAAGGGAGGGACTTAGCCAAGCTGGCACAGCAGACACAAGATCCGGGGACTTTGGCCTCCCATCTTTCCACAGAGATGCCATTATCCAAAGACAGAGTCCCTGCAGGAATCGAGTGTCTGCCTCCAAGTATCTGCAGAGAGCCTGGTACCGTGAACCAGTGTCTGGGCAGTTCCAGAATCACCACCGAGAGTGGAGGTGGGGGGTCGAGATGCTAGTTCTGGCTCTGCCTCCCACTGCTCTGTGGGCCCTGGAACTTCGCGCTCTTCCTGCCTTTGCAGGAGCTCAGTGCTAAGGCTCCTCCTCCTAGTGTCCCCACGCCCCCTCCTCCTCGAGCCTCTGCGCGGGAGGGCCATCTTTCTTGCCCATACCTGCCTACTCAGCGGAGGGATGGCCATCATGGCGGCTGGCCGTGAACAGGACTGTTCACACCTACAGCCCCAGCCCCTAACACGGTGTCCAGCACGCGGAAGGTGCTCATTGGTAAAGGAATGACTGGGACACCTACCCACAAATGGTGGAGGAGTCCCTGGCAGGAAATGTTCCCAAAGAGAATGGTACTGCAGCCCCTGACCGTTCCAAGTGATGTGTGAGGTTTCCACGGTGCCACCGTTCCTGCTTCCGGTGGTCCCCAGGCCCCAGTATAATCGACATCAGTCTTAGTTATCTATCACTGCCTAATGGATTACTTCAGTAGTTGGTAGCTTAAAATAATAACAAGCATTGGTCCTCTCAGAGTTTCTGGGAGCCAGGAACGGGGAATGGGTGTTCTGGCTCAGAGCCTTCTCAGAGGCAACAGCCGAATATCCGCTAGGGTTGCAGCTGGCTGAAGGCCCGCCCGAGGCTGTGGGATCTGCTTCGAGGCAACTCACTCATAGGGTGGCAAGATGGCGCCGGCTGTTGACAGGCCTTGGTTCCTTGCCATGTGGACCTCTCCGTAGGTCTGCCTGAGGATCCTCATGGCATGGCAGCCTGCTTCCCTTAGGACGAGGGATGTGAGAGAGAGCAAGGAAGAGAGCACAGTGTCTCTTATGACTGTGCTAGTCCCTTCGAGTTGCTGTGACAAAGGTGGTTTAACACAATGGATATCTACTCTCTCATGATTCTGGAAGTTGGAAGTGTGAGATCAGGGTGCCAGCAGGAAGCACGATCCTAGACCAGAAGTGGGGAGTCTGGATTCTCGTTCTAACTCTCCCACCAAAGGACCTGGGGGAGAACCCTTTCTGGTCTCTTTCAGCTTTTCCGGATGTTCCTTGGCTTGTGGTAGCATGACTCCAGACTCTGGCTCTGTCTTCACATGGCCTCCTCCCTGTGTCTGTCTGCTCTCTGTCTCTCTTCCTAAAAGGACACCAGTCATTGGATTTAGGGCCTGTCCTAATCCATTGTGCCCTCGATTATACCTGCGAAGACTCTTCCCAACTCAGGTCACATTCCTAGGTACCGGAAGTTAAATCTCCAACATGTTTTTAGGGGACACAATTAAACCCACAAGATGACCTAGCTCAGAAGTCAGATACTATCATGTTTGTGATAGCAAGTGGTTGGTTACAAGGGTCAGCCCTCTTCAGGGTGGGAGGAACCCATACAGTGAGAAAATCAGGAAGTGAGGACGACCAGGGACCGTCGTGGAGGCTGGCTATTACCGTATCAGAGAGCAGATCAGCATGAGACGCACCCCAAAGGAAACAATGGAGAACCCGCTCACAGCGCTTGGGCCCCTCAGCCTATCAAGGATCTGAAAAGGGTCAGAGTGTAGAGAACAGCCGAGTTTGGAAATGGAAATCTTCTCTAAGAGTAAAGTGTCCTGTGAGTTCCACCCTCAATAGAGTGAGCGCCCTACCACCTTCATCGCCAGCCTGAAGGGGGGACTTTCATGAAACCATCCAGAGCCCTGGGCCCCCACAGGCCTGTGCCAAGGGGATGCGTTGTGCTGGGATTGGCGCAGGGGCCTGTGAGCGCTTCCCAGGCAGGAGATGCAGGCTGTGGGAGAGAGGCCCAGCATAGCGTCATTTTAAGCCCTCGGAAAGCGGTAAAGGGACCTTAGCAGGAAGAAGCTGGAAGGGGATGCCAATTGCCTAGGGGCCGAAGTTGGAGTCATGAGTGGTTTACGTGGAAAGGAAATGAGGATGGGACCCTCAGGACAGAGCCTCGGAGATGGGGATCTGAAGAACCTGGGAGATCGAGAGGTGGCCCAGGAAACGGTTTTCACCACCTGCTGGGCCCAGAGAACTGGCAACTCTGCGGTGACTTAAGAATTGCCCTTTTCAGGACACCTCGGGGGCTCAGTTGGTTGAACGTCAGCCTTCGGCTCAGGTCATGATTCCAGGGTCCTGGGATCGAGTCCTGTGTTGGGATCCCTGCTCGGCGGGGAGCTTGCTTCTGCCTTTGCTTGCAGCTCCCCCTGCTTGTGCTCTCTCTCTCTCTGTCAAATGAATAAATAAAATCTTAAAAAACAAAAAAGAATTGCCCTTTTCCCGGTTCTCACATACCCCCCTCCCCCTGCCCCTGCCAGTCCATCCCACTCGGACCTTGGAAGCAACCAGCAAGTAAGGAGAAGCCGGCAGGTGAGAAAAAGACGAAAGCCTGCCATGGGCTCCTCCCTACGGGCCAGCAACCCCGACTACAGACCTGAGAGCAGGAAGAGGAAGATTTCTCTTCTCTGAAGCGAGACCAGTGTCATTCCTATGACTGGATGCCTTTTTTTTTTCTTCAAGATTTTATTCTTAAGTAATCTCTACACCCAACGTGGGGCTCGACCTCACAACGGGGAAATGGAATCGCAGGCTCCCCCCGCTGAGCCAGGCAGGCGCTCCTGTGACTGGATGCTTTTCATCTCTACAGGGGTCGCGGGGTTTTGTGACATAACGTGACCTTACCTGAGCCTGAACAGAAGGGGCGTGTCTCCCTGGCCGAGCAGCTCACGTGGACAGTGAGAGGCAAAAATTGAGTGGCATTTTGATTACACCCCACAGTCAAGGGGTTGGTTTCTCTGAACTCGAACTTTCTCAAGGGAAATTAGGTCTTCCATTCCCCACCCTCCACCTCCAAGGACAGAGCCTGGACCCACAGGGAGGCTCCTGAAGAAAATTTCATCTCAGCTTTTGTCCAGAATCGAAGAATGTTTACTACTTTTTTCCTTCCTATCTGTCTGGAAGTGACATCAAGAACAACAACAAAAAGGGACTCCTTGTCCCCAGCAAAACACCCACACCCTCTGAATTCTTCACCCTGTCTTGGCCTGACTTCACTTCCAGAGGGGGAGGCGAGGCCCGAGGTCTGCAGGCTGCAGGGGCTGGAGGAAAGGTTCCTGGGAGGACACAGCTCCGCCTGGAAACAAAAGCTGTTTTTCGAAAGCTTTGTGCAGTCAACTAAGTGGGGGAGGGGTCTGGGCAAAGCCACATTGAACACCAGGGGGGACATTTCTGCTAAAAAAAAAAATAAATCTAAAGTCCCCAGGGTTGTTGGAGCTGTGATCTGATGAGTGCTTTAAGGGTCTTGTTAGTATTGGGAAAAAAATCATAAAGTTGCCTCTGAGTCCCCCTCTTTCATTGTCCTTGCAGCAAGGTTGGGCAGCTCCGTCCCATTTTAGGAGGCAGGCTTACAAGGAAGGGCGGGCCTTGGAGGGAAGGCGCCAGGATCAGGCAGGAGCTAGGGTTCTGCAGAGAGTCCTGGGTCTTCGGAGCATTAGCCTGCCGATCGGACACCCACCAGGAAGCTCTTAAAAGGACCCAGCTGAGCTGAGGCTTGGGCTGGAATGCAAGTGGGGATGTGAGCTTGGGAAGCAAAGGCATTCCACAGTCAGAGCTTCTAGAAAAGCCCACCTCTCCCAGCACAGAGGATGCAGGGAGTAGAGAGACCCCCGGTTCCCTAGATTTCAGTAAAAAGCATTTATCATGCTAAGGATAACAGTGATATTTCAGACCTAAATAAGCCTCATTTTTCAGTCTGTTGGAGAGAGGGCTCCAACACTGTCTAAAAGTTGCTAGGCCTTAAAAAAAGTCTCTTTGTCACAGGCCACCCATTTCTTTCTCTCGGGTGCCAAGAAGCACTCATAACCCCCGCCAGGCAATGGTTGCCCTCTTGGATCAGTTTCCCAAAGAGCTTAATCATGACGGAGTTGCTGTCTCTCCGCCTGGAGCTGATGAGCCCTGGAGGGTCTCAGGGTGAGGCCTTCCCTGGTGAGAACACAGCTCCTGCAGGGAACTCAGTTTCCCAAGTGTGTTTGGACTCGGGAGGAACTCCAGAGTGTTTAAACTCTGCATGGGATTGGTGGGGCTTCTCAACCTCGCCATTGACGACATTTTGGGCTGGAAGATTCTTTGTTGTGGGGGCTGCCCTGTGCTTTGTAGGATGTTTAGGATGTGGCCTCCACCCACAAGATGCCAGGAGCATCTCCTCCCTCCCCTTCCCCCTCACTGTGACAATCAAAACTGTCTCTAGACATTGCCAAATGTTCCTGGGAGACAAAGCCTTTCCTGGTTGAGAACCACTGGCTAGAAGCAGTGTCCATGCAGCAATTAGACAGCCATGGAGATCCAGGGCAGAGCTAGGCTACACAGATCCCAAGATAATTTTCCTCACTCTACCCCAAGTCTTTGTGGCTCTTGTATCAACGCTCTCTTGGTTGTACTAAATGACAGAAAATTCAACTCTAAATGACTTCAAAGGGGGTAGATGTCATCTCTTATAACTGAGAAGACCAGGGACTTAGGCGTAGTGCTGGATCAGGCCTAGTTTGTTCCAGGAACTCAAACGATATCACTGGGCTTGTCTCTTTGTCTCTTAACTTTGATCTTCCTCATATTCTCTTCGCGTAGGGGCAAGATGGCTGCCGGTGCTCCGGTCCTGAATGTTCTAGTTTGAGACTTATGGAGGAAAAAATGCCAAGTGCTTTTCTTTATGCATTCCCAGCAAAAGTTGCATTGCACTTCATTGCTCTGATTAGGTCATGGGTCCATCACCAGGCAATACACTGGGGAATGTGGTCATTCTAGGCTGTAGTCACGTGCCTGCCTCTCAGTCTAGGAGGAGAGTCAATTCCGTGTACAGGACATCGAAGATGGAAAAGTGGGGGTTCCCAATAGGAGAATCAGGGTACAACTCCCAGAGGAGAGGAGAAAGGATTCTGGATGGCAAAAAGCAACAGGTAGGTACCAGTCTTCATGCTGAAAAGAAGCTCATTGTTGTGAAACACAGCAAGGTGAGAGTTGTATAAGGAGGACTTTGCTGAATCGCGGTACAAATCTTGTGTCACGACTGTCGGAATCAACCTTCAGGTGACAAACAAAAGCTTTCTTATATGTCTTTTACATGAAAAATGGCAACTGATAATGGCTCATTCAAATGGGTTCCCAAAATGGAGACTAGTAGAGTTTCACCAAGATTCTTCCTCCCCTTCCTCCAGAGTAACGGTTGTAGTCAGGCCCCAGCTGCCCAGCGAGGGACAGCATTTCCGGGACTCCTTCACGGCTAGGTGTGACTACGTGACTCAGTTTGCACTATATGAATAGAAGGGATGACCAGACCTATGCCTTAAGATGGGGGGCCTGCCTCATGACACTGTTTCCCCTTCCCTTGAACAGAACATGAACTTGCCTGAGATCTGGCTTTGACCATGAAGTGAGAAGGATGCCCTAGTGGATGACAGAGGAAGGTGCAAGGAGGCTGGATCCCTGAATCACTGTGTGAAGCAGAGCCTCCTTCCAGCCTGGAATGAGTACCTTCAGTGAGATAACCGTTTCTGCCTTTTCTAAGCCACTAATTTACTGCATGTCACCTATTTTACAATCAAGTTTTCTTCATATTCTAATATTTCTGAAATTCACTATGTTGTTGGCCACACACAGTGCTCATCAGGGACCACTTTAAGTCAGGCCCCAGGAAAATAGGTCACCGGGCTCCATTCTATATAACAAACTAACTTAGAATCAGAGCATTACAAAATGGGTAAGTCCATATGCAGTATAGTGATTTATCGGTGACGATTCAGATTAATAGGTAGAGACGACCTGCTCAGGTGTTTATTGTCCAATCGATGCACACAAAGGTTCGTTGTGGCCGGGCACCGTCTCTTTGTGTTGAGACCCAGAAACCATCTCTTCATAATCCAGTCTCGGCCACTATGAGAAAACAATAGCGACATAGCATCACATTGACTAAACACTGAGCACCTAATCGTATCTTTTAAGAACACTCGTGCCAACACTCTGCTTCAGCCTTGACTTGCCTTTGTCACAGACTGTTGATTGCTTGCTGCTCATTGAGGTTTCCTCTCTGCTCTGAATATCACCTACTGTGTAGAAGTAATGTTTTGTGTTCATTTGATAGAGATTCTATGTATTTCCAGCCCCAGACACCCTCCCTGGCCAAAGGCTGATGTTGAAAGAGGGATTTTAAACAAGTAACGGTAGAAACAGAACATTTGGTTTTGAACTTAAAATATACTTAAACCATAAAAGTCAGTTTCTACAATCAGTTTCTCTCACCATTTGAAGAAGATGTAAAGTGAATTGCTGGCTTGTTTTCCAGACTTTGGGCAGGACCCATTGCTGAGGAGTCCCGTTTTCCAAGGCAACAGTGTGCAGGTCAAGTGCCTACAGACACCAACCCTCACCCCAGTCCTCGAGAGCACTGTGCCAGCCATGCCTGTGCACACACACACATTGTAGGGGAGTGTCCTCAGCCCCCCACCGAGTGCCCGGGGTACTTCTGGTCGGAGGCTCTTAGGTCCACATCATCCAGAAGGGCAGGGCCAATGGCCTGGGCATCAGGGAGGAAGAGGATGAGAAAAGCCTGGGAGGGGAAGAGTGTGATGGAGGAGAGCTACAGTGTGGCGAGCTGGCAGGACACGGGAGGTGATGCCTCCTGCCGCCCATGGGGCCAAGAACTTCACCTTGGGGGCTGCTGAGAGGCCAGGAGACAGGGGAACAGCAAGGTAGCCATGAATGGGTGAGCAATAGGCCACAAGATGGGCGAGATAAATATTATATTGAAACAGGAAAGGGGACAGAGTTCTAAGTGGCAAATGGCAGCAAGTCAGAGCCTTTATATCAAAATCAGTTTAAGGCCAATCTTTTTTTTAAGATTTTTATTTACTTATTTGAGAGAGAGAGAGAGAGTGAGAGTGAGAGAGATCACAGAGGGAGAGGGAGAAGCAGACTCGTCACTGAGCAGGGAGCCTGATATAGGGCTCGATCCCAGGACCCCGAGATCATGACCTGAGCTGAAGGCAACTGCTTAAACAACTGAGCCACCCAGGCACCCCTGTTTAAGGCCAATCTTTAAAAAGGAAAAAAGAAGAAAGAAAGAAGGCCAATCCATCTGCTACTGTAACTCTAATCATCATCCAATACACAGAGCTTCAAAGCTCCCCCACTTAGATGGATCCGGCCCAAAGTCTGGGAGATGGGTGAGGGATGCCTAGACTGAGAGCAGTCTTTGCTGCTGGGGTTGGGACTTTGGCAGAGGCCATTCATGCTACAAAACATTGTTAACACCAAAGTCATGGCCATTTAGTGACACCCGCTGGACTTTCCAAGGATATGACACAATATAGCATGCCTTTTGTTGTCATATATATTTTTGTGCCAATGGTGAGTGGGTTGTAGGCAGGAGCTCTGCTTTTCCTGGTTTCAGAAGTACTGTTGTTTGTCACTCCCTGCATATGAAGGATCCTTCTGGTAAGATCAAGAAAGTGCCAGCATCAAACTTGAAGAAAGTGTCCATGGCTTGGAAAAAATCCCAGGCATAATAGTGAAACACTCTTTCAAGATCTGCTGCATCACCAGTGCTCTTAGTAGGAAGAATGATATTGTTGGGGAAAGCTCAGCAATGCTGCTGAGTGGTTCAGAGAAGCTGACCTCCAACGGCAAAGGGGATTTGACTGATGTCAGATGTCAATGAGCCCGTGCACATTCATCCAGCCACCATCATTCCCATTCTCCCTGGTTCTAGG
>CM052896.1:104813335-104871566 GCA_028534135.1 Potos flavus
TGACAAAACAATGTTAATTTTTGAACTGCAACCATTGCTAATTTCTCTTAAAATGGCATTCTCACAGGTTGCCCATGAGATGGGAGCTCTTCGTGCATTATACCCCTTATGGACATAAGAGGGACCTTTAAGAAGGGGGTGAGCAGTCTCGACCTCATTTTCAAGTCACACAAGAAACCAGTATTCCTGAGTTTCATGAACTATGGGATGGATTTTCCAGAACACCGCCAACAGCCCCCACCCCAAGTATTAGTATCTGCTTGCATCAGTTGACTCACTTTTGTTATTTTTTATTGACGTAGACAGGTTCGAGTTTTATTTGTTTGGTTTTGTGGGACTTCCTTTATTTGGGGGAAGAGCTCCCGGAGGAGAGAGAGAAAGGAAGGGACTAATGAACCATCAGCCCCCATCTTGGCCTGAGAGACTCATTTCCAGCCCCAGTGAGGCATCGATGAGGTTGGGTGAAAGTGGAATAATCATGTAAGACTTTGAGCAACTGAAGATACAAACAGTTTTGCTCTGGGACACAGGCAGCAAAGTACGGCCAGTCTGCAAGTAGTTCATTTGTCCCCCACTGCCCCACCCTGCCCTCCACTTCTGGCAAGTTGGGGACTTAGCGACCCCAGGAGAGATTGCTGTGCCCAGCAGAACAGGAGCAACCATTATTATTTTTTAAAGATTTATTTATTTATTTTAGAGAGCGAGAGAGAGAGAGCACACAAGCAGGGGGAGGGGCAGAGGGAGAGGGAGGTAATCTCAAGCAGGCTCCGACTCCCACTGAGTGTCAAGCCCGATGAGGGGCTCGATCTCACCATCCTGAGATCATGACCTGAGCCGAAATCAAGGCGCCCCCAGGAGTGACCATTATAAGAACACTGTTCTCACAGAGGCCCCACATGCTGATGAGGTACCCCTTTTTCAAGCAGGCGTGAAGGGTAGACCATCAATGGGGAGGTTGCCATGGGAGAGCACCATGGATCTGCTTGCAGATCCCTCAGGGGCGTGCTCAAATCACTGAAGAAGAGTTGGCAGGGGGAGGGGACCAGAAGAAAGTTCAGCAGGCCTTCAAGAGGACTCAGAACTAATGAGGTTCAGGTCTGGATGTCAATATGACAACCCATAGGCTGGTGAAGTCTGATATTGGGATGCGGCGAGACACCGGACTTTATTCTTCCATGTGTCATTAAACTTCAAAAATTCTGTATTTAATGAAGATGCCATGAAACATGCTTACAGTACAGACACTTCCAAGGGCTGTTATCTGGGTCAGAGCCCCCGGTTGCTGATTGCCCTATCCCCCCCACCTTTCCAGACAGAGCCCTGGTAGGGGGGTACCACTTAGAAACTCTTCCTGGGGTAGTGGCTGGAGAAGTCTAGCTTCAGGGTTTTGGGGTGGGAGGAAATTGTTTTTTCCTATATTAGGAAAGAGCGCCAGATACGATGTGCTAGAGGATTTTGAGTGAGTAGGTTATTAGGCAAAGATTTTTGCTATTTCACCTGACATGGGAATGAGAGGGAATACAGGGTAAAGTGCAGAGGAAATGATTTAGGTGAGAGCAATAAAGGATTTCCCAACCTTGAAGAGAAATAGACGCTCCACTCTTGGCCCATTTCTAAAGGTAAATAGAGAGATCTCCCCCTTACCTGCCAAACCCCCAGGTCTAGTTTAATGGCTCTCTGCACATCTTTTCCTGAACTCCCCCCCTCTACCTGAATTCACTGCTCTTCTGTCTGTGTTCCCAGTCCTCATTACAGCACTTAACAGAACCGATCTGTGACCTGCTCAGGGGTAGAAACTGTGTGTTATTCTTTACTGTGTCCTTGACCGTTAGGAGATGCATAGCTCCTAGTCAATGTGGGTTGGTCTGATCGTAAGTGAAAAGCTGCCTTGGGATGAGAATATGTTAGTACTCAGTAGTGTGATAGGTATTCACACTTCTGCAGATCCACCTGTGGAATGGGCAGGAGGAGCGGGGGAGAAGGTGTGAGGGTAGAATAAAAAAGCATAAGGCAAACATTGATGCAGTATCTGCTTTGTCCAGTCCTCCTGTCCCCTCTCTCCCCTTTCTTCTGCCTGACATTGGGTCGGAAAGCAAAGGTCAGGCGCTCCGTGTGAACACAGGATGTCTGAATGATTTCTTGAGAAATCGTTGGCAAAGGATCTAAGGGAACAAGATGGTGGAGGCAATGAGCAAGACGCAGGTCCTGCCCTGGGATCCGGGGAGGGCGAGCAGAGAAACCGAAGCGTGCTAACAGAAGGTGGGGAGGCAGAACTCTGGTGCCACACTACAGCTGTCCTCAAGAGCTTTCTCTTTTTCTCTGTGGATTCCAGATATAGGCCACTCCGGGGGGGTGGGGAGGGGTCCTAATGAGTGTGCAAAGGATCATGCGCCAAAGCCGTCAGGAATAGTTACTTCACCCCGTGCCCTGTACCTTCCTGAGGGAGGTGGGAAACCAATCCACCAAAAACATCAACTCCAGGGAGAGGGGCTAGTCAAACCCCAGGCTCTATCTAGCAACTGTCTTCCCGGTGGGAAAGAACTCTCCTCAAGGGATCAGAAGACTTTCTAATACAAGATCTGGAACATTCTAAAGTCCCTCCTTAAAAGGAGGGAGGCGGATGACATTACTGCAAAGTAGACAAGGAAGGCAAGGAGCCTCTTTTCAACTGGAAGGTGCAGAATAGAGGTGGGGAGGCTGTGAACACCTTGGCAGCAATTATGCAGGAAGCCTTCGCGTGCGGTATAGACGCGGGCGGCATCGCCCCACCCCCAACACTGGCAGTGTCACTCTCCAACAAGAGCTGTGTAAGAGCTGCTAATTACTGAGATTCCAATAACAGCTATGCCTTAGAAGTGATTTTGAACTGACTGCAGCTTTTTGAACTGATCGTGGCTACAGGCTATAAAGGAAGGAATCTAAATAAAAGTGAAAAATCCTTTGATCAAACACAAAGGAACTCTTCCAAATAAAAATACCTTTATTTTCCCTACACATCATAGATGTCTGTTTCACACATGTAAACAAATGATTTATATACATCTACTAAACACAGAAGTTCCCTGAGACAGGGACCATACTTGTTCTTCCTCCTAACTCTTTACCATATCTGGTATACGATCCAGCACGCAGAAGATGCTTACCAAATTGGATTTAATTGAAGCAACTGCTGTATTAATGATTTGATCAGAGAACTGTCATTTTTTTTACGGTAATGGGCTACTATAAAAGGAATACTAGGGTAAAGCAACACAAAAGGCCATTCTAATAGCCTTAAATCCAGGAAAACATACCTATTTTTCTCGAGTCCCCAAAGATATGCAAATACAGTCCTTCTGGAAAGCCAGCCACCCTACATTCCACAACAGAGACCGTGTTGAATGCGCTGGGTTGCTAGGCAACCACTGGGTAATTCCCTGTGTAATAGAGATGAACCTGTCATCTGCTTTCTTGGCTGTATGTGACATGAGGAGACAACAGGTAAAGGACAGCCAGGAACCCCTGCACCTGAATGACACAATCCCTCCTGAAATGTGATGACACAGAGAATCCCCACGCCCTGTTAGAAAGTGCTGGAGGGAGAATTTCGTTAAACTATTAGCACAAGACATTCTGGTGAATTTTCTTGGCTTTACCCTGTGGGTAAATGCTGTGGGTTATCCTGTTATCCCCGTCCAGAGAGCAGGAGACCAAAAGCCTCGTAGTTCTGCGTGCGGATGGCTGTCAATTCCCGAAAGGGCTCTGGGAGCAGCCAGTCCCATGACTCCAGCTGGGATGAGATTTTACCAGATAAAAGCAGCCTTTTAAGTCTTAAAAGGGACACTCAACAGCTCAAAGAAACCCTAGTTCTGGGTGAACAAATTGCACTTTTTCATACCTGAAGAAAATGCTCTTAGTAATTTCTTTGTCTGGACGGGACTTCCCAGACCTTTTAGGCAAATGAGTTGCCTTGGAAAGACTCCACTCCGCTGTAGGAATTGACAGCACTGTCTTCAAAATAGGCTGAAAACTCGACAAAGCGCTGGAGAGTGAATAAGGAATGTCTCAAAGCTTCTCTAACATTAGGAAAAATGGAGATCAAATTTAAATGCCACTTCCAATTTGGAAGGCTAAGAGTACTCATCTTAGGAAGTCTTAAAAGGACCACCTCCCAGATTTAAAAAAAAAAAAGAATATTTGCCCACTCCTTACTCCCGCAAATATATTTGAAATTTCTTCGGAAATTGTTTGCTTTTCAGTCTCCTGTTTGAGACTGAATTTTGAGGTTTTGGACCTTGGGATCAGGCCATCAGTTAGAAGAGACAGCAGACTGTGAATTAAGATGAAATCAACCAGGTAGTGTTGAGGAAGAGTTGGGTAAGGCTTCAGCCCGACATCTGGTGCCTATTTATCCAACCTCTGGTGATGCTGACTTAAACTAGCCCAGCTGGCCAACCGTGCGGAGGGAAGACTGTCAAAAGGACCAGCCCTGCCGAGCCGGTGCTGGAAAGAGTGCCGGTGTCTGACATTCTGGGCTTGTCTCTGTCTGCAAAGTAAAGCCACTCACTATATCTGTCACCCCTCCTGACTACTGGGTTTGAGAAGGTTCTTCACGGAATTCCAAAGTGAGCCGTTCCAATAGAGCCAAATCAAACATTAGGGAGGAGGATTCAAGAGCATTGTTGAACAAATGCCCAGAATAGGAGAGACCTTCAATGACTGGGGCGGGGTGGGGGGTATGGTAGGAACAACGGAGGCTCTGGAATTTCCTCGCCAGCATTACTAAGTGTGAAGCGAAACCTGTCAGCAGCGACCTTCACTCTGCCTTTCGACAAGCCCCAGTGATACATACTGTTGGGGGCCAGAGGCTTGGAGGTGGGACAGAGCAGAAGGTGTCCGCGAACTGACAAAACAAAAGCTTTCCAGTCTGGTCTTGCACCGGTGGCCACTAAGTGACTCCCTCCCCTGGCTGGTGCAGGTTTCCTTTTCTAGAGTCTTGTTGGTGATGTGTGAGAGCACTGTTAAATTTTCAGGAAGCAGGGGGTCCCACTGAGGACAACTTGGTTGAATTCTTACTATGCGGTGTTTTTTGCTTTGGGAGAAAAACATTAGATGTAATCCCTGTCCTAAAGGTGCTTAGACTCCCGTGGGGAAGGCAGGTAGGTACCCAAGAAAATATCATGCAAACCAGCCTGGATCAAGTCACCAGAGATGGCAAGTGTTTCATCCGGGGAATAATTAATGTCTGTGCAGAGGCTGCCCCTGAACTTGGGCTTCGTAGCCAGCTTCCTGTTACTGAGGCATCAGGTTCCACTGCAGAGCCCCAGCCCCCCCTTGCTTTCTTCTGCCTCGGCCTGCACACCCAGCCTTTTGGCAACGCCGTGCTGGGGAAGGAACACAGCTGGCTATTTACAGAAGGGAGAAGAGCCCATAAGGCAAGATATGAGATGTGGCCCAGGAGAACCTATGAGTTAAAAATCAAAGGGTTCCACACAAAAGGGAAATTGAACAGCTTTCTGGGCCATTGAGTGAAAGAGAAATTTTGAGTGTTTGTCAAAAACTTCATATTCAGGGCGCCTGAGTGGCTCAGGTGGTTAAGTGGCTGCCTTCAACTCGAGTCATGATCCCAGGGTCCTGGGATTGAGCCCCGCATCGGGCTCCTTGCTCATCGAGGAGCCTGCTTCTCCCTCTGCCTCTGCCTGCCGCTCTGCCTACTTGGGCTCTCTCTCTCTCTGTCAAATAAATAAAATAAAATCTTTAAAAAGAAAAAAACTTCATATTCAGTGGGGGGGCGAGGACACTTTTAAAATATTTCCACTACAGGGGCACCTGCGTGGCTTGGTTGGTTAAGCGTCTGCCTTCAGCTCAGGTCATGATCCTGGAGTCCTGGGATTGAGCTCCATGGCAGGCTCCCTGCTCAGTGAGGAGTCTGCTTCTGCCCCTCCCCCTGCTCCTTCTCTTTCTCTCTCCCTCTTTCTCTCTCTCTTGCACGCGTGCACACATTTACTCTCAAATAAATCAGTAAGTAAAATCTTAAAAAAAATAAAATATTTCCACTGGAAAGGTTCTAGGTAGATCTAATGGGTAAAAGGCAGCTGCTGAGTGGTTTGGAAAGGTAAGCGGTTTGAAATCACCATTACCTCCCACCTCCACGCCACACCAAATATCTCTACCCCGGGCAGAGTGGATAACCAGATGGAGGTGTTGTCTGCAAAATTCGCCTTTGTGGTGTGCAGGCTCCGTTCCTGGCTGTACCTAGTGCCTTCTGGCTCCCCACCGGCCTCCCCCTCGGCACAGGAGCAAAGGGTGTGGTGGTACTGCTTCCGCCCCAACACCGAGGCAGTCTAGCAGATGGCTGGAAGCAAGAAGCGTGGAATTCAAATCCTGGCTCCACTCCTTACTACCAGGGATGCTGGCAAATGCCACGGCGCCTTTACCTTAGTTTACTCCTCCATAAAGTGAGAATAGTGATACCACACCCATCTCATGGGACTCTGCGAGGATTAAATTAGTAAATCTAGGCAAAACACTTAAGACAGTGTCTGGTAGGGGCGCCTCGGTGGCTCAGAGGGTTAAAGCCTCTGCCTTCGGCTCAGGTCATGATCTCAGGGTCCTGGGATGGAGCCCTGCATCGGGCTCTCTGCTCAGTGGGGAGCCTGCTTCCCGTTTCTCTCTGCCTGCCTCTCTGCCTATTTGTGATCTCTCTCTGTCAAATAAAAATAAATCTTTAAAAAAAAAAAGACAGCGTCTGGTAAATAGTAAACACTCTGTGTTAGTGGTCATGAGAAAAACTTTGTCTTGGGTTCTAGAGTATTTGCATGTCAAAGAATTTTACTTACAGGAATTTCAGGTACAGGCAAGAAGATGGTGAGCTTCCACTGCCCCTGAAACCAAACCCAGGCCTGTGTATTAATGTCCTGATTGTAACCTAAATGTTATCCTTTGTTGCTCCGGCTCTTCCAGATAGCGCCTAAGACCGAACCAAGCTGGCTGCTGGGGGCCTGGTCACCCAACTGCTAAGAAAAAAAGGAGCATACATCCCACTTTCACCCACTTCTGCCCCTGACAGCCTGGGATGCACAGATGCCCTCTGCCCCTGACAGCCTGGGATGCATAGATGCCCTCTGCCCATGCACAGGCTGGGGCCCCTGTCCTCTTCTCTCGCTGACTCCCGGCTCTGGGACTGCGGAGCACACACATATCTACCTTCCCAGCAAAGCCTCTTAAAACACTGGGAAGTGGTCAGTGCTAATAATGCTAGATTCAGACTAGAGGATAACTATTTTACAGATGGCCAGACTAAGGTTTGGAAAAATAAAACAGATGGTTCTCAAATGCTGGTCCAAGAACTGATGCCAGTCCTTAGGGTGATGTTTTCACTGGTCCTCAGCAACACTGGAAAAATAAGAATCATGCAATGAATTTTTCATAAAGGAGAAATTATTTAATTTCAAATCATGAGATGATGACCTCTCTTCCTTCCTGTGTATATGTGGGGGAAGATGTTAAAATGCCTTTCTTTTAGAAAATGGTATTGATAGGAGCAGGGATTTGAAACTGGATCTTTTGAATACTTCCACTGCTATTATACTATTTTAATTACTTTAAAATAGTTCTACTAAACGAAATTTAATTTTAAATTCAACTTTAAATATTAAAATAAGTATTAAGCTACTATTTACAAGTATTTTAATATACATTAAATATTAATATAAATATATTAAATATATATTAATATACATATCGTATACTTGAAAATTTCTTCAAATGAACCTCAGCACAAGGCTGACTCTTCATGGCATCCTTTATGCAGCACTGAAAATGCAAATCCTCACGTGGACGGGGAAGTTAACAACTTAATGAAACAGGCTGGATCGAAGGGCAGCTTCTGGCTCCAGACTGTGGCACTCCATGACAGGAGAAAGGAAAAGAAGCCAATTTGCAAAGCCTTGGGTGCAGCATTTAAGGGAGCACGTCTCCCCCTGCTGGCTGGCAGTGGTGGTGGCAAAATGAGTCTTGAACCACAACTGGTACTGAGGACTCGAACTGAAAATGATTCTGCAGCAAGACATTGTGCTCCGAAAACCACTCTTCATCATAGGAACCTGAGCCTAAATGTGAGTGTGACAGTAAAGATTAAAGAAGTCATGGCACCAGGAAACTATCAACCAAGATGCTGATTTACAAACCCTGGCAAATGAACAAAGCCAGGAAGAAAATTTTTTACATTGGTTTGGCTATAGAAAAATACTACTCATTTTTTAAAAATTGCCCATTTTCATGAAGTGCTTATTTTGTATCATTAATGATATAGAACCATACTCAATAAAAATCACACCTATCAGTAAATTGGTCTGATTCATTTGATTCCATTAAGAAACTTGCCTTTGAAGTTCAAGTTATTGATACAGCATGGGTGCTCATAAGATAGGTAATATCAGGTAAGTCTGGTTTCCTTGCACCTTTGGAGGACTAAATAATCCTCACGCTTTCGGTTATTTCATTTATTCTCTTTTGTCAGGTATGCATTATGCCCTCATCTACTTCCATTATATCCAACTCACTTCCAGTAAATCCAACTTGTATCTGTCCTTCTTAAAGCTTTACCTTCTTCTCTCTTCCTTCTCCCACAACAAAAAACAACTGAGGGCTATTTTCTTCTTCCTTGATTTTATTAATTAGATTATGTTCAGAATCCTCTGGCATTTACCACATTCTCATATAGGTTATTAGAACATGTCTTTCCTCTATCAGATTCTAAGGTATCTGAAGACAAAGAGCGTTTTATTCTGCCCCAAAAAGAAGCAATATGGTTAATGGTTAAGATCTTGGACTTAATAGTTTGTGTCATCACGAGCATAAATCCCAGTGTTCTCATCTATCAACTACAAAGATACTAGCACCAACCTCATAAATTTGCAGAAGCATAGTTAAGAGAATGCATGTAAAGCTGCCTGGCTCTTAATTACTTGATAATTGTTAACTATTGTTTTCACTCCCTCCATCCCCTCAACAAAAGCTTTACATGCTGTAGGCATTCAATTATTTGTTGGTGGGCCTTATGCTAATAAATACATTCATATGCAGCAATGCATTAGTATTATCTGTCTAGAGGACTAACATGATTAACCATGACCTAGCAGCTCTCACAGAGGCTTGGATTACCAACACAAGGCGATTTCCCGTCCAGTGATCTAGATCAGCATGGTCGAATACAACTGTGTATACTGGCAATGTGCTATAATCTGCGCTGTCCAGTAAGGTAGCCATTAGCTACATGTGGTCATTGAGGGTTTAAAATGTGGCAAGTGCAAATGAGAAACTGAGATTTTGTATTTTAATTAGTTCAATACCCTCTAGGGATTAGTGGCTACCGGACTGGACTGGGCAGCTCTGGAACTTGCCTCCACCTGTCGGTCTCTTCAAAGTCACCTTTTTTTCTAATCTAATTAGTAGCCCTGACTGATCCGATGCAAGAGAATTGATCCCAATCCCTTTTTCTTTAGCTATTACAAGTGTGCTCGTTGTCACACTTCACCAAAACCTGGCAGGAGAGACAGAATCCATATAAAACCCAGCGGCTCGGACAGTCGCACTGGACAAAGGGAGTCATACATCGAAGAACGTGAAACCATTCAACAGAAATACTGATTAAGTCCCTGCGGCACGAGAGCTGTCTCGAGAGGAGAGCTGTCTAGAGAGGTAGCGGGGAATGCCAGCCAACCGCCGCGACAAGCGTGGCAAAAACGTGAGCCGCGCGCGGGGCGTTGGGGAACGCCTCCGCCAGGCCCAGACCGCGGCGTGGGTGCCTGCCTGCCCTCCCATGCCGGACGCCACCGCCTGGGCCTCACGTGCACGTCAGCAGGCCTGTCCCGGTCCCCAATCCTAAGGGTGCCCCCGCGTACAAACCGAGAGAGCCATCCCGGCCAAACTCCACCCGCTCCCGCAGGAGAATCACGCCTTCTGCCCTGTCTGCTAGAAGCCTGCCCACCCGTGGCTCCTCGAAACCCCGCCTCGAGGCCGTGCCCCCGCAACTCTAAACTCAAGGTCCCCCGTACAAAATGGCGGCGAACCCGCGGAACCAACCATAGAGACGCCCGCCTTCCGCGGAGAGAGCTCAGGCCTCTTAGGGACGTCCGCGCTTCCCTGGGAGGCGTGCCCGCCTCGCCTTCCGGTGGGGGGCCTTCTAGGAGAACCTCGACAGTCTCCATGGTGCTGGGTCCTCCGAGCCGAGTCACGTGCCCGGAGAACGCCGCCGCGGAGGCGGAGGGAGGAGAAATGGGCGGGAGGCGGGAGCTTGTGGGGAATAGCTTGAGACCCGGCGCCGACGGGGTTGTCATGGAGCCGCGGGGCCGGGCTCGCGCATGCGCCGCCTGACCCGCTGGGCTGGTTGTGGAGAGGCGACCTCGGCCCTAGGTGAGAGAGGGAGGGCTGGGCCCGGGGGCAGGAGGTTCGCGCGGGGAGCGTGGGGAAAGGAGGCAGGAGTAGGGGCGAGAAGGGAAGCTACGTAGGCAAGAAAGAGGACCGGACTTTCGGGGGACAGAGGGCCAAATGGTGGGAGCAGGAGGCGGTGCGTCTGTTCCCCTTTTAGTTGGTTGCTTTTGCTGCGAGGGGCGCGGCTGCGTGGGAGTGGGGATCGCGGGAGACGGGGGGCTGTATGCGGGGAGGGGACTTGTATGGGCAGCGAGTGGGGTACGCAGGGCGGGTGGGCCCCAGTCTAGCCCTGCTGGGCGTCCAGGCAGCGGCGGAGAGTCCGCAGGCCTGCTGGGCTCTGAGCAGAGGGGCAGGGAATGGGCAGGTGGATGGGAGCGGGGCTGGTAACCCGGTGAGGGTCCTGGGCCTCCAGTTAGGGGGTGGACATAGTGCCCTGTCCTGGGCCCGGGACGCAGGTGTGCTGTCTTTTGCAGAGACCTGCTGTCACCCATTTGGCTGGTGGTTTCTCCTGGGTGGCCAGCTTGCCAGGTATGGTGCCAGGACGTGGGGAGGTGGAGGAGAGGGTGCGCAGTGCCGAGTAAGGAGTTGGTGGTTAGTGGGTGGGTTTCGGGGAGTTCTGATCCAGGCCCAGGGCACAGGCCGCAGCCAGGCTCGCTGTTATTGCCCAAGTCCTGGCAGTACGCTTTGCCTGGGCGTTCGTCCTGGGAGTCTGGTGGTGTGCCAGTCACAGCACGGTCCTAGGGTCTGCCCAGTTCTGCCCTGCTGAGCTGGCAGGCTCGTGGATGCCTGGAGGGTGCTCCTGCTGCCTGGCCCAGATGCAGCGTGGGCTGGTGCGAATGGGGAGGTGGGCACTGTTACTGTGAACCCTTCTGGAAGCTGGCGATTTGGAGAATTTCGCTAATCTTATCTCCTCTTTGGAAGAGGAGAATGGAGGGAGTCATATCTGGTTCCAGACAGAGGACATTGTATGGAAACGCGGTTCAGGATCTTTGACATAAATTGAATGGAAATGGATGCTAAGGGGAAAAGGAGTATTTGAGATTTAGGTTGGGGGGAGGTGTCTTCCCTGTTAAAGCACACAGACATTTCCCAGAGTGGTATCTCCCACATGGAGACCAAGACAAAGTAACTTCAAGGAAAAGCTAGTAATGTATTTCTAATTCTAACTGGGATTACTCATGATTTTCTGGGTGGTAAGGTCTTAATTTCTGTGGCCTTGTGCTTTTTTATATTTAAGCCTCTGCTTGGGTTTCACCTCACACCTCTGTCCATGCGCGCATGTTGTCCACGTGATACATTTTAAAGGGAACTTGAGCTCTTGGGAAAGTTGCCAAGTGGCTATAAAAGGAAAGATCTGAGAGCAGTATTTCAGATGCTTTCCTTGTAAACCTTGGGTCTCCCTTTTATTATAAGCCTAAATCTCCATAAAGATTGTTTCTGGATTAGACAACCTTTAATTTGGTTGGTGGATTTATCCCTGAGGTTTTACCTTAGAATAAGGGGTAAATGAGATACCTGTTTCCTCCAGGAGACCAGACCTGGAAGTTAGATCTTGAGATGCCCACGGTGTTTGGAAACGCACAGTCTTGACCTTCAAGCTGTTCGGGTATTTCGGTGACAGCTAAGCTGCGAGGCTGTCAGCGGGACTCAGCAGGACAGAAGATTTGTTGGAATGTATTATTCTGTTGAGCACCTCGCACATTAGTTGTGGGGGAGTTGAGGTTGCAAAGATGAAAAAAACAACTCGAGGTTGAGGAGACAAATAACTAGACTGTAATGTAAGGAGTGTAAAAATAGAAGAGCCAAGTGCTACAGAGCACTGGTTAGAATTGTAGGTTATACCTATTTATATAGACTTCTATATTTATTGATTCACTTTCCATTACGAGTTTTATGTGTACTATTCCCTCTGGGAACGTTTTGGACAATGTGTCACGAGTGCACCTAGAAGAGGCCCAATTAGGGTCGATTCTGACAGTCTGGGGGAACTTAAGTTGGAGTCCTTTCCACAGAGAGTCAGGCATGTAAGGATCTCAGATGTTTGTAAAGCAGCGTTAGTGGTTTCCAATCTGTGCCAGGAAGCAGGAGATGGCACGGTGCGTAAGGGCTTAGTAACCCAATTTCAACTGCTAGTCAGCTTATGAGCATCTACCTTGATTGTAAAATAATATTGAGGAGGAAAAAAAATCTTGAGGTTTTCAGACTGCCATTTGCACGGCCCTGGCTTTGAGAGCAGTGGGGGTAAATGCCATCACTGTGCACTTTCCTGGGTCCTGGGCCTTGAACGGTGCTGTGCATGAGTGGGTCTCTTGTTCATTGACGAACTGGTGTCCCCAGCGCCACTCCCAGGACGGCGGTGCCTCTCCTCTCAGAGAAGAGAGGTCAAGGTGGAATGATGTAGCTCTTCATTGTCCATCCCACCTTCCCAAGACACCAAGGCTTTCTGGTGCTTCAAAAGAACTTTGCTTCAGGCAGAGGCTTTCATATTTTTAGTCACTTTCACATCCAAAGCAGTCCGTTTGCTTTTCTAAGGTGGATCATGCGTTCTTTATTTCCAACTGCCACCACTTCTCTAGGATCTAACATTTTTGCATCTGTTCTCCTTTTAACCTATTAGTCAATATTTGTGTTTTGATTCCACAATTATGCACCTTCTCAGTGAGCCAGAAAATTCCCGTGTATCTTCTGAAGTTCCGTTGACCACACTTTAGTAACAGTCGCAAGACCTTTTTGGTTGTCTTATCAAAAGGACTATAGACTAAATTGGGATGCTTTATCTAAAATACCTGTAAAATAATTCCTATCTAGTAAGGTAATGTGAAAACTTTGCCAAGCGCTCAATTAGTTGCAACTCATATGAGCTACCTTCCTGATCTAAATCAAGAGCAGGGTCAGACTTGCGTAAGTCTGATGGCCCAACCACAAGCTACACCTCCGTACATTTTGGAGAAGCTTCCTGTTCCCTTTTGGCGGTGTTACTTCAGGAAAATGAAACTATGCACATTCGTTGGGTTCCATACAAAAGGATCCTGATTTAATGAGACATACAGTTCTACATTTTGATCTCCTTCTTATTTATTTTTTTATTTTTTAAGATTTTATTTATTTATTTATTTGACATAGAGAGACACGAGAGAGGGAACACAAGCAAGGGGAGTGGGAGAGGGACAAGCAGGCTTCCCGCTGAGCAGGGAGCCCAATGTGGGGCTTGATCCCAGGACCCTGGGATCATGACCTGAGCCAAAGGCAGATGCTTAACGACTGAGCCACCCAGATGCCCCTTGGTCTCCTTTTTAAACTGTATTATTCATGCTGTCCAATTTCATAGCTACCCAATAGAGATGCTACTTTTCCATTGTGCTGTGCAAGATGGGACAGTGCCATTGTTTATCTTTTATGCATATAGGACTTAACTTGTGACCAGGAGTGCTTGGTTTGACATGGATTGAATGGGGGAAGCCAGTCCCCTTGAGTCAGTTAGATAGGATACAAAATAATTTTTACTTGGAGTTGTGTTTAAAATTCAGTCTCATTCAGATAAGTTCCCTTTAGTCCACTTGTACTGTGTGCAAAAGTAGGAGCAAGAGGGTTGCTCAAGGAAGCCTGTAAACATCGTTGTCTTTAATTTTATCTTGAATCGCTCCTCTGCTTCTGGAGTAGTTGATGTTCTTCACTGTATCCTCTGCTAGAGAAGTGTTGAGACTTGACATTTCAGGGTATCCCAGATACAGTGCCCTTTGGCAGGGGGCTCGTGTTCCTCTCCACTCAGCAGGACAGATGGATGGAGGTGCAAGTGGGCTGTGATTTAAAGCCTCACCAGGCATTGCTTGTACCTAGTATTTGTCCATTCGTGCTGCTGTAAAAAAACAGCACAGACTGGGTAGCTTATAAACAACAAAAATGTATTTCTCACAGTTCTAGCAGCTGGAAGGCCAAGGTCAGGGGGCCAGCACAGTCATCTTCTGGGTCACAGAGTGTTCGCTCTCCTCCTGTGGTGGAAGGGACAAGGGGTCTCTCTGGAGCAGCCTTTATAATGCACTCATCCCATTCACGAGGGCTCCACTGTCATGATTTAAGCACCTCCCAAAGGTTCCCTCTTCAACTATCACCCTCTGGGGGTGGTGGTTAGGATTTCAATGTGAATTCTGGACGGGGGGCGGAAAGGGGGACACACAAACATTCAGACCATAGCGCCTACCCATTTGTCATCGTCATTGCCATTTTCCCTGTTTTCTTCATCCCTCCAATAACCTTTGTGTTCTTCTCATGCAATCCTTATCACTGCCATTCCACAGGGACACAGATGGCCTTGTTAAAATATCTGGAATGTTCTCAGCCTCTGCCAGCCCTCTGAAGGGTTCATTTGTCTCGTTCTTTGCACTGTTAGCCAAGTTCTAGATCTGCTGTGGACTCATTGTGTGTCACTGGGGCAAGTCTAGGCTTCTTTAGCTTCTCTGGGCTCCCAACTTGTACATGTGACAGCCTCCCAGCATCTCCACTTGGATGACCCACAGCCACTTCTCTCTACATGGCCAAGATTGGACCAGCCTGGCCACAGCACCCAGTCCCTCTGTGCCCTTCTTGGGCTGTCTAGCCTAGGAAATGGTCCCACCATCTACCTCCCAACATGCAGTCACCAAGCCCCATCAAGTCTTCCTTCTAAATCTATCTCTAGTCTGTTCCCTTCTGTCCATTCTCCACTGCCACCACTTTAATTCCCCGGGCTACTGTGGTGGTGTCCGCATGATCTCAATGCCTCTCTTGCCTCTCTCTGCTTTAATCTCAGTCCAGCACCCAAAATGCTTTGAAAATGCTGCTCGATCATGCGTTATAAGGCACTGCCTGCCTGTCCCCCATCAATCCCTCTAGGTGCAGGTGCATGGCCTTCTACCCCCTGCGCCATGCTCTGGCCTCCCTGGCCTCTCAGCTCTTTGAATGTGTCTGGTTCTTTGCTCGTTTAGGGCCCTTCACAGGGCCACATCCTACTCATCCCCCTCCCCCTGGCTAACTCCACCGGATCCCAGCTACATGTCACTTCCTCAGGAAAGCCTTCCCTTGCCCAGTCCCCCCCCCACCACCACTTTTAGCCCCTCCCCTTCATAGCTGTTTTCAAAAGTAGTGATTAAGGGGAGCTCCTGGGTGGCTCAGTCGGTAAGCATCTGCCTTCAGCTCAGGTCATGATCCTGGGTTCCTGGGATCAAGCCCCACACTGGGCTCCCTGCTCAGCAGAGAGTCTGCTTCTCCCTCTCCCTCTCCCTCTCCCTCTGCCCCTTCCCCACCCCCACTCATGATCTCTCTCTCAAAATAAATAAATAAAATCTTTTTAAAAAAATGATTAAATAATTGTATGATTACTTGATTAGTGTCTGTCTGGCTCTCTAGACCCTAAGTTCCAGCAAGGCAGTGACCATGTCTCTTCTGTGCAGTTTGTATTGGTCCTAGCACAATGCCTGCTTCATGGCGGGTACTGGATAGATAACTGTTTCTAAATGAGTGTCCCTTAACCTGAGCCTCAGCTTCCTCGTCTGTAAAATGGAAGAGCAACTGAGGAGGACATTTACAGCAGTAATGTTGCGTGTTGACTTGTATGGAATCAAAGCCCTATTTTACATGGTCTTAGTTGTGCAGAAAAGTTCTTTTTAAGCCAAAATGTAGCCTGCACATACGAAGAATTGTGTTTACTCTGTTCAGTACCTCATCCGAAGAAGTGACAAAGTGAAAGGTTAATTTGAGCAACTCTACTGTGGGAGGCGGCACCAGGTCCGGAGCCTGCCAGTGCATGCTGGGAAGGCAAGCCTTGTCCAAGATGGCCATCACCTCTCCTCCCTTCCTCGGGGAGCGGGGGGAGTTACCCCTTCCAAAAAGCCTAATCAAGTGTGCCTTTGTTAGCAGTTTACAAAGCTTCCACTGAGCGTGGTTTGTGTGCCCTGAATTTGTAATGGAATTTGAGGGCAGGAGAGGACAGTGAACCTCCTTTTGGGTGGAAACCATTCTCCTGTGTAGCACACTTGAAGCCCGTGTAAGCGGAGGCCTCTGAGAAAATACGGAGGAAGTGGGCGAGGCCAGTGTTCTCTGCCCTCACTTTCCTCACCGGCCGGATCACCTGTGTCAGCTCTCCAGGCACTGTCTTCTTACGTAATTGTTGCTTTTCCCAGGGCAATCCAGATGAAAGGAGGACTGATGAAGGCACTTGCAGCCCAGTAAAACATGGAGAGGAAAAACCCATCCAGAGAGAGCCCCAGAAGACTCTCGGCCAAACTGGGCAAAGGCACAGAGATGAAGAAGGCGGCTCGTCAACTCGGCATGGCAGCTGCTGAGTCAGATAAGGACTCCGGATTTTCAGGTTAAAAATACTTTCTTCCTTCCACATCGCAGTGAATGATTTGCCTAAAACTCCTCCTAAAAACGTCCTCCCTAAAATTTGTGTGATAAATGTGGGAAGCTTTCATGTACAGGATAAATAACTGTCTTTCCTCTTAAAATGGTAATTCTGGTGCCATATGGTGGGCCACCCATCAGAGTCCCCGGAGGTTAGTTTTGAAGGAGTGATCTGCCATCTTTTTTCAACTCAGACTCTCTCAACTTTAAATCTTCTACGTCCAACTGTTGCAAGTGGTTACTGGAAAAAAAATACTTAAAATACTCACAATTCTGTCGTCTTAGCTCCTTTTTCAGAGGAGTAGCTACATTGCTGGAAAAAAAGGTGTCACCGGTAGCAAATGAAACGACAGTAGTATATAATTTAACTGTTTTCGCTAAGAAAATAATTTTAAAAACATTTCTCCCCACAACCCATCCCTGCCAGGATCTGCACATTTTTGTATTTGGACTAGGAGACCCCCAGTACAGTTCCAAACTGGAGACTCTGTTAGAGACCAGCAAGTAGAATGGTTTTCAGGTTTCCTCACTAGTTTGAAACCTTACCTGAAAGGGCTAGCTGCCTACACAGCGAATCTTTTAATTTTGTGCCGGGGACTTTTATTTCCAGGTTTGAGGGTAACGGCTTACATATGGCTCGAGTGTGTCAACATCTTTGGCCGAGAGGACACAGAGAGATGATGCCAGGGGCTCCTGGCTGGGTCAGCTTCCTGAGAGTAGAGCCCTGTCCTAGAGGAAGATTTATGTTACCCGGCTTCACAGAGACTCATCAATCCATCTTGTTGATTTATTAATTTATAGTGCGAAATGCAGCTGTTAGGAAAATTAGAACTCTCTCATCCTGGATTGGTGTGTTTTCTCCCTGTAGGCATGCTGCATGAGAAGCCAAATTAAAAATAGATTGTTGCTTAGAGAGGAATAGAGTACCAGTCTGATCGAAGGATGAGGATAAGGAAAGTCCGGGGAAGGAGGGCCAACTTATTAGCCCTTTGGGTTTTTCTTCTCTCTCAGCATTGTTTCTCAAGCTTGACTCTTCACAAGGCTCATCTGAGATTCTTGTTAAAAATACTGATCACCACCATCCAGGTATGTCCTGATTCCCCTGAGGTCATCAACTGCTAAAGGAATCTCATCAGTGTTACTCATTTAATTAGCAGAATGCCTTTCAAACTCACAAGGGAGTTGGAATACCTACTGAGTAATAACAATGATGTTAACATTTATATAGAATTTACCATATAAGTTCTGTGTAACCAATGGCTGGCTGGCAAGCCCCCCTGATGTATAATGTTTGCCAGTTTCCATGGTATATACACTCTCACCAGGGCCAGTTAATTTCAAGCTACTAATACGATGTTACCAAATGTGGGGATGGGCAGATTTGGGGAATTAGAAAAGATGCATAGTCTTAGTCCATATGAGCTGGCGGGAACCAACTGCAGCACACCGTGGCATGGCCCATGCTAAGTAGAAATAACTCATAACAACAACAGAAAATAACTCATAACAACTATCCTGTAAGAAAGTGACTATTATGTTCCCCATTTTACAGATGAGGAAATTGAGGCATAGAAAGATGACATGGTTTCCGGGGCATCTGGGTGGCTCAGTCGTAGAAGTGTCCCACTCTTGATTTCGGCTCAAGTCGTGATCGAGGGTCGTGGGCTTGAGCCCCACGTCAGGCCCCACCTCAGGCTCCACTTAGCACAGAGTGTGCTTGTCCCTTTCCCTCTGCTCCTTCCCCTGCTCACGTGTGTGTGCACACACTTTCTCTCTATAATAAATGTCTTTTAAAAATTAAAAAAAAAAGTTGTTAAAAAAGGGTTACATAGGGGCGCCTGGGTGGCTCAGTGAGTTAAAGCCTCTGCCTTCGGCTCAGGTCATGATCTCAGGGTCCTGGGATCGAGCCTCGCATCGGGCTTTCTGCTTGGCAGGGAGCCTGCTTCCCCCTCTCTCTCTGCCTGCCTCTCTGCCTACTTGTGATCTCTCTCTCTCGCTCTGTCAAATAAATAAATAAATAATCTTAAAAAAATAAAAGGGTTTCATAATTTCCAAGATCAGGCAACTGGTCAATGGTAGAGCTGGGACTTGAATCCAGGGATGTGTGATTCCAGATGCCCTACCTTTCAGCACTGTTGCTCAGTACTTAAGTGGCAAGCTCTGATGAAATTCTTTAGGTTAATGTCAGCCAAATCCACCTCATCTATTCATTTATCCATTCAATAATTGATCAGGAGCAGTCAGTGATGAGGAATACACTTTCGCTGAGACACTCACAGTTGCTGCACTGGAGTGAAAATATTCTGTGTGGGGGCTAAAACCTACATGGTGGTGGGCGCTTGGGTGACTCAGTCGGTTAAGTATCTGCCTTCAGCTCGGGTCATGATTGCAGGGTCCCAGGATCGAGTCCCGCATGGGGCTTCCTGCTTAGCGGGGGTCTTCTTCTCCCTCTCCCCTCTGTCCCTCTCCCTTGCTTGTGCTCTCCCTCCCTCAAGTGCTCTCTCTCTCTAAATTGTGTAAGACTGATGAATCACAGAAACAAATAATACATTATATGTTAATAAAAATAAATAAAATAAAATGAATGAGTAAAATCTTTTTAAAAAATAAAAAAATAAGCCTACATTTGGTGTGGCTAGCCACACTTTTTGGTGTTCTATAAGACAGCCACAAGATTCCCTTGCTTTGGCATTCCATATATACTGACCTTTGGCTCAAACTCATCAGGGACTGGGCTAAGATTATGGTCGAAGTTTGGGTGGGCACGTGGATACGCGTGCAGTTCCTGTTATCTGAATGATAACAATATTGCTGTGATTAAGCTCAGGTTATTCCAGCCAGACTTTCATTGGTTAGGACGGTGTACGAGTTTGCTAGGACGGCCATAACAGTATCACAGACCGGGTGGCTGCAATAGCACATTCATCATCTCACAGTTCTGGAGCCTAGAAGTCTGAGATCAAGGTGTGGGCAGGGTTCCTTCTCCGAGGGAGAATTTACTGATCACCAGACTCCTCTCCCGGAGATCTTGATAGCGAAGGTCGGCGGGGGAAACCCCTGAAAAGTGGTTTTTATTGCTTTTTACACATGTCTCTGGTGATTTCTGTGATCAGACCAGTTTAGGAAACATTGTAGGCCTAATGTCTCTTTTTTTTCTTTTATTATCACTTTTGTTTTTCATCTTTTTCATATCATGAAGGTAATACGTGGTCATCGTAGGAGCTTTGAAATTCAGGAACACACAAAGAAGAAACTAAACATTATCCATAATCCTACCACCGATTATTGCCAGGATGTTGACATTTCGGTATGCCTTCCAACAGCCTGGGCCTTGTCAGGCCACGTGTTTTGTAGTGTGTCCCAAAATCTGGATGGTTTTTCTGATAGTTGCCTAATTCTCTATGTCAAAGTGCTTTAAGAAGTGTTGTGTTGTTCAGACATAAGGTGGGATTAAAAATCATCGTTATGCCCCAGAGAGCGGCCCCCGTGAATGCCTCCGGCCTCTCCTGGGCTGCTGCCGGGGAGTGAGTTCATCAGTGCCCGAGTTACCATTCCAGGTACTTTAGAGTGTGATGGGATTTGTAAAACCTAGGTAGTTTCTCCCATTTGAATTATTTTCCCAACTTTATGTTTTGAAAAATTTCAGATGTACACAAAACGAATGACCGAACGTCACAGATGTCTTTCATTCAGATCCACTGAGTGATATCATTTTACCATATTGCGTTATTTCTCTATACACATACATACCTCTTTCTGTTCGCACCGTATATATTTATGTATAAACATATATACTTCAGTACAAATCTCCTAAAAGAAGAGCATTCTGTGTAATTACAACATCAGGGTCATAACCAAGAATTTTCACTTGATGTAGTTATTAATTAGCCATAGTCCATATTCAAATTTTCCCCATTGTCTCCATAATGTCCTTTGTAACTGTTTGTCTTTTTGTCAATTTGTTTGTTTTGGATCCAGGATCCAATTAAGTATTGTGCATTTCATTTAGTTGGTCTTTTTAGTCTGATTTAGCCTAGAACAGCGTCATCTTTCCTTGCCTTTTCCTTCCTCCTCTTCTTCCCTTTCTGACATTTTTGAATGAATTAGGCCCGTTGTTTTGTAGAATGTCTCACTCTCTGGATTTTTCTGGTAGTTTCCCCATTATTAGAATCAGGATAAGCATTTGTTTTTACCAGAATACCACACTCTTGATGTTACATCTTTCCCACAGCAGCACATAATGAGACTCCCAAGTTTGTCTATTCTTGGTGATGCCCTGGCTGATCACGTGGTTAAGGTAGTGTGTAAGCTTATATGAGATTTCTTTATTGTAAAAGTACCCTTTTCTCATTGTAATTAGTACATAGTTTATAGGATGATACTTGGACACTGTGTGACTATCCTGTTTCCCAAAAACTCTTGACCGGTGGTTTTAGCAACCACTGATGATCCTTGCCTGAATCAGTTACTACATTCGTGGCTTAAAAATGGTGATCTGAGGGGTGCATGGGTGACTCGGTCATTAGGCATCTGCCTTTAGGCTCAGGTCATGATCCCAGGGTCCTGGGATTGAGCCCCCCATCGGGCTCTCTGCTTGACAGGAAGCCTGCTTCTCCCTCTCCCGCTCCCCCTGCTTGTGTTCCTGCTCTCTCTCTCTCTCTCTGTCAAATGAATAAATATAATCTTTTTTAAAATAGTTACAATTAAATAAGAATGGTGCTCTGATTTATCATTCCTTGTACACTTGATTAGCTGACACTTCTGTAGAGCAGGGTACCGCTGCGGTACCTCTTGAGTACCACTGCGGATTCATGGAATGCTTTTGTAATTCAGTCTGTCAGTCCTGTATAATTGTCCCAAATTTGGCCAGTGGGAGCTCCTTCTAGATAGTTCTGTGTCTTTCCCACTTGACCCCATTTGTGTTTGAGCACTTCCTTGCTTTTCTGGGACAATAAGATGTCCAGGCTTATCTTGTACTTTTCACTGCCACTCGAATTGAACTTAGCTGTTTCTCCACAGATCCCTGTTTTTCTTTTTGTGCAGAATGGCGTTTAGAAATCAAGATTTGTGCGCTAGGCATGCATTTTGCTTCTGAGGTCCTTTGTCTCTGGCCCTGGTTTTTCACCAGAGGTGCACATTCGGCATTGTGCTTTGTGAAAATCCACTTGCCTGGGCACCAGATAAGTCATCAGTAGATTGCAGCGAGGCCCCCAACATCTGTAAATTCTAAAAAACATCACTAGAGATTCTGATTAAATGCAAGTGTTGACAGTTACGCTCATTTAAATGATCGTCACATTTCTGCCCTGCCTCAGCCAAATTACTCTGAGATTCGTGATGAGCATTTAGTGTATTCCCAGACTCTTCACTAGCAGGTTATAGCAGTCTCTGGCTTACTCTAGCAGGTAGCTAATTAAGTCCTTTTTGTATGGATTTCACATCGGACAACCTCATTTGCTTTACCCCAGAGAGTGTCTTTCTATCTCCCATTGTGCCGGATCCCCAGGAGGCACACTCAAGTGCCTCCTTTGTTGGAGGTATTGGGTGGAGGGGGGTAACAAAGACACATTTTAAATTTCGGCTTTGATGAACTTACCCAGAATTGTGCAATTAGAAAATTTAGGATGGAGCTCTTTAAATTTCAGCACGGATGTAAGTTTTGAGGTTTACAGGTTGCTTTTGTCTTTATTATTATATCTTGTGGTGCCCAGACCCTCTAAAGGTTCTTAATCCTGCCCCAGGTCACACACACTCTCCCCTCCCCTCTCAGCAGCAGATTCTTGAAAGTAATGATCTAGCTTTGAAACCTTCACCGTGTTTCTCCTGTAGACTGGTGATGATTACTTTCCCATGAACCCTAACCGATGCAAGCTTTTGTCTGTAATAGACTTAGAAAGGAAGTCTGCTGTCCTAGGGTAGTGATTTATAATCTTTTGGGGTAGGAGGGGTCATGTGTGGATTCCATTGAGAATACAATGAAAGCTAAAGACCCAATCAGGAAAATTCACAAAAACGTATATCACCAGTGTTCCATCGCATTTCGAGAAGTCCGTTAACTCCCTAGAAGGTCTGTTTAGGAGCTCCCAGCCTGGATCCTATGCAAACTGACCATTCTGCCCAGCAGATGGGAGCTCAGAGTGTCTGAGTTCGGCGGAGCAGATGGAGTCCGAGGACATGCTGAGCGCCTTAGGCTGGAGCCGAGAAGACAGGCCGAGGCCGAACTCCAAGACTGCAGGCAGTGCCTTCCCCGCGCTGTCCCCGATGGTCGTCATGAAGAATGTGCTGGTCAAACAGGTGAGGGGGAATACTCTTTCCTGCTGTGTCGCCCATTAGAGTTTCTGGGCTCCCTGGGTATGGTCCCTCTTTCTCTCCGTCAAGGAGAGATTTTAGAAGCAGACCGTGGGAACCACACTGATGTGTGCTTCTGTCCCGGGGACAGTGGTTCCAGAAGGACTATAATCCTTCAGCAGTAATCATGACCTGTGTTCCCATTTTCCAGACAGTTGGATTACTTTATTTCTGTATTCCCGGTTTGTCCAGAGGGACCCCAGAATTCTTTAGTCATGAATAAAGGAACGAAGCAGAAATGTCGTAACTTCCACAGTGCATTCTAACTTATGGCAGAAGTGAGGGTAGAAACAAAAGAATCTCTTTTTAATTTGAGTTGCCCTTGAATTGAGGGATGTAGGATATATTTGTTTGTTTGAGCAGTAGAGGCAATTGCCATGTTCTCTCAAAGCCATGTCATCAGTGAGAAAGCAGCTCTTTGGTTTGGGGATGGCTGTCCCAGTAGGGTCCACACAGCATTGTTGTGGAATTGAAAAATACCCTGTTTGGGGCTTTATTACATAACTACGCATATGACATGATTATGGTCTGGATATGAAAGAAGAGATTTAGAAATGAAAATGTAAGCTCAGCTCAGTGTTTGAAACAGAGAATTCAATCACATGAACTTGGCTGAAGAACATTTAACCTTACCCTTCTTTGCTCTAAAGTGTATCAGTTCTCGCGTGGGTCCACTGCCGAGGCTGCTCGTAGCTGGTGAAGTTGGAAATCTGGCTCCACATTGTTGACCTTCCCACCTTACGTGGAAGAACCTGGCGAGAGCCTGACAGGAAACCCTAAGATCTGAACTGTTCACCTCGTTATTACAGAGGAACACAAACTGATTTTCACCAAGGCAACCTAGTGACTTGGGGGGAAGAACTAAAAATTTGAAGATTTTTCCTTGGCAGATCACATCTCAGCTGGAAGCTTCGTTGTCCTTATTGAAACAAAGAGGAAATAAAGGCACGAGATGGAGGCCAGATGAGATTGTGCAGGCCCCCCCAGTGCCGCTTGCTCCTTGGGTTTTGTGGTTTTGTTTTTTTTTTTTTTCCTCCCCGCCTTCCTCTCCTGCTCCCTTCTCGCTCTTGTGTGTCTGTGTTTATGTGCCTTCTTTGTTGTAGGCGAGGCTGGCAGCTCCCGAGGGCTGAGCAGCCCGCGGTTGAGGAGTGAGTAGGCTTTTCCAGCAGAGCGGCATTCTTCAGGACAAAGACCTCCGGGAAGGAAGGCAGCTGGCCTCCGTCAGGAGCTTGGAGGCTCCGGGGCAGGCTGACCTAGAGGACCAGTCTAGGAGTTTTGTTTTGTGTTTTCACACGTGCTTGAGTCCAGCGCATCCCAAAATTAAAATAATTGTACACTTAAAAAATCTCTGCATATTGTGTAATGCCTTGATTATTGCTGCTTGCTTTTAGGTATTTGTTTTGTGAGAGTCTGATTCCCTCCCTGCCACCGGACCATGTGATCTTGCACATCATTACTTAACCACCGTGGACGTCAGTTTGCTCATCTTTAACATGAACGGTTTATGTGAAATGATTCTGAGATCCCATCCAAGCCGAAAATCTTGTCCCGTACTCCCTCCGATGATTTCAGTGTGAATAATACATCGTCAAACCTAATAATTAGAACAAATAAGTATCTATGAGGGTAGTGGGCATACAGCCACATTAGGAAGAACAATCCACTGAAATCATCTTGGGAGAGTGGTCAGTTAGATAGTTTCTGGATCCCTTTGCCTCGTAGGTCTTGTCCTTATGGCATACGTGACTAGGGGGATAGCCCGAAGGTTTGCTCCTGAGTGGGCCAGGCTGATCTCTACTTCAAAAGACCTCTAATTCTGGACCTCTGACAAGGGAGCGTGGTTGCTAGGCTTGGCCCTGCTTGTTATGCACACCCCAGGGTGTGTTCAAGCACCAACCGGACTCCAGAATGGATTCTCCGGGTCATCCTAGCCTCTGTACAGATGAACTGTAGTTAAACTTGGCTTAAAGTTCCTAGCCAGGCATCCAGGAAGCTGAAATGGGTGCAACATGGTGTGCAGGTGTGGGAAGAGAGTCCGTAGCTTTCTTCAGATAAATGGCTCCACCAGGGATGAGAACCTCCATTGGGTTCTCTCTTCCTAGCCTCATCTACACCTGTATCTTTGAGAACTCGTTGGAACTGGACTGGCTTTTAAATATTGGGGACAAGTAGCCATGCCCTTCTTTATTAGACTTCCATCTGAATCAGTACTTTAAGAATAAAAATGTTTAATCGAGGAGTAACATAACAGAAGCTGAGTAGTGAATGGTTAGAATGGGTTTTAGAGTCAGACCGAGGATAGAATCCTAGCCCCATCACTTAGTAGCTTAGAGGCTTAAAGCAAGTTATTTCTACTTTCTGAGCTTCCATTTCTTATTTATGAGAGGAAACAGTAACTCCACATGGGCATTAGGGAGATGAACTGAGAGCACCCACATAAACCATCACACGCAGTGCCCCCCCCCAGAGTAAGTGCCACGTAAGCACTGTTCTCTTGACTGGCTTTCTGGTTACGGGGCGTCACCGACTTAAAAACAGGGGCCCCGACAATATGTACCGCTCGAATCAAAAGTCATTTTCAGGTGAAAGAGGTCCCAGATATAACTAAGTGCAGACAGACTTTGGTGTGAAGACACATTTGTAGTCTTGAGATGAGCACGTTTTAACTTACGTCAGGACCTCAACTGTCCATATTTTCATGCCTCCGTTGTGACCTTAACCCTGTCATTACTTCACCTCCCTACAATTTCTCTTTCTGAGGGATAACGCTTGAATAAAAATAAAGGAGTTCCTCCAGGTTTCCCTTAAGAAAGGTTCAAAAGAAAACAAAACCCAAACCGCTGATCTCAGACTCAGATGGATTTTCAGGCCACTTTCCCAGTCATGTTCTTGAGAAGGGCTCCCCCGAATGCGGGGGAAGCTGCGTCCCTGACGGGAGCTTCCAGCGCCTCTCCTCTCGGCAGGTAACGGCAGCGCGCTGCTCTCCTCCTCTGTCTGCAGGGCGGCAGCTCCTCCCAGCTCCAGTCGTGGACCGTCCAGCCGTCCTTCGAAGTGATCTCGGCGCAGCCACAGCTCCTGTTCCTCCATCCGCCCGTGCCGTCTCCCGTGAGCCCGTGTCACGCCAGCGAGAAGAAGTCGGACTCCAGGAACTACTTGCCCATTCTAAATTCTTACACCAAAATCGCCCCCCACCCAGGCAAGAGGGGCCTTTCCCTCAGCCCAGAAGAAAGAGGAGAAAGCGGGATGCAGAAGAAAGTCTGTGCCGAGAGACTTGGGCCGAGCTCATCTTCCAGCGAGCCCACCAAGCCCGGCGCCGTGCCCCCCAGCCCCCCGGCGCCGGCACCGTCCGGCGCCAAGCTTGCCGAGGACTCCGCTCTGCAGGGCGTGCCCTCTCTGGTGGCCGGTGGAAGCCCCCAGACTCTTCAGCCGGTGTCCAGCAGCCACGTGGCTAAAGCCCCCAGCCTGACCTTTGCTTCCCCCGCCAGTCCCGTCTGCGCCGCAGACAGCACGCTGCACGGCTTCGAGAGCAGCTCCCCGCTCTCGCCGCTGGCCGCCAGCTACAGCTCGCCCCTGTGGGCCGCCGAGCACCTCTGCCGCAGCCCCGAGCTCTTGGCCGCCGAGCAGCGGCAGAGCAAGCACAGGCGCTTCCAGAATACCCTGGTCGTGCTCCACAAGTCCGGCCTGCTGGAGATCACGCTGAAAACCAAGGAGCTGATTCGTCAGAACCAGGCGACTCAGGCGGAGCTAGACCAGCTGAAGGAGCAGACCCAGCTGTTCATCGAGGCTGCCAAGAGCAGGGCTCCTCAGGCCTGGGCCAAGCTGCAGGCGTCTTTAACCCCGGGGTCTAGGCACACCGGCAGTGACCTGGAAGCGTTCTCCGACCACCCAGACATGTAACCCAGAAGGCATATTTTCCTCTGACTTGAGTGGTTCTGTTTAACTCTGGCTGTTTCTACTCCTGTCTCCCACAGCTTATGTAAGAGCCTTTCCTTCTGCACTTGGACCGTTGGGCGGCTCACTTAGGAAGCCACATGCCAATACCTGGCCGCCGTCTTAACCTGTGGTCTGTGCACGGTTTGCACACGTCTCCGTTCCTCTGAGGACCTCAGGTTCTGAGCGCCCCGAATCCCCTTTCCTTAGGCTGCAGGCGCTTAGATGGGTCCCGGGGCAAAGCAGGAGAGATGGCTGTGTGGGGCTCTCACGGCTGTCACCGCCCTCCATCCCACGCACTCACTGCCATCAAGGGTACAGTGACAGGGAGGAGCACGCAGAGTGACACCTGTCAAGCCAGGGAGTAGGTGACAGAAGGATCCCTTTGTGGAGCTTCCCTCGAATGTCTTAGTCACAGAGAGAAAGAGGAGGCGAGCTGGCGCTCCACGAGGCATCGTGCCATCTGGGCAGACGCTGAAGTGGCGCCGGCACAGGTTGGGCTGAGGGTGCACGTGCTTACCCACGTGACGCTCTGTCTTCCCAAACTGGAAAGTCAAGGGGAAGAGGGTCGCACCAGTGAACTCTTACACTTTAATCACAAGCCAGATTTCTCCTCACTTAAACTGGTAGGCAAAATACTTCAGATTTTTAAAGTATGGAATGGATTCAGTACCATCTGGAATTATAATTGCGGAATTGCTTTTTTGACTTAGCCTCTGAAGAAAGTAGACGTGGCCAGCATCTCTTGGTTGGGAGTTGGAGGATTCTGGAAATATATGCTTCCCTCCCCCCTTCTTTTGAAACAATGCAACCTGTTTTATGTGCGAAAATCTCAAAAGATAGCTTCGTGGCTTCTGAGAATGTATGTAAGTTAACTCTCTGCTGCCACTTTTTTATCCCCTTTTGTTTTTGTAAAAGAGGAAAGGAGTGATTACTAAGCTTGATTGACTTTGAATTAAAACCATCCTGAGGTCCTGACGTTGAAGTGCCCAAAACGTTGGAAACCACTCTTCGCACTGATTGTGTTTTCCTCTCCCAAGTTTTCATTTGTCGCATGTCACAGTGACGTGGAGCACTTGGGGGGCAGAGTCTTCTGTGTTTCCTTCGTGCACTGGATGTCGGCAGCAAAGCCAGAGGTGCGGGGTTGGTTATTTGAAGCTCATCTAGAAATGGAGGGTGTGATGCAATTTCCAGGTGAGACCGATTCTTTGAGCTTCGTGGTAAAGGTAAATGGGATTTCTAAATAGTACCACTTCAGACTTCTTATCTCATTGAAGTCTCATTTAAAAATTTCATCCTCTTGAAAATCTCTGTAGAGATTACCTTAGTAAGAAATTCTGTATGACCAGCTTCACATTTTCTGCGAAGAAAAAGGTTCTTGAAGTTTCACCAAGGCCAGAAACTAAGCTCACATTTACCTGGTAGTTATAACTGTCACATAGTTTTTAAATTTCACGGCATCAGATTGCCCACACTTTGTTATTAAACACGAATGACTTAGATACGACCCGTTTAGAAATAGCTTGGTAAAATCCCTGCACTCTCCTGATCAGTGCAGAATTATTACCTGCCATTTGCTTCCTGAAGGAGTTTCAAGATCCCAGCAAATGTGTCTTTAAGCAGACTCTCAGCTCCTCTGAATATTTCCCTCTTGGCCCGCTCCCTTTGCCTCCCCTGAATCCGTGTGGTGCTACGACAGCTCTGTTCTGTGCACCATGCGAGGAAGCTTCCTTTTTGGCAGAAAGTGCTTGGCAGCAAAGATAGAGACAGGTGCCTTCAGAACAGCCTGGGCGCCAGTCATGAGTCTTACTGAGTGTCAAAAATCTGAACAGACTTGCTGAGAACCAAATTCATTCCATCGGAAAAACCCTCTGTGGAGCCATCAGCCTCTTGGACTCCTCTTCCTAGACGAAGATTTGCATTTCCCTTCCTGTTATGGGGAAAGATGATGAAAGCTACCACTGATCCGCACTGCTGAGCGGCAGGGGGAAGCAGCAGCTCCCCGGCCTTTCCCTGATCGTGTGACTTCATGCTGGAAGTCTCTCTAGGCCGTTAGCATGGGCGTTCTTTCCCTCGTGGAGCTGTAAGCAGATGGAGCCAAATAGGGAAGCTAGTTCTCGGAAGGCGAGGTCCACTGAGGCTCCCAGACACTTGGAGCCAGATGCCAGATCGGCACACGGAGGAACCTCGGAGTAGACCCCAAGGATCTCCGTTGGTTGCACAAGGCTGTAAGTAGTGATGGTCTTAGCGGGCGTGATCTGATCTGGTGTGAGGTATTGGGGCAGAGCTGCCGTCTTCTGAGAGTGGGAAGCGATTCTTAGTTGAGACCAACACTTACAAAGAACTTTTGGCAGATTTTGTTGGCAGGGGTGAGACACGTCTAGAAAAAGCTGCTGATGGGACTGGTTATGGGAACGGAGTTTAATAACATTTGTAATTTATTACACTCGTGGCTTTTTATTGACTATCATATTGTCTGACTTGACTATGATTCCTTCAACAGAAAAGTAACTCTCGTGCATATATTGAAGTGTTTTTCCTGCTATGAATTCTTTAGGGTAGAGATTTATTTACCAAATGTGAATTCTTTTGAGGAAGAACGAAGTTTTTGTAGAAATCGACTGTGAAATGTCAGAGAAAAATAAAAGTCACTTACTTGAAAACTAGTTGGCCTTTTTGGTTTATAAGTGCTTGAAAATACTAAGTGAAATCTAGAGTAAGTTCAGTCGACCCTTGAATAGCATGGGTTTGAAGGGATCCACTTATCCATGGATATCTTTTGATAAGGATGGTACAGTGCTACACATGTCGCTTCCTTATGGTTTTCGTAACATTTCCGCCAGCTTATGTCATTGTAAGAATGCAGTACATCATACATAGAACGTATAAAATAGGTGTTCATTGATTGTTTATGCTACCGGTAAGGCTTCTGGTCAACAGTAGGCTTTTCAGTATTTAAGGTTTTGGGGAGTCAGTCCAAACCTATATGTGGATTTTTGGCTGTGGGGTGTCGTGTTGTTCGAGGCTCAACTGCATTTGAATTAAGTTTCAGACGTGTACTCAGGTCACTTGGGAATGTTGGGATTAGATCCTAAACCGGTGTGGACTTGAAATGCAGGCAATCTTAAGGCAAATGAATAGTCCAGTATTCCCTGGCGTCTCGGAGGTTTATATTGGGCGGGTTGGGAGGACTGAGAGTCTGATACAATCCAATGATTTCTTTCTTCTGATCTGACACTTTCACAAGTGTCAAAACTACGGTTGTCTGCTGACATAAACTAACGCCACATTAGATGAAGTTCTTCCTGCCCCGGAGGTCCTTAGCGAGTACGACTCCGGGCCTCCCTCCTTGCTTCTTAGAGTAGATTCCTAGTGCTCTGCGCTTCGTTGCTCCCCAAGGCCAGTCCAGCTGCCCCTCCCCAGATTTTTAGGACACTGGAAAAATAAAAGCTTATCCTCATGTAAAGACCTAGGGGGTTGCCAGAGTCTAATTCTCACAGCATTATTTCTGTCCTACATAATTTTCTAAGTAACTTTAGAATGTATGGCTGTACGACCACGTAAACGAAATGTCAAGATAGCTAGAGAAGGTCCCTCCTGAAATGGAGAACCATCTTCCATAAGAAGTGGCATTCAGAGAGGCAGACGACACAAAGTGGATCCTGAGAGATTAAGGTGAGCGGGGCTATTTGAGTTTGTGGCCCCCACCCCTTGGTGAGGGTCCTGTACGGGGAAATACCTGTCCACCTAAGACGCCTGTTTGAGCCACCCGTGGACGGCATCACGGCAGATCGTAGCCTGGTGCGACGGGCTGGGTGGCTTTGGGTAAGTCCCCGAGCCTCTCTAGGCATTGCCCTCCTGGCTGCGTGGCGAAGGGTCAGAACTCGTTCTCCCCGAGGTTCGGCCCGCCCTCACCACTTGGGAGATCTCTAGCTGTTACAGGTGAGCCATAAAATGAACAGATTTAAAACAACCGGGCGTGTCTCCAAAGTAGGTCCCTCGTCCTCAGGTAAGATGATTTTAAAGTGTTCTGTCGGATTTTTAACTTCTGCGCGGCTCGAAGGGAAGCATTCTGCCAGTCCACACTGGTTTTGCCTTTCTTGTGATTGCCTGGGTGCCACTAATATGAATTTGCCAATTCCTATATAAAAGCCTGCTCTCAAAGAATTATGAGCCCCACAGGAGAATTGTTTGGGGTTAAATCACGCCCTTCCTACTCAGTTATCTGCAGACAGCTCCCTCCTTTCATCTGAACTGGAGGATAACTGGTTGTATATGTTGGACGGCATGTCAATTAGCTTGCATTTCAGTCCAGATTCTTCTCCCTGCCGACCAGGGAGGATGTTTCTGTGAGTGTTAGAAGGAGCCTCTTAGGTTGACTTAACATTATTTTTAAGGTAAATGGGCACAGACCATATAAATGAAGTCCTACTTTTTTTTTTTTTTTTTTTGGAAGATTTTGTTTTTTGTTAGCACGAACAAGGGGAGGGATAGAAGGAGAAAGAGAAGCAGGCTCCCCACTGAGCAGGGAGCCCAGTGCGGGGCTTGATCCTGGGGCCCCAGGATCACGACCTGATTTGAAGGCAGATACTCAACCAACTGAGTCACGCAGGCGCCCCTAGGTCCTGCTTTCTGAGGACTTGGTTCTGGTCCCAGGCTTCCGGGAACCACTAGCAAGCCCGCCGGAAGAGAGATGGAGATGCGGTCCTCCAGGATGACACAGCGCAAGCGGAAGGGTGGGAGAAAGGGGCAGCCGGAAGCAGCCTTTATCTCCGCAACCTCAATTTCCTTTATCACAGGGGGGAGTGATCCTTGCTGTCCACTTGGCATCCCGAAATTACGGTGAGGTGTGGAACAGCGATGTCTCTAAAGTGTTTTAAAACTGCTCCACACAGCGAGGCGGCCGCCTCGCACACACACCCAGCAACCCCTCTCAGTTTGTCATTTGCTTGGAATAGTGAAGACTGTCTTCTACCAAAATCTCTTTTCCACCTAAGGGGAAGACAGCACATATCAACCCAGCCTTTGACTGGTTTCCCGGAAGGAGGCATCCTGTGGGTCCCCGGTGTCCTGTGACCACTCTGGCCTCTTCCGCTCAGAACTCCTGCTTGGTTCTTACCGCACATGGCTTTCCCCCCTTCACTGCCCCCACCCCCCCAAGGACGGTTATGCAAGCCATTAGAGAATTATTTGGAAGAACAGTCTGTATGGCTCCTGCCTCAAACTACAGCAGCTGGAGAAGATGAGCAAGAGAGAGAAAAGCCTGTGGAGTAGGAAGTTAACGCAGCGAGTGGGCGGAAGCCGTTCGGGAGGGAAGGGGGCCTGAAACCTGGAAGCAGGATCCCGCGGCCGGCCCGTGTACAGGAATAATCAGTGTTTGGAGCCGGCCCTTCCGAGCGGCTGGGGAGCTGCCTTCAGTTTTCCTAACCCACTGTCCCTCAGAAATCGCAGGGACTTGGAGGAGGGCTCGCTACTTCTGGTAGCAGTCTCTGTAACAGGCGGGCGTCTGTGTTCCGGCCCCTGGCCCAAAGGCCTTTGACCGCTGCGGGGCAGATGGGAGCCTTTGGCCCAGAGCCCACCCTCCATTTGGGGCTAGGAACATGGCAGCTCCGGGGTCCAGGCTGAGAAGCCACCAGCCGCAAAACTCTAACTACCCCGCAAGCTGGCTGCAGTCACTCGTCTTTCCCCACCCCTTACACGAGTTCACAATCTGTCCCAAAGTCAAGGGAAGAAAAGACACTTAAAGATGCCCACAAATGAAAAGAGTTGCACCCTCAGTGGGCCCTGAACCAAATTCCACACACGCGGGAAAGCTCGGTCCCTGGAGCCCAGGGGTCCTAGCCCGCGCTGAATCCGCGCTGAATCCGGGCTCCCCTCTGCTCTCCAGCGAGGCTCCCGGGCTTCTCGCTGGTCGTCCCGCTACTCAGGAAACGCAAATGAGTGTTCACCTAAGCAAAACACACAGAGGAAAGGCAGTGAACCACCAAAACAAACATCCCAGGGCACCTACCGCTGACCTCGAAGGTCAGGCATGGTGTAGACAGCGGCTTTCATGGATGGTTTTCACGCTCCGGCGGGCCGAGGGGCCAGAATAACTTGAAGGGGAAAACCCTTTTCTAAAGTCTTTAAGGTGATCCTTGTCAAGTCGAGATATATTTGGAAGCTGTGCTTCAGTCTAGGCTGCTTTCATTCTTGCATTTTCAGAACATCGGTTATGCTGCGAAACCTTTAGTTAGGAAGTTACTGATATTGCTGGTTGTACCGGTCAGGTTGGCCACCATGGCAGGACCGGCTTCCTGGCCCCACCAACTGCCCGGGCCAAGGCGGTGTGGGAGCTCCCTCTCAGTCATAAATGCTTACCACGCTGATGTGTGTGTCTGTGTGTGTGTGTGTTTAATTGAGAGGAATAGGGCTCTGGGCCCTCCAGGGCCAGAAGCGAGCAGGTACCTGACAGCATCGGTCAGCCCCAGGGTAGTTCCCACTTTGGCAGAACTTTAAAAATCCTCAAACCTGGGGCGCCTGGGTGGCTCAGTGGGTTAAAGCCTCTGCCTTCGGCTCAGGTCATGATCCCAGGGTCCTGGGATCGAGCCCCGCATCAGGCTCTCTGCTCAGCAGAGAGCCTGCTTCCCCCTCTCTCTCTGCCTGCCTCTCTGCCTGCTTGTGATCTCTCTCTCTGTGTCAAGTAAATAAATAAAATCTTTAAAAAAAAAATCCTCAAACCTGGGGTCTTCCCTGCTCCATTTGCCACTCCTCCTCCTCCTCCTCGCTCCCCCCAAATCTGTATTCTTCTCAAAGCCTGATCATTTCTACTGCTCCTAAAAGTTTTCATGACTCCTGAAGCTTACCCAAGACATGGTCATTGTTTCTTCAGAGTAACAAATACATAATGCTGTCCCCGGTGCTGGCCTAGTTGAGGGTGAGTGCTCGCTTCGGCAGCACATATACTAAAATTGGCCTAGTTGAGGGTGGTAAGTAAAACAGACATGGGCTCTACCGATATTCTCGTGGGAGGGTGGCAATGACCATCGACTAGTCAGTCACCCCTTGGGTAGTTTGGGGTCACTAGGTCTTACACATCCAAAGTTGGGTATGTAAGTCCGGGCAAGGTGATATGTCCTACTCGCTTCTCCTTTTACTTTCACGATTACCATTTTGATAACCTTTTGGTTTAGCATTCAAGGGTCCTTAGTGGTAAACTACTAGTTGAGAACAGAAGTGTTGATATAGGCATAATGTACTAGTTCAGTTCTCCCCAACACCTGGGCACTCTAGCAGAAAGCTCGCACAAGTGGGTTACCTGTTTGGTGACTCGCCTTCAGACTTTATTTATTTATTTTTTTAAGGATTTTATTTATTTATTTATTTTATTATTTATTTGACAAAGAGAGAAAGCAGAAGCAGGCAGTGGCAGGCAGAGGGAGAGGAAGAAGCAGGCTCCCCGCTGAGCAGAGAGCCCGATGCGGGGCTCATGAGCTGAGCCGAAGGCAGACGCTTCACCAACTGAACCATCTAGGCGCCCCAGACTTTTTTTTTTTTTAAGATTTTATGTATTTATTAAAGAGAGAGAGAGAGAGCACGAGCGGGGAGGAGAAGCAGAGAGGGAAAAGTAGGCTCCGTGCTGAGCAGGGAGCCTGACTCAGGACTCAGTCCCACGATCCTGAGATCATGACCTGAGCCAAAGGCAGACACTTAACCAACTAAGCCATCCAGATGCTCCAGACTTTTTTTTTTTTTTTTAAGATTTATCTATTTATCTGAGAGAGCGAGCGAGCTGGAGGAGGGCAGAGGGAGAGAAAGAATCACAAGCAGATTCCTGGCCGAGAGCAAAGGCCAACCCGGGGCTCAATCTCACAAACCGGAGATCACGACCTGAGCAGAAATCAAGAGTCAGATGCTTGACAGACTGAGCCACCCAGGCACCCCTGGGTGCTTTTTTTTTTTAATTGAAGTATAATTGACATACAATATCATGCTAGTTTCTGGTGTACATCATAGTGATTCGACATTTTTATACATTATGAAATGATCCCCACGATGAGCGTAGTTACCATCTGTCGCCGTGTTCCCAGACTTCTGAGCTCACCCACGATGGCACCTGCATCAGCGTTCCGCCAGCTGCAGCCGGCAGGAACAGCTGCGCCACCCCAAGCCTGAGCACCTTCCGAAGGTCTGCGCCGTAGGCTTCTCGCTTGCCCCGCCCTAGCGCTGGCCCGGCAGCACCGAGCACTTCTGAAGGCCCGGGGCCTACAGCAAGACGCATGAGGCCCGGGCCCTGGAGCCCTCAGAGCTGAGCGGGGAGACGGGACTCCCGGGGAAAGCAGCAGCACGGGGGTGCGGCCTGCTGCCCAAGGCCGCCTGCAGACCAGAGCCCAGGAGCTCTCCAAGGCGTCGCTGGAAAGGAACTCTAGGTGAGTTGAGATTTGAGCCCAGCCTTGACATAATGTGCATCTTGGATGGGCTGAGAGTAAGGTGTCAGCGAAGGACAGAGCATGAATAGAGGCGTCACGGTGGGATGGAAGTATCATGGCTTTGGGTCTGGACCCAGTTGGTTTCTATATGATCCTAGCAAGTTAGATGACCTCTCCGGGCTTTGTTTCCTCATGTGTTCGGTTACTATCTCCTCTCAAAGATGATTGCGCTGTGATGTACGAAGTATCTAGTAAGGTGGCCCCGCATGGCGGGTGCTCGATAAACAGTAATCATAAGATTGTTAACTGCAGCGGAAACCTGCAGTTCCAGGAGTGAGGACAGGCCCAGCTGGGCTGGCCCTGGTTCAAGGTCAGCCTTTCACTTTGTACTTACAGGCAGCCGCAGCAAACCAGCCCAGCTCCCGGCCGGCTGCCCTCGCCCTGCTGCACCCAGCACCGAGCCCCTCCTTAAGTACACACCCAGCAGAGTCCTTGGCAAACACGCTCTCCCCAGCCTGTCCCAAGCCTCACCCCTGCTCAGGGCCACGGGGAGCCAGAGAGGAGTCTGGAGTATTGATGGTCGGCCCTACCCTCACCGGGATCCTTAATCTCACACCTGGCCCAGCCTCCTGGCTGGTGAGGCAGCCTCCAGGCTCACCTACACTCTACCCTCCACACCTGCCCCCCCGTTGCTCCCACTACTGCCCTCCCCAGGCACTTTCGCGGCAGTGGCCCTCTAGCCATGGCTGCACAGTGGCAGCCTCTGGGGAGTTTTTGAAAATCCAGATGCCCAGGCCACACCCCAGACGAATTCTATGAGTCTCCAGGAGGTAGGACCTAGCCCTCCATCCCCATCAGGAACTGGTAAAGCTCCTCAGGTGATCGCACACGCGCAGACAAGGCTGGGACTGCTAAGGGACTCCCCATGGCGGGACTGATGTTGGGACTGGGGGTGGTGGGGAGGAGGGGCTGGCGCGTGTACTAGCATGGGACTAAGGAGGGGCTCCGGGCTGGGTGCAGCGGGCCGTTTGCGGCTCACTGCCTGTAAGTACAAAGTGAAAGGCTGACGGTGGACCCAGACCAGCTCAGCTGGCCGGCTGCTCACTTCTGGGGCACTCAGTGTGGTCTGGAGCGTGGCCATCGTCTGGGAGCCCGTCAGAAGGCAGAATCACAGGCCCAGCTGATTCAGGGTCTGCGTGTTCACAGGATTCCCAGGTGATACCCGCACATGGTCAGGTCTGAGAAGCACTGGCAACCAACCAGCGTTTACTCGATGCTCACGGTGGTCCAAGCTCATTTCCACCTCACGGCCTCAGCGATCAGCACCCTCTCTAGCAAGCAAGAAAAGGCCCACCATTCATTCAACACATCCTTACCTAGTGCCTCCCGGGAGAGAAGCTATGCACTCGGGGCTGGGTATCCAACCCCGGTTTCCCCTGCTGCCGAACAATTCACAGGCCCATGGGTGTGATGTCAGTGTCATGACTTACCAGCTGTGTGCTCCTGGGCTATCCTGGGCCTCTCTGATGTCCGGTTTCCTCGTGTGCAGATCTGGGCTGTGGTCGTGATTCAGCGAATTTCCCTAGGCCAAATACTCACCTCCCGCTCGCATTTAGTAGGAGCTCAAGAATGGTTGCTATTGTTACCAATAACAATACCACCAGGTGATAGGGAGGCGGTGCGGCGGAGGGACCTGTGCCAAGGTCGAGCCTGCGGGGGGGCGGGGCGCGGCAGGGATGACAGTGAGGTCGTGAGCGCTATGAACGTCCCAGGAAACGAGGCACCAGGGAGGGGGCGGGATGTGGACAAGGCTGCCCTGTCCTCGCACTCCCTGACTCTATTTCTCCGGACGAGTTTTGGGTCAGACCACTGTTAGCAGCATGAGTCTGAGCCCAGATCTCGCCCTTTTGCCCTCCGAAGCCCTGCGTGGCTCGGCGAGGCAAAACACTCAGCCGCCGGTCCTGTCCAGGGCTTGGTTTGCCCGGGTCCTCTCCCGCGCCCACCTTTGCGGTGGGAGCGCGGGCGCCTGGAGAGTCGGGCGTGCGGCCCGGCGGCGCCCCCTTCCGGCGGCGCCGAGTCACTGCAGCGGGTGCCGAGCCGCCCCTAGACTTACACGCGGGTCCTTGGCCCACCCGCTGGGGCCCTGGCGTGTGCGGGGGCCCGGGAAATCGGTTTAGGGGTTTCGTGTTCCTCGGAGCGCGCCACTGTTTCCTGTAATTTAATTTTCTTTCCTGAAAGCGTTGCTAATTAAATCCTTTCTCCTGCGAGCCGCCCGTCCCCTCCCCTGCTCCTCTGTTGATTAAACTACCCAGCACGAGCGCGGAAATTCTCCGCCGGGGCTGCGGGCGCTCAGGTGGAGGGACCTGGATGCTCGCTCACCTGGCCGCCCGCTCGGCGGCGTCACTTCTCGGGTCTCCTGGCTGCCTTTCCACCTGCACCAAGTGAGCCGTCCTTGCAGCCTGAGTAAAAGCGGGCACAGCCCTTCCCCTGCTGCTGGTGACCTCTGCTGGCTGGGAATCCATCAAAGTCCACCTCTGGTCATTTCACCTCCTCTGGTCCTTCCGACTCCGAATCCTACCTCTCGCCGCTTTTTCTCTTAAGTACTATTCCTGCCTTCTCCCGCACCATCCACAGCACAACAGGCTAGGCAGGTTGGCTAGCCGGCCCAGTGACTTGTGGAAGGGCATACAGCCTCTGTAGGGGATAGCTGGGACTAGACTCGGCTTTCCTGAAGCTTAGCCTCTCAGGAGTCACCAAGTCAGAAGCCTCCAGGGGCCAAACAGGAAAGGGAAGAGTGTGGGGTAGCTCCCTGTGGGATAGTGGGGAGGGGTGGGGTCTGTGGCAAAATAGAGTGGCTTGTCCCTTTGGAGGTCATTCAAACAATGTGCCCCATTGAAGGCTAAGCGTGTCCAATTCTTGGTTAAGTCTAAGAGTGAGTCCGGTGAGCGAGGATGGCAGTGACTTGCCCAGGGTGACAGGGACTCGGTGGCAGGACTACCGGGCACCCTGGCCTCGGTGTGGTGATCTAAGATGCCACTTCCTGGATGGGGAGATGCAGCCCCTGCTCAGTTCTGCCCACTGAGGCCTAGTTCCTGCCACTCCTCCTGCCCCATGCTGCGGAGAAGTGTCCCAGGCCCGCAGCCCTCCCGCTGCTCATGCAGGACCCCCTTCCCCTCAGAGTATGGGGGGACGCGTGCTCCCCTACTCTCTATCTGAAATCACCTATCCCCCTGAAATCCACATTTCTGGCCCAGTTCTCAGCTAGCTGCCAGGCACAGAAAGAAGGCAGCTCAAGCAAATCCCAGAATTTGAAAGGAGTTTGGGGGACCACTGCTATTTTAAGGAGATATTACCAGTGGAGATTTCAGGCATCACAAGCAGGCCAGGAAGGGGGCATTTGGGGACAGGGACTCGGGAAGAAGCCCACACAGGGGACTGCCTCCTCCCAGGAAGGCTTCACAGCCTGGTTCTCTGTGGCTCTCTGCTCAGGGTTCTGGGTCACTGCCCTGGTCCCTGCCTGCAGAGCTTTGTGGTGAGGTTGCCCTAATTGGGGGGAGGGGCATTCACATGGGATTCCACTTCACCAGCCATCCCTGCGGCCCCTCCCGAGGCCTCTCTTTTCCCATATGTCATAGATGAGCTTCGGCAGATGCTTTCCGCCTCGGAGACTGCTCCATTTTCAGGTCTTTGGAGGGCCCCCTGCTCTGGTCTCCAGGGGGTGGGTGTGGAGACGCGCCGGCTGTGTTCCGCCCCTTGGCAGCGTCTGGTCCCCTCCTGCAGGCACCCCGACACTGCCTGGGGGGAGCAGCAGCCCAGAAATGGCTCAGGCCTTTTTTCCCTGGCTAGACATCATCCTTGAGACCCGGGGCAGGGTCCTCAGCCTGGACTGTCCACAGATATCCACGAGTAGCCTCTGAAGAAGCTGCTTCATCCTGGGCAACTTGGCCATAATCATCGGTCTGGGAGGGACCAGATACACCTCAAGGTTCTCGGGGGCCTGGAGCCAGCCCGTTTTCTCGCACAGAGTCACCCTGAGCAGCTGGCTGTGAGCTCTCTGAAGGCAGAGGCTGTGCCTAATTCCTTTCTCTGTGCCCACCAGCGCCTCTTGCTAATAGGTGTTCCATACATAGGTTAAATGAACGAATCAGTCAATGAATTCATGAATGAAAACTTGACTGTTACTTGTCAGCAGGGAATTTATTGGATGTCCACAATAGTCCACAATACAAAGACAGTCTAGCGCCTGGGGTAAAAGGATAAACTCGGGAGCAGATAGCCTGAGTTCGAATCCCAGCTCTGGCACTTACCAGCTGCAAGGCCAATTTATATGACCTCTCTGGGCCTCAGTGTCTTTACCTGGAAAATAGGGGTAATGAATAAAGCGTACCTGGAGGGGTTGCTACGAGGAACAAATAGTTACTATAGGTAAAGGGTGTATGACAAGGGCCTGGCACGTAGGGAATGCTGAGTAAATGTTGGTCATTATTACTTATTATTACTCATGCATCAGTGATAGTGTCAGTGTCTATACCATCTGCTGGGTACTGGGGGAAACCAGAGGACTTCACCATTGCCACTCCTGCTCTCCCAGTTTCAGTTGGGAGCCAAAACCCATAGAGGAGGGAAGATTTCCCTGGGGGGGGAGACGAGTCAGGGCTAATGGAAGAGGCCTGTGGCGGCCACCAGGTGGCGGTGTGGAGAGAGGGTGTTGCAGAGGGCCGTGAAGGAAACAGGCCTCTCAGGTCAGGATGAGAGCCTTTACATCGGGGAAAGCTCACCGCTCTGCGTGAGCCCCTGGTAGTCATCTTGGTAGAAACAGCTTCCTTCTAACCCACTTCCGAAGTTGTATGGGAAGGAAAGAGGGATGGGGAGCTCTTCCCAGGGGCTCTTCTTTGAGCCCAAGGGTCTCTGATGTTCCAGTTGAGTTTTCCAACAGTTTTGAACTGAACCCCTGGGAAATGAATGTGACCCTCTGCCTTTGGTCTCCAACCCGGAGGACCCTGCTGATCATTAGAAAAACTAGACATCAGTTTGTGCTCGACTCTTCCAAGCAGGACAACCTGTAAAGGGATCAAAGGGAAGAGGCAGGTCTGTGGGGAACATGGCCTGAGGACTAACCTCTTCTCCAACTGTGATGGCAGGATGCTTACTCAGGCCCCCACCACTCCTAAATGGAGACTCACAATTCCCAGGAATCACATGGCATCCCTGCCCCTGCCCAGTCCCTCCTACCCCCACCCCCACCTATGGCCCTGCTTTCCTGTCTGGCAGCTCGTATTCATCCTATATGACCCTGACGTTGCCCCCTCTGGGAAGTCTTCCAGTCTACCCACCGAGTGAGTGCTCTCCTTCTGCAGTACCCTGTCCTTCTCCCTCATAACTGTCCGCAATTGGTCCTCTTCCCTGTGAGCTCTCCCAGGTCAGGTAATGGGTCTCACTCATCTTTGCATTCCTGGTTCCTGGCATCATGCCTGGCATGGAGTGGGCATCAGTGAATGTCTGAGGAATGAATGGGGGAGCTGGGCCAGCACCACCCACAGAGAGAGGAATGAGGACAGAAACAGAAATCAACGTCAGGAGCGACCAAGCTACCCCAGACCCCCCACCCCACTAACAGGCTTACCCTGGTTGGCGACCAGGTCCAAGGTTCTGCCTCATTTCTAACGTATCTCGGATAAGGCAGGAGCCATGTGTGCTAGCTCCCTGCCCAGCCCCTCCTTTTCTGCCCAGCAGGAGGAGCTGCCCTCCCCAGCATCCGGGAGAGCATGCCCAGAGGAGGGAGATGAGGGGAGTAATGAGGTTGGTTGCAGGATATTGTACCGTGGTGTGTGTGCATGGAGTGACAAGGACATGGAGTGACAAGGACAACCATATTCTTGGGAAAGGAGACTGGCTAAAAGATGTCTGCTGGGACCTACAGACTGGCTTCTTCATTATAGCAGGTGGGGACTCAGGTCTCCTCAAGGACTTGTGACCTCTATTGCCACAGGCAGATGGTTTCTCCCAGCTTTGGCAGCCAGAAGGTAGGGCTACATGGCATGATGTGCAGATTGCCCTGAATCTCTTCCTCCAACGTGAGGTTACAGAGTGGTTGGTTAAGACTGATACCATCAATCACCAACTAATGGGCCATTGACAGAGGTGAGCGATCCTGGTTACCTTGAACCCCGGGGTCATGATCTTCTCCCCGCTCCAGTGCTTCTGATGGCCTTTCCTTTGAAGTCACCTTGACCATCCTGTCTCAACCTTCAGGATCATCTCGGGCCCTCTCCCCCTGGACCCCTCCAAGTCATGCTCCATGTCTATGAAATGGCTCTGACACTTCCCTTCCTTACCAGCCCACAGCCAGTATTCCCACCCAAACCCTGGTTATGTCACCCTCAGCTCATAACAAATATCTCGTCTTGGGTGCTCCCCGCCTTCCAGTCCTCCCACCAAAGCCGCGCTTTCTGAAATCCAGCTCTAATCATGTAGCTTCCTTGCTCACAACCTGCAATGGTTCCCTTATCAACTTCACTCCAGGTCTCTCAGTTTGATATTCAAGGCCCCTCTGCTCAGGTCCCAACTTCTAGATTTAACTCCCTCTGCCTCTCTGTGGTGTCCCCTATGCTCACCGTCCCATGATCACTCCAAGGCTCCAGACCTGTTCCCTTTCCCTGGAAAGTCCCTCTTGTCCATCTCCTCCTGCTCAAATCTCACCCGCCCCTCCTGGCTCTGCAGTTCACGTGGAAGCTCCCTGGTCCTACAGCTGGGAGGGGCTCTCTTCCTCCTCTGGGCTCTCCCAGGAACCTCTCCGGGATGTGAATCCCTGGAGGATTGTCTCATCTGTCTTCCAGCCCCACAGTGTGCACAGAACAGAAGAGATGTGGAGTGAGCAAATGAGCACAAAATCTAAGCATTCGTTTGGTCAATATTTACTGAGTACCTACCATGTGCCTCACCCCTGCTAGGCATTCAGGATACAATGGTGAAAAGGCAAGAGTGTCTGGCCTGTGGAGTGTAGACAGCCCATGCTCTAGAATGTGCTGAAGATTAGCCACACCTCCATTCATCCCCCCCCCCCCGCCCCAGTATACCTAGGGTCTGCCTTCTTGTTTGCTCATTGGCATGTATACAGGGAATGCAGACCCATATACAACAATGGCCTTGGCTGAAGGTTCTTCACCAGCCCAAGCGGAACTAGCACTTTGTAGTTATGTCCTCCACTAGTCTAGGCCTGCTTGTCTTTAGGATGCATCAGACGTCATGCTCGTTCACCTGCTCGGGGACCACTCCCTCCCTGCAGGGCCCAACCCCCCTCCGCTGCCCCCAGGACTGGGTAGCCCAAAGTGTCCAAGAGGTCCAGGACCCTGGCTGACCCTCAAGGTGGTCAGCTCTGGCTGTGATGGAGAACCAGGTGGCTTCTCCGCTTCATTCTCTCCCCACCTGTCCTCTGACCTGGGAAGGGGTGGGAGAGGAAGAGGAGTGGAAGAAAGTGGAGGAAAGCTCCCAAGTTAGCCATTCTACCCCTGGTCCCTGGTACCACAGATCCCAGCACAAAGACCGGCTACCAACCCCGGGGTAGTACATATTTACCAACCACACGGCACAATCCTGCTCGCTGACAAAGGACACCGGCTGATGGGCTGGAGCAGGATCCCGGGGTTCCATGCAGATACAGGCATTGCCCTTTTCATCACTGGATTCTGAGCCAGGGCCTTGAGGGGAGGCGCAGGAGCAGCTGGGGCAGCGGGGCTAGGGGGTTACTCGGGGAGTCTGGACAATGGCTATTTACCTACTAGAACAGGAGTATTTTTAATACTTAGCTTAAGTATTTCAACAGCTATCATGACTGTGTCGGTGCATTCCAGCCATGCCAGCCCCACTACCAGCCACAGCGCCCGTGCGATTACATCAAATCCAATTTACCACCACATATTTTATTGATGCTCTTCATCAACGACACAGGGCCATATGTACAAGTGCTACCCTAGTCCCACACTTGGCAGCCTCCCCACATCACCGCCCACTGACCCGTCTGCCAGGAGTCAAACCCTGCAGGTCTCCCTTTTATTTCCTTTCCTCATGTCAAGCCTCACTTTGCTGAGCCTCCAGGCGGCTGGGAACGGCATGGCTAGCTTCCCAGCTTGAGCTCTGGGGTTGGGAGAGAGCCAAGGCTTGGATTCCCCAGGGCCTCTCTTCCTGCCCCTTCCACTCCCACTGTTGAAGTATGGACAGAACTGAGGGTGAAGATGCTCCCCAGTGACCCTTCCATCCAGCCAGCCTGGGCTCCTCTTTAGCCTTCTCTGCAGATATCCTTCCCTTCCAAGTGACCTGCCCGACTGACGCCAAGATGACAGAATAACCATTTTCAAGGGGTGGCAGTCAGTGCATGGGGGCAGTGACAAGATGTCCCCGATGGCAGAGATCTTGTTGTTTTGTTCGTCATTGTTTGTTTGTTTCAAGTTTTTATTTGAATTCCAGTTAGTTAACATATAGTGTAGTATTAGTTTCAGGAGTAGAATTTAGTGATTCATCACTTACATGTAACACCCAGTGCTCATCACAACAAGTGTGTCTTGTTCATCATTGTGTACCAGTGCCTGGAGGAGACTTGGCACATAGTTAGCACTCAGAAAATATATGTATGAATGAATGAATCAATGAATGAATCAATGAATGAATATAGGAGGGAGTATGAGCCGGGGTGCCATTTCTACATTATCCCTGCAGGGGGCGTGAAGGCGGGACCAAGGTAAAGTCCTCCTGGACTCTGCTCAGGAACTCAGGGTGTTGTGTGGCAATGCTCAGGGTTGCCGTGGACACCGAAGGGTGCGGGGGGCTTCAGCCCTGCTCTCTGCATGAATGGCAGACTGGCCTTAGGATTCAGTCAGAAGGGGCACTTGTGTTGTCCGAACTCCCAAATATGCTCCAGAGACTTGACCCTCTGAGTCCCAGAACACACAGCTGTGCCCCTGTCCAGAGCCAATTAGATAAGCAGGGCTGGTTTTGTAACCGCACCCCTATATTCTGGTCTCCCCCATTCCTGAGCTTCAACTCTCCCCATCTCATCTCTCAGAGCACAGCATGACCTTCCAGCATCCCCACGACTGCCCCTACCTGCCCCTGACACTGCTTCATCTCCCTTTCCTCAAATGCCAACCCCCTCAACTAGCATTAATACTCAGGTTGTCCTGTCTCTCCAGAGGCTCCCTCCTCGGTAGCTAGGTAGGGTCCTGGAAATTTGCATTATGATTTCCAGACCTTCCATGCCTGTTCCCCCCTTCATGAAAGCAAATAGTTCACAGGCATTGCTATAGTTCTTGCCTCTGGATCAGCAATCACGAAGATGATGCTAGAATCTTGGGGGTGGGAAAGGATCTTCCCTTTCCTGACCCTGTGCAGAAATTCTTTCCATGGCATGCCTGCCAGATGACTGGCCAGGCCCTGCTGGAATACCTCCAGTGGGGCACTCTTTACTTCCCCAGGCAGCCATTCAAACACTGAACAGCTTTAGCTGCTAGAACGTCCTTCAGAAATGAACCCACTTGTTCCTCTCATTCTCATTCCCCAACTATCCCAGTGCCAATCTGTGTGTGACCTCTCTCCTCCCCTCCCCTAAGCATTCTCCTCACCATCTCTCCCCCGCCCTCTCTCACATGCATACACATACATGTCCCCTTCTGTATGGTTATGCAGTCACATGCTTCTCTCATTTGTCAGTACTTCTCCTTTCCTTCTTTCTTGCCTCCTCAGCACCTAGCAAAGACCCAGAGACTGGAGATCAAGGTGGGGAAACCTGGAAGAGTGCCAGGGAAAGGAAGCATCCAGACAGGTCCCCAACTGGGTTGGGGTAGCCGGCTGGGGCAGACTGGACAGGGGACAGCACCTGGAAATCCCTGGCCATTAGCTGCTGTCTCCCAGAGAAAGGGCCTTGCAGTCTGGGGATAGAGCAGTAAGCTACTGAGTTTCCCTTCCACTGCTCACAATTCCACAGAGAGAATCACACACCCCTCTTGTCTCAACCTCACAAGCAGCTGGCAGAGCCAACTTGGCTACCTCTTACAAGGGGTAATTTTAAACATTTTTGCCAGCCTCTGTGTCCTGGGGAGCATCATACCAACAGCAAGAATCCACTCTCCACTTCCAACATGGGTCTGAGAGGAAGAGTTCTAGCTGATAGCAGTGATGACATGAGGCATGGGAGAGAGTGGATGAACCAGGCAGAGGGGGAGGGCAGGGGCTCCAAGGAGAAGAGACAAAAGCAGAGGCCTCCTAGCAGTTTGCTGGCTCCTGGGAGCCTAGCAATACCTGGGCGGCCATTTTTCCTTCTTGCCAAGATCCTTTAGCCAACACAGTTCTCTACAGGTCACGGACCGGGGGTGGATGCTAGGACCTTGCCAGCTCGAGGTTGTTTTGGGTCATGGGTGGAGACAAGAGTGCCATGGTCTTATGTTCAGGAGGAGTCAAGACACACACACAGAGTAATGATGGGAATGCCTGCTACTTGTCACGCTGCTTGGAGCTCTCACCTCCGACGTTGAACATGGGGACCAGCAGGCCCAGCAGCCACCTCTTCCCGAAGACCTCCTGTAAGTTCTTGTGCCAGGGCCGGGCCCTCACTGCCACCCCCTTCCGCACCTGGTGGCGGGTCTGCCCCCGGAGGATCAACAGCAGCTGATGGCAGCAGAAGCCCGCGCAGGCCAGACCGATGGCAAACCAGAGGTAGAGCATGAGGATGACGAACATTTCAGAACCGAGGACAGCTCCTGCAGGGGGGCGGGGAAACACCAGAATCGCTTTACACCCAGGCCACGTACTGAAAAGCGATCCATGCAGGCGCTTTCCGCTAGGGAGAGAGGGAGATTAATGAGACTGAAGCTATATTTTGTAGCAATCTCAGGGCTGCTGCAGCGAGGGAAAAGAAGGATGAACTAGTTGGCCTAACTTTTTCTTAGTGCCAATGGCTCCTGAGGGTAGAGGGGAGAACTGGGGACGTGGGACAGAAGAAAAGGAAGCTTCCTGGGCAATGCCTAGATGGTAACATTTCCTCGGAGTCAGAGACGCCGTCTCTCTCTGCCTTCTCTTTGCGGTCTGGAAGCAGGGAGAAGATGTTTTCTCAGGAGGTGAGGGGGGTGAGCTGGGGATGCTAGAGAGGGAGCTGGCTCCTGGGCAGTTGCCTTGACTGCAACACCATCTTCCTATGGAGCTGGGAGCACTGGCTGGGAGGACTCCCGAAAGTGACAGCACGATGGAGAACAAGGCCTAGTCATCAAGAATAAATCACCAGCTCCAAGGGCAGTGCGGAGCATTGACTTAGAGAATAATTCAGTCATTAATGTTAACAAGAGGACAGCGTGGCCACTAGAGCATTTGGCCAGAGCTGTCCTGTCAGTCAGAGCTTGCTAAGGCTGAGGAGGCCCCCAAGGTCATCAGTCCAGTTCCCTGCCTTGGGCAGGATCTCTCCAAACTCCTCCAAACCAGCACTCCCTATTATTGGTTTTAAACACCCACCGAGTAAGAGATCCCACATTCTTGTTCAGATCTGGGGTGGTTAGTCCATGCTAGCCTGAATCTCCCAGCTCTGTGGTCTTGCACAAGTTTCTTAATCTCTTTGCATTGCAGTTTGCTCATCTGTAAATGGGTATAATAATGATGATCCCATAAGATCCCAGTGATCCCTGCATGATTCAGGGAAATGGTGTACAAAGTGACTAGCATTGTGGTTCACACTCGGTACGATGCTCCCTGCTGAGGGTCATTCACAGATGAGGAGACTACATCCAAGAAGGGCTCACATTTAACTCCTAAGACCATTGAGCTTTCTCCTTCTTTCTAGGGCTTGGAGTCCTGGATGGGCTGCAGCCTTGAAAGCCACGGTGGAGACACCTAGCTTGACTCGTCCAGCAGCCGAGGCAGTGGGTCCAGGAGAGAACTCAAAAGCCCCCCCTCAGCCCCTCTCCCTGCCGGGCAAGCCCACCACCACCCTTTCCTTTTTTTTTTTTTAAAGATTGTATTTATTTATGACAGAGAGAGATAGCGAGAGAGGGAACACAAGCACGGGGGGCAGGAGAGGAGAAGCAGGCTCTCCACTAAGCAGGGAGCCCGATATGGGGCTTGATTCCAGGACACTGGGATCATGACCTGAGCCGAAGGCAGACGCCTAATGACTAAGCCCCCCAGGCGCTCCCCCCAACCCTTTCCAATGAGACGAATGTACGCACTCCAGGGACCCCACCTTACAACCTCTTCGGCCTCTGCAAATCTCAACCACATCCTTCTTCTCCAGGATCCCCCGGCTCTGGTCCCCCAACCTCTTCCCTGGTCTCCTCAGTCCCCAATTTCCAGACCCCCAAGGGCTGGGCTTTTAAAACTTGCCCAGTCTGAGCTGCAGTGGACTCAGCAGCCAGGAGGATGTGGACTGGATTCAGGTTTGCTCATTAGCACCCTCCTCTTGCCCTCAGCCCTGGGGGCTTTGATAGCAGTTTCTCCTCGCAAAGTTGGAGACAAATAATTCCAGCTGCCCGGGGGATGGAAAGCTCACTCCAGCCGCCACGGTGAGCAGCCCCTCAGCTGGCATGGGGGCGGCAGAGGGCCAGGGCTTACACAGGGCTGTCCCATCCCTCTGACCCATTTCTTCCTTGTCAGCACAGGTTAGCTCAGGGAGCCACGTGTAAGGATGAAGGATCCTGGGCCCATGGTGCCCTTTGGGCTCCAGGAATGCTGACGGGCAAAGATGGCCCTCGAGCTGGGATGCGAGAACATCAGAGCTGTCAAGTGCTGGGCCTGCCTTGCAACTCAGCCGCAGGGATAAGCCTGGGCTGACAGAAGCTGTTTTCTATAGGCTTTTTTTCTGGCACTAAATCAAGACATGTGGAAAAGACCTCATGGCCTTTTCCTGGCCCCTTGCAGCAGCTACAAAAGGCTATTCTGGGGACTTGCTTTCTCTTGAAGTGTTTGAAGTTGCTCAGCCTGCCTGCCTCAGCTCCTCTGAATTATTTAATAATAGTTCTGCTTCTTTTAGAAAATCACAGAATTTTCCTCAAGGGCCTGAACGGTCACACGGTCCAATCTTTCCACTCCTCCTTCCTACCAAGCATCTATGACGATCTATGACAGATCGTCGCCCAGCATCTTTAATAGACATCCGGGGACAAGAACCTCGCTCCCTCCCAAAGTGGCTCCTTCATCAAGGAGCAGCTTCGGAGGCAGCTCCAGAGAGGCCGTGTGGTGCAGCGGATGGAGTATGAGCTCCAGGGGCTGGCAGCCCTGAGACTAACTCTTGGGTTGGAGCCACACTGGTTGTGTGGTTTAGAAGCAGCTTAACCTTGCTGAGCCTTGGGTTCCTGAGCCTTTAAAATGGATATGAGAATACTCACCTCCTAGGCTTGTTGTGGGGATTGAAGTGAAACCCGAACGGCGGGCAGCACCTAATAGGTGCTCAGCAAATGTTAGTCCCTTTTCTCCTGGGCTTTCTGGTGGCACACTTAGCCAAATGCCATGACACAGGTCAGAGGGTGACGTCTCCCATTCCCAGATGAGACGAATGAGGCTCAGAGAGGGGACACAACCCGTACCAATCCCCCGAAGCCCAAAGAAAGAACTACTTCCAAAGTCAAACTGGCCAGTCTCCCACCTCCTTGGCCTGAGCTGCGGCCCGCACTCACAGCCATGCTGTGCTCTGCTCTGCGGACCTGACTCGGGGCAGCACCACAGCCGGGGACAGCTCCATCTATCCACTAGCTAGCCGCACCCGCTCCACCCAGCAGAAAAGAGAGGGTGTGTCTGCAAGCGTTTGGGTTGGGAGTAGAGGGAAAGGAGATAGGAAGGGAGAAGCTGAAGGAGTGAGGTGTGCTGTGGGCAGGGAGTGAGGAGGAAGGTCAACAAAGGAGGAAGATGAATGGGGTGGGAGAGTTGGAGATTAGAAATCTTGGCCTCCTTTTCCTGGGTGGGGATGGGGAGAAGGCAAAAGGGGGTGGGACTCATCCTTCTGCCGCAACAGAGATCTGGGCCCCAAGGTAGGCGCTGACTGGCTCTCTTCTCCCCCAGATCAAAGCAAGAGCCCCTCTTCCTTTCTATCCTGTCTCCCAAACCTAGCACATATGGACAGGCCTCAAGCCCAGGCTTATCTCAAATCAAACCATTTCAAGATCCTCCCTTTGGAACCATTCATTTTGATGTGATGAAGCTACTTGGAAAAGAAAGTGTAATCAGGCTCTCTGGCTCTCCTCATCCCTCCACCTGCCTGTGCTCACACCCCACCCCCTAGCCCGCCCACCTACCCTCCCCCGGCCTGGTTATTTTGGTCCCAGCAGCCTCCTGTGCCCATGCCAGGATCCAGAAGGCCCCAGAGCTCTGAGTTCTGGGCCAAACTCAGCCATCAGCCCTTAAGGCGACCCTACAGCTGGGGCCTTCCTGGGCCTCTGAATGCCGCTGTCTGATGGCGCGACAGCTCCATTCCTGCGAAGGACCAGGCTGCAGCCCCAGCAAAGACCAAAATGACGGCTTCCCCCAGAGTGGAGCAGAACTTCTGTGAATGGCCAGCCCAGGCGCACATTAAGACAATCTTGGGCTCTCGGTGGAAGTAGCCGCAATGTCTTTCTTTGTCCCTGAAAGGCCACTAGATGAAGAAACGTGCTGGATTCCCTGTGGTGCTGGGGGTTGTTTTAAGACTTGGGGGGGAAGGTGGGCAGAGACCGGTGGTCAGTAGTAGTAAGATCCTGGGCAAGCCACTTAATCCCATCTGAGCCTCAATGTCTTCATCTGAGAGAGGGAGGTAACGATCTCCCTCATGTGCACACACACACAGGCATGCACGCTACCAACTTTAAGAACCAAGTCAGGTGGAGTCAAAGGCCAGGGTAGGGATGGAATGGAAGGAAATGAGGTATGGGCAAATTTCAAGGCCAGGTAAAGCGGTAAGAACTGCCACCAGGAGTCAGGTCCCTCTAGGCCAGGAATCAAGGAGCTCTCCCTGCGGCCCACTATGTAAAGTACAGTCCCGACAGCGTGCACAGCTGAGTGCCAGTGGGAAGGGCCACATGCCTGGCTCCTGCAAGTGCGAGAGCCTCCCTGGAGCGTCAGATCCAACGCCAGTCCCACAGCTCTGTGATGTGAAAATGGATCCATCAAACAGGGCTGCCTCTCCAACCAGGGTGCCCCCTGCTCTAAGCCGTCTGCAGGCTAGAGAGCAGCCTGGTGGGAACAAAAAAAGTGGGCAGGACAGCAGGGCTTAGCCTCCTGCTGGGGCTGCCCTGGCACCCCGGTCAGTCATACTGTGGTTGGTTGGCAAGACCTTTGGAGGACAAAAATCCTTGGGGGAATGTGCGGGCAGGACTGGAGTCCAAGCGGAGGGAGGTCATAGCATGGGTGTACCTCACAGGCTGCATGGAGGGATGGTCAGCACCCAGCCCTGCCTGGCACAGAGCAGGGGTATTGTCTGGAGCCTCAGGAAATTCTAGGCGCAAATGGTTAGCGACAAGCAAGGAGGAGATGATGAATGAGGATGGGGAGTGGAGAGGGAGGTGGCCAGGAAAAATATAGCATGCCTAGTTAACTTGAATTTCAGAGAGAGAACAGAATTTTTATCTATTTTTATTTTTTAAAAAGATTATTTATTTTAGAGAGAACACACTGGGTGGGGGCAGGTGGCAGAGGAGAGGATCATCGAGGCTGAGTGCGGAGCAGTAAGCGGGGCTCACTCTCACGACCCTGAGATCATGACCTGAGCCAAACCAAGAGCCCGCAGCTTAACCTACGGAGCCACCCAGGTGCCTCGATAACAGAATTTTTTAAATTTAAGTATGCCCCGTGTGATATTTAGGACATACTAAAAAGTCATGCATTGTTTATCTGGCCTTACGATTTAACTGGGCATCCTATATTTTTATTTGCTAAACCCAGCAAACTTGGGGAAGGGGTGCAGGGTCCTTGTTGTAGGGCCCAACCTGTCGGCCAAGGCCCACTCACCGGAGAAGAACTGGCTGATGGAGGTGGGAAGGAGAGTGAGGAAGGCCAGGGGGTGGGCGAAGGAGGTGGAGAGGGCCGCGGAGATGTAGGCCACGCCGGCCACCATGGAGTAGAGGCAGGCGAGGGAGGTGTAGAGGCAGAACAGGACGAAGTTGCGCATGTTCCTGCCGCCGATGCAGTTGCCCGTGAAGAAACAGTGATGGTCGTGCCTCAGGGTGACTCTGGCGCACACTCGGCAGAAGTGGGTGCTGGGCGGGGGGCACGGGGCCCTCCTGGCCGAGGGCCCCTGGCAGGCGTCCAGGTCGTCGGGGGAGTTCTGGATGACCAGGACGTAATTGCCCAGGGCATTGGTGGAGAGGAACAGGAAGAGCGCCCCGTGGAGCAGCGCGGGAGGGAAGAGCCGGGCGGCCGCGGGGTCCTGGCGCATGCTGGGCAGGAAGAGGAAGAGCTGCAGCGCGAAGGTCACCAGGGAGATGCACAGGAAGTAGGCAGGGGCCACCACGTTGAGCAGCCTCAGGGCCAGCATCCTCGATTACATTCCTAAGGGGCCCGGGGTGAGAGGAAGACTCACTGCCGCATCCAGCGGGCGCAGTCCATCGGTCCCACCCCACCCAAATCCCTGTCCCTTAGATCACCCCCCCTCTCTTCCCTATACCAGGACAAGGAGGTGTGAGACCCCGAGGCAGAAACGGCCTCTGGGGGTCAGGCCCTACTTCCAGGTGCCTGCTCCCTCACTTCCGGAGCAACCTCAAGGCTCTGGAGCCCTGGGGTCAAGCCCAAGGAGGGCGCAGGCAGGGCTTATTCGCTATTTGGAGGGGATGAGGGGCATAGGGCTCCGCTCCTTTACGGCAGTGGAAAGGAGCTCAGGTTTGGGATTTCTCCTTCAGACCCCCTTGGAGGAGAAAGCAAAGAGTTTGGGGTGGGCCAGAGAGAAATGACCTATTGGAAATACTGCTTCACCTCCTTTTCTCTGACCCTCTGACCCACTCCCACCCAGTCTTGGGCAATACTCAGGGACCACACCCATAACCCAAGGCTCTTTGGAGGTGTGTGTGCTTGTAGGTCCGTGATTTGCACATGTGTGTGGTGGTGAGTGCGTGTGTGGGGGGTGTTCCTTGTGTATGACTCTGTACGTGTAATCTGCGTGCGTCTGGGTATCTGTGTTTGTGTATGTATATATCTGTGTATCACACACGTAGCCGCTGCCACCTGGCTTTTAAAAAAATCGATTAAAACAATCAATACATTCACACAGGCGCCCAGGCACCGGGTCAGGTGGGGGGGGGAGGGGGGGCGCAGCCGGAATACCTGAATCAGCCAGTGCTGGTCAACCTCTCTCTCCGTCGCTGGCTGCCCTGGCTGTTTCTTGGCAAACAGCGTTTTCATTTAAAGCGACGAAATTAAAATCCCCCCTTCGCGCCCTCCCCCCATCCTCCTGGAGCGAGAAATCCAAACAACCCCGATGGCGCCGAAACCCTTCCGATGCTAACAAGCCCGCCCTGCGCGAAGGAGTGGATGCTTGCCAGCCTTTCGGTGGATCTACCCCCTCTACCGAGCACCCCCACCGCATCCCCACTCTACCCTGCCCCCCAACGCCCTGGTTCCTGCCCAGCTTCGGAAGCCGCGGGGAAATAGGATTCCTGGCGCCCCAGAGAACTTTTCCAGGGGCGAAGGAGTCGGAGAGCCCTAGGCGCAAGAAAAGTTCTGGGAAGGCGGCTGCACCCAGGATGGGCGAATGCCACGAGGCCTCGGTCCAGGCTGTCCCGTTCGGATTGGGCGACTGATCACCTTGGAGTCCCCTTTGCGGTTGCCAGTGCCCCCGGGGACCTGCGGCCGTTATGGGGAGCACGAGCCTCTCTCCGCGACCGGGGCTCAGCCCAGAGCACGCCCGGGGGTGGTCGCTGGGGGCTCGGCGCCGTCCCCGACCGGGCGCTCCGGGGGGCTGCGGCGCTGGCCACCCCAGAGAGCCCTCCGCTCCGGTCTCGGGCGAAGCAAGTGTCTTCCCCACGCCGGTCGCCAGGGGGGCGCGGGAGCAGCCTCCAGATGCGCCGCGGCGCCTGGAAGGCGGACAGGGGCTGGGGGAGCGAGGGGCGCTCGGCGGGCGGGTGGCCGCAGCCCCCAGTCCCTGCACCGGACCGCGGACCGCGGAGCCCGCCCGGGCGGCCTGGGGGCGTGAGGAGCTGTCCGCTCATTACCAGCGGCGGCCTCGCCCGCGGCGGAGGGCGGCACAGCCGGGAGCCCTAGCGAGGCTGGCGGCGCGGGCGGCCGCCGGCTCCTCGGCCACCGCCTCCCGGACGCCGGGGAAGCCGCCCCCCGCGCCGCCGCCGCCGCACCGCCGCAGAGGGGTGGGGAAATGAACTCACCGAGCTCGGGTGGCGGAGAAGAGGAGCCCTGGACGTCGGCTCTCGCCCTCCCCGAGGCTGCAAAGTTGTGGGCTCGGCCCCGCTGGCTCGCAGCCTCCTCACGCTTCGCTTCGGGGGACTGGGCAGGTAGCGGGGATGTGGGGAGGAGGGAGCGGGCAGCTGCCTTCCTCCCACTTGGGCGCCAGCGAGTGGGGGCCAGGAGGCGGCGGGGATGGCAGCTGGGCACCCCTCAACCCCGCCACCCCCCCTCCCCTCCTGGGAGCGGCGCTCCGGCCACCCCTCTCAGCATCGCGGACTTGCCCCCCACCTTTTTTCCCTGGAGCCGGCTGGGGCGTCCTGCCTGACTTCAGCCACCGATTCCAACGGGGGCATCTGGATTCAGCGCTGATGTGGATGTCCTAGCCATCATCTGCTCCCTCCCTCCCTCGCTGTGGCTGACACCCTCCCAGCTCCCCACTCTCTCGGAAGGAGAGAAGCCTGGGGGGTTGAGAGCTCAGCTTGCCAGGGGCGACACCCATAAAGATCAACGACGTTATGCACACAGGGGTTGAGAGCCCCAACTCTGGAACCTGTCTGCCTGGGTCTCAATGTCCGCCATTCACTGATCTTCAGATTCCAGTTTCCTCATCTGTAAAGCAGAGATGTAAGAATTATATGACAATATATGTAAAGCCCTTAAACAGGGCCTGCCCATGGTAAGCACTATTTATTAGTTCATAATTACTGACACTATTTACTGGGCTCTTGTTATGTACCAGGCACTGCGCTAAGCCTTTAGGGTAAGACAGCTTTGTTAACCCTCTCAGCAGAAGTCGTCATCCCCATTGTATGGGATGAGGAGGTTGAGGCACAGAGAACCTGCGTCACATGGCCAAGGTCATCCAACGGGGAAGTGACAGAGCCTGGATTCAAACTACTGCACATGCTTTCAGCCTCTATAAGACCCGAATCACCCTGAGACGCAGGGGATGCTCTGATTTGGGAGAAGGGAGGACAGCAGAAGAATGTATTTATTATGATTTTATTTATTTACTTGACAGAGAGAGAGAAAAAGAGAGCACGAGTACAAGCAGAGGGAGCGGCTGGCAGAGGGAAAGGGAAAAGCAGGCTCCTCCATGAGCAGAAGCCCAATGCAGGGCTTGATCCCAGGACCCTGGGATCATGACCTGAGCCAAAGGCAGACACTTAACCAACTCACCCAGGCAGCCCAGCAGAAGAATTTATCCAGACACAGAGCTTGAACCAGGAGTTCCTGCCTGGAGCCCCACCCCCATCTCCTTGCTCCAGTCCTTCCCTTTCCTGACTCCACTATTCTGAGGTGGGTACTCAGGGGCACCAAGAGGGTGGGGACCTTTGGCCAGTGTGTGTCAGTGGGGTGGGGACGGAGCAGAGAAAGCTTCAGAGACACTGCAGGAATAATGGTGCCACCGCTGCCTCAGTTTCCTGGGCTGTCATAGCTCACTCATCCGGCCTATTCCACTCCTCTGGGTGAAGGCTAACATAATAAATAATTGTTTATTGCTTTCTTACCTGGTTGATTAAAAACAAGGGGAACCCCTTAACATGAGGACCATATGCTTAGCAGCTGAGCCTATAGTTTTGAACCATCAGACACTGTTTTCTTGGTATTTGAGCAGTGTACGCCAAAATAAAAAGGGAGCGGGGAAAGCTTTCCATGTTCTCGAAGGGTCTTCTGTGTAAGCAAAAGAATAGCTTGTGAAGGGCTGGTTTCTGAAAATCTGACAGCTCTGTGCCTCCAGTGGCTCCAGGGCAGACACAGGAATGCTCAAATGGCCTTTTTCCCTCTCAAGCTGCTTTGTGTCAAGATCATGGCCATCTGGGCCCTCTTCAGTAAGCTCCACTGGCCTCCAGCACTGGCTGGGGAGGGAGGGAGCCTGGAGGGCTTGATTTGGGCTCTATTGATTGAAGATCTCCATTCCCTAAATACCTTGAGAGTCGCAGTATTTCTAATTTTATTTTGCATATGGGTGTGTGGTGGGAAGGTGTGCGACTGGCTGTGTGTGTGTGTGTGTGTGTGTGTGTGTGGAGGGTGAGAGAGAGAGAAGCTAAATGAACGTGGGAAGATGGCAGTGGGGGAAGGGAGTATTCAGGCAGGGAAGAGTCTGGCTGTGGAAACGCAAATGGACAAGAACAATCACTTACTTAGAAATAGAGTCTAGCAATGGGAAAGGACATTAAAGCTTCAGAGTTAGAGCTAGTGTTTCCTCAGTGCCCCCCACCCCCCGCTTAGTGAACTGAGTAAGAGGAAGTGCAGCCAAATGGTATTTTGTTTTTCTAAAATTGGTGCTTATCCCTGACAAAATCAATAGGGAGGTTAATTTAAAAACTTCACCCCGATGATTCTGGACCCCTTGGAAGTCAGTAGACTGAGAATGAACACTTTCTTGTTACTTACCAGCTGTGGGACCTGGAGCAGGTCACTTAACCTCTCCGCCCTCGGTCTTCTCACCCCTAAAATGGGATTATCAAATAGGATAATGTAATTTAAGCACCTCTGTCCTGGCAGGAGATGGGACAGTGTTAGCTTCTTGCTCCTCCTAGCTCACTTCTGGGCCCTTATCTTTACCCCACAAGAACATCTTGCCTTTCCAGCTAAAGTGAGAGCTCCTGGTCTAAGTTGGAAATATTTTAGGGTCTCTTCCATATCGCCTGACAGGATGATTTGCCCAGCAGAGTCACTGAGTACAAATGTATTGACCGATGAGTCGATACTGGCCTCTCTCTGAGAGGAAAAGCAATGTCCCAAGGTCTTTGAAATGTCTGGTTAAGAACATAGTCACCATGTATCCTGCATCCTGCCACTGCCCGCCCCAACCACAGTCTCATCCTCCATAAACGGCATGGGAAAATAATTTAGAAACTACGCTCCCCATGGCCCTTGTCATATATTCGTCCAGTTAAGCTAGGATTGTACCTGCGGGCAGTCCCGAGGGGGTAGCGACACACACAGGCCCCTGATTGCTGCGGAGCGCTTTCCCAGAAATACGCACCATAAATCTTGCTCTTTGCTGCTATTATTTGAATAAAACAAATTCCCTCCCAAGTGACAATCTTTCCATCCTGCCTCAAAATGTTGTGTACCGAGAGAAGAACTCTGTGCGGCTAGCGGCTTCTCCCTTGGGTGGGGAACCCCCCCCCCCCATGTCTATCTGGCCCTACAACTCCCAGCTGTTTGGGATGGAGAACATTCCAAGATGCAAGGGGCCCCAGTGAAGGAGACTGTGGGGAGTTTCCTTCATTCTCATACTCTTATTTCATATTGATCAGGGTGAAGATAAACCGAGGTCTCAAGTTTCACTGGTGCCCTGAAATTAAAATTGTAATAGACGGCCTCAGACAGGATGCTCTTTGCTGCAGATAGCAAGGCAGAGCCAGGGGCAACCACAAAGCGCTCCACGAGTCTCAGAAGGCTTAGCGAGACGCCATCCCTGCCTACCTGGATCCAAAAAACATACAAGTATAATCTTTGTCTTAGCGAACCAAATATATGGAAATTGGATTAGTACAGAATCTGTTTAGAGGTGGTAATGTACTTGGCCAACTACATCTTCATTTTAGCAACAATAACATTACTTTGATGTAATAAAGTGCTTTTCAGGTTACAAAGTACATCCACAAAATTAAAATTTTATTCCACGAGTCTCTCAATAGCCCTGTAAGTTAGCTGGGACAAAAATTATTAAACCCATTTTTCTTATAAGGAAACTGAGTTCAGAGATTTGCTGCATATTAATTTGCAAGCCTTGCCTATGTTCGATTTAAAATGTGACTCAACATGGGAGAATCTCATTGATCCTCAAGTTTTCTGGAACATCTCACTTGCATAAAGGAAGCAGGTATATAACATACTCCCTCAGAACAAAAGACCTGCATGATGTTTCCATGAGATATTTATGTAAAATTCCATGAATAAAGCACGCCTGCAGCACATTAAACAAATGTTCTCGAGCATTTTCCCCCCTTGTATGTATGCTGCCGGAGAGTGTGTATGGAATTGGGAGCCGTGATGCTCATCAGCAAAGCCCGCATGTCGAGGTAGAAACAGCAGGTCTGAATGTCACCCAGGGTGACAGGTTACCCCAGCAGCCTCCCTGGTGATTGATGCATAAGAGTGGAATGCTTGGCTTGGCTTGGCAGAACCTCCTTTGGAGGGTTCAGGCTGTGGAAAAACAAATGTGATCTTTTACCAATTAGCCATGGTTTCCAGGGACCAAGCAGGCAGTCCTGGTAGGGAGGCCTCTGCCTGTGGGCCAGTGTGCAGCTTGGCCAAGGTGGTGGCAGCAAGATTAATTGGCCCTTTGGTCTCAAAGCCTGCAGGAGGCAGAGGGAGAGAGAAAGAGGGAGCATGGGCGGGGGGGGGGGGGGGGGGGGGGGGGGGGGGGGGGGGGGGGGGGGGGGGGGGGGGGGGGGGGGGGGGGGGGG
>CM052896.1:104871666-104893362 GCA_028534135.1 Potos flavus
GAATGAGACAGAAGGTTGACATCTCAATTAGAGGAGGGAGGTGGGACCAGGAGAGCCACTGCTGTGCCCTTGGCTGCTGGCAAGACTCTTGGATGTGTTGTCGTGGTCACAGAGCAATGGGCAGCCCAGACCTCACACCCCTGAGCCCCCTGCCTCCATCTCCCCGCGTGCTCCAGCAGACACGGCCCAGGGCCCAGGAGAGAGGCAGTGTGATGTGACTGGAGGGGGGGGGGGGGAGCAAAAGCTTTTGGTGTGAACTTTCAGTGTCTGCTGGCCTTGGCCTGAATCACTCCCTGTTTTCCATTCACTAGCTGTGTGACCTTGAACACATTCCTTAGCTTCTCTGAGCCTCAGACTCTCTGCCCATCAAATGGGGATTTTAGGGAACTTGCATTTTGTCATCAGTTTTACACAACAAAGAAGCCACCTCAACAGCACCTGTCCTTTCTACTGAAACAGTCTCCCAGACACCAAATAATCTTGTTTGCTTGCTGCATAGCACCGACTGCCTCCATGATGATCTTGTTTGTATGTTTGTTTACTTGTTTATTGTTTCTTTTTATCGTATGAACTATAAACCCCCCAAGGACAGGATCTTGCCCACCCGCTTTGTCCATAGCTTAGACCCAGCACAGAGCCTGGCACATAGTAGGCGCTCAATAAATATTAAAATAAACTAAGAGATAGTCTGAGGGACAAAGAGCATGAGGGAACTACTTGGGGTATAAAAAATCTATACCTTGATTGTGGTGATAGTTACAGGACTATATGTTTGTCAAAACTTTCAGAACTCTTCTCTCTCAAAAGGGTGGATCTTACTATATGTAAATTACACCTCAATATCTGACCTTTAACAAATAAGCTCTGGGAAGCAATGGATAAACAGAATTCAACTAATAAAGATTCATACTTACTGACACACATTATGTGTCAGGCTGACAGGGGGCCAAGTGCCTTTGCATTGGTTAACTCATTAAATCCTTACAACAGCTCTGTCTAATGAAAGTCTGACTCTACCTATTTTGTAGAGGGAAAAGTAGAGGCTCAGAATGGTTATGAGATTGGCCAAGATTGCAAACCGTGCTAGCAGTAGAAACAAAATCCAGGTCACGTGATTCCAATGCCCAAGTCTCATCCAGTGTGGTTCCCTTTGTCTCTCAGATCTAAACCCTCATGTGACATAGAAATAAAGAGGCTGTTTTCCTTATGGAAAAGTATATATTATGTGTTTTTCCTTATGGAAAAGTATATATTATGCTGATGTTGATCTCTTACACTTTGGCATGAATTAGCCAGTCAAAATCTTTTCTCAGTGAAACAGGGTATAGAGAGAATGGGCTTTTCGCTGGAGATCAGGAATGGGGTGGGATGGGGAGTCGAGTTAATATAAACAAGCTTACAGTAGGGGATGGAAGTGTCAGATGGGACCACAAGATAAAAGGGAGCCAAAGAAGAGGGTCCAGAAGAGCAATGAGAGGACAGGCTCTGGGGTTGGATGACCTAGGTTCAGATTTCAGTTCCACCAGTCATCTGTGCAACTTTCAGAACGTAAGTTGACCTTTCTGGGTCTCAGGTTTCTGATCTGTAAGATGGGGTTAATTATAATTCCCACCTCATAGGGTTGCTCTATAGATTAAACCAAATAACATCTGTAAAGCACTTAGAATAGTGGCTGGCATAGAAGTATTAAATAAGTGATAGCTGGTGTACCTAATCTTAATTATTAAACACAGATTTAAGCCAAGATGGAAGTTTACCTCACTCTCACATTAATGAAGCTTAAAAGAGCCAGTCCAGGGCTGGTATGGAAGTGTCATTAATCACATGGAATCCAGATTCTTTCTATTTTGTTGTCCCATCATCCTGAGCATCTTGCCTCGTGGCCCAGAATGGTTGCTCCTGTCCCAGCCATCATGTCCATATTCCAGTCAGCAAGAAGGAGAAAAAGAAAAAGGACATGTCTCTCTCTTTAAGGACATTTCCTGGAAGTTGCACACAACACATCCACTTGCCTCTCATCGGCCAGAACTGAGTCACGTGGCCACACCTAGCTACAGGTACCTCTGGAACCAGTTAAAATTTGTGGGTTGTATTAATAAAGAGAAAAAGGAAAATTAATTTGGATGTCAACCTTGGCATCTCTTCTTCTACTATGGAAAAGTTTAGATACATCAAGTTACCCAGCCCCCAGATCTCAGGACAGAAGCAGGAGTTTCCTGGCACTTTTGGTCTCTTTGAGATTCTGGTTCCTCGTTGGTCAAATGGGGCTACTACATTTGCCTTTTCCCACCCTCCCACTAACCTGTGTCTTCCTTTGGGCATTTCCTCACAGAAACAGGCCCTGGAAAAGCAGCTCCAGCCTCACAGAGCCTTGACCTCAAATGAACATGGGCAGTGAGCACCATAGGCAGCCATGGTCAGTGTCCCAAACCATCTGGCCAGCTCAGCAGGCTTGATATCTGGCCCTGGATGCAACAGAAAGGAGAAAGAGAAAAGATGCACTCTAAGTATTTTTTATTTTATTTTATTTTTTAAGTATGTGTATTTTTTTAATTTAAATTCAATTATTTAACATATAGTGTATTATTAGTTTCAGAGTTCAGTGAGTCATCAGTCTTATATAATACTTAGTGCTCATTACATCACAGGTATTTTTATTTTAAAAAACCATACGAGTAACATTTTTATGTGAAAATTTTTAATTATAACAAAAAACAAAGCAGAAATCCTTTAATTCTAAACCCAGAGATAATAATCATTAATATTTTGTATATGTCTTTCAATCTTCTATTCATTCACATTTTTTCCTTTTAATTATCACTTTGGGCTCACATCTTCATTCTCTTTTATAACCGGCATTTAAAATTCTGCATTTAGGGACACCTGGGTGGCTCAGTTGGTTAAGTGGCTGCCTTCAGCTCAGGTCATGATCCCAGGGTCCTGGGATCGAGTCCCACATCGGGCTCCTTGCTCAGCAGGGAGCCTGCTGCTCCCTTTGCCTCTGCCTGCCTCTCTGCCTGCTTGTGCTCTCTCTCTCTCTTTAACAAATAAATAAAATCTTTAAAAAAATAAAAAAATAAATAAAATTCTGCATTTAAAATCCTCCCACGTTGACAAATTCACTTTCCCAACATCATTTTTTTTTAAAGATTTATTTATTTGAGAGAGAGAGAGAAAGCAAGAGAGCAGGGAGGGGCAGAGGGAGAGAATGTTTCAAGCAGACTCCCCGCTGAGTGTGGACCCTGACACAGGCTCCATCCCACGACCCATGAGATCATAACCTGAGCCAAAAACAAGGGTCGCCTAACCAACTGAGCCACTCAGAGCCCCTAAGGTCATTTTTAATGGCCAACTTGATTGTTTCTCTTACAGAAGAGACACAGTTTAGTAGGGATACACCAAAATTTGGCTTTGACCTTAATGTCTGATCAAAAGATGCCCTTCAGCTTCAGCTTCGGCCTTGGTCTTTGAAAGGCTGAGTGGCTGGTTCAGACTTCATTGTCACATCTGGGTTCCCTAGACTCGTGTATGATTGATCCATGATTCTGTGACCATGTTACATCATCTTTGCATCCAAGAGGCATAATGACCTCTGTGATACACACATGGCATGTTATTTGGATTTACTGTTAATAATCACTTTCAAATGTAGATAACCTTCTAGATGTAGCCTGTAATGAATAGCTTCTTTCACGCTTTATTTGTTGAAATTCTATCAAACAGTTAAAGCTTAAATGTATATTTATTATTATAAGAGTAAAATGCTGTATCACTCATGATAGTTATAAACATTGCCCCTTTCATGTACAAAAATAATCAAGACTTTTCAAGTGTTTAAATATAGAAGGAAACACTGAAAACTAAAACACAATTTTTAAGATTCTATTTATTTATCAGAGAGAGAGAGAGACCAAGTGCACAAGTAGGGGGAGCTGCAGGTAGAGGGAGAAGCAGACTCCCCACTGAGCAGGGAGCCCAACGCAGGACTTGATCCCAGGACCCTGGGATCATGACCTGAGCTCAAAGTAGATGCTTAACTGAATGAGCCCCACAGGTGTCCTGGAAACTGACACAAATATTAAGAAACAGGTCAGCCAGATACTTTTAGAAGATACTTTTTGAGGCAACAACACTAAAACATTAAAATAATAATATGAAGCAGAATAATGGAAATTAGATTATATCAGAGTTCTGATTTTTGTAGAATTGTTTGGGATACTAGCATTCAGTAACACTAAACAAAATAATCTTTAAAAAAATGTCAGTCTTTTAGTTACTTTATTTTTTTTAGACCATAAGGCCTAAAAGTTTAGTTACTTTATTCTTTTTTAGGCCATTAAAAAACTGAATTGTGAATACCTTTACGATTCATCTTGTAAAGATAAACTAAAAACAGGATGTCAGTCAATCTCCCAATTTCATGAGGAAGAAAACCTCTATCATATGTAACAATATCCACGGTGAGTCATATTTGACCCAACATGGAAAAGAATATAAAGAGAAGAAGAGGTTATGGGAAAAAGTGAGGATCACACTCCTCCACCATCACCATTCAAAAGGAAGCACTGATTTGTTAACACAAAGTGCATAATACACAGTCCAGGAGCAAGCCAGCCACTGCTGGCACTCAGAGACTGTTGGTCCTGCACCTGTCATATTACCTTGCTCGGCACTGACCATGCAATTCATTAACAATGAAATTAGCATCAGGAATCATCTCAATTACAATTTTGGATGTACTCCTTTATCAAAAATATTTGCTCCATGAAGGTGATAGTAGACATCGGCCTAGACTTCGGCTGAATACTGACCTTAACACTTGGCCACCTGGCATTCAGCCCAAGTGTGTACTGAGTGCATCTCTAACTTTAGATGATTTCCCATTTCTCCCTATTATTAGCAACATTGCAATGAATGTCCTAGCACAAACAACTCTGTGGGGCTCCGTGATTATTTCCTTGGCTGAATTCCTAGTAGGAGAGTGGCTGGGTCAAAAGGATTCCTATTGCCAAACTACCCTCCTAAAAGTTTGTACCAGCTTTCTTCCCACCAGAGGAGTGGAGTAGGGAGAGATTGTATCTTGGCTCCTCATCAGCTATGGCACCCGCATTTGCAACCTCCCACAATGGTTGGCAGTTGGGTGGTTGAGACTAGCATCCTTCAGACAGCTCCAAACCCTTCTGGATCCCGTCATTGTGATTAGAGCTATAATTTGTTTTGTGTTTATCATCTTTCTGGCATCGTGGTAGACAATTTAGGTACTTCTTGCATTTTAATCCTCACAATGATGTTGCAAAGTAAATAATACTGGCCTAAATTTACAGATAAGGAAACTGAAGCTGAAGGGTTGGGTGGCCCTGCTCCTGGCCCTAATGGAAGTTTCCAGAGGCCTGGCCAAGGAGTAGCCCGAACGCCTTCTCTTGCAGGGAAATGAAATCTGTGAAGGCCAATGCCCGTGAACCCCAACTGTTCAACCCCGGGAGAGCTAAAGGGGCCCCCACGCCCTCCTCGGCTGCATCCATTTCCAGCTGGGGCTTGAAGGTGGAAGAAAGGCGAAAGGCAGCGCTTACGGAGCCCTCCTCTGCGTTGGGCTCAGCTCTCTGTTAGGCACTTTACCTCCATTCGTGTCCATTGCGTCCTGGTCGTTGCTGAAGGAAACTGCGTCACAGCTTCTGCCTTCCCGGAGTGAGCCGTCCCTCCGCCGAGTGCGTGTGTGCGTGCAGGTGTGCGTGCGTGCGGGTGTCCGTGCGTGCGTCTGTATAGTAATAGACCCTAATGGCGCCAGGAGCCGGTCGAGATTGTTGGTCACTGAGTCCTCCATCATGGCAGGTGACCCACTTGCGGGGGGAAGGGGTTAAATAGTGATCACATGCCAGGGACTTGATATGCATGATCTCGTGGAGGTCTCACTGCTCACTTCTTACCCGGGCAGAGCCAGAGGCTTAGGAAAATGTTCCAGAGGTCACAGTTAGTAAATGGTGAAGGACCCATATAGTCCAGACAGGAAAACGTACTTTCTCTGAGCCAGACAGGAAAACATACTTCAATACATTTCTGTGCCCTTGTACCAGCCTGAAGCCTTGAGAAAGAAGCAAGGAGCCTGCGGAACCCCACAGGAGCAAGCAGGCTGTTGTTCTGAAGCCTTGCAGGGGGAGCATGCACTGTCCCTGAGCTGAAAGGGGCAAACGAGTGTAGACAGCCTGGGGAAGGTGCTGGGCACGGACCTTCTAGCTTGGAGCAGAACTGCCTGGGCTGTGCGGGTGGTGGCCGTGGGGTGTTGTCCTCTCCTGTGAGGACCTGCCCCTCTCTCCTTCTCTTTTCTACGTCTAGAACTGGGGAGGTGAGACCTGAATGCCTAGAGCAGATGAGGAAGGAGCTGGGCTGCTCTCCTCCCTGGCATCCTTCAGCAGAGACACGCACAGCACCGGGGGCATCGCTGCCAGATCCTGGAGTCACATGGATCTGGGTCCAGTGTGACTCAGTCACTCTCCAGTTATGTGACCTTGAGCAAGTTACTTAGCCTCTCTGAGCCTCCGTTTAAGCCGTGGAGTGTGGGCACAGTAATCATTCTTGGTCAGCAGTTTTAAGATTGAGTGAATAAAGGCTCCTGTCCCATTGTCACCTCAGTCAGAAGCCAGCCCCTGACTCACTGTCTCCACTGCCCACCTCTACAGGGAGCCTGCCCTGGGCAGAATCCGGGGACTCCTGGAACTCCAAGGACCCATCTGGGATGCTCCAGGATTCTACCCAAACTTGTAGGCGACACACTCACTGAGCCTTCAGACTTTGCATGGGATGTGGCCCCACCTGGAACACACTTTCTGCCCCTCTGCCTGCCTTATTGTACTCATCCTTCAGGCTTCACATAGCTGTCACTTTCTCCAGGAAGCCTTCCCTAAGCCTCTAAGTCTGATTGACACATGTCCTTCTACCACAATATCACACCAAATTTGAATGGCTTGGTCAATTGTCCTCCATTAGACGTGAGCTCAGGAAGGGCAGAGACTAAGTTCTGCCCATGTTGTACCCACAGTGCCCAGCATGGAGGCTGCCCTAGGGTAGATGTTCAGGACATGTTCATAGACTGGCAGAATAGAAGGAGGGGGTCTGGGTGAAGAACCTGTGGGGGGCAGACCATTATAGATTATTTGAACCAGGGAATCCCAAGCAGGAAAGATGAGGGCAGCACTTGAACTATCATGGTAGCAGGGAACCTGTCTTTTTCATTCTCTCAGGCAAGAGAAGATACGTCTAGGGCTGCCCTGTACAGTTGTTCAGGTTCTGCACTTTACAATTCCAGGGCATCGTTTTTCACACTATTCGTATAGTTATTGTGACTCTTCATATGGTTATTGTGACCATTTTCCAGCAGATGGCAGTAAAGTATCTTATGTTAAGGGCACTTTTTTTTCCTGTTTGTGCAAATGCACTGTTTGAGCTATCTGCAGTGCTGGGTACATCTGTCTACCAGCCCTCCAATCCACTGAGAAGTTGACTGACACCCTGTTCCAGTCTTGTCCCACCTCCGCTTCACTTCACAGTTATACAAACCACACCCAAGGCCTTAGGGAAAGGGACATTAGAGTCAGAAATCCCTATCTGCATCCATTATTTCAAAGAAGATAATGTTTGTGATTGGAAGCCCTAGGTTCAAGTCCCAGCTCCTGCATCTCCTAGGGAGTATCTTGGGCAAGTGACCTTGCAGTTCTGGGACCTAGTTTTCTCTTGTACAGAGAGTGCATCAATAAAATGCAGGACTCTCCTCAATGACCGTGGAAGGATCTGCTGCCCTACTGAGGCAAGGGTGTGCTGTGGGCCACGTGCCTCCAATTTTGTCACACACACAACCCTCCCACCCCCAGGCATCTCCTAAGGGATCTCTCTCCTGGTCTCCACCACCACTCAAACCCCCCTTCAGGGACTTTGGCCACTTCAGTCTCCACTCCAAACTCCTTAGTGCAGTACAGTCGGCCAGTGAACAAATATTTATTGAGCATCTACTATGTGCTGGGCTCTGAGCCAATCTGTATCTTCTACTTGCTTACAGTCTTATGGGGGGCAATAAAATGGGCAGAGTTGCCATCTTGTTTCTGAGTCATCAGGCCCCATCCCATTCCTCTGGGACTCCAAGAAGAAATCCTTGTCCCTCGGGGTGCCTGGGTGGCTCAGTGGGTTAAAGCCTCTGCCTTCGGCTCAGGTCATGATCTCAGCGTCCTGGGATTGAGCCCCGCATGGGGCTCTCTGCTCGGCAGGGAGCCTGCTTCCCCCTCTCTCTCTGCCTGCCTCTCTGCCTACTTGTGATCTCTCTCTCTCTGTCAAATAAATAAATAAAATCTTAAAAAAAAAAAAATCCTTGTCCAGTCTCTCCCTTTCTAGTTCCTAGGCCACTTCATGACTGGACACTGTAGATACCACTTTGGCCCCAACCACGATAAATACCCTCCAAGGTCCAGACCAAGAGAGGCTTAGCTGGGGCCTTCTCTGCCCTGCTCATCCTGGGGCAAGGTTGAGGAAGCAGCAAACAAACTCACTATGAGTTTCACTTTAGTTTGGTTTGGCTGTGAAGAGACAAGAAACCCAAAGTAGCAATTGCTTGAATGAGACAGATGCATTGCCCTCACACGTGGATGAAGTCTAGAGGCAGGCAGTCCAGAGCTAATATGGTCACTGTACAGTGTCAGGAAGGACTGAAGCTCTTTCCAGTACCCTGTTCTGTCATCTGTCAGGTGTAGTCCTCATCCTCATGGTGGAGGTGGCATTTCCGGGCTGACAGAGCCCTTTATAGTATCAGGCCCCCAGGCCTCTTCTATAACATTTCCCCACCATTCTTAGCATGCAGCTTCCACTTCATGGTCCAAAATGGCTACTCAAACTCCAGCCATCAAGTCAATATTCCACTAGTGGGAATTAGGAAAGACAACTGAGCAAGGACATACCCTCTCTGCCTAAAAACATTCCCTGGAAGTTATTCATGATACTTCCATTTATCTCCCATTGGTTAGAACTGTCACATGATCATCTCTAGATGCAAAGAAGGCTAGGAAATGGTCTTCATTTCAGATATGTCCAGTTGCTAAGGCGGGAAAAGAAAACGGTTATTGAGAAACCCTAAGACTTCTCTAGCACTTCTTGCCTGTGAAGTACCATCTCCTGTCTACAGGAGGTGCCTCCACCAAGCAGTCTCTGTGGCATAAATTAAGCAAGACAATAACTCAATAACCATAAGATCACAGAGCAAGACTAATGCAAAGACAAAAAGGATATCATTTCCTCTCTGTGTGTAAGGAAACTTTGTATTTGGTTGTAATTATCATTGACGACATTCAGTACTGCAAGCCCCCCGGCTCCCAGGGGCCCAGTCCTGTCCCTGCAGGTTCAGCTTTGGCCTCCTTTCCCCCCCTTCCCGAGACGAAGCCTTCTAGGCATCCAACAGTGCCCCCTCATCCCTTTCTAGAGTGCAATCTGGCTGAATCGAAGGTGTGGGGAGCCGTGAGGGGGAGGCCCTGTGACAGCGGCTGCTGCACAGGCAGGAGCGGTGGCGGTTGTCTTGGTGAGTTGGACAGAGGTTTCTAGAATGCTGCTAAATGTGTTTTCCTGACCCGCCACCGCATTCTCTTTCTTGCTTAGGAGATACTTCTTGGGGGCTGAGGCCCCTTCGTCCCACCTGGTTGTCTTCTCCCATCGTTTTGAAATACTCATTTGCCTGTTCATTACCTCTTCCTCTAAGGAGGGGATCTCAAGCCCTTGGACACCCCAGGGCGAAGGATGAGGGATCGGACATTAACACTGTTTTCCCTGCATCTTCGTGCCAGCCCTGCGCCTTAGGTACCCCATCCCCATTTGGCAGATCAAACCTCTGAGCCCGAGGGCTGCTGGGCATGGGCACCGGCCGGCCAGCTCGCAGGTGGCAGCCCCACGACTGAAGCCAGCTCTCTGACGCTCAAGCCACGGCATCTCCATGAGTTCTATATCCCAGGTAGGGTTCTGATGGTGGAATTTTAATCAGGCTGTCAGATGGCAGAGGAGACTTTGGGGGCAAGAGTCCTGACCGTCTCCACCAGCTTTTCAGGGATATGTTTCAAGCTAGGAGAGGAAATATGACCCTGCTGGGACCGTACCTGGCCTGTTGCTTGGGCAGTCACCTGACACACATCGCTATGGACACGACTGCCTGCTCCCTTTGTCTCTCTGTCCTACTCCCTGGGGCAGCTGCCCCACACCCTGATCCCTGCTTTCCAGGAACATCGGCTCTGCCCTCTCTCCAATCTCCCCAGGCCCAGAAAAATCCCCCCTCCTCTCGGCAAAGGAGGCCACATACCCCCTGCATTCAGCTCCCTGCTCCTCCCCTGGCCTGTCATTCTCCCTCCCTACATCTCAGGCTGCTGGATCAGGGATGTGCATGGAACTTTCCAGAAGGCCCTAAAAGAGAGGTGCCCTCTCCCCTCTGCCAGAGCCATCTCTGCAGAGTCTGGCACCTGGAGGCCTGTCTGAGCAGTCCGTTTTCCTATCCACACAGTTGATGCAGCACTCTGGGTTGGGGGAGGGGAGAGGCAGTGAGGGGTCAAGGTCATCTCAGCCCACATCCTGGAAACCAGACCTGGGGACCAGGAGCTGGATGTTCTTTGTTTGTTTGTTTGTTTTATTTTTTGTTTGTTTGCTTTGTTTGAAGGTTTTATTTTTAAGTAATCTCTACACCCAGCATGGGGCTCAAACTTACAACTCTGAGATCAAGAGTCCCACGCTCCCCTGACAGAGCCAGCCAGGTGCCCCAACATCTGGATGTTCTGAAGGTTTCTCTGCATACCCCTAATCCCACGTACAGATACCCTCTCACTCATGCTCACAAGCATGCTCATACTCAAACATTCACAGACACTCATACACCCACACACCCATACACACACTATTAGTTTAAATTCTTCTAAGGCAGTACACTCCTGTGTCTCAACGTCTGAGCTCCGAAGGCAGACAGATGCCGGGTTTGCTTTTGCACACTGCATTGTGGGTTTTATTTTTTTTTTATTTATTTACTTTTAAAGATTTTATTTATTTATTTGACAGAGAGAGAGATCACAAGTAGGCAGAGAGGCAGGCAGAGAGAGAGGGGGAAGCAGGCTCCCCGCTGAGCAGAGAGTCCCATGTGGGGCTCGATCCCAGGACCCTGAGATCATGACCTGAGCCGAAGGCAGAGGTCTTAACCCACTGAGCCACCCAGGTGCCCCGTGCATTGTGGTTTTTAAACAGCGGTTTCTCATTTTCAGGGGCAATCTATGAAATTGGGACCACACATGGGTGCTGTAAGTGAGGGTCTTCTTCCTCCCCACTGCTCCCAGGCTCTTGTCCCTCCTCCCAGCGGATGGCTGTCATCACTATGTCCTGTGTCTCCTTCCAGAGCTGGTCTGCAGGTGAGAGCCTCTATTTAAGGGTGCACATACACATGCACACACACACACAGACATGCACACGCACACGGTAGCCCACTGGCACATGGCTATGCACTCTGCTTTATTTTCTGTTTGTGCCAGTGCATTACTTAGGCTATCCGCAGGGCTAGGTGCACCTCCCTACCCGCCCTCCAAGCTGCTAAGATGCCCAACACCCTTTCCCAGTCCAGTTGCTATACCTGGTGATTGCTCATGTTCATGGACACACACAGCCCCTCAGCCTTTTTTTAAATTTTTATTTGTTTTAAAGATTTATTTATTTGAGAGAGCGAGAGCGGGAGAGAGAGCATCAGTGGGGGAAGGGGCTGAGAGAGTGGGAGAGATGCAGAGTCCCGGCTGAGCAAGGAGCCCGTGGGGGGCTCCATCCCACTGCCCAGAGATCACAACCCCAGCCAAAACCAAGAGTCAGGCGCCCAACTGGCTGAGCCCCTCCTCCGCCCCGGGGCACCCCTCACCTAGGTTTTGTAATGGGGGCATGGGGTCACGCATTTATTTGATTTGCCCTACTGGGTTAGCATGGATTGCTTCCAGCTGTTACCTATAGTGCTTTTTTTTTTCCTAAATATTTATTTATTCAAGTAATCTCTGCGTCCAATGTGAGGCTCGAACTCACAACCCCGAGATCAAGAGTCACATGCTCTTCCAACTGAGCCTGACAGGGACTCCTATTACCTCTGGGGCACAGTTCTCGAGTGAGTGCCTGCCTGTACACGTTAGCCCATGTGGGTGTGTGTAGCCCCAGAACTGGGTCTGAGGAGCGAGCCAGCCTCTTGTACCTCGCTTTCTGAATCCATAGGTGACAATCGTCAGAGCAGCAACCTCGCCACGTGGGGATGAAATGAAAATGTGTGTGCTGAGTGTCTAGCCCCACGCCCAGCTCAGGGAGCCAGCAATGTTAGCTCCTGGGGGGAGAGGGTAGGAATGGGGTAAGTAGGGGCCAGCTGACCTGCCCAGCGCCTCTCCTCAAGGCCACCAAGTTAGATGGCGGGGGCCTCAGCCCGGGAAGTCCCCTGCCCTGGTGACCGGGGTCAGGGAGATTCATGCCTTGGGTGCCACAAGGAGGAGAAGCAGGGGGCAGGGAGCCCTGGGTGGGGGCCCAGCAGCTGGATTGGAGCCAGAGTGAGGAGCAGGCCTGGCTTTCTTGCTGAGTCATTCCCACTGGAGCTTCGGAGGAGGGGGCAGGCCTGCTGTGAGAGAAAGAGAGGGAGAGAGAGAGAGAGATAGCTCTAGCGTGGTGAGCTCTCAGCACACACCACACACACACACACACACACACACACACACACACACACACACACACACACACACACACACACACCCCCCCCCCCCTCCCAGCTCAAGGAAAAGGAGCCCCTCCCAGCAGAGAGAGGCTTTGTTCCCTGAGAGATATAAAAGCCGAGCAGACAAAGGAAAGGCAGCTCCCACTGCCCCTGTCCCTCAGCTGCCATTTCTCCACCTCTCTCTCTGTCCTCACCCCATTTCCACCAGCCCTCTCCTCCATTCAACCCCAACCCTGCCCCCTAGGGCCAGGGACAAGGGACGGTCCCAGGGACAAGTTGGTCATCCCGCTTGCTCATCTCCATCTCCTCTCATCCAGCATCTGCCCCCGGCCCATTACCTGTAAATCAAGCCCCCACAGAGGGTAGAAGGCTTCCTGCCTCTGAGGTGGTGTTTTGATGTAACAGACTTTTATGAGACTTGTCCCACACTGTGGGGGACAGAAATGAATGAGGCCGGGGCTGTGGGTCCAGAGGGACTCACACAGGTGAGGTCAGGAGGCTAAGGATGGACTCCTTTCCCCAGACGCTGCTGGGCGCCCTGGGGGGCGGGGCTGCCTGTAAGCAGCAGGGTCTGGCTCCTCCGGGGGCCGGCTGGTGGAGGACATCATGCTTCCTTCCATTAAAAGTCATTTTTTGTCTTCGTACAAAAATCCCCAAGCCCAACTGCTGTCTAACGCCCGGCTCTATACCCTTCCAGACACAGCTCTATTCCTGTGGACCTGGTTTCTGGAAAAGTCCTGAATCTGACAGGATCCAAACAGGAAACGTGTTTGCTTTGTCTTTTCACATCTTCTCTGGCTCTGAACAATATTCCAGTCAGATTCCTAGTTTTCTGATCAGATTTCCTGTTGTGTGTGTGTGTTGTTTTTTTTTAATTATTAAAAACCCAGGTTAATCCAGTCCAATTTAAGAATCAAACATCATACTCAAATCTAGGGTGATTCTCCTCCCCTGACCCTAGTGCCAGGCAAGGCTAACAGTGGGGGGCTTTTCCTCCCTCCCCCACCATCAGAATGCTTTCACGTCCAGGGTCTGAGGTTGGGGCGTGATATGGGGGTGGGGGGGGAGGGGGATGGCGAGAGCTGGAGGGGGCCAGCCACAGATCTTGTTTTCTTGGCCAACACTCCCTGAAGATGGGTGCTTCCTGGGACAGGCTTCCAACTAGGGTGTAGTTGAGTTCTCTAGGGAGAGGCTCCTCTCCTAGACTGTTTCCCAAATACCCAGTCAACTCTAGCCCCTGAGGCCCACCACTGGAATTGCTCCTCAGCTTACCCCCCCCCCCCCCCCAGGAAACTCCTCTACCCTTGCCTGGCTAGATGGAGGTATGCAGGCCCCCTCTCCTGCCCCTGGCTCTGCCTTGAGCCTCCATCCATTCTCCTTCCATCTTCCTTCCCAGAAGCCAAGGTCAGGTACCCAGCTGAGGCCTGGGGTGCCAGTCCTCCGTCCCGGGCACCCACTCTGGGAGTAATCTCTAGCAGCCTCGCTGCACTCCCAGAATGTAGGAGGGAAACCGGAGCCCTCCTGTCCTAACCTGGGGTCATCTGACCTGCGCAGTCCCACAGAGCCCCAGGACCAGAAGCACCCCATGCTTGGCTGAATGCTCTGCTGTCTTGAAATTCTTCCTAATTTTTGAACCAGGAGCCACACATTTTCATTTTTCACTGGCCCTGAAGATCAGGTGGCTGGTCTCACCCAGGACTGAGCACTCTGACCATCCTCACCGGCTGGTAGAAAGGAGGGAGAAGCAGAGAGACGCTGGTTGGAGTCACAGGGCTGGTTCTGGAGCCTGTGAATGCCCCTGGGAGGGCCACACGTGGCAGAGCTTTCCACTTGTCTTCCGAGTGAGGGACGCCCCACCACCCCATTATTCCCCCCACCCCCACCTTCAGGCTCCAGTCATCATCGCCCAGGCAATAGGATCTGAACTAACCAACATCCTGTTAGGGATACGAGCATCCTTCCACACCAATCACACTCCCCAACTCAGGAACCGAACAGATTGAGATTAAATGCCCCCCCTTTTTTTTTGGCAACAGTGAAATCATGTTGTATGTACTGTTTTATAACCTGCTTTTTTCACTTAACAACACATGGTAAATGCGGAGAAAACATTCATCTACAATCTAATTCTCAGCCACTGTTTTAGTTAAATATTGCTGTGCCACAGACCACTTAAATCCACCACGATTTATTGTTTCTCATTATTCTACGGTGGCCCAGGCCGTCCTCCTGGCCATCCACAAGAAACCCAGAATCTAGAGAGAAAAACCGGTCCAGGGTTAGTAGAGCCCCCTCCTGCTTGGGTGACCTTGGCCAAATTACTGAACCTCAGGTTCCTCGTCCATAAAGGGTTCTAGATGAGAACAGTGATATCTCCCGTACCCGAGATACTTCGAAGATCAAATGAGAATGATGACAATAGGATCCACCATGTAGGGTCGTCATGAGGGCTAAATAGGTTCACACGGTTAAACAAGTTCAAGTCTAACAGATGTTAGCCACCATCATGTGCCTCGGCTACATTGGCGAGGAAACTGCCAGGGCAGGGAGGGAGCTGTGTTCGCAGTCAGACTGTGAGACACAGAAGGAAGGGAAGATTTCTAGAAGCGGCTGAAAGGATGCAGTGAACATAGCTAACAGTATTTTTTTTTTAAAGATTTTGTTTATTTATTTGACAGAGAGAGAGATCACAAGTAGGCAGAGAGGCAGGCAGAGAGAGAGGGGGAAGCAGGCTCCCTGCTGAGCAGAGAGCCCGATGCGGGGCTCGATCCCAGGATCCTGAGATCATGACCTGAGCCGAAGGCAGAGGCTTTAACCCACTGAGCCACGCAGGCGCCCCACATAGCTAACGGTATTAAGCATTGTTCGGCCAAAGAGGAAATGAAATCTGGGAGAAAGCATCCTCTCGCTGCAGCATAAAGGCTCTTTCTTGTTGGTCATATTTTCTTGCATAACAATAATATGCTGATAATAAAGTCAGGACTAAAATATACTAGAAAGCAGGTAGTGCCAGCCTCAAGGCGCCAGACTCCATGGATGACCCATGGGTATCTGCTGCCTCTATCCCTGCTCGCTCAATCACAGGAGCCCCTCCAGCTGCTTCAGGAAACAGACAAGAGGCAGAGAACCAAGGATGCATCTCTGAAGGACAGGAGAAACAGTGCCAGGCAGCCAAAATCTGGACCTGGATTTTCTATGCCCAAATATATTTTTTTTAAGATTTTATTTATTTATTTGACAGAGAGAGAGAGATCATAAGCAGGCAGAAAGGCAGGCAGAGAGAGAGGGGGAAGCAGGCTCCCCACTGAGCAGAGAGCCCGATGCAGGGCTCAATCCCAGGACCCTGAGATCATGACCTGAGCCAAAGGCAGAGGCCCAACCCACTGAGCCACCCAGGCGCCCCTCTATGCCCAAATATCTTATCTAATGCTCTCATTACACTTTCAGAGATTTAAAAAAAATTAAGATTTTATTTATTTATTTGAGAGAGAGAGAGCATGAGTGGGAGGGGGAGGGGCAGAGGGAGGGGGAGACACAGACTCCCTGCTGAGCATGGAGCCTGACGTGGGACTTGGTCCCAGGACCCTGAGATCATGAAGGCAGATGCTTAACTGACTGAGCATCCAGGCGCCCCTCGGAGATTTCCACACATAGAAATTCATGTCCTTGTGGTTTTTTTAAAATTAGGTGACATTTGAAACAAAAAAATATAAAGAATAGCACAACAGAAAACTCAAGTTCTGGGACGCCTGCGTGACTCAGTCAGTTGGGTGTCTGCCTTCAGCTCGGGTCATGATTCCAGGGTCCTGGGATCGAGTCCTGCATCCTGCATCAGGCTCCCCTGCCACTCCCCCTGCTTATGCTCTCTCTCTCCCCCTCTCTTTCTGTCTCTCTCACACAAATAAATAAAATCTTAAAAAAACAAACAAACCCAAAACCCATGTTCTTATTATCTGCTTATGAAACCAAGCATACCAGTACAGTTAAATATTCCTGGCATACTTCCCATCACCTTTCCCTACCTTCTTGTGGAGGTGACCACTATTCTTTTTTTTTTTTTTTTAAAGATTTTATTTATTTGACACAGAGAGAGAGATCGCAAGTAGGCAGAGAGGCAGACAGAGAAAGAGGAGGAAGCAGGCTCCTCGCCGAGCAGAGAGCCTGAAGCGGGGCTCCATCCCAGGACCCTGAGATCATGACCTGAGCCGAAGGCAGAGGCTTCAACCCACTGAGCCACCCAGGCGCCCCGGTGACCACTATTCTGAATGCTGATTACGTCCTTGCATTCTTTTTCATTTTTCGAATACACAAATCTGATGGAAAGGATACGTTGCTTTATAAAGATTTGAGTTCCAGTTAAAGGTGTGGGGCTCCCCCACAGGTTTTGGTGTCTTCTAAAGAGGCTGCAGGAGAAGCGGAGAACTGTCTGAAAAAAGAAACAGTTTCAGTAAACTGTGACAATATCAACTGGAATAATATATATGTCACTACACTCTGGGGGGTGGGCAGAAACATATTTGAAAACATAATGGCTGAATTTTTTCCAAATTGGGTGAAAAACATAAACCCACAGATCCAAAATACTAAATCAATGCCAAGCACAAAGAGAACCACAGCACGGCATATCATCTTTAAATTGCTGAAAACCAGTGATTTAAAAAAAAAATTTTTTAAGGAGCCAGGGGGAGGGGTCATTATATACACAAAGGACAATATAAAAATAATCTCTGGCTTTTCATTAGAAACAATATAAGACAGAAGACTAGGAATTAAATCTTTAAGATTTAATTGAATTGAACAAAATACTGTCAACCTACTATTTATCACTGTATCCAGTGATAAAGCTGAGGGAATTGATTGCCGGCAGGCACATTGAAGGCTTGAAGGAAACGATACCAGGTCGAGACACTCAAGACACTCAACTCCCCACAAAGAAGTAAATGGAAAGAAATAAATACCAGACATGGTAAAAGTAAGAGATGTTTTCCTCCCTCATTTAAAAATTTATGTGAAAAAATATAAGAGTTTATGTAAAGCAAAAATAATAGCAATGTACTGAATGGTTACAGCCGATGTAGAAGTAAAATGTATGACAAAAACCCACAAAGGACAAGAGAAGAAGAAATGGAACTACAGTGTTAGAAGTTTCTGGTGTTATCTGTGAAGAGGTATATATTATATTATATATATTATAATTATATATTATATAATATATATTATAATATTATATTATTACATTATTATTATAATAATGTATTAATACATTATTACATTATTACATTATAATAATATAAATATAATATTATTTGGAAGTAGACTGTGAGAAGTCAAAGATGCATATTGTGCCTATTGTAAACTTTAGAGCAACTACTAAAAAAAAGAGAGAGGAATAACTAATAAAGCAACAGAAATAAAACGGACTTTTAAAAAATACTCAGTCCGAAAGGAGGTAGGAAAGAAGGAAAAAAAACCCAAAGAACTAATGGTATGAATAGAAGAAAATAGCAAGATGGTAGACATAAGCCCAACCACACAAATAATTATATATATATATTTTTTAAATCTGTTGCATTTCTTTTTTTTTTTTTTTAAAGATTTTATTTATTTATTTGACAGAGAGAGATCACAAGCAGGCAGAGGCAGGCAGAGAGAGGGGAGGAAGCAGGCTCCCCGCCGAGCAGAGAGCCCGATGCGGGGCTCGATCCCAGGACCCCGAGATCATGACCTGAGCCGAAGGCAGAGGCTTTAACCCACTGAGCCACTCAGGCGCCCCACAAATAATTATATTAAAAGTAAATAGACTATGTGGAGGAACCTTGGAAATATTATGCTAAGTAAAAGAAGCCGGTCTTAAAAGACCATATATTGGATGATTCCATTTATATGAAATGCCCAGAACAGGCGTATCTATGAATACAGAGAGTAATTTAGTAGATTCTAGGGCTGAGGGAGGGATAGGGTAGAGGAATGGAAATGACTGCTAATTGACGTGAGGTTTCTTTTTGGCGTGACAGAAATGGTCTAAAATCAGATTGTGGTAATTGTACAACTCTGTGAATATGCTAAAAACAATTGAATTGTACACTTTTTATTTTTTTAATTTTTAAAAAGTATTTTATGTATTTATTTGAGAGAGAGAGCATGAGGTGGGGAGGAGAGGCAGAGGGAGAGGGAGAAACAGACTCCCCGCCGAGCAGGGAGCCCGCCGCAGGGCTGGATCCCAGGACCTGGAGATCATGACCTGAGCTGAAGGCAGACACGTAACTGACTGAGCCACCCAAGACTTCCCCCAAATTGTACACTTTAAAAATTGAAGTAAAGTCGACGTATAAGGTTACGTGCATTTCAGGTTTACGACATAGTGATTCAACAAGTCTGTTCCTCATGCCATGCTCCCCACCTGTGTAGCTACCGCCAGTCCCCATACAGACCGGTACGGCACTACTGCCTGTCTTCCCAGGGCTGTACCTTCTAGTCCCATGACCGACTCATTCCATAACCGGAAGCCTGTATCTCCCACTCCCCTTTACCCATTTTGCTCATCTCCCGTCCCCTCTGCCCTTTGGCCATCATCAGTTTGTTCTCTCTATTTATGGGTCTGTTTCTGCTTTTCGTTTGCCTGTTTATTCCTTGTTTTATTTTTTAGATTCCACATATAAGTGAAATCGTATACTATTTGTCTTTCCCTGTCTGACTTATTTCACTTAGCATCACGCCTTCAAGGTTCAACCAATTTGTTGCAAATGGCAGGATTTCCTCATTTTTACGTCTGAATAATATTTCAGTGTGCATGCGCGCGCGTGTATGGCACAACTTCTTTATTCATTCACCTGCCAATGGACATTGAAGTTGTTTCCATGTCTTAGCTACTGGAAACAATGCTGCTATGAACACGGGGGTGCAGATATCTTTTCAAGTTAGTGTTTTCATTTCCTTTGGATATATTCCTAGAAGTGGAATTGCTGGATCATATGGTAGTTCTATTTTTAATTTTTTGAGGATCCTCCATACTGTTTTCCATAGTGGGTATACTAGTTTATAATCCTACTGACAATGCACAAGGGTTCCCTTTTCTGTTGGAAGTTTTGTTTGTTTTTTTTTAAGATTTTATATATTTATTTGACAGAGATCACAAGTAGGCAGAGAGGCAGGAGAGGGAGAGGGGGAAGCAGGCTCCCCGCTGCGCAGAGAGCCCGATGTGGGGCTCGATCCCAGGACCCTGAGATCATGACCTGAGCGGAAGGCAGAGGCCTTAACCCACTGAGCCACCCAGGTGCCCCTGTTGGAAGTTTTTTGATCACTGATTCAATCTCTTTACTCATTACTGGTCAATTCATATTTTCTACTTCTTCTTGAGTCAGTTTTGGTAGATTGTGTGTTTAAGAATTTATTCATTTCATCTAAATAGCTTAGTCTTCGTCATATATTTGTTCACTTATTCTTATTATCCTTACCCTTTATTTCTGTAGGGTCAATAGTAATATTCCCACAATTTTTTTATTTTAATAATTTGAGTCTCCTTTCTCTCTGTTCAGTCCAGCTAAAGGTTTGTCAATTTTGCTGATCTTTTTGAGCACCAACTTTTGGTTTTGCTGATTCTTTGTTGTTTTTCTACTCTCTATTTCATTTATCTCCACTCCAATATTTACTGTTTCTGTCTTTCTACTTTCTTTGAGTTTTGCTCTTTTTTTTCCTGGTTTCTTAAGTTGGAAGTACAGGTTATTGGTTAAAGATCTTTGTTGTTCTTTAGTGGAGGCATTTACATGTATAAATTTCCCTCTGAGCACTGCTTTCACCACATCTCATCAATTGTAGTAGTTTTATATTCATTTTTATTTATCTCAAAATATTTTCTAATTTCCCTTGAGATTTCTTATTTGACCTTTCGGTTATTTAAGGTCGTATTGTTTAATTTCCATGTTTTTAAGTTTTCCAGATTTATTTCTGTTATTGGTATTATTGTCAAACTGTTTATTTCTCCCAATCTTGTCAGTTTTTACTTTATATATTTGGGGGATTCTGTTACTAGGTACATATATGTTTACAATTTTTATGCCTCTTGATAGAGTGACCTTTTTATATAATTATTATATATTTTTATATATTATTTCTATTTTCATTATTATACTGTGTCATTGTCTCTTGTAACAATTTTGTCTTAAAGTCAATTTTTTTCTGATATAGCCACTCCAGCTCTCTTTGGTTACTGTTTGCATGGAATGTCTTTTTTCATCCTTTTAATTTGAACATATTCGTGTTTTTGGATCTAAAGTGAGTCTCTTATGAGCTTATACTTGTATATTTCTTTTTAATCCATTCTTCCAGTCTCTGCCTTTTGATTAGAGAGTTTAATTCACTTATATTTGAAATAACTACTGAGAAGATAGGACATACTTCTATCACTTTGTTATTTGTTTTTTGTATGCCTTATGCTATTTTTGTTTATTTTCTCCATTACCATTTTTTGTATTAAAGAGATACTTATTTTCTAGTGTATCATTTTAATTTCTTTATCATTTTTTATTACTATATATTTTTGAGTTCTTAGTGGTTGCTCTGAAGATTACAATTGGCATCTTAATTTATAACAATCTAGTTCAGATTAGTTTCAATAGTAGGCAAAAATCTTTGCCCCTATAGCTCTGTAACCACCTTTATGTTGCTATTATCACAAATTACATCTTTATACGTTGTGTGCTTATTGACATAGATTTATAATTTTTTGTTTTATTCAGTTTTCTTTTAAATCATATAAGAAAGAAAGAAAATACATTAATACTGACTTTTATATTTACCTATGCAGTTACCTTTACCAGTGTTTTTTGTTTCTTCATATAAAATCAAATTATTGTTTATTGTCCTTCCATTTCAACCTGAAGGATTCCCTTTAGCATTTCTCAAAAGGCAGGTCTACTAATGGTAAACTATATCAGTTTTTGTTTATCTAGAAATGTCTTAATTTCTTTTTTTTT
>CM052896.1:104893862-104945963 GCA_028534135.1 Potos flavus
GGCTATTATCTCCTCAAATATTCTTTCGGTCCCCCTCCCCTTCCTTCTGGCGCTCCCATTATGCACATATTGGTATTCTTGATTGTGTCCTACAAGTCTTTCAGGGTCTATTCATTTTTCTTTATTCTTTTTTTCTTTATTCTACCCAGACTGGATAATCTCAGTTGACCTATCTTTAGGTTTGCTGATTCCTTCTTTTGTCTGCTCAAATCTGCTGTTGAGCCTGTCTGGTGAATTTTTCACTTCAGTTATTGTACTTTTCAACTCCAGAATTTCTATTTGGTTCCTTTTTATAATTTTCTGATTTTCTTTTTTATAATTTCTATCTCTTTATTTGGCGAGACATCATTCTCATGGTTTCCTTTAACTCTTTAAGCATATTTTAACTGGTTGACTTAAAATCTTTTTAAGGAAGTCCAATGTCTGGGCTTTTCAGCAACAATTTCTATTAATCACCTTTTTTCTTGTATATGAGCCTTACTTTTTTGTTTCTTTTCATAATTTTTTGTTGAAAACTAGACATTTTAAATATTATAATGTGGCAAATCTGGGAATTACTGTCTCTCTCTCTCCAGGGTTTGTTGTTGCTGCTTGTTGTAGAAATTGTTTGCTTAATGTCTTTTCTGAACTAATTTTGCAAAATCTATATTTTTGTTGTATGTGGCCACTGAAGTCTCTATTCCATAAGCTTTGTGGTCAGCTGCTGATTTGATAGAGATTTATTTAAACATCTGGAACAACAACAGAAAAAACATCTGCTGGTCTTTGACGATGGACTGTGTGTTTGTGTTGGGGCAATCCTTCAAAACCCAGCCAGGCAGTTTACAACTCTGCCTTACCTTTTACTTTCTGTTTCCGCAGAGACAGAAGGTCAACCAAAGGTGAGAGTTTAGTGCATACCATACGGCAATAATAAGGAATAAACTACAGCTGTATGCTAAAACATGGATGAATCTTAAAAATATGTTGAGTAAGAGAAGCCCGATGTAAAGTACATAGAGGCTCTGATTCCATTAATATTCACTTAAAAAACAGACCAAACCAAACTATACTGATTGCAGATGGTAAAAGTGTAAAGAAAAGGAAAACAGGATTACCATCAAGGTCAGGACAGAGTTATCTCTGGATGGTGGTCTGATGGAGGAGGAAGGTGTATGATTGGGAAACAACACAGGGAAATGTCTGGTAATATGTCCTGTTTCTTGACTTGGGTAGTGGTTACACAACTTTGTTCTATGATTATTCATTATAGTGCTCATTTATATTATGTATATATACATTTTTGTATGTGTATTGTATTTCACAAAATTAATAAAGACTAGAAACCAAGCAAAAAAAAGGCCTCATTACTGAAACAGATGCCAATTCCCAGTGGAATGGATATAACAGTCGATTTCAAGAGGCTGGCAATGGGGGTGTCTGAGTGGCTCAGTCAGTTAAGCATCTGCCTTCCACTCAGGTCATGATCTCAGAGTCCTGGAATTGAGTCCCGCATCGGGTGCCATGCTCAGTGGGGAGTCTGCTTCCTCTACTCTGCCTGCCTCTCTGCCTACTTGTGATCTCTCTCTCTGTCAAATAAATAAATAAAATCTTTAAAAAGAATTAAAATAAAGAGCCTGGCAATGAAGAGGGGATCCTCTCTCTGTAGTCCAGAAAAAATCCAATAGGAAAGCCATATTTTGGTCCTGTGAGAATCCCCCTAGGGGGGCTTTAGCCTTAATGGAATATCAACATGAAGACTCGAGTATTCTTATCAACCTAATCCTGCGGGGCATCAGCCAGACTCAAGACAGAATTGGGGTAAAGATGCACAAGCTTCAAACACTAAGACCTGCCTGGTCATGCTCACAGTCGTCTCAATTCTGGATGGGAGAACCCTCCCTTTCAAATACCCCCCGAGTTCAAGCACAACACAGGTGCTTCCTTTGTGATGTCATCAGCATCTGCCTCTGACCTGGCCCACCAGAAGTTTCTAATATTGATAATTGGCAGTGGCTGTTGGTGGTGGATGAAAGTGACCTCCCACCACTCATGAACTTCCCCTCTTCCGGGAGAGAAGTACTAGTACAAGAGGCTACTACTAGCTAAGAACATCTAAGTGGTGGAGCACTGGTGAGTGGGGCTCTAGCCCGACGCCGGAGGGGGGAAGGGAGTCAGGGAGGCCAGGCTGTGCCAGCAGAGGGGAGGCCTAAATTCTCTGCCATGGAGGGCCAAGTGGTTATTGGGCCCTGGCTTCACTCTGGCCCCCCCAACCTGGGGAATGCCAGCTTCCAATGAGGGGTCAGTGCCGTTTCTGGACTTAAGCCTGAGGCCTTGTTCTATCTTGAAATCTACAACCTCATGTCTGGTTAGAGAGAAGATACTGGAAAAATCATTTTCCACCCCAATACATTGCTCCCCTCCCTTCTGCACAGGAAATCAAATTCCCTCCTGTTCAGAAAAGCAGATTAGAGTGTGTGATAGAAACCCAAGTTCCAAACATGGACCCACATTCTTGGAGAGCTTTGATTTGGCTCTTGGGGGGCAGCAGATACCCTAGAGTATCTAGATTGTCATTTTAAGTGTGAATAGTGATGTGATTCTGCATTAAAAATACTGTCCCTGTTAGTGGCATGAGTTTACATTCTGGGTCCTATAGCAAAATTTGTGGAGTCTCACCTCTGGACCCACAGCCATCCTCCCCTTCTTACTCCCTAGCAGTCTTATCCAGCACCCAGCAGTCTTGATCCAGCACCAGGTCTGGGGTGATGGGGACTCCAGCGTAGCTCTCCTGCCTTGAAGCCTAAAACCTGTGGAGTCTAATGAAAAATAGGGAGTGAGCCCATCTAGCTGACTCTTCCCCGGGTCTCCCACTTTTCCAACATTACTCTGTAATACAGTGATGACCCCAGGCCTCTTGGAGTGACCGTGAACTAAAAGACTTCTGACTTTTTTCATAGTTCCTCTATCTTCTCTTGCTCTTGACTTTTGACTTTTGACTTGACTTTTGCTTATTTCACTGTGCTTGCTTATTTATGAGTCCTTTCTTCTTCCGGTGTGCTCCTGCTCATCTGCTGTGGGCTTGACAATCAGGAAACTATGTTTATCAGTTAGGCTTCTGGTTCAGCTGTTGTCACAGAGACCAAGGTGTTTAGCCGCCCAAGGCTCTTCTCCAGGTCATCATGAGACTCAGGTTCTTAATGTCTTGTTGACTGGGCAACCCGAGGGTGTTGTCCTTGCCAGCTTCATCAAAGCTGCCCCCCACCCATCCCCATGTCCACAGTCCAATCTGCACAAGGGAAAACAGGAAGTGGGGAGCAGGCTGCTTCCTTTTAAGAATGTGGCCCAGAAGTGAAACATGTCACTTTCACTCATTTCCCATTGGCTAGAACTTAGTCCCGTAGTTGCTCCTGGCTGCAAGGGAGGCTGGGAAATGTAGTCTCTGGCAAGGTAGCCATGAATCCAGTTTTAATCTTGGAAGCTCTACTGCTAAAAGAAAGTGGGAAGGAAAGATATAAGGGGACCCTTGGCAGTCTCCGCCACACTGGATCTGTTGAAATTGTGTGTAGAGTAAATGTAGATGGGCTCTCATTGAAGATACAAGATGCTCTTCTGCAGAAAAAGCACCAATTTTTTTTTTATTAAAGATTTTATTTATTTATTTGACAGAGAGAGGGAGATCACAAGTAGGCAGAGAGGCAGGGAGAGAGAGAGGGGGAAGCAGGCTCCCTGCTGAGCAGAGAGCCCGATGCGGGGCTCAATCCCAGGACCCTGAGATCATGATCTGAGCCAAAGGCAGAGGCTTTAACCCACTGAGCCATCCAGGCTCCCCAAAAGCACAAATTTTGACAGTGTGACAGTTCCATCTGTTTGGATTGCTCAGAAGCCTTTGGTTTCTTTGCTGTTGTTCTGGATTATGTTCTCAGACAAGACACTGGCAGTTAACGAAACAGTCGTAAAGATAATAGCATAGTAGTCATTGTCTTTCACAGACCTCCTATCTCAATCCACATAAGAGCATGAAAAATGTTCTCAGCATCCATGAGTTGGAAGCACCTTTCCTTCAAAAGCCTCCCCAAGTCCACAAAGCCTCAGCTATTCATTTCTATACACCTTCACTGAGCACTTTCTATTAGCTTCACCCTCATCTAGGTGGTTGGTGTTCAGTTGGTTAGGACACTGGTTAGGACACAGGGGTCATGTCTTCGATTGTATCACTGTAATGCCCACCTGGCATTTTCGTGGGTTCTTGTTCCTCTACTTCTGTGTCTCCCTTTAGTGTACATCTTTGATGCCTCCTAGGTCTTGCCTCCAGGAGCAGGAGTGGGTTAGGTATGGGCTTACCAGTCTTATCCCTTGCTGCTGCTCAAAAACTTTCCGTGGCTCCCTTTGGCCTACCTTGTAAAGTTCAAACTTCTGAGCCTTGTCTTTGAGGTCTTTGAAGACCTGCTTCCAGCTTTCCATTCTGGTCTCAGCTCCCACCAGATGGCATGTCCGGGGGTCAGGCTCACCTAGGGAGGCAGGCTGCACAGGTTCTGTGTGGATGGCACCTTGGCAGAGGGCTCGGAGAGCTGCTGAAACCAGCTCTTGGTCTGGGCTAGAATACCCACCACTCAGTCTCCTCCCAGGACACTCATTCCAGGATGCCTGGGAATTTCAGTGTCGGGTCTTCCCTCCACTTTATCTAGGTCTTTCCAGAGAGAGGTTAACAAATAACCTGCTTCTTCTGTATGTGAAAAACTGAGTTACAGTAGGTACTGTTATTGGACTCCTTTCATTTGTGTCAAGGTACCTGTTTTACAGATGAGGAAGTTAATCTCAGAGTGGTTAAGTAACATGTACAAGGTCACACAGCTAGTAAGAGACAAAAATCCAGATCTGAACCAAGGTTCAACTGCATCTGAAGACCATGTTTTTTCCACTTAACAATGGGCCTTTCTAAAGAAATAGCTATTAGCCCCATTACACAAGGCCCTTAGTCCTTCCACCCTGAGGTCAGACACTAGTTCTGTAATGAGGAAGCAGAGGAAAGAGAGGACAAGCTGCTTCTGTTCAGGCTTCTCTCTATCCTGCCAGTACCCGGTACCATAACAATGGCAACAATCACTAATATTCACTGAGCATCTACTTTGTATACAATATCTCATTCATCCTCACAGCCACCTTCCAATGTTATTATTGCCTATTTTACATATGCAAAGAGTGAAGCTCAGAGAGGTTAAGCCCCATATGTAGATGGCCCAGCAGGGATTCGAATCCAGGCAGGTAGAGTTCTTAAACACTGCTCTTGCATTTATCTGGTTGAGAAGCACCCCACGAAAGCACTGCTCCCCTTCCCGCAGCATCTCATACCTTGTATTCAGCTGCTTCCTATAAGGTCTTCTCATCTGATTGCTGGTAACTCCTAATGATCAATACCTCACCCTTATAAAACTGTGGACAGTCCCTTTTCAGCTCTCCTCACCCATTAGCTATTGTACTGAAAGTACAGGATAATGTCTACTAAATAAGCGTGCCTGGGCCCCTGCCTGGGAAAGAGTGAGTTCGCTGCTACCCTTTACTCTGCATACTGCTTTTTGGGGGTTCAAACACTGGTACCTGCCTCCAGGGCCCAAAGTAGCGGTGTCTAGCCGAATAGCCAGGACTTTGATGAAACTGGAGACATGAAGGGGACGGTGGCCCAGGCCAACTGGAAATGACCCAGCTCACTCCTTTGGGCCTCCCAGGCAGGGCTGTGGCCAATCTGTAGATCTCTTCTCTGCTGGGGAAGGAGGAGGGGGTACAAGCCACTGGGCGCCTGGAGCCGGTCCCAGGGCGGGGCAGAACCCTGCTACCTTTGTGTGGTTGTGCGTTTTTTCTTGCTTTGACTGGCACCGGTGGGGAGGTTCGGAAGGCGGAAGAGAGCTTGGGGAGAGCTTGGGGTAGGGGTGAGGTTGTAGGGTGGGCGGAGAGCAGAAAGACAGCTGCCGAGGCCCACGGCATCCAAGGGTGCAGGAGCCATTGCTGCAGGGACCGGCAGCCTTGTGCGTTTGCGATGGTAATTTGCAGATGGTTCCTGGTAGCGACAGGGTCTCTGAGGCGGAGCCCGGTCCTTTGTATATGATAATCCAGCCTAGGTTCCCGGGTGGGTCGGAGCAGCCTTGGGGCGGAGCCAAGGTTGGCTCCAGCCGGGGAGGAGCCGGGATGCCGCTCCCGCGGTGATGCAGAGGGGAATTTGCTGACAGTCCCTTGTCAGGTGGGGCTGGCTTCGCCCGGCCCGCGAGGAGGACCAGCTGGCTGTCTCCTCCCAGGTAAGGAGCGTGCCGCCTGTCACCGTATCCCGGCGGCCGGGGCGCCCTGCCTGGGGCTGGGCCGTGACGCCCAAGGCGCAGATGTGGTGAGCACGCGGGTGGTGTGAGCCAGGACTGGTCAACCCGGGAGAAGGGGCGCAGAATCCGGGTCCTGGACAGGGGAGGGGGCGGGGAGGGACGCTTGCTCTGTGCTTTCCGGGACCTCGGACTGGGCGGGGTGGGGGTGGGGGATACTGCGCCACAGTCGCTTGCCACGCGGGCTGGCTGCTGGCCTGGACCCGGGGAAGGGTGGAATGAGCTGCCCACCAGCGAGGGCCGTGGCTGGGTCAACTGTCTTCACTGGATTGGGGGTGAGTGGGTGGGTGGGCGAGAGGCTCCTCTTACCCCACCCCCCCACCCCCTGCTTGACGGCCAGGTGGGGTTGCCTCCCCGGAGCACCCCCACCCAGGGATTCCCCCGGGCTGTGCCGCCCACTGCCTGGGCTGGGCTGGGAGGGGGGTGCGCTTCCCCCGCAGTCTACTGCACCGTTATGAGTTACGACGACGGCATCACCGCTGCCGGCTGCTGCCGGGTGGAGGTCTCATTCTGTGCTAGTGGGCTGGGCTCCTGGGCCCCGAAGGCTAGAGGATGCCAGCTTTTCTCATATGCTTTCAAAGAAAGATTCTTGCCTCCATCCCCCTCTTGGCCTTAAGAGAGAAACTTTGGATTTGGGTGATGGACCTGGGGAAACTGAGGCCTGGGGGTGCTGTGGCTTCACCAAGGTCACTTAGCAGGTCCTACAGAGCTGTCCTCCCAGGCACTGCGTTGACCATCTGATGCGCCCTGGAGGGGCAGGAGCCAATCTTGCTCTCCAGACCTCTGGTCCAGTTTGGGGTGGACCACCCCACTGGGGGGCCCCCTTTCCCCTTCCCTGAGAATGGAGGAGGTTACAACTTCTGCATGGGCTCTAAGGTATTATGGGTGTGAACACTGCAAGGATAAGAGTTGTCTGGGGACAAGAGAAAATCACTCCTCTGAGCAGAGGGGACTGTGGGCCTCTACTATCCTTGTGGGTTCAGGGAGAGAGGGAGAGTTGGCTTCTAGGAGAGGAAGGCCCCGCGGGGGGGGGGGGGGCAGCCCAGTTCCAGGCTTCAGCCCCTGTACCGGCCTTGTCAAAAGCCACCTGCAGGTTCCCAGGCCGCTGTGGGAAGGGGATGAGGAGATGGACCTTCTCCTTTGACGGCCTGCGTCTCACTGGAGAAGAGGCTGGGGGAACCATGTTGGTAAGACGGCCTTCTCCCGACGCCACCCCCATGGTGTAGCATCTCACCCTTGCTCTCTCCCCAACTCCTGTCCCTGGGAGAAATGGACCACTGCTCGTTCTGTGGCTCTCAGAGGTGAACTCTTCCCAAATTCACCTTGTCCTCCTTCTGTCTGAAGCAGATGCCTTTCTCTGGAGGGAAACTGAGGTAGGGAGAGAGCTATATTTTACCTTAGAGCTAGAGCCAGCCAGCACCATGGTGCAGGTGAGGAAACTGAGGCACAGAGGGTGCAGTGAGTTGCTCCAGGTCTCTCACCCACACGCAGGTCTCCTACTCCCTGGCCCGCCGCAGGGGTGTGGAATGAGCCCCCTTCCTCTCCCCTCTCCTCCCACAGCCACCAGCCCTGGTAGGGTGAGGCCTCGAGTGCCTCCTGAGGGGTGGAGGCGGCTGTCAGTCAGAGGGGACAGCTCCGGCATTTTCTCCTTCTTTACGAGATGTTTTCACGTTAGAAAGAGAGAAGCAGCTAGAAGAGGGGAGACAAAGTCACTCAGTTACCTTCCCGTCGTGCTCCCACAGGGGACACACGGTTTCTGTGGGGCTCTCAGGGGCAAGTGCACCTCTCCCTCCTGTCCGGGTGCCAGCAGTTGTGAGCACAGCTGGGAGCGGGCCCACGGGGCCAGTGGCTTCCGTTCCCTCTGACGGCACGGCCGGATGGCGGCTCCTGCCCAGCCCAGCCTTATTCTGAGGGAAAGGGACTTACCTTGTGCCTGGCGCGTGAGGCGGGGCGCTTCGGGCACACCCCCTGAGCACGGAGGCCCTGAAGCTGGACCCTGGTGATTCCTCAGCGTGGCTTGGGCTGCCTGGGGGTCACCAGTAATCACCAGGGGGACCTGTGGGAAGGCATGGGGTTCCCGGTAAACCAGCTCAAACTGGCTGCCCACGGGGTGACAGTACAATGCGGGAGAGCGAAGAGGACCCGCCCGGTGTCCGGCTCCTCTGCTGGGATGCCCTGGGGGTCTCCAGGAGGAAGGCCACTGCCCCGTGGTCCTGGGAAGCCGGTGGTGTGTCCCTCCGGGCCAGCAGAGGCAGGGTCAGGCTGCGGAGAGGCTCCCGGCTCGTGGAGAGGAAGCACTCGCGTAGGAGCATGGCATCTGGTTCCGGACCAGAGCCCCTGCTGGCTGGCGCCCTGCCCTCGGTTTTCCTACCTGACAGCTGCGCATGAAAACACCTTCCCCAGTTGGGTCAAAGGGCTTCGGAAGCATGTCACGCATTTGTTACAGATGGGAAGCACTATTCCTGGACACTGTGGTGTAGATCGAAGCCATCTGTTTCCAGCGTTCTTGGGAATAATGTGGCTGTTCCCTCTATGGGGGATGCCCTCTGCCCTGTGGCCAGTCTGGGGCACCCCTCCAAGGCTTGGAAGGCGGGCCGTCCCTCCCCAGGGCACCTTGTGTTTTGGCCCCTGAGGGCTTCCGTTCCCCTTCCGCGGCTGCCTGTGATATGTAACAGAGCTCCCCCGCAGTAAAGTGCTGGCGACCGGGGGGCACCGGGGACCTTGCTGCCGGCCTGTAGCCTCCCCACTGCCTGTCACAGCCCACAGCCCAGGAACGGTATGTCTCCTCTGGTTCTTCCTGGGAAGCAGCTGGTGGAAGAACCGCGGAGATGATGCGCATAAAGTACTGGGAGCTCTTTGCACACAGTGTCCAGGGCAGGAGTCCATGGGCCTTCAGGGCCTCGGGCAGGCTCACTCTGGGAATGGCTGTAATGAAAATGCTCTGAGGAAGTGAGATCAGCAGCTTTAAAGCACTGTACTGCCTTGGGCAGGGCCCCGTGTCCTGGGAGAGCCGTGGTTTTCCTGGGTTACTCACCCCTCAGCATGGGTGCTGTGGATTAGACTCCCGTTCTTGCCATGAATTGATTGGTGCAACTCGTGCAAAATAGGGTTCCAGGGGGAGCTGGGATGAGAACCCGGGCGGCTCATGAGGTACCGTGTGTCCTTGTCATAGATCTGTCTAGACTGCCCTGGGCAAACTGAGGCAGCTCCTGAGAAGAGCACCTGCGGCCAGACCCCTGCGGCCCGTGTTTTGAGGGCAGGGAAGGCAACCAAGCCTCCGTGTTACTGCCCAGCACCCCACAGCTGCCGAGACATGGAGAGGCAGGGTTGGTGGGGGCAGGGGGATGCCCACAGTCACCCCCTGCCCCCTCCTGGTGATTCGGATTGCTCCAAAAGGGAACTGAAGCCTGGAGCCGCTTGGAAAACCAGGATCCAAGTGTCCTGGGCTCCCAGGGTCTGCCGTTCCCACCCTTCCACCCTGCTATTCTGCGCGAGCACTCCCAAGACAAGATCAGCTGAGTCTTCCCAGAGTTGTGCCCCGCCAGAGGGACAGTGGCCTCAGGCCACAGGATCCTGTCAAAAGAGAAGGGCATCCTGAGGTCTTTGGAGGTACAGATGGGCAAGGTGTGCCTGTGGCCACCTGGCTAGGGATGTGGCTGTGTGCTGAGCACCTCAGGTGTCTGAGTGGCAGTGATGGGACCGGAGGCTGGAAATGCTGCAGAGGGCAAATGAGCCTGTGGGGACAGCAACTGGGCTTTGCTGGGGGGCATGGAGCACGAGGGACAAGGCACACACAGACACCTTGTCTGGGGGGCATGTGGGAGCTGAATTTCCAGCCACTTCGTTATCCGCTCATTTCACTTTTATCTACCAGTGTTGTGTTCACAACCTGGTGAAATAATCCCACCGCAGGGGGCCAGTCGGGGGAGGAATGGCAGAAAGCAGAAGGGCGCACATGCCTGCGTGTGCTTAGGGACCGGGAGCCCCGTTCTTTCCACGTGCTCCCCGCTTGCCGGCTCAGTGGCGGGCTGTCCGGGGTCTCTGGGCGGGCTGTCCGGGGTCTCTGGGCGGGCTGGCCACGTTTTGGTGGCAGAGGCTGACCAACAGTGGCTTCGGGCAGTTGGAACTGAGCTGTTCCCTCCGAAGGAGAGGGTAGATGGTGAGGTCTTCCCAGAACCAGAGGGTGTGTGCGGGGCGTGGGGGATGGGCACGGGGGATGTCTGTCCTTCGGTAGGACTGGAGCCCTTCTGGACTGGGAGCTCCTGTGCCCAGATCTGCAAACGCGCCCAGGCTTTGGGGAGAGCTGCTCAGGCAGTGGAACAGCCTGAACCGTGTCCCTGCCCAGAAGTCCTGGTGCCCCTGAGTGTCCTCACGTTCCTGGTTATCCCTTTAATCCAGGGGAGGGGCAGAGCAGGCGTGAGTGGCCCACTTGATGGATGTGAACACTGAGGCTCAGAGAGGTTTTAACGGCCACAACCACATGCAGGCACACAGATGCATGCTGGCTCCAGAGAGGCTGAACCCAGGCCTGTGTGACTCCCGTGGAGGGTCCCTCCTCCCCAGAACACGGCGGACCCAACCCCCGCTCACCTGCTATCGCCGCTGCTGGTGGCTTTGCTGGAGTGGCTTAAGACAAAAGGACTTGGAAGTGAAGGTCATGCATGTCTCCCCTTTCCCTCCACTCTGGGCCGGGTGCCCAGAGCCGGGCTCTGCTGAAGGGCAGCAGGGAAGATGGAAGGACAGGATTCCCACCCCACCCTCACCTCAGGCCCCAGGACGCACTGCAGGCTTGATCAGAGGGGCTGAGCTAGGCAGGGGGAAGAGATTCAGCGTAGGGGCCCTGACTTTGTGCTTCAGGGAGGGTCACCCCAGCCCCCTGGCCTGGGCACCTGTCTGGAACAGCCGGGATGGAGGGGACAGGCAGCAATGGCCTGGGCTCGCAGCACTGCAAAGTGGAGGACGCGGAGGGGCTGAGTCCCAGCACTCTGCTGTGGGTCTGGGGAAGAAGTCCAGGCCCGGTGGCCTGATCTGTCCCCAGAGACTGAGGAAGGAGAGAGGTGGGGAGGGGCAGGCTCTCTGACCTACTCCTATTCCAGGGCCTGGGTATCCCAACGATTTCCCTGCTTATCAGGTGAGTCATCTTTGAGCCCATCTCTGACCTGGTCTCTTCTCACTGGCCCCCAGAGCCTGCCGTTGGAGACTGAGCTTGGATTAGACCCCCTTACCTTTTCCAGCCTATCTTCCTGCTTCCTTCCCACTTCCCACACACTCTGCTCTGGCTCGAGGCTCTTCCTGCGTGGGGTGGGGGATGGATCAGATCACATTGAAGCTATTACAAAATACACTCTCTGGGCTTTTCTACCCTTCCTTCCCCCTTATGCTCACCCCTCAGTTCAGCTAAGAACCACCACTCTGTCACATCCAAGGTGCCCAGGCTGTTTGACCCACCCCCTCCTCCCAGCCCAGTCATTCCATCATCCCCAGCCTCACTTGGTCACACCCTCCCTGCCTTTCAAACTCCGGCTCACATGCCACCTCCTCCATGAAGCCTTCCCTGGATCCTCGCCAGGGGAGATCTCATAGCCTTTAATGCGCTTGTCCCATTAGCATCTGCCTCTTGTGCTAGCCAGTGAGCTCATCCTTACATTTGTCAAGTGTTCATTGAGTGCCAGTCACACACATGCCCTCTGGTAACTCGTGGGGGAGGGGGCAGGTGGGCAAGTCAACTGATCATGGCAACAGCCGTAAAAATGCTAGATTAATGGCGGGACGAAGCGCCAGGGGGCGTTTCGGCAATGACATTCAAAGCTGAAAATGTACATACTTTATGACCAACAATTTCGCATCTAGGTGTATAATTACCTCGAGAAACTCACGTGTGTGCTTGAGGAGACAGTTCTAAGGATATCTAGGGCAGTAAGGTTGGAAGCACAAAAGAGGTCCCAGCTCAGTATCTTCAGTGTCTACACTGGCGGAGCAGACGACTAAAAACGTGATCTTACGCAGCACTTAACACACACGGAACTGGGGGATTTTATGTTTTGTAACTTATACCTCAATAAACACACACGCGACCTGTATTAACACAAATCTCAAACAGTTTTGCAAGAAATAGGAAATTGCAGAATAATACCGTTCATGAACATTTAATTTCAGTGGAAATCACAAACAAAACTGATTTATGGATACAAACATGTAGTAGCTACTAGATTCACACTTGTGATCTTTGGCGAGGGGAAGAAGGAGCTGGTGATGGTGGATAGAAGGAAGGACTTTTAATTTGTGAGTAATGCTTCTTTTAACAAAAAAGATCTGAGGCAAAAATAATAGAATGTTAACATGAGTTAATTTAAAAAAAATTTTTTTTTGGTTTTATTCTTTTAACTTTTTGTGTTTAAAGATTTTCAAAATTATGGGGCATCTGGGTGGCTCAGTTGGTTAAGCATCTGCCTTCAGCTCAGCTCATGATCCCTGAGTCCTGGGATTGAGCCTCGCATCCAGCTCCCCATTCAGCAGGGAGTCTGCTTCTCTCTCTTTCCCTCTGCCCCTCCCCTCGCTTGTGTGCTCTCTCTCAAATAAAATTTTTTAAAAAAGTTTTCAGGGGCGCCTGGGTGGCTCAGTGGGTTAAAGCCCCTGCCGTTGGATCAGGTCATGATCTCAGGGTCCTGGGATTGAGCCCCGCATCGGGCTCTCTGCTCAGCGGGGAGCCTGCTTCCCCCTCTCCCTGCCTCTCTGCCTACTTGTGATCTCTCTCTCTCTCTCTCTCTCTCTCTCGCCAAATAAATAAATAAAATCTTAAAAAAAAAAAAAAGTTTTCAAAATTAGAGGCACCTGGCTAGGTCAGTCAGTGAAACCTGAGACTCTTGATCTTGGGGTTGTGAGTTCGAGCCCCACATTGGGTGTAGAGATTACTTGAAAATAAAATCTCAAAAAAATTTTTTTTCAAAATTAAAAAAAAAATCTTGAATGTCAGAGGAAAGGCGTCGACTTTTCCCAGGGAAGCCAGGAAAGGTTCCAAGAGGAGGTGACAGCTGGGCATCGAAGGCAGTGTGGGAGTTGTTGGGTGTTCCTGGGTGTGGGGAACTTGTGAAAAGAAGATGCGGACTGTTCAACGCCAGGGCATATGTGCAGGGGCTTTCCGTACTTTTTAAGTGTTTTCTGAATGCCCCTCCCCCACTACCTTCCTCATCCTCGTCCCTGATTCCAGCCACTCTGTCTCTGGGCTGTGCACATGGTCAGTAGGCTATTGTTTGAACAGCATGCGTCCTTGGATGATTTTTTTAAGGTCTAAGTAATCTAATGGGGGTTGGGGGAGGAATGAGCCAAGTACGTAAAACTGAACATTAAAATAGGGACATAGCCACTAAGAGAAAAGAGAGGATTCTTGGAGGATGCTGTGCTTGACCACATGTAAATTCAGTTGAAGATCAGCTGAAACTGATAGTTTTCTGAGAAGATATAAATCACCAGTTTGACCCCAGAAGAATTAACTAGAAAGCCTGAATGGACCAATAATCATGAGAGAAACTGAGTTTTCATAAAACTCTCCCCCCAAAAACCTGAGGTTTAGCCAACTTTGAATTTTTATAAACCTTCAAGGAAAGGATAGTTCTATGTTTTTAAAAAATATTTATTTATTTTGAGAGAGAGAGAGAGAATCCTAAGCAGATTCCATGCCCAGTGTGGAGCCTGATGCGGGGCTCGATCCCATGACCCTGAGATCGTGACCTGAGCCGAAATCAAGAGTCAGATGCTTAACTGACTCAGCCACCGAGGCACCCCTAATTACATGTTTTTTAAGTTGCACCAGCCATACCAGATCATAGAGAAGGAAAGATTCCAAATTATTCTGTGAAGTCAGCATAACACTGACAACCAAAAAAGAAAAATTACTGAAAAAATCTAATTTATGAATACTAGTGCAAAATTCATAAATTAATAACAACAAATAGAATCGCAGTGTTATGTTTGAAAAACGAATACACCACAAGCAAGTGGGACTATTTTGAACAAAGTAATAGGTCAAAAGAGGTGAAAACTCCCATAAACAGCTCCATATATGCTAAAAATGGCTTAAAGGCATTTGGTAAAGTTCAACATATGTCCCTGATTGTATCTCCTTTTTTAAAAATGTTTTTATCATTTTATTTTATTTTCTTGCATCTTGGTAGTATACTTTTTAATCCCCATCCTCTATTTCACCCATTCCCTGACCCGCCTCCCCTCTGCTAACCATCAGTTTGTTCTCTATAGTTAAGAGTCTGTTTCTTGGTTTGTCTCTCTCTCTCTCTTTTTTTTCCTTTGATCGTTTGTTTTCTTAAACTCCACATATGGGTGAGATCATATGATATTTGTCTTTCTCTGACTTATTTTGCTTAGCATAATACTCTAGCTCCATCCATGTCATTGCAAATGGCAAGATTTCATGCTTTTTTATGGCCGAATAATATTCCATTGTCTTTATATACCACATCTTTTGTATCCATTCATCTATGGATGACACTTGGTCTGCTTGCATAGTTTGGTTATTGCAAATAATGCTGCTATAAACAAAGGGATGCATGTATCCCTTTGAATTAGTGTTTTTAGTTTTGTGGGTAAATACCCATTAGTGCAATTACTGGGTTGTAGGGTAGTTCTATTGTTAATTTTTTGAAGACCCTCTATACTGTTTCCCACAAAGGCTGTACCAGTTTGCATTCCCACCAACTGTACATAAGTGTTTCTTTTTCTCCACATCCTCACCAACACTGTATTGTTGATTTTAGCCATTTTGACAGGTGGGAGGTGATAGCTCATTGTAGTTTTGATTTGCATTTCCCTGATGATGAATGATATTGAGCATCTTTTCATGTGTCTGTTGGCCATCTAGATTTGTCTTCTTTGGAAAAATGTTAATTCATGACTTCTACCCATTTTTTAATTGGATTATTTGGTTTTTGGGTGTTGAGTTTTTGTTTTCTTTTTTTGGGTGTTGAGTTTTATAAGTTTTTTTTTAAGATTTTTATTTATTTATTTATTTGACAGAGAGAGAGAGATTATGAGTAGGCAGAGAGGCAGGCAGGGGGGGTGGGAAGCAGGCTCCCTGCTGAGTAGAGAGCCCGATGCAGGGCTCGATCCCAGGACCCTGAGATCATGACCTGAGCCGAAGGAGGCTTTAACCCACTGAGCCACCCAGGCGCCCCGAGTTTTATAAGTTCTTTGTATATTTTAGATACTAACCTTTTATCGGGTATGTCATTTGCAAATATCTTCTCCATTCAGTGGGTTGCCCCTTGGGGGAAAAATAAAGCTGGGCCTCGCTATGCTCCTTACACCAAAATATATTCTAGAAAAAAAAGATTAAAATAAAGAAAGAAAAAAACTCGAACTGTACTAGTGGAAAACAAGGGCAAATATTCTTAGGATGTTCTAGTAAGAAATTCTTTTGACTACAGAAAAATAAGAAATTTCCGTAAGCCAAAGATGACATAAACAAAATAAAAAAGAGACCTATGACGTTTAGCAATACACATGACAAAAAGTTGATTAATTGCTTTAGTTTAGAAAAACCTATTAAAAATCACCATCACTTGGCATCAAGGAAATACAAATCAAAACCACAATGAGATACCACCTCACACCAGTCAGAATGGCTAAAATTAACAAGGCAGGAAACGACAGATGTTGGTGACGATGCAGAGAAAGGGGAACTCTCCAGCACTGTTGGTGGGAATGAAGACTGGTGCAGCCACTCTGGAAAACAGTATGTAGGGTCCTCAGAAAGTTAAAAACAGAGCTACCCTATGACCCAGCAATTGCACGACTAGGTATTTATCCAAAGGGTACAAACATAGTGATTCGAAGGGACACCTGCACCCCAATGTTTACAGCAGCAATGTCCACAATAGCCAAACTGTGGAAAGAGCTCAGATGTCCATCGACAGATGAATGGATAAGGAAGATATGGTACACACACACACACACACACACACACACACACACACACAGTGGACTATTACTCAGCCAGCCATCAAAAAGAATGAAATCTTGCCATTTGCAACAACCTGGATGGAACTAGAAGGTATTATGCTAAGTGAAATAAGTCAGTCAGAGAAAGACAAATACTATATGATTTCACTCATATCTGGAATTTAAGAAACAAAATAGATGAATATAGGGGAAGGGAAGGAAAAATAAAATAAGATAAAAACAGAGAGGAAGACAAACCATGAGAGATGCTGAACTCTAGGAAGCAAACTGAGGGTTGCTGGAAGGGAGAGAGGTAGGGGGTAGGGTAACTGGGTGATGGGCATTAAGGATGGCACTCGACGTAATGAGCACTGGGTTTTGTTTTTTTTTTTAATTTCTCTCTTTTTTTTTAAAGATTTTATTTATTTATTTGAGAGAGAGAGAGATCACAAGTAGGCAGAGAGGCAGGCAGAGAGAGAGGGGGAAGCAGGCTCCCTGCTGAGCAGAGAGCCCGACGTGGGGCTCGATCCCAGGACCCTGAGATCATGACCTGAGCCGAAGGCAGAGGCTTTAACCCACTGAGCCACCCAGGCGCCCTAGAGCACTAGGTATTATATGCAACTGATAAATCACTAAATTCTACCCCTGAAACTAATAATACACTATATGTTAACTAAATTGAATTTAAATAAAAAAAAAACCCCAAAGATTTTTTTTTTAAAAACCAGTAAGATAAATTGGAAAGGACATAAGCAATTTACAGAAAAATAAATGCAAAGGCCAATCAATCAATAAACATGAAAATAATATCTGCCCTTTCTGATAATTACAAAATGACACATCAAAACAAGACATCCGTTTTCAACACTTGTATTGGCAAAGTTTAAAGATTTGGTAACCAGCGGTATTGTTGGGGGTGGAGGGCCGCAGGCACTCTCGTGCATGGCTGGGCTGGTTCAAACTGGTTCATTCTCTTTGGAAGACAATTCGGAAACATCTGTCAGAATTTTAGATCCACCTAACCTTTGACTCCTTGCTATTTATCCTACAGCTAACTTCACACATAGGCACAAAGATACATAATCAAAGATGGTTTTTTGCAGGCAAAAGGTAGAAACAACCTAAACACCCAATCAACAGGAATAGACTCACATAAATTACAATGCGTTTTTCAGCCGGTATGCGGAGATGCGTGGTGTGTGTTCACTAACAGAGGACGGGGAGTCTGTTCCGGCCTGGGCTTAGGATACAGAAGCAGGCATAGATATGCATATGTCGATATTTACGGGAAAATTTTTGAGGAAAACTTACACAGGAAACGTGGCTATGTTTGGGAGTGGGACGGAGTTTGGGGGGGAACAAGGGGACTTTGCACTGTGCCTTAGTTTGAATGCTTTGATTTTTTTTCCCCCCGATAAGCATGTTATTTTCAGAATTGAGAAAGAATAGTTAAGAAAATTATTAGAAGGGGAGAATACTGTTTAAGTGCCTCACCCTGAACTTTTTAAATTTCTCCGTGGGCTCCCCTCCTCCTAAATTTGTAATTTGCAATCTGGAAGGGCCAAAGAGACGTCTCCAGTCTTCATCTTGTCCGCGAGAAAATGGGGCCCGGAGAGGTTTCAGCAGTTGCCGGGGACCCCTGGCTCGCCCGTCTGCAGAGATGGGGCTCCTGCGACGCTGCTTGTGGGAGAGGGACCAATGACCTTTTTATGCACGTGATCAAAGCTTCATCCTTAGTCGTGGCCCTTTTCTGACACGTAGCCAGCAACTCTTATTTCGTCTGCATCCACGTGGAGAACCTTTTAAAATGCACATTCCCAGGCACCTTCCTGGAGATTCTGATTCAGTGGGCTAGGGTAGGGTCCCTAAACCTACATGTTAGCAAGCCCCCCACCAACCAAAAGATGCTGAAGTCCTACTTGAAGTCCCCTGTTGGATACGGGCTCCTCTGAGCTCCCCAGCTCAGCCCTGCTGGCAGTGTCTGGGTATCTGGGCTGAAGGCTGAAATCCCCCCGCGTGGGAAAGTGAGGTGCCTCCAAGTCACCAGGAGGGAAGTGGCAGAGCAGACCTAGGTGCTTGGACTTTTATTTTTTATTTTATTTTATTTTAAGATTTTATTTATTTGTCAAAGAGAGAGAGAGCACAAGCAGGGGGAGTGGCAGGCAGGGGAAAGGGAGAAGCAGACTGCCTGCTGAGCGAGGAGCCCGATGCAGGACTCGATCCCAGTACCCTGGGATCATGACCTGAGCTGAAGGCAGACGCTTAGCGGACTGAGCCACCCAGGCGTCCCGGTGCTTGGACTTTTAGTGCAGTGCTCCATCTGTGGGCTCCCTCCCCTCAGGCTCATGCTCACCTAGGATGAAGGGTGGCTCCCCAGTTCACCCACCCTAGGGATGGGCAGCTGGATGCAGAGATAGGGGGTCGGCTGGGGGGTCATCTGGGGTGCCCCCCCCATGAGAACTCCCCTGAGGCAGGGCTCCTGGCGAGATGCTGACAAGCCTGTGGGGCTTAGGCTGCTGGGCTGGGTGAGGAGCTGTGGGGAGGCTGGGGAGATCTGAGAGTGGTTTGTTGTCCCTGTGCCCCAGAGCCTTGGAGGAGCCATCGTCGTGGTCAGGAGCCGAGCAGGGACAAGGCTGGGCCACTCAGAAGTACCTGAGGACTGGCCAAGAGGAGGGAGGGCCCGTGACCACCCGTCTGCCTGAGCCACACACCTCACCTGCCGGTCCAGGTAGGTGCTCTTACCACCACCCCAGCCAGCAGTGCTGCGACCCTAGCTGGCACCAGCTGTCAGCCTTAGGAAATGCAGCCACGCCATCGCCCGTGACCTGGGGCTCTCCAGCCACGGCTTGGGTGAATGCTCTCCCTAAGCCCTCCTAAACCCACAACCTGATGGGGGCGTTGCAGGTGCAGGAAAGCCCAGTCCTCTCTCCGAAGGACACTGTCCCAGGTGACCTTGGCTTCCAAAGCCTGGGGAGGGGGCCGGAGACTACTCTGGCTGTGGTCGGGATGTCCCCCGCCCCGCGGAAATGCCGCCAGGCAGAGCGGTTAGCTGGGTCCCGTGTGGCTCCTGTCCCGCCGAGCCCCGTCTGGGACAGGCCCAGAACGCAGACACATCCCTCCCAAGAGCGCCCTGCCTCTCGACACTTTTTCCCCAGGAAGGGATTATGACAGATGGTATCTTTATAGACTCTTCGAGCTGGAAGGGATTTAGTGCTATATCCCACCTCAGTCTCTTTTTACTTCTCGAGCCTTACTACATCAGTAGTGCTGCTGACAATGTTGTAGCGGGATGTCTCAGAGAAACCAGATGTCATTTTGTCAAAACAGCCTCGCACGCCCTAGGGTCTCAGGCAGCCCTTCCCGGGTTCGGCTGCCTCTTCCCTGCCTGGCCTCAGCCAGTCTCTCCCCCGAGCCACCCCCTCACCTCTCCTCTCTTTCCACCTACCCCGTGGCTCTTAGCAACTCATCCGCTTTGTGACAGGGACACTGGCGGTGATCGGACATCCCAAACCAGAAGAGTTAAAGCCAAGTTAGCATCGCAGGGAGACTTTCTCCCCAATTTAAGTAATTAAGTTAATAAAATCAAGAAAGGATTGGGTAGTCAAGCGAGGCTGTCCCAGGGATAAGATATCTCCATGTGAGAGTCTCTAAAATCTCTTTGCCGCTAAAGAAGAAGTTGTTCCGTGTGGGCTATTGGCCAATGGGACTGTTGCATTATCAACAAAAGAGATCATAGATATATTTCGTTTCTGTGCAGATCAAAGTGCTTAATGTCCACATCTCCCTCCTAATTTCCTGGTCCAGACTGAGAGAGCCCTCCAGGGCAAGGAATCTTAGCCGGAGGCAGGATCTCACTTCCATCCCTCTGGCCATGCCCTCTGCCCAGCCCGTGCCGGACCCTTGTCCCTCCAGTTTCGACCTCTGTGAGAGGTAGTGTCGAATCATGGTGAAGAACACAGACTCAGGAGCAAGGAGGGTTCAGGTCCCAGCTCCCCCACCTACCAGCCTTGCCATCTCTATGTATGTCAAATGGTGATAGCAACAGTACCCCAGGGGGGCTGTGAAGATTAAAGCTAGTATGTGTAAGCACTTGGAACCACTTGTAGCACTCAGTGAGCGTTTCACACACATTAGCTCGGGTCATGACAAAAGCCACACTCTGCTTCCTGAAGCAAGGTAATCCTCTTCCTGCCCTGCTCCAAAATCATGCATGGCTCCCCATTGCCCATTCAGTGACTATATCTATGAGGTCCTTAAGGGCCTCAAAAGCAGAAGCTTTATCATTTTCCTTGCACATAATAAGGAATCAGTGGCGTTTGCTGAGAGAGAGGGTTTCCACCTTCAAGGTGGGCGAACTGAGTCCCTAAGGAAGGGACGTGCAGCCACAGACAGCCCCACGGCTGGGAGCTTGATCCAGGCTCTTCTGCCTCCCCAACTATGCCCTGGATGCCGGGTGCTGGATCTGCCCGGGGGGCAGGTTTGGGTTCCCTTGGATCTGCTGGGGCCTCAAAGGCAGGGAGCGCCATTTAGACTCCAGCCCTCCGGGTACACAGCAGGGTGAGGAGAGGATGCCTGGGCCAGGCCAGAGCCGGCAGTGCCTGCAGTTATAACTCCCATTCCTGGATGAGTTCAGGCTGTGTGGACAGGACGTCCTTGTCTTCCTTCAGTACCGGGAGGTGGCCAGAACCTCTGCTCCCGGAGCTTGGCCGGAAAGCCCGAGGCCAGCGGAGACCAGCCTGCAGAGAGCCCACCCCGCGCCCCGCATCCCTGCTGTCTCCCTGGCAGAAGAGAGGCCCCTGCCACGGAAAAGCGGGCACTGGGTTGGAGTAGGGCAGACCCCTGTCCAAAACCAGGCTCCTCGCCGGGCAGGGAGACCATGGCCATGTCACTTGGCTTCTCTGAGCCTCTGTTTTTCCATCTGTAAAATGAGAGACTAAAACCCATTCCATAGGGTTTGATGAGAGGCCAAAACAGATCAACATGCCCAGGGTGCCTGTCCGGTGCCTGCACAGGAGGGGGGCGCGCTCGGAGACTTGCGGCGGTTCTGTCCCATCCGTCAGAGGCGCTCTTCCAAGCGGCCCGGGGCCGCTGCCTCACTCCCGCGAGTCTCTCACTTTCCCTAGTTGAAAATTTCCTCACTGGACCTCCGCTCCAAGATGAAGCGAAGTGGTGGTGTCTTTGGCAAGGGAGGGGAGGAGGAACAGTCCAAATCTTCCCAGACTCCTGGCAGGGGCGCGAGGCTCGGTGGGGCGGAAGCAGAGCTCTGGGCGGCAGAGAATCTTCCGCCGGGGTGCTGCCAAGCTCAGGAAGCTGGGAGTGGAGTGACGGGGAGAGAACACAGCAGACCGGGCTGCCTCACGCAGGGTGCTATGTTCCTCTTTATTCATGCAACGGATGAATGGATTTGTTGGGATTCCAGGCGCTAGGCGAAGCACTGCGAGATTCAGCGACAAGATGGACAGACATAGGTCCTGCCCTCACGGGGTCTTCATGCTCACGGGGGTGAGGACAGACATGAGCAGCATACTCTAGGGATAGAGGGTGATAGGGGATCAATGCAGGGGGAATCAGAGAAGGAGAGGGGGACTGGGAGAGCCTGGGGAGTTTCATTATTAAATAGGGTCATCAGGACAGGCCTCACCAAAAGGTGACATTTGAGACACCAATTGTCTCCTCCCCCTGGGAACCCCTGACAAGCCCGTGAGCTCAGAATCAGGGCCGGGTGCTTTTCATGAGATCCCCGGATGGGAGCTAAATCGAGAAACCCTTCTAGTCTCAGCCCAGGGAATGTCATGCCCTTCCTCTGAAGCCTTCAGTAGTTCCCTATTGCCAACACAATTAAGTACAAGTTGTTCATTCTGAGATTCAGGAGCCTCCTGTTATCTCACCAGACCCCGCTCACGCCAGCTCTGCAGCCACGCCAGTCTACCCGCCATTTCTGGAATATTCCACACACTGCTTCCTTCCATCACTCCTCTGTCCCCTCTGCCCAAACTGCCCCTGTCCCCACTGGTTTCTGTTAGCCTGCCACCTCTCTGAAGCCTTCCCTGCTCCTGGGGAGCTGTGGTCTCTGAGCCCCATCAGCCTGGCTTTTCCCTTTCTCGCTACGTGGCCCTTGCTCTGCCGCGGGTGTGTGCACTGCTTTCCCTGGGTGATCTCTCCACGCACCTGGAAGTGCCCTGGGTGAGGCCCGAAGCTCGCTCACCTCCATCGGGTGTGGGGCTCAGCAAACATTGGCTGAACTGAGTGTGGCCAAGTTCAGCAATACTGGGACAAGTTGGGGGTGTGTGGCCCACTCACACAAAGAATGCAGAAGGGGGAGGCCAGGGGCGTCTGGGTGGCTCAGTCGGTTAACGTCTGCTTTTGGCTCAGGTCATGATCCAGGGGTCCTGGGATCCAGCCCCGCGTCGGGAGCAGGGAGCCTGCTTCTCCCTCTCCCTCTGCCTGCCACTCCCCCTGCTTGTGTTCTCTCTCTCTGTCACAGGTGAGACAGGATGGAGGAACTAGCGAAGAAAGGGGACAGAGATCCCCACCAGAGAGCTAGACCATCAGAGACAGAAGGATGGGTCTCTTCCTCCCCAGAAATAGCTACTACTCCCTTCGGCATCCCAGACCAGTGCTTCCTTGTGTCTAACTAGAATACCTCTTGCTACAGCTCACGCTCATTTCCTTTGGTTCTATCCTCTGGACTCAGGGAGCTATGTGAGCCCTCATTCAGCATGGATCAGAGTGACTTTCTTGATTCCCACCACCCCCCCATCCAAGAGGCAGGAACAAGGTCCTAATGAGGCTGGCCCCCGGCCTGGGACTTTACGCCCTAGTTGAGGAGGCCAGGACCCCTAGAGCTTACCAGAGATTGCTTGGGGCCCAGAGTATGGGGCCGCCCTACATCCTGGGGCTACGCCTCAGCCACTGTCCAGGGCTAGCCTTCACCACAGTCAGATCTGTAACCAGAAATCCCCCACTACCACAGCGCTGTGCTTCTCAGGCCACTGTGCTCTGGGCCCTCTGGGCCCCGCAGGCCCTGGGAAGCCTCGTGAGCCGGCCCCGCAGCCTCTGCCATCTGGCTCACACCCGTCGCTGGAGCAGCTGTGCTCTGGCCCCTCCCTCTGCCTCTCCCTGCCTGCCCCGGAGGCAGCCAGCCTGGCTCCTGCCCTGTTTAGACAGATGGGGACAGAGCTGGGTGTCCCTCCCATCTCTGCTGCCTGAGGGGTGGCATGTTTCCATCTGGGACCCAGACTGTCTCAGGGGAAAGCCTTTACATAAGCCAAGCCCACCTTCCTCTCCACTTTTGTGCCTGCGTGGTCTCCTCTGGGAATGTCGTGCCCTTGGCCTCCCTGTGGCTGCAACCCCCAACTCCAGGTCAGAAGCCCCATGTGCCCCTAAGGCTAGGTGTGTGGCTGGCAATCTCCTCGGTGACACTAGTTCCCATCGTGGAGCTGTGAGGAGGAAAAGAGCTCGTGCTGACAGAGTCTCGACACAGCACCTGGCAGTAAGCCCTCAGTTAATGTGACTGCTGCCCTCCGACATTGCCTTGGCTGGCACCGCCTCCAGGTAGCCTTCCCAGATTGTCCAGGGCTCCTCCGCTGGGCTTCCAGCACCCCTCCACCAGGCCTCTGGAGAGCACTCATGCAGACCTGTCACGGCTCCTTTGTGGTCTGGGGACCTACTAGAATCTAATGCTTGGACTGTAAGCACCTTGATTACAAGGAACCGAGACTGGCCCATTATTTCGCTGAATGAATGATTTCATGAGTGACAGGTAGGCAGCTGGGAGAGACAGACCGAGAGGATAGGACCGAGCCTGCCAGGCCTGACCTTTCCAGGGCCTGTCCTAAAAGACCGGGACGCCCACACTGAGGCCTGGGGGAGGGGGAGGAGGATGAAGACAACCCCCGTCCCCTGTTCCGTGGTCTAATGAAATGAGCCTCAAAGCGAGGCCCCATCCAGCAGAGTCGGCCTCACCCGGGAACCCCTGGACTCCAGGCCAGACCTGTTGTACCAGACACCGGGGAAAGGGGGCAGCATGTCGAAGAACAGGCCTCCTAGGTGACACTGATGCACTCGAGTCTGAGAACCGCGCTCATGTGTCCCAGTGACTCAGATTCATAGGAGGTCAAGTCTCAGGGGTCTCTGCTCTGCAGAAGTCTTTGAGAAAGCCGGCAGGCTAGGACCCCAGGGCATAGCTCCTGCCGGCCCCACCCCCCTGAGCTGGAGACCCCTTTGCTGACAGGCCAGGTGCCGTGGAGAGGTCCCCACAGACCTCCCCTCTCCCAAGTGGCCCAGACCAGAACGGGTGTTGGTCCAGCCTGGGCTCCAAGTTACTCCCCTCCGCCGTTGGCCAGCATCCCCTCCGGGCTAGCCCCTGTAGCAAAATTCAGGGCAGACTTCTGGAACGTTAGGGCTAAGACCCTGGAGATCACTGGCTGCACACGTGTGTGTTCACACAGACACAAACGCGTGCGCACACAGGCAGCCCCAGCAGATGAGAAGCCTCAGGTCCTTCGGGGAGAAGAGTCCCGGAGGTCAGGGCTGCTGGGTCCTCCCCTCCGGGTCGCGCCCTCCTCCGGCGCTTCTCCCACGGGGCCGCCTTTCGGCTCCGTCTGGCTTTGTTCTGTTTGAATCGGTTAGGTAGGCACGGTACAAAATTCAAAAAGTGAGAGAGAGAATACAACGAAAGTCAGTCTTCCTCCCCCTGCTCCGGCTTCTAGTTTCGCTCCCCGCAGGCAACCACTTGTCAAGCGTTTCTGGGGTCTCCTTCCGGAGACCAGGCAGGCGTGCAGGAGGCAGCATTTTCCATGTGCCTCCCACGTCTGGCTTCCTTCGCTGAATTAGCGCATCTGTTGCCCTTTATTCTGATGGCCTGCTTTCCCGTTTCCGGGGCACTCCCCCTGACGGAGCGCTCACTGAGGCCAGCTCACTGAGGCCAGCTCCGTCTGCTGTTGAGCTTCCCCCTCCCCCACTTCCTAGTCCAGTGCTGGCACCGAACAGGCGTTCAGTTACGGCTGGCTCCAGCTACGCGGCAGAGAACCAGCAGCGGGTGGGGGCCGCGCGGGCTGGGGCTCAGCCTCCTGGCTGCAGAGCCGTGGGGGTCTGCACCCCCAGAGTGGGGGTGCACCCCCAGAGTGGGGCACCGTCCACCAGAGCCCATCCTGGCCCGCAGAAGGAGCTGAGGGGGATGACACCCAACAGTGTCCTTCTGCCCGCGTGCTCCTGCTGCCGGGCCCCTTCATCCCGCTTTGACTGGGGCTGGCACGGGGACCGACCCGACTGTCTCTCCCCGCCTGTGCCCTCCCCTCTCGGTCCACTCAGGACTCCTGCGGGGAAATCCAGCAGGGAAGAGGCTGCGGAGAGAACAACACTCTGACCCCATGACGATGATGATGATGACGACGAGCCCTTTGCCCAGTCTTTGCTAGCTCAGGGCTCAGTCCCCCTTGTTACCCGGGAGACGAGAATTACGGCAACAGTTCAGGGTTGAACTGAAGCCTGCAGTTTTACCTGCTTGTGGTGGGAATGTGTTTGCTCCACAACACTCAGAAAAGAGATGTGCCACTTTTTTTTTTCTTTTTTTTTAATCAAGTCAGAACCGGCTACTGAGCCCAAGATTTCGCCATGCCCTCAATCTACTGACTGAGCCGAATTCCAGAGGGAGATGGAGGTGGCCGGGGACTGCCCAGCCCTGTGAGAATGGAAGCCAGGGAGATACTTGGCAGCAGCAACCTCTGCTCGTCTGTGGGAGGGGGGGGCTTAGGTACAGGGTTTGTAGGTACCCCTGCAGCCAAGCACTCTGGGATGGAGATCGGGGGGCCAAGTGAGGCCCACTGCAGTCCACTGCCATTTATTCCTTCCTTCCACAAACATCGGTAAAGCACCAAGCTCTAACCAGCACAGCAGAGAAAATATTAAGCAAACTTAGCCATCACGGAGCTTTGTATCCACCGGGGGACTCGGCCATTTGGTATGTTATCCTGTAAATCAACATTGACTGTACTAGGTACAAAGAAGGAAAATACCAGCTAACTGTATTGAGCCATTGCTATGTAGTAGGCTCTGTCCTAAGTTAATTGGTTCATATAATCCTCACATCCACCCAATAAGGTAGATGTTACAGGTAAGAAAACTGAGGCACGAAGAAGCTAAGATACTTGCCCAAAGACATGGAGCTTGGGGTCCCTAGGGACCTCTACCTAAATGTCACACTGTGTCTGAGTCCCAAGAGACTCTGAGGCATGGAATGTGGGGGCCTGACCTGGTCTCGAGTTCTTCCCTAAGGAAGCAAAAATCGAGCTGAGATTAAGTAGAGGAGAATGAGTTAACTAGTGGGAGGGAGGAACGCTCCAGGTAGAAGGACTAGCATATGCAAAGGCCCTGTGGTGGCAAGAGAGAAGGTGGCATGCCCCACGTATTGAGGGAAAGATGGAGAAGGCCAGGGGATGAGAGAGGGGAAGAGCTGGGTAAGATGGAGCTGGAGCGATGGTCAGGCCTTGTTGGCCAAGTTAAGAGTGACAGAAAGCCCTTCCAGCTGATTCCATCACAACCTGCAGGACGACGCAGGCTCACCTTCTCCAGGAAGGCTCGCTGGAAGCTCCACACAGGGCTCAGTGCCCCTCGCATCTGAGTCGCACTGCGGCAGCAGAGCCTCTCACATACTCTGCGTTGTTTGCCTCTTAGCCACGGCCTTTCTCACTCCCTTCTAGATGGAGGTTTGAGGGAGAGACGCAGCTCGTTCTCCCTAGCACCCACTACCCCGTAGAGAGCCGAGGAAAGGGGAACGGAGGGCTACAGGGATTGAGGGGTGGAAAGGGCTGCTGAGGTTGGGGTGCTGGGGGAGGACTGCCTGGAGGAAGCAGAGTTGAGCTGGGCCTGACAGTGGGGGAGCGTTCTTCCTCGGGGAGGAGCGGGAGGCCTTTCCACAAAGGAGAGGAATGGAGGAAACAGAGAAAGCCTTTGAGGAGATGAGGGGCCACCCGTCTGCTGGGGCTGAGGCTTCTTGTAAGGACATGGGGGAGGTAAGACTGGAGGGGTCCCTGGGGCCAAGAGGGCCTCCCCCTGGAGCAGGCCAGGAGCCAGGAGCTCAGTCAGAAGGAGCAGAGCCATGCGAAACCCAGACCTGGACTCCTGGAGCCCTGAGTTCACGTTCCTCCACCTGCAAGCCAAGGATCGGGGACCCCTGCAGCCTTTGGCATGATTGCCCCTCGCCCCCCCGTCCCCAGGAGCCAGTAACGGGGCATCAGTCCGCTGCCGAGAACTCCTTCCTCTGCTCGACACTGCTGGTCGGCAGCACATAGCCCAAGCCCAGGAGGATGCCTCCTCCTCCTTTCCACTTTATAAATCTATGTGCAGGGCATTTCACTTATGGAACCTGACTTGTAGTCGGACCCCCAGCTGTAAGGGAGTGCTGGACAGGTCGTGTCTCACCTTCTAGCCTGCGGAAGGCACATCTGCTGGAACGAGATGCAATGGCTGCCGAAGGCCACCGGCCGCACCGAACACACGATCTGATAGATTTGTCAACCCAGATGGTGCTAGTTAGGAAGCCTGGTGCGGTGCCTGAGACACTGAACTCTCTCAGCAGATGGCAGCTTTTCTAACGGGGTCCGGGGTCCGGGGTCCGGGGCCCCAGCGAGCGCCGCCGGGCCCCGGCTGCAGAGAGCATGGCATGGTGCATTCCTCTGACCGTCCTGCTGCTCCAGCGGCTGCGGCTTCAGGGGTCGCAGAGGCGGGGAGACTGACCTCAGTGCTAGGAAAAGGACAGCAAAGGCAATAAGCGACATTCATGGTGCTCACAGTTTCTACCAGAGTCTCCCCCTGCTCTCCCCTTGGACTGTCATAGCCGCTCTGAGTTAGGCGGAATAGACGGGATTGTGTCCATTTTCTTTAGAAGTATTCTTTTAAAGATTTTATTTATTTGAGAGAGAGAAAGTGAGTGAGAGAGAGAGAGAGCACGAGCAGGGGGTAGGGGTAGAGGGAGAAGCAAACTCCCCACTGAGCAGGGAGCCCAATACGGGACTCGATCCCAGGACCCTGGGATCATGACCTGAACTGAAGGCAGACACTTAACCGACTGAGCCCTGATTATGTCCATTTTATGGAAGAGAAAACTGAATAGCAGTAGGTTAAATTGCAGTTAATAGAACCAGATCACACCCATTTTCCTCACCCCAAAACATACGTTCCCTCTACTCCATGCTGTGACTTGGGGAGCAAGACTTGGTAACTCACGATGTGCTGGCCCGGAAGGTGGGGGGGGGGCCACAAAATGAGTGACTCATGTTATGCAAACATATGCAAATCACATTTTATTATTTCCTGCTCCCGAGTATGGCCCTGGGGGCAGGACCATCCCGCCTGCTGGTCATTGTGGGAGAACCACAGTGATGGGGGCTGTCATCAAGGGACCCGGGGACTGTCGTGGGAACCGGCTGCTCACATCCGTGGCAAAGTGGTGGAGTACCAGGCAGTGATAGCAAAGGGCAGCTGTGTAAAGAGGGTGGGGACGGTGCAAACCAGGCTGCTTGGAGTAGGATTTGAGCCAGAGCCCAGGGCTGTGAAGGCCCCAGCCAGCCCCGGGGTGGGGGAAGTGGCACAGCTCAGGGAGACCTGGGGACGGGACAGATGGCAGGTGTGCTGCCCCATGAAGTGGCCAGGCCAGTGACCTCAGGCACAGGGAGAAACGCCAGAGTTCGAGGATTCACGTAAAGAGGTAGTGTGGCCTCTGCAGACCTCCAGGGAACCTTCCCCAGATTCCGACCGAGCCGAGGGGCAGGGAGGATCTCCTGAGAGCAGAATGCAAGGACCCATGTCCTGAGGTCCCGCCCTGTAGGGCCACATCTCCTCACCCTCCTTCCTTTCAGGGGGAGGCAGGAGACGTTTTAGATCTGCAGGAATGCCTTATCTAGATGCAGGTAATCCTGGGAACCCTAAGCCGGTGTTTCTTTATCTCGGCTGCACCCGAAAATGGACTGGATGGTCCCTTTCTTAGAGTCCGGAGTGGGGCATGAGTGTCCGATTCTACAAAACCTTCCCGGGGTCTCCCACCCCCAGCCCCAGGCTGTGGAGTTATCCATCCAAGCCTGAGAGCGCCGAATGGGGAGCCAGGAAACCCAGTTCTGATGCCCGTTCCACCACTTTCCCCAGCCTTAGGCAAATCTCGTCGCCAGCTGGCGACCATTTCTTCATGTGGAACGTTGGGCGAAACCCCCTTCACTGCGACGATATGAGGAGACTGAGATTCAGGGCAGTTCAGGGCGAGGAAGATTCATGGCCCGCTGGCGTGGCGGCTGGGGAGGGACATTACCCAGAACCCTCACTCAGTGACCCTGCTTCCCTCCTCCCTCTCCTCCGGGGCTCCCAGTGAACCAGCTGCCATGCGGACCCCGGAAAGGGGGATGCAGATCTGAGAGCAGAGGGCGTGGAAGGGATACGAGGCAAGACCCAGAGAAGAAGGGGAGGTGGGGGGTGCCCATGGCCGGGGGCTCCGTTCATTTCAGGTGCAAAACCATGGCAAAGCATCTCTCTTGTTGTTGCCGGAAAGGTGATGAATAATTGAAGGCAGTGAGAAGGCCAGGTGGTGGGGGCCGGGGAGCAGATGCTGTGGCTTCGTGCACTCCAGGGGGGGACATGGTTAGAGAAGGAGGCGAGGGTGGCCTCCCCACCTGGCTTCTTGCCTTAGGACGTGCCTTTGGCCTCTAGTGATCTGCTTGTCCAACCAAGTTGCAGGCCCTCTGGATCCGTTCCTGGGAACCCAGGGGGACGGTGGCTTTGGGCAGTGCTGGGAGGCACAGGCTGGGTGGTGCCAGGCTGTGTCTCAGAGACATCTGGAATCCTTGGTCCAGCCTGGCCCTCGGAGAATTCCTACAGAAACCCCTCATCTTACAGGCAGGAGGCTCAGAGAAGAGAAGGCACCTGCCCAAGGCCACACAGGTGACCCGGAGCCCGGCTCTCGGGGGCTCCCTCAGTCCGTGGCACTTTCCACTGCACCACCCTGAAAGGCTGGGCAAGGTTCCATCCCCGGGCAAGGGCTTGAGCGAGGTCACCCCCCTCCTCTGCCCTCTTCCCAGCACTGCTGGCCCAGCAGAGGTCCAGAGACCCCAGGAGGTAGAGAGCAGAGGGTTACAAACTGCCCTGGCCAGCCCTGCCACTTACTAGCACCATGACCTTAGCTAAGTTATTGAACCTGTCTGGGCCTTAATTTTCTCTTGCATCTAGGCATGATTTTAGTACCCTATGGTACTTGTGAGAATTAAATGAGCTATACTTAAATGGGAAGATTTTCTCCTATAGTAAGTGCTCAGTAAACATTGGCTATTAATAAGATTGCTCTCCTCTCTCTCCCCCCATCCCCCAGGGCTTCCTGGACCACCCTCGCTCTAGGATTTGGGGGATTTGGGTTCCTCACGCAGAGGACTTGGCCTTGAGATGAGGAGAGGGGAGCAAAGTACTGGCCTGGCTACTTAGGACAGCAGTGGCTGAAACCAGGCCAGGTCTGGAAGGCAGGGGGTGAACGAAGGGCCAGAGGACTAATAAAGACCGAGCTAGTTCTTTACGAAGCTTTTTGTCCACTTGCCAAAGTAAATCTTGTCCAGGCCTGGGACTGCTAAGGCTTCAGGTTCTGCCATTGGAGGCTGGGCTGGGGGAGAAAGGGGAAGGGAGGAAGGCCACACATTCCCCATCAGATAGGACGTGCAGCTGAGGAGGGGGCTGAGAATCCTGACTCACCAGCCAGCATCGCTGCCGTCTCTCCCTGCCCCTCGCTGGCCCAAAAAGCAAGGCCAACATTCGTGTCTCCTGCGCAGGAAGGACAGAGGCAACAACCACCTACAGGCTGAAGTTTATGGGGTATTGGACAGTCCTTCCCATATTCCAGATCTCTCCCCTGGCCTGTTCCAGAACAGAGTAGGTGGACGGAAACCAGGAATGGTCCGGTCTGGGCCCCTCACCACCGTGTCACAGATATGCTAGTGCCAATGACGACAGTACTGACTAATAGGGAGCACTCTTTCTCAAGCTCTCTGCAAAGGGCTTTGTGCGAATTCACTTGCTTTGTGTTCACAATAATGTCGTGAGGCTGTGCTTCTATTAGCCTCACTTTCCAGAGGTGGAAACTGAGGCTCACAGAGGTGAGGTCGCTGTCCATGGTCACACAGCTAGCAAGGTGGGACCTGGGATTTCAGCCCAGACAGTCTGGCTGCAGACAGCCTACTTCTTCCCAATGACCCTGATCGCCTCCCTGTGCTCTGCTGTGAAATTTGTGCCCTGCTGCCCCCTGCTCCAGCCAGGTGGGTGCCCCCCACTCTGTGTTCCTTTATATCCCTCAGATTTCGAGTTTCGTTCTTTCCAGTGCTGATACTTTGGTCTCCAGAAAGCTCTCTACCCCTGTTCTTCACACCCAAGAGCTAGAAAGAAAGAAGGAGGAAAGCTCTCCAGAAAGGAGGGTCCAGGCACAGTCTAGGGGTGAGGACAAAAGGCGGGGCGATGCTCTGGGTTTCTACAACAGCCTCCCTCATCCCACCTGTGCCTGCTGCTGAGGACGCTGGGGAGGGTGCGGAGGTGGGCACGAGGCTCTCTTCTCTCATGTCCTTCCCCACCTCCTTCCCTCATCCGCTTGCCTCACCTGCCCGGCCCTGCCCATGGGTTACGCCCCCCTCTAAGCTCAGAGGCTTGCACCTTGTATCTGGAGCCCCTCCCAGGGAGAATGGCCTCCTGGGCCACGCCTCTCCCAACAGCAATCCCCTCCCCAAATCCCAAAGGCTGGGAACCCCCTGAAGAGGGTTGGCAAGAGTAGCTATGCCACCAGTCCTTGTCGAATGAATACATAAGCAAACAAAATACAAACCAGTGATCCACCCTGCGCTCTAGCCATGACTATTCCGTTTCCCGTTCCCAAAACGTGAAATGCTCTGTCCCCACTCCGGGTCTTGGCCAACATGGTTCCCCCTCTGTCCACGCTTCCTACCACACTGTGCTAATTCCACCTCCTCGAATCTCACCCGGAGGTGACTTCCTCGTGGAAGCCTTCTCTGACCGCTCGCGGTGGGCCTGCCCCATGGCCCCCTCTCCCTGGGCCATCAGAGTGTGCTGGAGGGCGTGGGGGCATATGCCTGGCGTGCCTACGTGTCTCCCCGGTGAGTCTGGGAGCCTCATATAGATGGAACCAGGTCTGCCGGGCCCCCAGAGCCTGGCAGGATGCCTGGCACATGGTAGGGACTCAGCCCTTCTTTGTGGAAGGAAGGAGGGAGGAGGGAGGGAGGAGGGAGGGAGGAGGGAGGGAGGAGGGAGGGAGGAGAGGGGGGTGCTTTTGGAAGGAGAGAGAATGAGTGTGTGGGAGCTGCGTGGAAAAGAGCAGCATCCAGGACTCAAACCTCCTTAGAGCCGGATGGGAGCCAGAGCTCTTCCCAGCCCGGGACGCCCCCTTCCCTTATCATGTAGGGTATTAACCAAATAACAAGTCACTCATCCCTACGGCTGGGCTGCAGGTCACCGGGCGCTCTCACCTCCCTGGCCTGGCTCCAGTCCCCCAGACAGCCCCGACCCGCAGCTCTTCCCCTTGGTTTAAAGATGAGAGTCCAACAAAGGGTGCTGGGCGGCTGGATAGCCACATGCGAAAGATGAACTTAGACCCTTACCTCACCTCCTATGTCAGCTTGAACTCAAAGTGCGTCCTAGACTTTAGCGTCAGAGCTAAAACAATATGATTTTTTAGAAGAAAACATAGGAGAAGATCTGTAAGACTTTGGGGTAGGCAAAGATTTCGTAGACACCATACCGAAAGCCTGGTCCATAAAAGAAAATCTGTTAAATTGGACTTTGTCAAAATCCAAAACGGTGGTGCTTCAGAGATACCAGGAAAAAAAATGAAAAGAGAAGCAACAAACTGAGAAAAACTATCGGGGAAACACACCTGTGATCAAGGCTGAGTATCCCGAGCACAAAGATGAGCAAAGACGCCCTGAGAGATGATGCGGCCCGCGAACACGGCCTGGGTCCCTAGCTCTTGCGGTCTCTCCACCGCCTTTGTTCTCTTGCAGCTGCCGCGGAGCTGAGCGGAGCCCCCGGGCCTGACTCGGCCCCTCCCTGGAGATCGGACTCAGGTAAGGACCGGCTCTCCTAGGCCTTCGGATCGCGCCTGCGCGCCCCTGCCCTTCCCCAGCGGCTTCCTCGGCGCGGGCTCCCCCGGGTGGCCACTAACAGAACTGCAGCTTCCTGTGCCAGAGAGACGCCCAGAAAAACGCTACTCTGCTCCGGAAACTCTGGCAGGAGGCTTACAGTTTAAAGGTACCGTGTTCAGTGTAAACCATTTTAAGCTTCCATTTAGCTAAGCATGCTTGTGTCAATGAAGTGAGCAGTGACCTGCGGTAATAAAACCGTGGGCAGCCTAGGGCAGAAAGAGAGGGGAGCAGAAAAAGATAGGCAGGAGGCTCCCTGCTCCCATTAGATGCTAATCTGGCTGGAAGGAGGGTGAGTTCTGGTGTTTTCCTATTTCTGTGAGTTAGCACAGGGAACCCCAGACCCCCAGGCCACCTCCCCTGTCCTGCACACCTGTCCCTTCACCTTTATTCTCTTCTCCATCCCCATCCCCCAAGCCTCCCCAACTCTGGCCAGCATTCCACCGTGTCCCCTGGCGCCCTGCGTCCACTTTTCATTTGGCGAGTGTCTATGGAATATGTCTGTGTTCCAGGCATTGCTCTCCACGACCGATGAATCTTAACCCACCTGTCCCTCTTGACAGCACTGTGAAGTGGGTACTAGTTACTAACACCACCCCCCTTTTATAGATGAGCAAGTGAGGCAGGGAGACCGGAAGTAGCTTGCTCGAGGTGGCTAGTGAGTGTTGGAACCGGGATTCAGTGCCACAGAGCCCGTGATGCCCAGAAACACCCCCAGCTTCGGCAGCACCTTACCTGCCCGCTGGGACCCAAAGCCAGAGACTCCCCAGGATAGGACTTCCCTTACCACCCTCCCAGGCCAGGGAATGGGAGACACATCTTCCTTGCTCCTCTTTGCAAATTCCAGACTCTTCTTCCTTCCTCTCTGCTCAAGTCTCCGTCTTGAGCCCAAAGTGTCAGCCTGGAATCCCACTCCCCATCTTTGGTACAGGTGCCAACTAACCCCTCACCCCCACCCCCCACCAGGTCACTCCCCTCTGTCCCGGAAGAGTTCCGTTCCTGCCTCACTGTCAGGCCAGTGCTCTTCCGGTCCTCATTCTTACTGATTTCCACAAAGGACACTCTAGCCTCTCAGTGCCTTGACACTACTCGCCGCTCACACCATGGTCATGCCCTAGACCTTCTCACTACCCATAACCAATCCCTTCTCAGTCTCAGTGTCACACAGTCATTAAAACTACTCCCTCATATGCTGTTCCAGCCCTCTTATTCTCATACTTGGGGAAACCTCTAGCCTGCTTAGGTTGAGCTGTGCGCTCCTTCCACACCTGCAACCACACAGATGAGTACAGCTGGGGGAAATGCCCAGTGAGTCCGGCTGCTCTTGCTGTCGATTCAAGACCGTGAACCTCAGTGCCCCTTTAGTGCTGCCCGGAAGTCCTCCCCATTCCCGTCCTCCATTTGCTCCATCACTCCTCTAGATGTCTATTTCTGCCTTTTTTCCTGTCCTCAACATCCCACATCTGCCCACCACCACCAGGATTGCACAGTCACCTTCAGACCTTGTTTTCTGCGAAGCTGAGAAATAGAAGCCGTGGGAGGGTGCGCCCACGAGCTCGACCAGCACACCTGCCTCCCTCCTGCTGTCGTGGGTCAGTACCCAGCTCTGGGCCAAGGCCAGCTTCACTTGGGCACCAGTTCCCAGCCCTTCCCACGTCCTCACATTGCTCCAGCGATGCCCTGTCTCTCCCACATCACCAGCTTTCCATTTTCTACCGGACCATTCCCCTTGGCATACCACGTTCTGCTGCTGCTCCCGTCCTAACCACTTCCAAACTCTTGTTCCTTTTGGAAGGAACCGTTTTCACGCCCACTGGCTCCAGACCTGCTGGCATCCTCCTCTCGAGAGCACCTGTTCCAGTCCGGCCACTGACTAAACATCCACGTTGCTTTATCTATGGCCGATTCGCAGTTGTCCTTTTATTTGGTCCCTTCCTTCTCCTGGAGACACTTAGCTCCAGGACACCACCCTCTCCTGCTGTTCCTCCTTCCTCCCAGGCCGCTCTTCTAGTCCCTTTCCTGTGTCCTCCTCATCTGTCCCAGCTCTCTCCACTGGAACATCCCGAGACTCAGACCTTAAGCCTCACTCTGTGCTCACCCCTTTGGTGACCCAGTCCTACGCCACTAGGAGTCCTCTCTCTGCTGGTGATGCTCACATTTATGTCTCCCGACCCTCCTCTGAGCTGCAGACTCATCTCCAGCCACCCGCCTGGCACCTGGCATGTCCACTTAGCACGTCCAGCACCGGGCTCCCGACCGCCCCCCACCCTGCACTTCTTGGCTTTCACACCCAATAACAGCACCTCCCCTCTTCCAGTTGCTGGACCCAGAAACCTCAGAGTCATCCTGGACTCCTCTCTTTTACACTCTACCCCCCACCATCCATTCTATCAGCAAATCTTGGCTTCACCTTCAAAATATTTCCAAAATTTGAGCACTTCTCACCACCTCCTCTGTTTCCGTCCCAATCCTGGCTGTGGTTACCTCTTGCCCCGATTGCTACAATTTCCTCCGAACTGACCTGTTTCTACTTCTCTGCTTGCCCCGCCCCCATTTATTCTCAAACCAAGGATCAGAGTGATCCCTTTCATATGTTCGCAGATGCATCACCAGCATCGGTCTGGCACAAGGCAGCTGTTCACTAAATACTTGTTGAATGAATGAATGAAGGAATGAATGAATGAGCCTACTTTTCTTGAATGGGAGTAAAGACTTCCTAGGGTGAGATGTGGTCTGGAGCCGAAACGAATGATCTTTAAAAACCAGAACAACTTTACAGATAACTTCAAGCAGCTCCTAGTCACTTCCCGTTTTCATTGATGCTTCCCACTCTTCTCCAAGTCTGGAGAATACTGATGCCTGTGACCCTGAGCCCTCACCGGATTGGCTCAGGCCCCTGGGCAGGTGCTGATCTCCCTGGTTCAAGTTCAACATTAAGACAGTGACATTTACCAAGTCACTGCTCTGTGCCAGGCACCCTGCTGCTTTACCTCATTTAGTCCTAGGAACCTTCCTTTCCTGGAAACTGGATCAGGGAATCATAGGATGTTAGACTCTGTCTGCACGGGTGTCCCGTGAATGCAGTTCTGTTCTCCAAACTGAATACTCCCACTCTGGGGTCCTACCTGCCTTTGTGAAGTTTGTTCATTTCTGTGCAAGAAAAGCTTCGCAAAGGTAGGAATAATAAGATCCATTTGGAGGTGCACTGGACGACTCTTTCGGTAAAGGGAGCCAATGGGGATCTGGGCTCTTCTGCCGTCATGGCTCTGGGTTTGGGGCTGCTGCTGTCTTACGGGATAGGGCTGCGTGCCATCTCAGGGCTGAGCCTCCCGCCCTGACCTGTTCCGGTCTGGCCACGGGCACGCAGTGCGCCCCGCCCCATCTCCCCAGTAGGCTTCTGCGCTTACAGAGTGAGAGGATCTCTTTTGTCTGAGCTGAGCGTCCCTTTGTCACCAGGGAGCTCCCAGGATGGCTGTCCCACGGGGCAGCTTGAACACGATGGAAGAGACTCAGAACATGACATCGAATGAATGCTTCCCCTCCCGGAGCACCGTCCTGCAGGGACAGCCTTTTGGGGGCATCCCCACCGTGCTCTTCCTCAATATCTTCTTGTGGGTCGTAAGTCCTGGGCTCCGCGGTGGGCAGTGAGGCCTCGGGGGGCACAAGCGATGCAGCAGGGGCCTCAGCGCTGCAAGCGCACGCCAACCACAGTGGTGGGGACCCCCTGAATGGCAGTCGTGTCCCGGGTAGCCCAGGAAGAGGGGACTGCAGGAAGAGGCAGAATTCCTAAGACTCCCTTCCCCGCGCCGTTGTCCAGAGGCCCACCTGGCCAGCGCCCTCGCGCCTCCCTTCTCTCTCCTCTTGCTGATTTCTTCAAGGAATGTTCTCTTTCTCTCTCTCTCTCCTTTTTTTAAGATTTTATTTATTTCTGAGAAAGAGAGAGAGAGTGTGCGCACAAGCAGGGGGAGGGGCAGAGGGAAAGAGAAAAGCAGGCTTCCCGCTGAGCAGGGAACCTGATGCGGGGCTCGATCCCAAGACCCTGGGATCATGACCTGAGCTGAAGGCAGACGCCTAACTGACGGAGCCACCCAGGTGCCCCTTCAAGGAATGTTCTTGTCGGATAGTTCCAAACATGACACCAAAGCCTTCATTCAGCAAGCTCTGAGAATCCGCTCTGTGCTGGGAAGCTGCTGGGCACTGGGCATCTAGCGTTGAAAAAGGCATGGCCTGCACACTAACAGGGCTGGCCACCTTGTTGGGGGGCCCCGGGAGCCCCTGGGAGCCTGAGGGACAGGGTCTCCCCCGCGGGGATGCAGGGCCCAGCTAAGCAGAAGATGTAGCCCCGCGTCCCCTTCCCTGTAGGTCATCATTTTGGTTTACTCCTTCCTCCGGAAAGCCGCGTGGGACTACGGGCGCCTGGCTCTGCTGATCCACAATGACAGGTGAGGGGAGGCTGGGGTTAGGAGGAGCGAGCTGCCTGCCTCCCTGGGGGATGTGCCGCCACAGCCAGGACCCAGCAGGTACCCTCCCGGCACCCACTCCTGTCCCTGTGCTGGCCCTCCTCGCAGGAAGAGAACTTGGGGGGGACAGTCATCTCTGGGCACGAGGACTCTTTTTTTCTCGGATCTCAGACTTTCTGGATCCCACGATTCCCAAGCTACATTGGGCACCTGGCAACAGGGGTGACTAAGGGGGTCTGTCCCCAGAGCTCTGTGCTCAGCACACGAGCTGAGGCGTGTCTGGTCCTGGACAGAAGGGCACTGAAGCTCTCGGCCTGGGGGCCAGAGGGATAGCAGGCCCTGAGGCCTTTTCTCTCCTTTTCTGCCCCCCTGCCCACTACTTTTCCTGGCTGCAGCCTGACCTCACTGATCTATGGGGAGCAGAGTGAGAAGACGTCTCCATCGGATATTTCCCTGGAGATGGAACACAAGGACAAGGTGAGTGCTGGGGGGGGGCCTGGGCCCAGAGGGTTCCTCGCCCTGGGCAGCAGCCCAGCCGTGTGCAGAAAGGAGCAAGCCCGCACTCAGGGGCTTTGCAGCCCTCAACACCCGACCTGGCAATGTGACCTTGGACAAATTCCTCGGCCTTGCCAAGCCTCCGTCTCCCCATCAGAAAGAGGGAGCTATGCACTGTTCCCACCTCCAAGTAAGAGTTAGTTAATTCTATTATTTTAAAGGGATTTTTACAACGAATTTTCCTGCTCTTTTCAAATCCTCAACCCTCGTTGCAGCGCGGGTCCTGCCCAAGCCCCCACTCCGAGCCAAGGACTCACATCCCACTTCTCATAGTGGAGTCTCCCATCAGGCAGGGATTCCCTCAGCCTCCTCCCCCTGCCACGTGCAGCCCGCTCTTCTCTTCCTCCTCTTCCCTGTCAGATGCCGGTCGTCTACACATGCTTGTTCATTCGCTCAGCCCTTTGTCCTGGTGCACCTGCTGTGGGCCACCCCTGGTCTGCGGACTGGGGACTGGGCAGTGAACAAAACGGACCAAGTCTGGCTTCGTGGGACTTTCTCCCTGGCTGAGGGACCCCCAGACAGAGGCACTGGGACAGTGGTCAGTGCATGAATTCCAGAAGGGGCAAGAAAGGCCTGCCGCAGTCATGGGATGGAGCTGGAGTATTGCAGAGGGTGTCAGGGACGGTCGTGGGCCCCGCCACGCCCACAGCTGCCTGTCTCCCCCTGCCCCATGACGGCAAAGCCGAAAGAGCTGTCTGCACCTGTGCTCTCCACTTCCCCGCTCCTGGACCCCCGCAGTGTGGCTTCCCCCTCCATCCCACCCAGACAGCTCATCAGGTGTCCCACTGTGAAACCCGACGGACCTTCCCGAGTTCTCATCTCAGGTGATCTCTGAAACATCCGGCCCTAGAGACCATCTTCCCTTCCTGAACAGGCCCTTCCAGTTGCTTCCGTGACACCACTCTCTCTGGGGCTCCCTTCTGCCACTCCGTCTGTTCCTCTCTGTCCCCTCTGCTGGCTCCTCCTCCACAGCCCGAGTTTCCCTCAGTGGGTCCCAGGCCTCCTCCTCCCGCTCCTGCGCAGCGTCACCCATCCTCGCGACCTCAACTGCCACCTCTCCACAGACCCTTCCTAAGTTTCCGTCTCCAGCTAAACCTCCTTCCGGGCTCCAGACACATTTATCCAATGGCCCTCAAAATATCTCCACACGGATATTGTAAAGGCATTTGGGATTCAGTATGTCTGAAACATGCCGCGATGTCCCTCCACCCCCCTGTTCTTAGATCCCTGGTCTCAGACTCTGCCCACCACCCACCCAGGTGCACGCCCTTGCTGTGGCCCAGGCCCCAGGCACAGCCAGGCCATTACCGAGCTGTGTTGCTGTCACCTTCCCAGTCTTGTTCCTCTCTACCTCTCCCCCCAGTCCAGGCCCCCGTTGATCTGTTGTTGGATGACCAGCGTGGCCTCTAACCAGTCTCTACATTCACACTTGTGCCCTGCGCCACCCGTTTTCCACCTGCCTCCAAAGCGATTCCCAGGACTGGGGACACACATTCCCCTGTGTCACCTTCACTGGCTTCCTGGTGCTCTTGGGATAAAGCACAGCTGCTCTGCCATAGCCTCGTTCTTCGATCTCCTGCCCACCTGTCCAGTCTGTTCTTCCCCCAACTCCCCCATCCCTGGCCACATCCGCCACCTTTTAGATCCTCAAAAGTGCCACCTCTTTCCTTCCATGGGACCTTTCACCTGCTCTTCCCTGTCCCCCCCTCCTTCTGGTGGCCCCCACTTGGGGCCAACGCACTGACCCTTTGTTCAGATTTCAGCCCCTGCACTGCGCCCCAGGAGCCCCATCCTCCCCACGTGGGTCCAAACCTTTTGTTCTCGACGCACGGAAAGCGCATTCCTCTTCTTCAGGGCTCTTAGCCCAGTCTGTAACAATCCCTCATCTACCCGATTGGTGCCATGTGTCTGATCCCGCAGCGAGAGCGGGCGCTGACCGGGTCCTGCCGGCCGCTGTCCCCGCACCCAGGCCAGCCTGCCGTGTAAGCGGCATCTGACAGATGTTTGTTGGAGGCGGTGAGTGAGTAGAACCATCTTCCTTCCGCTCTCATCCCTCCGAGAGACCTGGTCCGGTTACCTGCCGCCCTCTGCCCCAGGCTGCATGGGGAGCCTCAGATGGTTTGTCTCTCGGAGTTTCTCCAGAATAAGGACAGTTGCACCATCTTACCTTCCAAGGTGGTTCTCAGGTTTATTTTCAGAAACAGGACTTTGGTTGGGGTTTTTGTACAATGGCAAAAAGATCATTTATTTTAAAAATTAGCTGAGAAATCGTGATGGCAGCAGCGGGCAGTCACACTGCAGAGCTAGAAGTGAGGCAGGCAGGGGGAGTGGGAGGCGGGGAGCTGGCCCTGGGAGCGCCCCAGCCACGATGCCGGGGCCTCAGCCAGGCTGCGGGGGTCTGGGGGGACAGCAGAGGGGTCAGTACCCCGCATGGTGGGTGTGAGGAGGGCGGGGCCACCAAGAGAGGGGCGAGGAGCCAACCGCCGTCACTCGGCCTCGTCAGCAGATCGGGCTCCTGGGCGCTGTGGCCGTTTCCTGCAGGGGCGAGGCAAGAGGGGAGGTGGCACCCCTTCTCGGGCCCCCTGTTCAGCTGCTGAGTTTTCTGAACGGTTTAGGCCTTTCATAGCTGTGATGGACGCGCAGGGGAGCGTGTGTGGGGGGCGTCTGCTGTCTGTGAGCGCGGAGAGAGACGGTTCCCACAGGCTCACTGCAGTTTTCGCAGGGGCCACACTTCTACTCATGATCTCTTTGTCCCTTTGACGGACAGTCCAGTCCTGTGTCAATTCCAGGACGCGGCCGTGCCCAGTGCGGTGTCCTCCTTGGCCCCCGCCGTAGAGGGGGTGGAAGGGAGTCCCAGGAAGCTGTGTCCTCCACTGCGCACGACCCCTAGGGACCGTCCGCAGACCCACTTGCTCCCTAAATAAATCACAGCCCGTTTGCCCAAAGGTGGGTGGTGGAGAAAGACCCCCCCAGGGCAGGGAGGGGTGGTTAGACTCTCAGCCCAACTCTTATTTAGCCATTCAGTCCTTCCCCGGGGCCTGTCTTAGTCAATGCCACCAGCATGCTACTCCCTTTCATTGCTAGGCATCTGTCCTGATTGTATTTATTATTTATTGGGGGGGGAGGGGCAGAGGGAGCAGGAGAGAACGCCAAGCAGGCTCCACGCCCAGCGCGGAGCCCCACGGGCTTGACCCTGAGATCATGATCCAAGCCAAAATCGAGAGTCTGACGCTTAACTGACTGAGCCATTCCTCCCACCCTTTTTCAGAGAGTGTCCTTATCTCAGTTCCCCAGGACGGAACTGGGGGAATGGTCCCCACCGGGGTGGACATCTGACTGTCAGGCAATGCCAATCTAGGGAAGGGGACTTGGAGGGCTTTATACCGAAGGGAGCAAGGTGTTTGGGCAGCACCCCTTCCCCAGTCAGTGTGGCGCCAGGGAATGTCAGCCAGCCAAGCCTGCCTGTTTCACTGATGTGCTTGTGATCGAATGGGGTCACTCAAGAATTGCAGCCCTTCCCCAGATTTTGCTAAATCCTGCAGGATCCCAGAAGGAAGCACGTACCCGGACAACTTAACCAGCTACCGGATCTGGCAGCTTTTAGGGCCGTGGGCCCAGCCTGTCCTCATGCACACTCTTCCCAACCACACCTCCTCTCTGGGCCTCCCACCGCCTCCGTGGCTGAGGCTGCCCTTCCCTGCCACCCAGAAATCAGACAGCAGGACCTTGAGAGAAAGACGTAATTGGCAGGACTCTCAGACGTAAGAGAAGAAACCCAGGGGAGAGTCAGGAGAAGTGGCTGCCTTGGGGACAGGGAGATCCGGGAAGCCCAGAGATACCACCAGGATCCCCCCCTCCAGTCCTCTCTCCTCTGAGCGGGCTTTTTTCCTCAGACAAGCTCCTGCCTGTGGCGTCGAAGGCGGCACCAAGCCACTGCAGGCTCCACGGTGCTCACTAAGGTGCAAGAGCTCAGTGGAGAGAGCGCCCCCTCTCCTCACACCCCTGTCAATCCCCTTAAGAGTTTTGATTGGCCCCACTTGGGTCATGCTGCCATTGATCCTCCGACCACTGGTGGCAGACCCCTACTTCATGGACAGCCCGCCGGGCCACTGCCCGGGGTGGGGGGCATGTCCCAGAAGGAAGCAACAAGGGACAGACAGAAAGCCGCCAACGTCCACCCCACAGAGGGTCCCTTCTCTCCCTCTGGCCCAAGGCCCACGAAGCCCCCATTTCCTGTAACAGGATGCCCCGTGGCAGGAACGTCAACTCGCAGCTCGCTTCCGGGGAGACCTCTCCCTGGACAGTCGGCACAGGTTCCAGAGGGAGCCCACTTCCTTCCAGGACCCAGGCTCTTTCTCGCTGCCATCTCTTGCCTGGAAGGAGGCCCCTGTGGATGCTGCCTCGCTCTGCCTGGCTTCCCACGGCTGGAGGGCAGGCCCGGGGCCGGGTTTTCTCACCGTTCTCTCCTTTCTCCCCAGGGCTTCTATTCCTGGTTCTTCAACACCGTCACCATGAAGTAAGTGCCTGAACTTTCTTTCTTTCTTTTTTTTTTTTTAAGATTTTATTTATTTATTTGTCAGAGAGTGAGCACAGGCACGAGCAGGGGCAGGGGGAGCAGCAGGCAGAGGAAGAGGGAGAAGCAGGCTCCCCGCTAAGCAGGGAGCTCGATGCGGGGCTTGATCCCAGGACCCTGAGATCATGACCTGAGCCGAAGGCAGATGCTTAACCGACTGAGCCACGCAGGTGCCCCCACGCACCCACCGACCAACACCACCTCAGCCCTGCCCAGGCCGAGGACACCCTCTGGGGTTCCGGGGGCATGGGAATGGGAACTGGATATAGCCCGTAGCCCTCAGGAAAGGACCGCTTCCTCACGTATACAAAAACACTTTTATGAACTCCACCCTATGAAAAAGAAATTCTTCCGGCGTTGCTACTGGCTTTATTTCTGTGAGCATTTTTCATCATATTGAGATGGAAAAGAAAACACCAGGCAGAAGGGCGCGCTTCCTCTTGCCTCGGCACTGATGACAGAGGGACAGCCCCTTTCCCACCTCGCCTCCCGCATCTCTTTAGGGCCAGACCCCACTTGGCAAGGAGACAGACGCCAGGTCCCCTGTTTTCTCCGGATTCCCCCTTGCTTCAGGATTCTGACTGCCCACTCCTGATTCTGCCCTGCTTCCGCTGAGCATCTTCCAGAGCTCTTCCAGAACTCTGTGCCCCTGCAGTGTGTACCTGCGTGCATACACGTGCACACACACGCGCACGCTCGTGCCTGCGCACACAGCTCTGCCTCCACCTCATACGTCCCTGCACACTCCTGGGCACTCCCTAAATAGCCCCCGTCTGTCCTGCCTTGCCCGTCTTTCAAGCCCCTCCTCCAGGGCCCTCTCTTGCCTGGGGTGCCTGCCTTCGGGTGCAGCCCTGCTGCCCTTCTGAGGCCACCTGCAGCAAGGGGCCGGACTGGGCCTGCTAATTTGCTTTCTTGGCAAAGGCTCCTAGGACTTCCTCCTTCCTGCACGTGCCTCCACACCCACCAGTGAGGGGCCTGGCTGGGAGCATTCATACCCCTTCTCAAGACCCCCCAACCCCCATGAGCCAGCTCAGGGTGCCTCTTTTTCTCCAGACCTGCTGAAGGGGGCACAAGCACCCTGCCTGGGCCCTGGGAACCCTGAGCTGGGCTTAGGACCATGGGCCTCTGATGTTTGAGCTCCCACTCCACCGATGGGGGGCTCCCCGTGGCCTCGCCCCCACCCCCTAACCCCCACCCCAATCTACCTACATCATTCATCAGTGTCCCCAGGAGATGATACAGCTAGTTTTTGTGTGGTCCGGGGACCTTAGCCACGCTCAGGGAGAGTGGAAGGGAAATGGTTTAGCTCTTGGCACCTTCTCTGGTTTTGCTTTGGTAACGTCGAAGACGTGCACAGGCTCGCATTAAATATGTTTTCATTCAGAGAAGCATTGAAAGTTCACCTCTGGCCCTCCTCCAGAGACGCAATCCCTGTCAACAGTTTCTAGGGAATTGTACTTGTTTTTCCTTTAAACAAGCATTTACTTAAAAAAGAATTTTTTTTTTTTAAATAACCACTAAGGCATATGACCGTTTGGAGCTGGTGACCTCAGGAGGCTGTCCAGGCCGGCTTTAGGTTCCTGGGTTTAGCAAAGTCATGAATGTTGGGCTGGGGCAGGGTGGCACGTTAGCTAGCCCTTTGCAGGGGTGAGAGGGAGGGGCTCCCGGAGCACCCAGGCCTGTCGGAGCTGACCGCATCCTCAGTCCTGGGTAGCTTGAGGCTGACGTGCCGGATTTTCTCTGCCGTCTGCTGACACGTCAACGGGAGTACACAGGGTGGGGAGAGACGGGTCCGTGTTGCGGGAGAGAAGCGTACATGGCAAATACAAGACTTCCTGTGGTGGGTGTCCCTGTGGTGTGTGTGCAAATACGAACTAAAAGAGGCACATCACTACATTGGTGCAAATCTGCGTGCAGCTGTTCAGGTGTGCGTGCTTGGGCCTGCAGGTCAGGGGAGGTCAGTGTGCATCAAACGTGTGTGTCTGGGTGAGGATCCCCAACTTCACCCAACGCCCCCTCCGTTGGGAACCCATCATCCGGGAAGGGAGGAAGGCTGGCCGTTGCACTCTGTAGCCGCTGGGAGCAGTGTCTAGAAGACGGCCTCACACATTTACTGAGCAGAGACAGGGACACCAGAGTCCCTGGGCCCAGAGCCCAGGGGGCATAGTTGGAGAGACAAAGGTTAACAAGACTCACTACATATCATTCATAATGGGGAGGTTATAACTGCCGGGCAAAAGGGCATTTGGGGGAGCCAGAAATTCATTCCAACTGGGGCATTCAGGAGAAGCAAGTTTGGAGCTAAGCCTTGAACGATGGGAAGAATTTCCCCAGTAGGCCCAGTGGAGGGCCCATCACAAAGAAAGGGCTGCATGAGTGCAAGTTTGGGGCAGAGATGGGCAGAAACATCCAGAAATGGTTAGTCTGGTGTGGCTAGATACGAGGATACATGGCAAGAGAGAGGCTAAAAGATCAATCTAGAAGCATCGATAGGATCTTGACTGCCGTGCTGAGAGTCCTGGGCTTTGATCTAGAGGCAGGAAAGAGCCAATTCCTGTTTTTGAGGAGGATACTCAGGGTGAGAATCTGTTTGTAGGCAGGAGTATGGGCGGGGGTGGGGGGGTGGGGGGAGCTGGCGGTGGAGAAAGTCCAGAGGCAAGGCGAACACCTAAGGAGGCTTTTCCAGTGTCCATGTGAGAATCGGGTGCTGACCGAGGGAGCAGGCAGATGGAGAGAGAGCATGGAGCTACAGTCCATGGGCCGTGGTCTCCGTGTGGCCTCCAACTGGTTAAGAAAAGGAACAATCCAGGTCTGGTTTCTGGGGAAGAAAGCGATGCCACTAGTTGGGAACTGATGAGATACTAAAGAGTGGGGGGAATGGTGGCTTATGGCTGGGGCAAACCCATGTGTTGACCAGCAAGCTGTTGAAAAACAGGGTTAGTTAAAGCTTTGGGGAAGGGTCAGAGTGGGAGGGCGTGGCCTGGGAGATGGGTGCACGAGGTCCTAGTTGAAGTTGTGGGAGGAGATCGGTCACCCAAAGCGCGAAGCAAGATCAGAAAAGAGTATCGTGGGAGCAGGAGGAAGAGGCGGCAACCTCTAGGGCTGGATTCGCTGAAGCCCACGAGGGTGTGGGAGGCAGCCTGCGAGCTCTGCGCTCCCGGCTGAGTGGAATGAGAGGAAGAAGAGGGCGTGGACATCAGTGATTTGGGTCTCCTTTGGGAGGGCGATTCCAGGGTAAGTAGAGGCAGAGGAAGAAGGGGGCAGGAGGAGGGAGGTGAAGATGTTGGCTAGAACTTGAGGGGAAGCGGGTCAGGGAACGGAGGCTTGAGGAGTTTCTTGTATTTCAGAGTAGCCGATGTGCCCTTGAACCCGGCCGTAGTTCCGGGGTGTGGAGAGAGGTGGCCATGAATTTGAAAATGAGAGAGGACAGTGGATACGGTGGGTCTCCAGAAAGAGGCAGTGGAAGGGGAGCGACCAGAGCCAAGAGGAGAATTAGTTGTGAGGAGGAGGGTGGGGGCTGGAATGTCGGGGTTGAGAAGAGGAAGGAATGGAGGAGAGGAATGCAGGCGGACTCAGAAATACGGGCTGTTCCCGGAGCTGCGAGGTAGGCTGCTGAGGATAACCTGACTTCCGCCCAGAGAGATGGAGCCCTGGGCCCAGTGCAGCGGGGGGAGCAGGAAGGAAATCCCTGTGTCCTCGGTCCCACCCGCTCCCCCCAGCTCCCTCCTGAGACTGGAGGCTCTCTCAGCCCCACCCCGTCTGAGGCACTTTCCTTCTGTCAGGTGACCAGGTCTTGGCACCCAAGCCTGCAGCAGGACCTTCCCTTCATTCCCGCTCCCCAGCACCCCGCCTTCTCACCAGTTCCCACCCACCCCATTCTCGAGATTTAATTCTCAAGTCCAGGGCAGGAAGTATTTTAATGGCTTGCAGTTAAAAAAAAAAAAAAATCGAGAGCTCTAAATAATTCCCTAAATGGGGATTATTGAAATAGTATTGTTTAAAAATAACTCTGAATCCTGGACTGGATGCTAGAAGTTGCATATACCCTCCAAGCCTGACGGGAGAGCAGGGGTGAGTAAACAAACTCTGGGACGTCCACCGGCGGAGTGGGGAGACCACCTTGGTGCTGGGTACGAACCAGGGGCTCCGTAAGTGGAGGCCGCTATCACCATTACCGTGCGGCCGTGAAACCTGTGGACAGAATGTGAAACAGTCAGAAAAGTCTTCAGATTAAAAGCTAAGCAATACACCCAATGCAGTTTACACTACAGTCACGAAGTTCAGTCGGCACAACAACAAAAAACTAGAGGCAGTGGACCAAAATGCTTCCTGGATGAGATTGTAGGGGGATGTAGCAAAGCAGATCAAGGATTAGAACATTGCCAGCCCTCCAGGAGCCCTCCTCCGGCTCCCTCCCAACCCCCTGGCACCTCCCCCTACCTCCCTTTCTCCAAAGACAACCAGAATCCTGACTTCTCCCTCCCTAGTTCAGTAGTACCTATTTTTGAACTTTGTGTATGAAAACATTCAGTATGTATCGTTTGTGCTTGGGTCTTTCACCCAACATTGTGTTTGTGAAGTTCCACTATAGCCATTCATTTTTAAATCCGTATAGTATTCCATTCTATATAGAAGCTAATCTAGGTAGCTCACATAGAGATATATATTTCTGTATCTCACAGTTCTTTTTTTTATTTTAAGTAGACTCCACGCCTCATGTGGGTCCTCAACTCATACCCCAGGATCTGGAGTCGCACGCTCTCCTGAATGAGCCAGACAGGCGCCCCAGTATCTCACAATTCTTGTGTCCATTTCCACCCTTGGTAGACATGTAGGTTATCTGGGGCTGTTAGAAGTAATGCATCTGAGATTCTTCTACATGTCTTTTGATCCACGCGTGCGTGTGTTTCCACTGGGAATGAAACGAGGCATGGAGTTGCTGGGTCACAGGCTGTGCATGTATTCAATTTCCTTAGATAATACCAACTGTTTGCCGAAGCGGCGGGGCCAGAGTGTGTCCCCATGCGTGGGGGAGAGCTCCTAGGGCCCCCACACTCCCGCCGACACTGACAGTAGTGTCTGACTTTCTAATCTCGACCCATCTGGCAGTGTGCAGTGATAGCTCATTGCGGCCCTGTAAGAATTCCTTTTTAATTTACAAATGAAAAGAAACCACTTTAAAAAAAATCGGATGCATTTTCATTTCACTACTGGTTCATCTGGTGCCTGTGTCTTAGCAAGCACTCAGTCTGTATGAAGAAGCTAGAAGAGAGAGAATGATTGCTTGCTTTCAAAAGTGCTTCTGGATTCCCGTGTGTGTGTGTGTGGTGTGTGTGTGTGTGTGTGTGTGTGTGTAACGGCTTCTACCTTGGATATGCCTGTGAAATACATTTCAGACATGACAGAGGCTTTGAGATAAAGGGTGATATTTCTAAAAAAACAAATAAATAAAAATAAAAACTTAGGGGAAGGGTGATGATCTCCTCCTCCTCTACCTCCCTCCAGCGGATGCCGTGGCCACGCCGGCGCTTGAGTTATGTCCTCGTCTGTGTGTGTCTTCCAGGAACGAGGATCTGATCAGCAAGTGCGGAGACGACGCCCGCATCTACATCACGTTCCAGTATCACCTCATCATCTTCGTGCTCATCCTCTGCATCCCGTCCTTGGGTATCATCTTGCCCATCAACTACACCGGGACCGTGCTGGGTAGGCCGAGCTCAGGGCGCCTGGGGCCTGGGCCACCAGAGCAGAGGGACAGCCCGGAAGGCAGGACAGAGCCGGGGTCTCGGGAGTCTAGAAATCCAAAACTGAATTGCACGTCTCAAAATTAGTTATGTGGCCTGAGGCCCCCCGAACTTCAGTTCTCCCATGGGGAGACTGGAGATGAGATGTCCATTGCCCCGAGGTTGGCTCAGGACCCTGGGCAGCAGGGATGCGGTGGGAATTCAGCCTGGAAACGACGAAGGGTTAGCGGCAGCCGCACGCGATGCCCGGGCAGGTGCCTGCTAGGCCTTTGGATGGCATGTGACCCACGGCAGAGATCCCCGAACTTGATCTCTCCCCTCCCCACGCAGTGACAGACACAGCATTGGAAGTGCCAAATTGGTCTCCTAGGAAGTCTCGCTATGCTCGTTAGGAATGGGCAGGTCCTTTGGACAGACTGACATTGTAGGCTTGCGCTTTAGAGGTAGAGGAATCTTGGTTCCCCCACCTTGACCCACATCGGCTTCCCAGAAAATACCTTCGCCCAATCTAGCAAATCGTTTCATCTTCTACTCAGCACATCAGTCTCCCCGGGCGTCGGGTCCCCAGCGGTCGGGGGGGATTGGGAGACAACGCATGTCCGGGGCCTGGGACGTAGTGAGTGCTTGGGGACTAGCAGCCAGGATCTCACTTAGCAATGTGAGGAGGGTCAGAGCTGGGGGCTAAGCGACGAGGTGGTGTCTCTTAGCCCACAGAATGCCCAGGTGGCAGCCAGAGGCGCCCCGGTTCCTCAGAGGGCTGTTTCTCCAGAGGTAGGCTTTAGGTACTTCAAGGTAACACGCGATGTCCGTGCCACCTAACACGGCTACTGGAGTCAGCAACTTCTGTCTTTCCAAATTCTCTTCCTAAGAGCTAGTGGCTTGGCGATGCTATATTGTCTATACTGTATTCGTTACATTCATGCAGGATTTCTGGACACGTTTCATAACACCCAGAGATGTCTAAACCGACAAACTAATACACTTTGCCGGGAGGATTTACTCCGTCCCAATGAGGCAGCGTGACATTCTTGTTGTGATGGTTGCCGTTGGAAACAGCCTTGCTGATTTCGTCCCTCCACTCGTGGCGGGGCCCTGGGCTCCTTCAACCCTCTGCTGGTTTTGTTGGGAGTTAGGAGCGAGTTCTGGGGAACGAGAAGGGCAGGACATGGGCGAGCATCTCCAGACCCCAGGCATTCATTCAGGAACCTTGAATTCAAGCGGCCCCCTCAACTCACTCAATCAAGGAACCGGCCTTGAGGTCAGCCACTTTCTTCTCTTCCAGATTGGAACAGCCACTTTGGTCGGACCACCATTGTCAATGTCTCCATAGAGTAGGTACCTGATCCTCTTACCTCCTGGTCTACTGGCTGGGGCACTGGTGGGGAGAGAAGGTCCTACGTGTGGGTCAAAAACGCGGGCACTGCTTTGCTACTAAGAGAGGCGTGGTCTCCTTGGGACCCATGTACTGGGCGGGGAGGCAGACGTTGCATCCTCTTGGTGCTTCCGTGTCCCCATTTCCATAATAGGTAGAACTACCCTAACTGGCCACTCACTCTGAAGACCTGGAAGGATGGTCTTGTTTGTTTACTACGTCCAGCGCCCAAGTGTCACCGACACTGTAGCAAGCAGAGGCTTAAGATATTATTTCCTGCCCCCAAAATAGTGCATGCCATCCCTCACATAATGAATAAAGCATAGACCCGATTCCTGTAGCATGGGGGGCGGGGACTGAGGACCCACGCGACCCGGCTTCATGCCCCACCTCTGCCATCAGCTGGCTCTGGGTCTGGGGCTGTGCATGCCCACCCCAAGCTTCCTTCCTAGTCTAGGGAGAGGCGGGGGACGAATAAGTGTTGGATGTGATTCGTGGATTTCAAGAGTGGCCAACCCGACCGGTGGCTCAACCCATGTGTACTGAGCCAGATGCGGCCCTGCTGGTCCACCCTGAGAAAAGAGCCCTCCTGGGGGTCTTGGCCACGCGTGGCCGACTTCCTGACAAAGCCGAAGGGGCAGGCCCAGCACGTGTGAGTGGGGGTCCACACGTTCCCGGCCCCACTGCCCCTTCCCCCCTCCAGTCCGTCAAACTCCAGAATCAGCAGAATGGAGCTCTGGCCTCTATCTCGCCAGCGTCTCCCAGGCCAGCCACCGGCGTAAGGTGCCTACGCCTTCCCGACAAGATGTTAGTTCTAATAGGGCAGGAAAGACCCTTCAACGTCCACAAAGCCATATTGGCAGAGAGCTGGAGTGTTCCTTAGAGACCGTAGAAACTTGCCCCCTCTGAGGACACGGAGGATTGAGACGCCTAGCTAGATAGGGAATATTCGGTGAAATGTCAGGCACCGGGACGAGTGGCGAGGAGAGATTTTGAAGGAAGGCAGCTTTTCTCTTCTCAAACCGCACCAAATAAGGTGGGCCCTATTTCTGAACCGTCCGCTTGGCCACATGCCTGGGGACAGCATCGTACGAGCCCAAAGTCCCGGTGCCACCACTCTTCTCGTCCCGGGAGGGGCAGAGCGAATCCGCTGGGTCTGCCTCCCTCAGGGCCCGAGTAGGACACTCCATCCCTCACCACCGAGGGCCGACGGCCCCTCCATTGGGCTGCCGGGCAGCTGTGGGAGCGTGAGCTGGAGCCACCAGCGGCCCTTTATGGTGGCGAGAAGTCCCCGGCCGTCCGCTGCCCCAGGCTCACCTCCCAGTGCTGCCCCAGCTGGGAGTGACCTCTGCCTCTGACCCTCATTTCCCCACGGATGAAACAGAGATAGTCACAGTAGCACCTTCACGTGGTGTGAGAATCTGGGGAGAAGATGTACAAAGCATCTCGTCCCTCCCCACCCCCCCGCCCCCCGCGTCTGGCATGTACGTAGTAAGTACTCAATCAATGTTAGCCTGCGGTAGGGTTAGGCCGTCCTCTTCCAAGGAGCCCGAGTGTCTGACGGGGGCCCAGGGAAGCCTGGGTGGGAGAGGGTGGTCTCACCCTCCTGTGTCTCGTTCCTGGCAGGAGTAAGATCCTGTGGCTGCACAGCTGCTTCTCCTTCCTCTACTTCCTCCTCAACCTCATCTTCATGGCTCACCACTGCTTAGGGTTTGTGCCCAAGAGGAGCTACAAGGTGAGTAAGTGAAAAGAACTTCAGAACCGCTCCCTCCCAGCCAGAGCCCGCGCCCGCTGGACCTTCCCACTCCCGGCCTTCAGAGGCATCCTGGTTCAGCACGGTCTGCACCCCGGTGGGGGGCCGTCTCTCCCGAGCAGGGCCAGCCGCCTCCCCTTGGCAAGTTCCTTGCCCTTCCACAGTCCGTGAGGTCAGAGAC
>CM052896.1:104946463-105033764 GCA_028534135.1 Potos flavus
ACCCTGAGGGGATGGCTCAGGAAGACATTTCCCACGCACAGAATAAAATGCGAAGTTTGAGGGGCTTCCCCATCCCCTCCCCAGAGTCTACTCCCCTCCTAGCTCCCCTGCCCCGTCTCATGTTAGGGACGGCCCCGGAATGAGGGCGGGGACAGTCCACACAGGAGCATGAGCAGCCCCCGTTGGTCCCGGAGCCCTGGTCCTCCTCCCTGGCTGGCCCTGTCTGCCCCTTCTGGCTCTTTCTCCCTTGACCTTAGCTGTCTGTGGCTGGGGGCCGGCAGCAGGGCCCCAGAGAGTAACAGAGACGCGGCATGCCTGCCTGCAGCTGCCCCCAGCGCACAGCCTGCTGACGACAGGGACGAGGGCCAGGGAAGCTGGCACCGAGCTTACCCACCAAGGGGCAGCCTGGTTGAGTAGCAGGCCTACTCCAGACAGTTTTGGGCCCACAAAGACCCAGACATCCCGGAGTCCCGTGTAAACACAGTCTTCTTTCTCCATTTGCTCTCCCCACTTAGGTCACCAGGACGCTAATGATCACCTATGTCCCCACGGACATCCAAGACCCAGAAATCATCATTAAGCATTTTCAGTAAGTCGGTCGAGTGGGTCGAAGCGTGGATTGCCTCCTTCCCGGTTACCCTGCCTACATCGTCATGTGGGTAGGAAGTTGGCACAGGATGGGGGAGCGAGCGATTCCCCAGGTGGTAGCCCATCCTGGACTTGGCTCAGGATTAGCCTTCCAGAAGAGGCCCTGGGGCCAGAGTAGGGTTTCTCACGGCAAGGGCTTCCCTGCATGGCATGAGTGTGTGTGGGGGGGAGGGGGTATCATTTTCTTCCTTTCCCTCATTGCTCCAACCATAGGGCCTGGCGAGCTCCTGGACCACAGTTATCTAGAGCAGGTCATGTTGGCGCATCTTTTGCGACCCAAGTTCCTAGCCCCAGGAGCTCATCCTCTCTGCTGGGCGGGAATTTCCAGTTCTGTCCCCTGGCCCTATTCTGGGTCATCTGGGAAGGATGTAGCAGTTCTCAGGTTACCGGGGATCAACTCTGAAATTTGACCCGAGGAGCAAGGAATAGAGTCTCCCGCCCAAGAACCAGGGCCCACAGGCCCCTGAGCCACTCAGCCGTGTGGGCTGTCGTTCGGGGTGGGGGTCGGGGTAGGATGGCCCGTCCCCAGCACCACAGGCTGGCTCAGCGTCTGTGTCTGTGGCCACAGTGAGGCTTATCCCGGGTGCGTAGTGACCAGAGTCCACTTCTGCTATGATGTCAGGATGCTGATCGAGTTGGATGATCAGAGGTGAGTCTTCAGTGGGGTCTCCCTGATCTGGGGTGGGGGTGCGAGGGGAGGGTATGGCTCTGCTGGCCCCCCGACCACAAGATGCTTCCTCCCGCTGCCCACTGGCCGACAGGCGCCACGCGATGCGAGGCCGGCTCTACTACACGGCCAAGGCCAAGAAGAGTGGGAAGGTGATGATCAAGACCCACCCCTGCTCCCGCCTATGCTTCTGCAAGTGCTGGACCTGCTTCAAAGAGGTACCCAGCCCGGGAATCAAGGGACGTGGCAGAAGGGGGGGGCTGGGGCACGGGCTCTCCAGCTCTGTCTGGGGCTCCGTACTCTCGGGCCCCATTCAGATCTGCTCTGGAGCTGCGGCTCCGGGCTCCTCCCTCCCTTTCCGCCATGCCCTGCCTCCCTGTGGAGAATATGCAGGAGCTGAAGCCTTTCTTGGATCCCCCTGTGGCGTGATCCTCGGAGGCTTGCTCTTGCCACTTCCAGTCTTGGACGGGAGGACCGGAGAGAACCTGGTAGGCTGCGGTAGGCTGCCACGCCTCAGGCTTTCAAAGGGCTAGGACAGGAGCCTTTGAAGGCACCGGGCCCCATCTTATCACCCAACCACTATGGCCAGGAGGAGGCCACCAGGCAGGCCTGCGCTCTAGCCGGTCCAGAAAAAAGAATCATCCCCATTTCCTGAAAATGGTGCAGACACATTCTGTCACTCCTCTGGGAGTCCAGCCCAAGTCCAAAAGCACCCCCCAGCCCCCAGCTGTGCCTCACCTTTCCCCGATCTAAGAGCAGGGAGCTGATTTCAGAGTCATAGCCTTTTGCTCTTCTCGAGTTGGGATCTGGGAGCCCCCTGGGATCCCGAGCTCTTTGCCAGGCTTTGAAGGGAGTTGGGAATGGAACCAAGGCCTCAGGCCCACCACCTGAGTGGAGAAAGGCCTTATGTCCAGGCGAGGCCTTCCTAGAGCTCTGGCTTCTGCAGCTCTGAGGGCCAAATCTCGCCCCAGGTAGATGCAGAGCAGTATTATAGTGAGCTGGAGGAGCAGCTGACTGATGAGTTCAACGCTGAGCTCAACCGCGTTCGGCTGAAGCGTCTGGACCTGATCTTTGTCACCTTCCAGGACGCCAGGATGACGAAGCAGTGAGTGCCGGGGCCAGCGGCTTGCTGTGCCCAGCCCAGCCCTGAGAATGGGCTTCTGCTTCTCTAAAACCATCCTCTTTCACCCCCATTCCAGCCAAGGGGGTAAGGAGAGAGAACCTCCCTCCAGTTTGCCATATCCTGACCTCCCCTCAGCCCTTATTCTCCTCTCAGGCAGCCGCCATCTTGCTTTCTGGAGCATGTCTGCATCCATTTCCCCACAGCTGCCAGACTCCACTTGTCTCCAGAGATACCCAGGCCCTGAGCTCCCCATCCCCATATGTCCTTGCTTCAGCACGGAGGTGGTCAGAGTAGACATCTTGGTTCTTCTTCCAGGCCTTGAGAAGAATGAATCCATTTTTTCCCCATTACACATCACCCCTTTCCTCACCACAAGTGACAGGGTAGAGAAGCTCTCTGCTCTCCTGCTGCAGGCCTCCCCTAATTGATAGCCTTACAGCCTCCTCCCTCTTCTGCCCCAGCCTCTGGCAGCTCTACCTTGACAGGGAGTGGATTCAATGCACTTGGGAATGTTCTGTAAGGATCCTTAGGATAGGGTCAAATAGATGAGAACCCGGGCCTTAGTCCCTTGAGGATTGTGGAGGTCCTCCTCTCTCTGAGGGAGCCTGATCATTCACAACACTTTGTCCTCACCCACCCACACCCTACGAGAGAATAGTGGAACAGCCTAGAATTTAGTCAAATACAATTGTGTGCAATTTTGCAAGTCACTTATACTTTCAAATTTCTTGTCGGTCCAGTTTGTTTACTTATATCTTCCCTGTCCATCCCCCAAAGAGTTATGAAGGGGTATGTGTTCTATTTAGTATATATGTTATATAAAACAATATACCAATGTAAGACAATACTCTTTTATTTTTTTAAAGATTTTACTTATTTATTTATTTGAGAAAGAGAGAGAAAGCACGAGAAGAGGCAGAAGGAGAAGCAGGCTCCCTGCTAAGCAGGGAGCCCAATGTGGGGCTTGATCCCAGGACCTGGGATCATGACCCGAGCCGAAGGCAGATGCTTATCCGACTGAGCCACCCAGGCGCCCCAGTACTGTTTCTGTTCTGAGACACTGTCACCCAGTAGGAAGGGCCTGAGGTTTAATTACAGCAGAGATACGAGTTAGAAGACCAAAGACTCCAGTGCCGGCACCTGCCCCTCTTTGGTCGTGTCTTCAGGCACCTCAATTTAGTAACCTGTTCAATTGGGTTTATCTTCATCACCAATTAGCACAGTGTCACGCACACAAAAAGAACTCAGTTGGTAGCTATTAATACTAAGATGAGGCTGAGATTAGTACTTCCCCCATCAACCTCAAAGAAAGAGCATGTCTTTGTGCTGTCCCTGCTGTCAAGAGAAAAAGACTTTAACTGAGAACTGTGTTGTCCCCTCCCTGCCCGGGCAGTCCCTCCCACTGCTGCCCCTTTCCTCCATGATTAGGCTCTGGGAGCTGCCCACCTCTAAGGTCCTGGGAGGCATACCCGAGGCTTCGAGAAGCCCCAGGAAGTGGGGCCATCTGTAGGACCCTGGCATGAGACCCCTCCTAAACCTGTTGTTCTCAGCCCCAGACCTCTGTCTCCTCCCCCGTCTCCACAGCATCCGAGAAGATTACAAGTACATCCATTGCGGCGTGGCCCCCCAGCAGTCCTCCGTGAGCACCATCATCAAATCCTACCGCTGGAGGGTCGCCCTGGCCCCGCACCCTAAAGACATCATTTGGTAAGCCCCCCTGCCCCTCCCCTCTCCTTTCAGCTCCTCTGAGACTGAAGAAGGGAACGGGATGGGAAAAGAATCGGGCCCTGTTCTCCTTTTCTGTTGCCTGCGGGGCTGAGCCCTGTCCTCTTCTGAGCACCACAGCCTCAGTCTACCCCAAACCCAGCCCACCACCAGGGCCTTGACAAAGGGTGTGACTGAGGGGGAGACCCAGGGCCCGGTGTGCCTACAGGTCTCGGCCCCAGGGGCTGAGTTAGACCAGGGCAGCCTGGGTCTCCCACTGACATGCAGGAACCCCCATGTGGGCCCCATCTAAGGTCTGGGACCTGAGGTCCTAAGTGCGTCTCCCTCCTCCTTCCCCGCCCCAGGAAACACCTGTCCGTCCGCCGCTTCCATTGGTGGGCCCGCTTTATCGCAATCAACACCTTCCTCTTCTTCCTCTTCTTCTTCCTCACCACGCCTGCCATCATCATCAACACCATCGACATGTACAACGTCACCCGCCCCATTGAGAAGCTGCAGGTGCCGCCTCTGCTCGGGCCAGGCGTGGGGGCCCCAGGGAGATGAGGGAAGGACTCAGGCGAGGATGGGATGGGGGGCCCTGGAACACAGCTCTCGTGCACTGCCAACATGGCGGGGGTGGCGGCCGTGTCAATGGTGGTGTAGACTTTCCTTTGTTCTAAGGTGGGTGATAGCACAGGTCATTGCCCATCTGAGGGGCTGGAGCTGGAGAGGAAGGAGGGTGGGGTGGGGGTGCACAGGCAGCTTCTGGGGTGAGTTGGGGGGGAATGGATGGTCCAGTCAAGAGGCGGCTTGGAGGGCTTCTTTAGATTGGGTCCCCCGAGGCCGGCTAGGGGTACAAAGGGTGCAGCAGAGGGTGTGGCCAGTGTGACAGCTCTGTTCTCCCCACTTTCTCTAGAGCTGGAGGTCCCTTGTTTGAGGGAGAGGGTTGGGGGTGGGGAAGAGCGAGGTCAGTCCCAACGCAGCCATCTGAGAGAAGCGAGACATCCACCTCCCTCACTTCCAGACACCCCCCCTCCAGGCTGGGAGCGCCAGGCCTCGGGGAGCCATCCCTGAAGTTAGAGGCGGCTTCTTCCTGGCAGGGGGCTGCAGAGGAGCTGGACTGGCCCATTTCCAAATCCTATAGCCTCCAGGCTGTCATAACGGGCCTAGAAGGCCTCCTCTTCCATATTATCCCCATCCCTATCTAGCGACACACACACACACACACACACACACACACACACACACACACACACACACGCATGCATGCACACACATGCACAGTCAAGCCACACCACTTCTGCTGCTTGCTTCTGACCCCCCTTGTCAGCTTCCCAGCAGGCCTCAGGGGCACCACCGCTCCCCGAGGGATCCTTCCCCCTTCTCCACCACCTTTCCCAGCACATCACATGGAAGGGGGTGTCTTCTCTCTGCGCTGTGAGACGTCAGCGACAGCAGCTGGCTCGGGCCCGAGGGCGAAGTTCCCAGGAAAGCCCAGGCTGCCCCTGCAGGGACCTCAGCATAGAAGACCCATGTCCCTCGAGGGCACCCCTTGGCCTTGGGGTGCCAGCCTCTGCCCACCCCAGGCAGGCAGACCCCCGGCCGGCAAGGCTGACGAAGAAGTCCAGGTCCACCACACAGCCTCAGGGAAAGCAAACGTGCTGTGGGACTAAGCTGGGGGAGAAGAGGCAGGAGGTGTGGGAGAAGCAGGGGTGGCCTAGAAGGGGAAGGGGTACAGCTCGCACTGATGTCTCTCCGCCCTTCTCCTCTCTTCCCCCGCAGAGCCCAGTCATAACCCAGTTCTTCCCCTCCCTGATGCTCTGGGCATTCACAGTCATACTGCCTCTGATTGTCTACCTTTCTGCCTTCCTAGAGGCCCACTGGACCAGGTGAGATGGGGGCCTCCTCTCCCAGCCCAGCCCCTGCCCCTGCCCACTCCCCCACCAGCCTGACGTCAGGGTCTCCTGTCCGGCCTACGGAATCGGATTGACATGGGATGGCTTTGATGCCCAAAACCATCCCAGAAGACCAAAATGTATACATACACATAAATATATATATATATATATGGTGGTTTTTTTGTTTTTTTTTGAAAGAGGGAACTGAGTTGCCTCTGGGCCTCTGGCTTCAGGAATGCTGAGACGGGGCCACTATCTCAGGCATGTGCTCCTTGGGCTGCTCCCTCAGCCTCTGGCCATGCACCGAAGGGAGGGAGCTGTCAGCAGAGATAGGCAGCTAGGAACTGCAGGCAGGAAGCCCAGGGTGAGGAGAAGAGAGCAGGAATCGTCTAAGGACGCAGAAGGACGTCACAGAGGAGCCCGTGAACTCAGCCTGACTGTAGACCCGTGCAGCCCATGCAGCAGCCACATATTATTTAAAGATTTTATTTATTTATTTGAGAGAAAGAGAGCATAAGCAGGGGGAGGGGCAGAAGGAGAGGGAGAAGCAGACCCCCCTGCTGATCATGACCTGAGCCCAAGCCAGAGGCTTAACGGACTGAGCCACCCAGGCACCCCAGCACCCATGTTTTAAACTTTAGCTTTAGCCCTAATAGCTGCTTAGCCCTCCTCGTTCTATGGTGGTAGCCGACTGGGTGGAAAGTATTTACCATATCCCGGGGCAGGGGGACCTGCTTTTGCCTGAAGGCTGTGTGGGTTTCAAAAGTGATTTCCTGCACCAGAAGTTCCTACCATCCGACCAGGCAGTGAGCCATAAGGTTGGTCCTAACAGAAACCCTACTGGTCTCTTCTCTGGCCAAGAACATGGCTTATGTAGTTTACTGAGACTCTGCAGAGATCCTGGGCATCAGTGGTAATGTCCCTCTGACAAAGATACCAAGCACACAGCACCTGTGTGCCCTTCCTCCCCGTCCTGTGCCCAAGGTTGACCCGACCGGTTGGTGCTGCTGTTCCCGCGGCCGCCCAGGTCCCAGCGCCCTGTGGGGTTGGCATTGGTAGGCGCTGTCCAGCCCATTTTCGAGGCCAGGTAGCTGTCTCTGTCTTTCCATGCATTCTGTAGTTAGGCCTCTGGTTCTTACCACGTTTCTTTGTTCCCTTCTAGATCAAGCCAGAATCTGATCATCGTGAACAAGTGTTACATCTTTCTGGTGTTCATGGTGATTATTCTGCCCTCTATGGGACTGACCAGGTACCTCCCCTCCAAGTACCCCTCCTCTCTCAGACAGGCTCACCTTAGAGTTGGAACCTCCACTCTCAGATACCACAGGCCTACCTGTGGTCACTACAAATTTATTCCTCAAATGACAGCCGTTGAGCCTAGCATGAGCCTTAGTGAACACTAAGGGATGAGCCATGAACTCTGCCTTGAAAGAGCTTATCATCCAGCGGGGACCACAAGCCATGCCTATCAGCTAACTGACAGCCCGAGGTGGGAAGAACACAGCCAGCGTGCAATGGAACCCGGAAGAGGGAAAGAGCACTGTGGGGGGAAAATGGCTGGTGAGAGTTTGCTAGAAGAGGCAGCCTTGAGATGAGAGGCCAGAGGATTCAGGCAGGGGTGGCCCAGCGTGAAGAAGGCGGAGAGGCAGTACAGACTGACCAGCTGGAATACTAGAATGCCAGAGTCTCTAGGGACTGAGCCAGGAAGGACAGAGGGAGGCAAGCCAGGCCAAGAGGGACTGAACCCCAGCCTCAACTCACAGATTCATTAACTAAAGGGCCTACCTTGTTCTTGCTTCTAGTTTGGATGTCTTTTTCCGGTGGCTCTTTGACATCTACTACCTGGAGCAGGCGTCCATCAGGTTCCAGTGAGTACAGAGCGCGTGCCCCAGGCGTGCCCCCCGTGTCCGCTGGGGCCCCCGTGCGTCCACGCCCGGTAGACACGTGTCTCCTTCATTTGCTCACCCTGGTAGAGGTGAATGCACACAGACTCTCATTAAGCAGCCTCTTAACCTTTTCCGGGCCCAGGACCCATTTGGCAATCTGGGAAAGCCCAGGGATCTCTTCTCTGAATGAAGTTTTGGAAATAATAGTAAATATACAGGAAATTGCCCCCACACTGTCCTGTGTACCCTTCATCCGGTTCCCCCTCTGGTAACTTGCATAACTATGGTGCCGAATCACAACTAGGAAATTGACATTATACAATCCACAGGGCTTATTCAGATTTTGCCAGTTTATATATATTCCGAATTGATGTCTTTAAATGCACAGAATACCTGGATTACAAAGAAAACCAATTATACTGCAATATTGTTATCAAAATACTTTAAAAAGTACATTTGTAATAAAATCTTTATTAGCACATTTAATAAGAGGACAATGCATTTTACATACAAGCAAACCAAAGTTACATTTTATTGTTGTAGAAGCATCAGCATGAACGCTGAGACTGCTTAGCCAGCAGAAGAACATTCAATTGGGTGGGCCGGCGGGATCTTTGACAAAGCAACATACATGTCATCTTGGACATCCAGCCAATTCTGATTTTGTTTTTAGGTTACAAATATTGCAAATCCCAATTTTCAAAGGTGTAATGTTGCAAAAGCTTTCACAGTTGGCTTTATAGGGCAAGGATCAGAATTCTCTCTAAGGTTTCCGCAGTTAAACTCTACTTATGATATGTTGGACTCTTTTTTTTTTTTTTTTTAAGATGAATGAGTTCATCTTTGGTTAGGTCAGTAACTTCACTACAGTTAATGTCTGAGAGAGAAAAGTGTTATAGGTCCATGACTCCACTTTGATGCCATCAAGATAGAATAGTTTTTGAAGTAGTTCTGAAATATATCCAGGGAGCTCACAGATTTCTCCTTTCAAAGAAGTTGACGGAATTGTGTAGATGGGGACACCTGACAGGTGACAGAGATGCCTGGGTCACCAATGTGAGAACAGCATGGCCATTCACTCAGGTGGCTGAATGACTCCTAGCTGAAGCTGGCCAGCTGTGTCAAGTACACACCTGCAGCCAGGAACATCTCCGTCATGTAAAGTTAGCGCGTCTAATTTAGCTGCGTGTTTAATAATTACCATCATTTCGAAGTGATGGTAAGTGCAAAGGTATTATCAGGTATCACCATCAACTGTACTGGGCTATGAAAATATCTTTAAGATTTTATTTATTTATTTATTTGAGAGAGAGAGAGAGAGAGAGCAGGAGCAGTGGGGAGAGGGAGAAGCAGGCTTCCTGCTGAACAGGGAGCCCCATGCAATGCAGGGCTCGATAGCAAAACCCTGGGATCATGACCTGAGCCGAAGGCAGATACTTAACCAACTGAGCCATCCAGGCACCCCAAGAAAATATCTGATTTCAACTGGTGACGGTGTCACAGCCATAGCTGACATTGCTGTGATTTGTTGCCCATGTTCTTAATAGAAAGAGGTGGTACATTGCAGTTAGAGGCTTGTGAATGTCAAGACACATGTCTCCTTCATTTGTTCACATTCAAAGTCACAGACCCCCAAGCTTCTCCCCATGGACTCTCTGGGGTCTGTGGGTCCTGGTCAGCACCCCTACTTTAGATCAAGCCGGAGAGTGTATTTCCCAACACCCACACTTGATGTAGATCAGTCCCAGCCTTGCTCAGAAGGGTCTGCATTAACCTAAATTGGGCTGGGGGCACATGTATATATGAAGCTTACTCTCTCCATCTCCACCCTCACTCTCTGCCCCCCTCCCCATCTCTTCCCCCCATCCCCACCTCTCCACTCCCTCCCCTCTCCATACCCATCCTCCACCCCCTCCCCATCTCTATCCTCACCCCGCCTTTCCACCCCCTCTCCATCTCTACCCCCACCCTCCACCCCTCTCCCAATGTCCCGGCCCTTTCCTTCTCCTTCCGGCTTCCATGCCGTCTTCCACCATCCACACGGCCAGGTGTGTGTTCCTGCCGGACAACGGCGCCTTCTTCGTCAACTACGTGATCACGGCGGCTCTGCTGGGCACGGGCATGGAGCTGTTGCGCCTGGGGTCCCTCTTCCTGTATAGCACCCGCCTCTTCTTCTCCAGGTCGGAGCCAGAGAGAGTCCACATCCGAAAGGTGGGGGCCGGGCCCTTGCCCATGCACAGCCCTTCCCTTGGGCGGGGGGGTGTCAGGAAGGGAGCCTGCTAGGGGCGTGAGGGACCTGGGGTGAGGGGCGAGGTGGGCTGGGGTTGGCAGGGAGCCCGCCTCCAGGCCTGAGCCCCTGGGGCAGCTCCCCCGGGATAGACAAGGAGCCAGAAACGGAGCCGACCCAAGGGGACCAGGCCACCTCCAGTGACCCCCGGCCCCGCCCCAGAGCCAGGCCATGGACTTCCAGTACGGGCGCGAGTACGCGTGGATGATGAACGTCTTCAGCGTGGTGATTGCTTATAGCATCACCTGCCCTATCATCGTCCCTTTCGGTGAGTCTCCCCTCAGGCACCCCCAGGGCTGCGCACCCTCAGGCCGGGAGGAGGGGTTGAGTCCCCCAACCTCAGAGCATGAGAAGGCCAGGGACAGGCTGTGAGCAGAGCAGGGAGGCACCAGGGCGGGTCAGGGGAGGTGGGACGCTGTTCACGCAGGACGTTTGGTGAGGGAATGACCCCTCACCCAGCTAGCAGAATAGACTTCTGGGGGCTCAAGGGAAGCCAGGGTCCTGGAGGTTGGTCCCACAGGGCTCCCGTGGCCCATCCGTGGCCCTCGCTGCCCGGACAGACCTGAGTCTGGCTTCTGCGGCCTCAGCTGAGTGCACGTGCCCCTCCAACCCCCTGCCCCCCCACCCCCGTCCCCCGTCCCCACCCCGCAGGGCTGCTCTACCTGTGCATGAAGCACGTCACCGACCGCTACAACATGTACTACTCCTACGCGCCCACCAAGCTCAACGAGCAGATCCACATGGCCGCCGTCTACCAGGCCATTTTCGCGCCGCTCCTGGGTCTCTTCTGGATGCTCTTCTTCTCCATCCTGCGATTAGGTGGGTACTGGGCCCGCCCGGCCTTCCTCCCCCCACCCGCTCCCCACTGCCGCCGAAGGCCCTTGGCAGCACCTGTGCTCCGGGCAAGCGGAGAAGGCCCGGGAGGAGTAAGGGCTGCTCACGATTGCAACCCCCCCTCCCCCCTGTGGCTTCTCCAGGCCTCAGGTAGGGCTCGGACCAGGGTCCCTGCAGACCTCTGAAGCTAAGGGGAGGGGGCGCAGACCAGAGCGGTCCAGATCGTATGCACTTCGGCCGACGACCCCCAGAGCAGGAAACCTCACATTCCTTCATTCTAACTCCAGGCTGGCAGAAACACAATATTAGCTGTGGGGCTCAATTCTGGTGATGTCCCTTCTGGGATCCTATGAGACGCCTGGTCTTTCAGATTGCCTAAAACCTGGAGGAGGATTTGGGGTCTGCCCCAGTGGCAGACCCTGCCCTTGGCCACACACAGCTGGCGTCCCTTACCCTTGGCCACACAGAGCTGCCGTCCCTACCCTTGGCCACACAGAGCTGCCGCCCCTGTCCCCGTGGACCACATTCGCACAATCCCCTCTGAGGCAAGAAGCTCGCACTGACCTCTCTGCCACCAGACGGCTTCCTGCCTTCTCCCCACACCGATCTTCCCTCAGGAACCCTGCAGAGGAGCAGAGAAGGGAAACCGTATTTTCTCCGTTTGTTGCCGCGGCGGCAGCTGGAAACTGCTCCACTCTCAGTTACTCCTGTGCGCCCTCCATCTGTCACCATCTCCTGGTCTCTTACCCACCCAGCCTTTCCCTGCCACCTAGCGGACCTCATTTTTTAAAAACCATTTTTCTCCTAAGTAGAAAAGACTATATACGTTTATTATCCAGATCTGAATGCCCCGTCTTCGCCCCCGGAGCCTGCTGTCCGTCACGCTCGGACCTCACTCTGTGCGCACCGTCTGGGGGAGAGGGCGGAGCGGGAGGGTTTATTGGTCTAGTCTTACTTTTCAAAATCGTGATTTCCATGTCATGACGTTCGGTCCTGTTTCCTGAGTTTCTTCACTCAACATAGCGGTCTGCGCAGTTTCCCGTGTTACTGAATCCCGTTTGAGCCCGGGCCTTTGAGTGAATCCACCCGCTTCAGTCAGCTCCCCGTGGTTGGATCCCGAAGCCGTTGGCCATTTTTGCTCTTATAGAAACACAATGACCAGCATCATTATGGGTTAGCCTCTGACGGTAAAGATTGATTTTTAATCTTTACCTCAGTAGAAAACTGGTGTCACAAAAAAAGTCACCAAATGACCCCGAGCGACATGTAAGTGACTTGAATTCTGGATTGCTCTTCAGCGCCATTAGCACAGGTGAGGGCTGGCGCGGGAGCTCGCAGGGACCGGCGTGGCTCGGAGACTGTGTTTGGGGGCAGCAGCACGAGCGAGTGACCCGGAGCTACTGCCCAGGGACTGTGACGTGGGATGTAAACTGACGGGTCGAGAAGGACATGTTTCCTGGGCACTTGAGTGGACTGGATACTTAAGGCCATTAAATTTTGTCACGGAATCCGTAAGATGCCGAATTCCAAACTGGTCCCATGGCACGAGGGACGAGGGCACATGTCCGGTGCATCGACTCCAGTTGCTAGGAGGAGGACTGGGGTGGGGCCTCTCTGCCTTGGACTCAGAGCCCCCACAGAGGTGCTGAGGGGGGCCCCTCAGGACCCGGCATCTCCGCTGGCAGACTTCTGCCCACAGCTCCGGGCCTCAAGCACCAAACCCCACGCACGGCCTGTTCTCTCCTTGGCAGGCACGCTCCACACCATCACCTTCTTCTCCCTGTCCACGCTCATCTTTTCCATGGTCATCGCCTTCGTTAGCACTCTTCTGGGGAAGCTCCAGGGGGTATCTGACTATGAGGTGAGTGACCCTTCCTTTCCTCCATTCATTTTCGCTGCCCCCCTGCCCCCTGACACCGGGCTCTAGGCTACCTCCTGACTTGCATACCCATGGCGTCAGAGATGACAGGTCCTTGCCTTTCCGAGGATGGGGTGTGCAAACTCAGGGTGCATGTGTGCGTGCCTTTGCGTGGCCCAGGCACTGACCCCCTCGCGCAGTGGGGAGGTGTAAAAGACAGCTGTCCTCTCCTCCTCTAACGGCGGGCGGCTGGCACTTTCCTCCTACAGTGCGACCCTGTCCAGCCACCGAGCTGTGAGACCCATCCAAGGATGGGGGCTTGAGGGAGAGAGGATGGGGTGAAGGGCGGAAGGATGGGTGTGGAGAAGGACGATGCCCTGGGGAAAGGGGGGTTAGTTATCACAGAAGCCCAGGCTATTGAACTTGAGGCCTGGCTCTCTGGGCCCCGTGACTCCTTTGGCTCTTTGCCAGGGGAGCCCAGCCTCATCGTTAGAGAAGGGAGCCAGTCCCTGCCTGCTGAGACCCATGCCAACAATGCTGTGTGCCCTCTGTGGGCATTTTCCAAAGTGGCACGTCTCTGCGGCCATGCTAGAATGATTTCTGGGGACTAAGACATTTTTTAAAAAATTTTTCATGGTTACCCATTTTTCTCTTGGTTCACATTTATCTATATTTCTGCTTATGTCAACGAATGCGGGTTTTTTGTCTATAATAGTAAATCGTGTCCTTTTTAAATGTATATAAAGAAAAGGAAGGAAGTTAATTTAAAGTTCTGGTATCCTGCTGAGTCAAAGGAGGGAGCCTGTTGGAAGAGGATCTTTTACTTATAGTGGCCCTGCGACTGGCGGCCCTGGGCTCAGACCCGCACGGCCTTCTCTGCCTGCCCCGCCTCCATCCCTGGCTCAGGTGCCGCGAGGAACCAGAGTGCACAATGCCCCTGGTTCTATCTTCCCAATCCACCGAAGCCATGCAGTCTGGTGGCCCAGGGGTCCACTCTAGAGCAGCGAGACGGCAGGGGCTCTGGACCATGAAGTCAGACTGGTCTGAGAGAAGGGAACCCCCAGGAGGAAAGAAGAGACAGTTGAAGTCAAGGCTTTTCCGAGAGTCCAAGCAGGCTCATATTTGAATCCCAACCCCAACTCTCCTTACTTCCCCCCACTGTGGTTCTTGGGGATGCAACATCCCCAAGAAGGGCCACCAGCATCCCGGGCCTCTTTCTGCAGGTCTGGGAAAACAGAAGACGGCGTTGAGCGCCAGGGGAGCCAGAGGCCCAGGTGCAGATCTGGGGAGGGAGGGAGCAGAGGGTGGACACCCCCATTCCGTGACCCTCTACGTGTCTCCCCCACTGCTGCAGCCCGAGGAGGAGACGGAGACCGTATTCGACATGGAGCCGAGCAGCACCTCCTCCACGCCCACCTCCCTTGTGAGTCACTGCCTTCCCCCTGGGGGGCAGGTCAGGGGCGGGGGGTACCTGCAGTGTGGGGGGGGCGCCGGCATTTAGTGCCCACCCTGGGGACTGGGGAGGAGACGGGGGCCCCTGGGCTCCCTCCCCTGACACAGCAGGACTTGGCTCAGGTCAAATTCCTGCCGTGGCCGTGGCTGAAGGGATGGGAAGACAGAAGAGGCAAGACATACTCTAAAAGGAACTCAAAGAGGAAGAGAAAGGTCAGGGCGGGCCCAGCCACAGCGAGATCAGTCTTGTAGACACAGGGACGTGCTGGGGCTCGGCCTCAGGACCGAAGGCTGCCTCCAAGGCACAGATGCCAGGCCGAGCGGCGCGCCTGGAGTGGCAGGGAGCTATCGGAGGCCTGCACCGAAGGGTAAGGCAGCGGCAGCGCCGCACGAGTGAGCCCCTCGGCGTGTGAAGAGACGAGGCCGAGTCAGAATGCGGGGGCCCGGCAGGCTGGCCCGCTGGCTCCCTCACCGTGGCTCAGCCTAGAGGGGCCCGAGCACTCACCCACACCCCTGCCTCCAGGGTGGATGCAGCGCCACCGATGCCCGCTCTGAGCTGGGTACCCCGATGCCAGGGCGTCTTGGAGGAGCACTGAAGAAGGGCCCCAGCCAGCCTGGGCACTCAGGGAAGGCTTCCCGGAGGAGGGAACATCTAATCCGACTGTAGGAGTGTGGGAGTAGGAGTTGCTAGGTGGAATAGGATGTGGGGGAAGAGCATTGGAGGAAGAGGATCAGCCTGTGCAAAGTCCCTGAAGAGAGAATCTGGAGCGTTTGGGCACCGGAAGACAGTTTTCAGCGTGGTGGAAATGCAGAGCGGGCAGCAGGGCCCGGAGGCGTGGGTGGAGACGGGGCTCTCTGGTCGCCGCAGAGCTGGGGAAAATGCACAGACACAGCAGTGGTGGACATGCCCAGCCCCAGTGCACAGAGCTGCGGGTCTGCCTCACCTTGGGGGAAAAACGCTCTAGACGGGGGCAGATTTCCTCTGGGAGGTGATGGGGAGAAGGGACTTCAGTGCTCGAGAGTCTCCAAAGCTTTCAGAGCAGGGGCCTCTCTTCCTGTAGCATCTCTCCCCAGGGGCCCTCTGAAGACGACCCCTCTGGGATCTTCTTAGGAACCTGACACTGCCATTCTCGTTCCTAATCTTTACGATGGGATACACCACTTTGCCTTATTTTACAAATGGAGAAACTGAGGCTCAAAATGGTCAATTAATTGAGACCCCAGGGCATTACTGAGCAAGGCAGTGGCAGAACAAAGTTTGAAGTTGCATTTTGCAGCCTGAGCTTAAAAAAGAAAAGTCACTGGAATTGATTTTCTTTATCTTTCATGATAACCACAGTAGTATATGAACACTGCAGATAATTATGGGGAAAAAACAGAGAAGCAAAACCAAGAAAATAAAAAGTTCATAATCCCACCATCCAGAGATGACTAGTGATAACTTAGTGTCTATTCTCCCAGGTATATATATAATTTTTGCTAAAATGAAATGATATTGTTCATACTGTTTTATAATCTGCATTTTTAGGTGACAATCTCCATCTTTCCACGTATATAAATTTCTGTGTCTTCAAATACTCAGCCCATACTCAAGTCACCCTAAGTGTTCCAGAAATATCTTTCACAAAGCATATCCAAACGAAGATCCAGTCTAGGCTCTGTGCTAGATGAGTCCAGTCCCTGCGTGTGTTTATTGCCTGTCGGAGAGACCCAGCCAGTGGTCCTGCAGAATTCCCCACCTTCTGGGTTTTTCTGGCTATTTCTTCATGATGTCCTGCAGCACGTTCCACTATCTTCTGTATTCCCTGAAAACTAGAAGTTCAATCCAAAGGCTGGAGAGATTCTGATTCAGCCCTAAGGGCTAAAACACATTGCAGGCAATGCTGTGCCTACACCAGGAGACACAGACGATCCCATTTTTTCCCCACTAAGGATGCTGGTGACTCCCAGATGAGGGGGATGACAGCGGCTCTTCCATTGTTCAGTTACCATTTTGCCCCTTAGGACCAGAAGGTTTATATGGTGTTTACTTTGGGATGCTACAAATATCTAGATTCTTCTGGAGGAAAAGTATTCCCTCATCGACCAGGGCTCTTTGATTTCACTGACATGAATTCCTATAGGAAAGACTTAATTCTATCCCATAATTACCTATTTTCAAAATAAGGAGTTGATTTAAAAGCCATTCGAAGGATGACAAAGAGCTCTGTCCCTAGTACTTCCTGTTTCTCTATTCTGCTGCCCTCCCAGGCATTCCCGGGACCATTCCTGGATTTGACAGGTCCCATGACCAAGACCTCGGCCAGCAGTCTCCGTTTCAAATCCTGATTCACAGGCCAGCTGATGACACACCCCAGGGAAGGTGTGGCTGCACTTGTGAGGCTGTACTAAGAAAGGCACTAGCTCAGGGATGGGGGTCTCTCCACACCCCAGCATCGGAGAGCCTCGTATCATCTCCCCCCAGGTTCAGCCTGACCTGGAAGCAAGAATGAACGGAACCTTGCTGTAGGAGCAGTGGGCTAGGGGCTAGGAGGCCTGCACTGACTCACCCTCCGAGTCGGACTTGCCCTTTGAATGATCGAGAGCACTCGGCAGGCGGGACGGCCAGACCTCGGGCTGCTGGGGGAGAAGGAAGGATCCGTGGCTCGAGAGGGGCAGAGGCTCCAGGGGCAGGGCGCGAGTGTGAGGGTGTGCCCAGGGCCCGGCCCCACGTGTGGCCTCACCCCCGTCTCCCCTCTGTCCCAAGCAGATGTACGTGGCCACTGTGCTGCAGGAGCCGGAGATGAACCTGTCCCCCGCCGCCTCCCCCGCTCGGCACACCTACGGCACCATGAACAGACAGCCGGAGGAGGACGAACAGGAGAGTGGTGTGAGGGGCTTTGCACAGGAGCTGGGCTCCGCCCAGTTCCAGGAAGGGCTGGAGCTGGAGGGCCAGAGCCAGTACCACTGACTGGGACCCGAGGCCTCCACCTGGCGACTCCACGGGAGCGGCGGCCAGGGGAGGACCCGGCAGGGGGAGGTGGGAGGGCCACCCAGCCCTCCCCACTACCTCCTGCAGACTTTGGGAAGGCCCCAACGGAGACACCTGTGCCCCGGCTGTTGGCCACACGGAGGCCCCAACCTGCTTCTCAGCTCGAATGGGAGGTGCTGGGCAGTGCAGAGGGACCCCGGGATGGGATGGAGGCTACAGGCGGGCACACATCTCGGGCAAGGCGGCTGAGGCCCTGGGCACAGACACTACAGGCTGAGGGACCTTCCTGCGGTCAGAGTGGAGGTTTGCGTAAAGGAGGAGGCAGAAAGACGCCCGCCGCAGACGCTGCAGGGTCTCTGCCACCCTTTCACCAGCTGCCCTGCTGAGGAGCTTCCACGGCCGGCGGCTCCGACCCCGGCCCCCAGCCTGCTCTGATCCCTCCCCTGCGGCCTGAGGAAGCACAGGTGTGTGTGCGGGGCCTCATCCAGGACAGCGCCGGCATGGGGACCACCCGGAGCTAGGGGCAGCTGAGACCCTTCCTGGCCCGCCACCCCTCTGCGGACATCCCCGGGAGCAGCAGGGCAGAGACCTTTCTCCTTCCTATTCTTGCAAGGGCAGCTGGGACACGATCACTCGGGGCTCATTAAACGGGACCTGTGTGCGTTTTGATGAAGGCAACCTTGGCTGGTTACTACAAGGCGGGAGGGGCAGAGGCAGAGTTCATGGAGCGGGGTCTTCTCTCCGGACGCTGGCTGATAGGAAACCAGATACAGCTCCCCAAGCCCCAGGCCTAGTGAGAGGACCCTCAAGGTCAAGGATGTGGCCACTGAAAGTTGCTCCTGCCTCACACCCACCTGAGTGCCTGGCCCCCAGCAGAGCCAAGGTGGGGGGCCGCTTAGGGTAAGAGTCCCATGCTTCAGGCTGAAGACACAGGCCATTCCCTGGTCTCCCGAGCGGGACCCTTCCTCTCTTGAGGCCACTGCACCCTGGACTGAAGACCACTCAAGTGGCCTCCAGCGTGGTCCTGGCCCAGACACTACAGACAACCTGCCGGGGATGGGCCGGGGGTGGGGGCAGTGCCCTCCACGGAGAAGCCTTTTCTGGGGGAATAAGGCCGCCTTCCCAGGGCCACCACCACTCAAGACCTGGAGGACTGACTCCTAAGTAGGAACAATGCTGGGGACACCTTTGCCGTAGTCAGCGGGGCACAGACCTCTGCCTCTGAGGACAGACCCCATCAGGACCACCCAGCAGCACAGCGGGGGGGACACAGACAAGGGCTGGCTGCGGCCCCAGTGGACCGGAAGGAGCCAAGTCGAAAGGGGTCTGTGTGCCCCAGGGCTCTCCCGAGCTCCCTCCTGCAAGGGTGTGGGTCCCTGCCGCCACCGTGCTGGAAGACGGCCCCAGGCCCACCTCACCTGAGCCTTTCCCACCAGGTCCCAGGCACATGGGTGCCCCTGAACTCAGACCACCTGGGGCTCACCCCTGCTCCACCTGTGCCCACATCTCAGCTGCAGACGCTCCAGGCTTCACTTCAAGAAATAGCCCCCGAGAGGCTAACATTGCCACACCCCCAGGGCTTGGCCTGGACCTTGGCGTGAGGGATCTTTCCAGAGTGCTTGGGTCAGCAGGGGAGTCACAGTCTCTCCCACTCCATGTCCTGCTAGGAATAAGGAGGAAATTATTCCCAGCCAGCCCCTCATGAACCCAGGCCCCTCAGGGCCCGCTCCTCCTAGCATTTCACCAGCCAACAAAGGGAAGGGTCCCTTCCAGAGCAGTGGCCCAGGCCGCAAGAGGGAGATCTGCCATTTCATGGGGAGGTGGCCAGCTCCGGGCCCTCCCCGACTTCCAGAAGGTATATTTGGTGTGTGTGTGGCTTTCCTGCCAGAAGCTGGCCTGCAAGCTCTCCTTCCCTGGGCACCCCTTGCTGGTGCCTGCCCCCCATCCCCGCAGCCCCTGCTGGACTATCCCTGCCGCTTCTGCCACTGTCCCTCCTCTGTCTGTCCCCTGCCCACCCGGCAGCCTCTGGACGCTGCATATGGAAAGGGTCCCAGCCAATTACATGGCAGCACGGCTGGGGGCTCGCCCCTCCGCATTTGGGCCAAGTGCGGTAGGTTCTGAGAAAAGACGGTGCAAGTGTTGGGAAAGTTCCAGAATCCTTTCACTTTTCAACCCTTCCTGGAGACCCAGGGCAACTGGCAGGCCCCCTCCCCCCAGCCGCTCAACCTCCATGGTCACTGTGAAGGCAGGGTGGCCATGCTTTGGCTCCTTTCGCACCACACCCAGGCCCCCTCCAGACACCTCCCCTCTGGCCTGCCCGTTCAGACCGCTGGCCTCCACCCACCACCGTCTGACCCCACCCCCCCAGCCCACTTCCCAGCTGTCCTTGCCCGGCCTTCGCCGAAGCACCACCTCTCAGACTTGATTCTTTCTGGAGGGGGCTGCCTCGGAGGGAACCCAGGATTGCCTAGAGCCTCTAAGAAGTGCCCCACTGGGCCAAGAGTAAGCTACATGCCTGCCTGCCTCTTCCTGAGATGCTTCTGGAAGCAAAGTGCCTATCAGCAGCATTGCATCCTCTGGGGCCCTCGGTGGGGGGTGTGGGCTTGCCTGGGCCACCACCACTACAGGAATGTGCCAGAATGCCGAACCTTCTTGTTACTAATGCTATGACCGTGCCTTGAATAAACAAGTCCTCCCAACCTCTGCTGGCCTGTGCCTCTGCATCTGGAAGGAGCCAGAGCTGCTAAGGGATGAAGCTCCCTGAGGTCGCCAGGCTGGAGCGTCCTACCTTGCTTCATGCCTTTAGTCCCCGAGGCCTTCCCAGGCCCCTGTCCTCACAGGGGAAGGCCCGACGAGCGCTGCCTGGTCTGGTCTGCTGGAGAGACGGGGGGATCTGCCCCACTCATTCTGCTGCAGGCGCTCTGAGAACCTCCTGGGCAGGAGCAGAGGACCTCCCAGTCCGGGAGCTACCCATGAAGCCGCTGAGCAGCCTCTCCCGGGGAGCACAAGCCCCAGGGTGAGTGCTGGCCCCCCGGAGTGGGCCATTGGCTAGACTAGCTGCTGGACTTGAAAAGATGAAGATTTCAGGGGGAGGCCCCCAGAAAAAGTGGCTGACAGGGCTGAGGTCTGCACCAGCTGCGGCCAGCAGCACGAGGGCAGGGGGAGTGGAGGAGAGGCTGGGCTTTGGGGAGGTCTGTGGGGCTGCCAGGCCAGGCCTGAATGGGATAAGAAACACTGTCTAGCAAAGGCTAGTTATGTCTGCTGTTGTACCCGAAGTTGGGGGGAAACTCCCTGCTGGGGGGGCTTGGCGTGTGTCCTGGCCGAGGAGACCAAAGTTCTGGCCTTCCTGCCGCCAGCTCCATGACCCTAGGCTGGTCTCGAAAACCTGGGTAGGACGACAGCTGCTGTCCTACGACTGAATGGAACAGACTCAGCCGGGGGCGGGGCAGAGGGAACGACGGGCCTGCAGGGAAGGCCTCCTCCCTCACCTTTCCATGGGACCACAGGACAGTCTCGGGTGGGCTGGTGGCTGCTGTAGGACCAGGAACCTTTTCCTGGGATCCTCAAAGCCTTGTCACAACAGCTGCCTCTCAGGCTCTCCTCGACAGCCTCCAGGGTCCCCCAGATCACAGGCCCTGCACCATTCCTTGGTTCAGTGGACATTTCAGGGGACTGTGCTCAGGGAAAGACAGACAGACAAAGAAGCTGTAGAGGGTCGGCTATCGGCCCAGTCATGTCAAGTCCTAAAAGGAGGGTGGGGGCTGGTCAGTCTGTATCAGCAGGCCAGCAGGACTGGAGGCCCAGAAGGTCGATAGGGCGGGGCTGGGAGTGGGACTGTGGCACAGGCCGAGAGGGAGGCTAGGAGGGACGCCCGGTGCCAGGGGGGCCCAGGACCCCGACCGGACAGGGCTGTGCCCACCGGGGCGCCGGAGCCCCTGACCGCATGCTGGGCTGTGGGCTGCGGGAGGAAGCCGGAGGCCACTGGGCTCTGGGAGCCTCTGCCTGGAGGGGAAAGCCAAACCTTGGGGCGGCTTCGGGCTCCTCCAGGACTGGCTCCCCACCACCCAATTCCGTCGTGCTGGGGGGAGCTCAGGTCTGTTCTGAGGACACTCCGAGCTGGCCAGAGCCGGGCTCCTAAGTCGGCTCTGTAGCAGGCCCCGGGGGAGCTGGGGAAACCGGCTTACGGGAAGGCAGTGCACAGTTTTCTCAGCAGAGCCGCTTTCTAAACATCGGACGGGCCCTGGGCCCCGGCAGGCCGGCAGATCTCCAGCCGCAGATGCTGCCCTTCTCCATCCGGGCTGCAAGCGAGAGTTTCCCAGAGATTTGAAACAATCCCAGTGTCCACGCCCCATCCCCGAACAACCCAAAGTTTCTGGGGTGGGGCCCAGGCACCCCTATTTTACAAAAGGCCCCCAGCTGACTCTAGTGTCAGGCAGGGTTGAGAGGGCAAGGCTCTTGTGGACGAGAGAGAGGGGAAGCCGGTCTCGGCCCCTCACGCTGTGTCTTCCTCGGGGAGCATGGGCCTGCAGCCCGTAACTGAGGACAAAGCCACAGACTGGGAAGGCCTCCAGGGAGCTCGAATGTCCGGTGCGGGTAGGCCATCCGCAGGCCCAAATGTTTGTCTTCTGTCTTCGAAGCGATTAATCCCTAGCACCCGCACGACTGCCGTTATCATCATCTTACTTTGTAACAAGGACTATTGTTTGAGCCGGAGGGACACACACAGGGCCTCAAGGATCACTTCCGGCCACCATGTCCCCGTCAACAAGGCCTGAAGAATCACCGCTCCCCTCCCCTCTAAACACAGAGCCCAAAGTGGCTTTCACAGCAGTCTTCCCATTTGGGTTGCAAGAGATTATAAATGCAATAAGCCACTGTATATGGTGGATGTCAGCAGGGTCAAGTGCTTTGAGGAAGGGTGGGTGGGGAGTGACTGCAGGTGGGGAGGATCTGGAACGACCTTTTCTGGGGATGAGATGTGGGGGCGTGCGGGCTGCATGGAGGGGGTGCAGGGCAGATCTGGAGGGAATAAATACAGGGTCCCAGGCAGCGGGGAGCCGGAGCACGCAGCGGAGGGAAGCCGTCTGGGAGGGCAGCGGGACCCTGGGCTTCACTCCTCAACGTGGAGGCTACTGGAGGATTCCAAGTGGGTGACAGAGGTGATCGCCTTATCACTGCAGCCTCTGGGTGGGGACAAGGTGGAGGACAAAACCCGGTGGGGCTCTGCAGGAGGCCTCCTGGGCTTCCAGGGAGACGTCATGGTGGCTCAGACAAGAACGGGGGGGGGGGGGAATGAGGAGAGAGAGAGAGAAGTTCAGAACAGGTCTGAGGACTCATGGACGGATTAGATGTGGGGTCTGAAAGAAAGCAAGGAAGTGCGGAGGACTCCCAGTTCCTCCCAGAGGAGCCGGTCAGGAAACATACCAGGGTCTACTTTGGTGGTGTTACACTTGAAATGCCTAGTAGGGACATTGGGCAGGGGCTAGATAGAGGTCTGGACTGAGGGTAGGGGCTTTAGGCTGGAGATGTGACCCGGAGTCATCAGCATCTGGGGTGTTTGTTTTCTTTCTTTTTTTTTTTTTTAAGATTTTTATTTATTTAACAGAGACACGGCAAGAGAGGGAACACAAACAGGGGGAGTGAGAGAGAGAGAAGCAGGCTTCCTGCTGAGCAGGGAGCCCAATGCAGGACTCAGTCCCAGGGTTTCAGGATCCTGAGCTGAGCCGAAGGCAGATGCTTAATGACTGAGCCACCCAGGCGCCCCCATCTGTGGTGTTTAAAGCACAGGACCGGCTGGGACCTGAGCTGGAGGCCAGAGGAAGTCCAGGGGAGATGGGAGGGGAATCGGCAGGGAGCACAAGAACGAGCACTGAAGAAGGAGGAAAACCGGGAGACCCTGGCATCTGGAATCCAAGGGGGAAGAAAAGGACTCAGAACGTAAGCAGAGCGCCCAGTGCTAACCACACTTGACAGTGACTGCTGGGCACAGAGGAGTCAGTTCAAAGATGCCCCAAGAAAGCATCAGCCAAGCCAGAACGCTGGAGATGCCATTGACAAGTGAACTGATTTCTCCCACAAATCAAAGGCCTGGGGAGAAGAAGGGACAGGGGCTGGCCGAGAATGAGAAGTTTAAGAGGCCCAACCAGATGCAAAGTGTGGTCCTTGACTGAAACAAACCACCTGCAAAAGACATCAGGGGAATCTGGAAGCAGCCCGGGTATTAGGCGATGCTAAGAGATACTGCTCATCTTGGCAGGTATGTTGATGGCGTGGATGAAGGTGGAAACGGTATCATCGGCCACATGTTTCCGTGGAAGACTTTGCAGGGGAAAGAGCATGAAGTCTGAGATTCATTTTTAAATGTCTCCGGCAGAATAAAGGGGGCAGGGGAGGTCTTGAGTTGCTCACATCGATGCTGGGGGAAGGGCACGTGGAGATTCAGGTTTTTGTGTATGTGACATTTTTCTAGAAGAAAAAGTTTAAGAGGAAGGAGTGATCGATTCTTCCAAGGGCTGCTGAGCAGAAGAGCAAGGCGAGGACAGGGACTCAGGCTCTGGCCCCGGCAGGACTCAGGTCCTGGGGGAGCTTGGTGGAACAGATGGGGGCGGGGATGAAAGCCTGGTTGAAGTAGGTTCCCATTCTCTCACAAGAATGAGGAAAACGGCGAGGGAAGACCCTTCCTACCAGAGGAAGTAGAGAAGCAGGGCAGTAGCTGGCGAGGGGAGGGCTGAGGGAGGGGTGGCCCCTTGTAGAGGATGGCAGATGGGGGCTGGCAGAATGCAGAGGCACACGGGAGAGAGAGGATTCAGGGCTGAGACGGGGCGGAGGAGGAAGGAACCACCCCCCACCACACACACACACACAAACACACACACATGCACGCACACTTGCGTGTGCACACACACACACCTGAGCTTAGGATGGCTCAAGCCTAGAAAGCCTTGAGCCCAGAAGGCCATTGGGCCTTTCCAGAGCCAGGTCACCCCAGCAAAACATTCGGGAGCTGCAGGCCTGGCCTGGCCCCCCGAGTCTCCGCTGTTACTAGGGCTCATGGTGGAGGAGACCCTCTCTCCCTGGAGCCCAGGGCTCCAGAGAAAATGCTTGTGGTGCCACAGCGGGGGAAAGGCATTCCTAACATGCTCCAGGCTCAATGTCCGCAGTCACATAGGCTGGCAGGCCAGGTCACCTGAGCTTACCCAAAACGAGGCTCCGGCTGGGAGCTAGGGAGGCCCTGGCAGCACCAGCAACATTGGTCTTGGCTGAGAAAACTGAAGCCTTAGGGCAAGGCCGGGGGGCCTGGGTGCGGCCCTCCAACCATCCACAGCCTATTCACGTGAGACCCACTCTACGTGCTGCTGCCCGTGCCCAGGTGCCTGGCTGGATCTCTACCCCCATCTGCCCGATCCTCCTGACCACACGCACTCACACACACACTCCCACACACACTCACACATGCTCACACATGCTCACACTCGCTCTTCAACTCCAGAAAGGTAAACCCATTTAATCTCCTTAAAAGAGCTCACTCTGGAATTGGCACCTGCCCATCCAGGGAAGGTCTAGAAGCTTTCCTCAGAGACCCTGCGACTCTTTGGGGCCCTCTGCTGCTGCCCTGGCATCTGGCCCACTCCTCTCCCTGGCCTCACCTCATCCCCCAGGAGGTGGGCTCCCAGACTCCTGACCAGCCGTCTGCTTCAGACCGTGGGTCAGTGTGGGTGTGTGCTGGAACAAAACAACCCCAAATGTATAACGGCACAAACGCGATAGAAGTTTGTGTCTCTTTCCTCTAAAATTCAAAATGGGTGAGTCCTCGTCGCACAGGATGGAGAAACTCCTGGGTCCTACCAGGTACTTCTGATTAGTGGGTACGCTCCTCCAAGCAGCACTTCAGGGACCCAGGCTCCTTCCACCTTGTGGCTCTGCCACCTTCAACATGTGGCCCTCAAGGTCACTGTGAGATCTGCACCAGGCTTGGCAGAGGGATGGCAGAGCACAGAGGAGAACGCAGGCATTTGAAGGGGTGCACACATCCACACATTCCATTGGTCAGAACTTGGTCACATGCCCCTGCCTGATTGCAAAGGATGCTGGGAAATGTAGTCTGGCTCCGTGCCCAAGAGGAAGAACCGAGCTTGGTGCCCTGCCAGCCAGTTTCCATCACAGACTCCTAGCTCCACCTCCGCCACCGGCTTCTGGCCTTCCCCGAGCTTCTCCTTTCTTTTATACCCACCCTGGCCTTGGCCCTCCCGACCCCAACCTCCCACCTTGCCCGTAGGTCCCCTGCCCTGCAGCTTCCTCTGGCCACAAGCCAACACCCACGAAAGGACCAGTCCTGGCAGGTCAGAGAGGCACACAGAATAGGTTTATTCCTCATGAGTTTATACAAGCACGGCACGGAGCAGAAGGTGAAAGTGCAGATAGCTTGGGGCGAGGGCGGAGGGCCTCTCCTGCCACTCTCTCCTGTCCAGCGGCCTAGGGCCAGGCACCCGCCAGGTATTACACACAGGGAGCTGTGGCCCCACAGTCCACGTGAGCAGTGGCAGAACGGAGGCTGGGGGAGACAAGACCCAGCCCTGCTGGAGGGGGTGGTGGGGAAGAGCCACCGGGACTCGGGTCTCTTTGGCTCTGGAGTGAAATCACCCCTCCTTCCTTGTGCTCCCTCCCCTGCTCGCCACCACCCGGCTGGCCAGCCCATTCCCGCAGAGCGGTACTAAAGGAGCTCCCAGTGGCAGCTTGACTGGGGGAACGGGATACAGCAAAAGAAACACTACCCTGGCAGGGGGCATCTGAGACCCAGATGAGGTCAGCTCTCCCGTCCTCAGCGGTTCCCTTGACTACCTGCCCCCACTACCTGGGACTCTACCACGAAGGCTAACAAAGTCCCTCCTCTTTACTTGTGAAAGGCAAAGGCCCCTGGGAGAGAAAAGCATGGCAGGCAAAATGGGAAGCTGCCCGACGTTCTGCCACCCACTCCCCTGCTCGGCTCAGGCCCACCTGACAAGGGCAGATGACAAGCACCCATGCTCTCAGAGCTCTCCACCTTGCCAGCCCCATGCCGCCTCTGCGACCAAGCGGTGCTCCTCTCCTAGTGGAGGAGGGGATGCCAGAGGGAAAAGAAGGCAGGCAGGGAAGAGGCTACTAGAGGTGCAGGGAAATCCCCTTCTGCAGGAAAAGCCACCCCCGTCTACAGTTAGAGATGAGGGGGACGGAGACCCAGTCCTGCTCTGTCACCTCCCAGGACGGCCAAGGGGACAAGGACTAAGATGCGGGGAGGCCTAAGGGAGCCTGGGCTACCACAGACACAGAGCAGCAGGCAGACACAGAGGGATGGGGCGGCCAGGTGGAGGCCCCCGCGCAGGGGCCGCGCCTCTACTCGCCATCCCAGCCTCGACTCATGGCCTGTACCACGGCCCCGTAGAGCTGGCTCCAGGCGGCCCGCACGGCCGGTGTGAACGCGGGGCCCAGACACTTCTCCAGCATGTAGAGCAGGGACTCACCCACCGTCTGCAGAGGCAAGTGGCACCTTGTCATTCCTGAAGGCGGGAAGGCATCGCCCCATTCCACAGGTGAGAAAACTGAGGCCCGGACCCTTCTTCTCTCTTGCATGGGGTCCATGCTTCCCGAGCAGGATTCTGCCCCAATCCTTGGGTACCACATGGGACCCACCATTCCCCCTAAATGTGAGGCTTACAGTGATCAAAGCATTTCACTCCACTCCCAGCCTTTCAATCACCCCATGACTGAGGCCAAGGCCTTGCCTGGATCCCCCAGCTCAGACCAAGCAAAGTCATTGCCCCCAGGCCTCCGTTTCCTCCTCTGCAAGGCAGCACTCATGGTATTAAGAGCCCAGACTCTGCAACTACACAGACCTGGGTTCACTTGCTGATTCCACCATTTATGAGCCGTGTGGCCTTGAGCGAGTTTTGTGACCTCTCCGAGCCTCAGTTGCTTCTTCAGTAAAACAGGGAAAGTAAAAGTTGCAACTCATTGGATTGCTGGGACAAGCAAGGGAGATCATCTACAGAAAGCTCTTAGCACAGCATCTGTACACAGTAAGCCTTCAAGAATAATAATGGCTCATTTGTTATTGTCAGAACAAAGTACGGTTTACTTAGTCCACAAATATTTACTGAAGATCCACTAAAGACCAGGAACTGGGCCAGTGCTCGAGACAGGACAAGACTAACTTGGTCCCTTCCTCTTGGTGCTGACCATCTGGCGAGGTGAGGGGATTTTGGGGTAGACTGTCACATCAGCAGCCCCCAGTGAACCACACCTGGAGGATTCCCGCCCCCTGAGTGGGGTCCCTCCACCCTGAGCCGTCACCATGAGGGATGCAAGCAGGGGCTGGAAGAGGGCTGGCACACCGGGGCTCCGCCCTCTGGGAGCCCGGCTGCCACTCTGCAAGGAAGCTCAGCGAGGCCACCGAATAATGAGACACCACAGGGAAAGAGACCCTGAAGGATGACAGGCCATCCTGGATGCAGCAGCCCCAGCTGAGCCCCGCACTGAGTGCAGTACATGAGAGCCTGCAGCCCCACCACGTGGAACAAAAGTACCGCCCCCACTGAGCCCAGAGAAAGGAGCAGTCGTGTGCTTGGGATGGTTTCATACACAGCGATAGGAAATTGAGCAGCCTGGCTAATCCCAGGGGCTCTTGAACTTTCCATGGTTCTAAGAGAAGCCACACCAGGGAAGAAAAAATGGAGGCTCAGAGAGGTCAAGGCAGTGCCAGGGCTCACACAGCACGGAAGTACCAGTTGCAGCCCCCTGGCCCTAGTCATCTGAGGGTGTGGGAATGGGGAGAAAGAACAGACAGACAGGGAGGACTGGGAGCGTGGTGGCCGCGGGTCAGGAAGTGCCTCTTTACCCACCGAGAAGGAGCTGAGCTTCACCCCCACTGCACGGTGCTTCTTGCCCAGGCCAGCAAGGTAGTCCTCCAGCGAGGACAGGTCCTCTACATTGGTCACTGCAGTGTCAATCACGAGCATCACCTGCCAAGGCCAAGGCAGCAGTGAACCAGAGAGGCCAGAGCAATCCCGCCGGCTCACAACCATAGTCCAGAACCTGGGGGTCCCAACCAGGAGTAGGAGAGGTCAACCAGGACCGTGTATTCCAGGATCTGGAAATGCAAGGCCACGGGGCAGCTGGCTGGCTCGAACGGTGGAGCATGTGACTCTTGATCTTGGGGTTGTAAGTTCGAGCACCAGGCTGGGTGTACAGATTACTTTAAAAAATAAGATAAAATCTTAAAAAAAAAAAAGAAAAAAAAAGAAATGCAAGGCAATCTGTGTCTCCATACAATAGGCACTCGACATGTGGCCAAGGCAGCTGCTCTCCTCTGAGGGTCTCGGAGCCCTAAACATGGCAGTGGGACGGGGCTGTCTGCCCCAGCCGAGGAGAAACTGAGGCACTGTGAGGGTCACGAGCCTCTAAGGGAACCCCAGCTTGGCTGTCACAGGCAGACGGCCCCTAGTGGATCAGTGCCAACACCACCCTCAGGAGCCGGGGACAATGCTGAGGGCAAGGGTGGAGCAGGGAGCAGCTGGCTGAGGCTCTGCCCGGCTCAGCACAGCCGGCAAGGAGCAGACGCCTCCGGCATGGGGCGGGGAGGGGCAAGGGGTACAGGGGTGTGCACAGCAGGAGGGGAATGAGACCAGGCCAGGGCAGAAGGAACTTCCCCTAGCCCGAGTCTCCCATTCTGCCCCGGGGGGGGCCTTCTGCTGGATCTCCAGGCCGCTCCACCTCCGCCTCACCTTCCTGATGTGGTCCAGGAACTCGGGAGACGACAGGCAGTCCTCTGGGCTGGAGAACTGGCGGCAGTTGTACTGGAAGAGCGGCAGCAGGTCGGGCTCCAGGTCAAACAGCCTGTGGGGGGAGGCCAGGCGTCAGCCCCAGGAGCTCTGGGGGCCCAGCGGTGCCGGGCTAGGGGTGGGGAGGCAGGGATTCAGCTGGAAGCCAGAACACACCCTCCAACCTGACACTGACCCCTTTGCCAGCTCTGCTGGTGCCCCTTTCCCGCCTCTTCCACCAGCTCCGAGGGGCACCCTGAAAAGAGCAATGAGTCCCTAGACCTCTCATAGGACCCGGGGTAGAGCAGCCCCTCCGTAAACAGTTCAGAGGACTGGGACAGGGAGGGGTCTTCAAATAGGAAAGTGCTTCTCTCTCTTTTCTCTTCTCTGTCTCCGTGTCTCTCTCTCCCTCCCACTCTTGGTCAGAACCTCCTAGTCTCATCATGTCTGTAGGGGCTTGGGCCAGTGATGACAAAGGTACTATTAAGAACTCCTTACACTTATTGGACATTGAGTACTTTACATGTGGTTAACTTATGTATCCCTCACAATCCTAAGCAGTAGGTCTAACTGTTATCCCAGTCTTATAGACGAGGAAACAGAAGCCCAGAGAGCTTAAGTAACCTGCCTACGGTCACACAGCTTGGAAGTAGCAGAACCACAGAGGGTCCCCAAGCCCACAGAGAAAACCGCGGCATAAGCAGAAGCTCTCAGTCCCTTCTGAGAGGGCTCATTGGGCTTTTGTGTAGCCCTACAAATGTCTGGGGAGGAGGTTTTGCAAAAGCCTCCTCAGAAGTTCTGGGATGTCTTTGGGAGCCAAAGCTCCTGAGAAACCGTGGTGACAGAGCACTGCCTCTGCGGATGGATGTCCGAGGGGGTTACCTAGAGACTCTCAGGGTAAGATTGGAGACTGGCCTCCCTTCCCCTTGAGGTCTGCGCACCCCTCTCCCCAGTGGTGAGACACGGGGTCCATTATCCCTGCCCTGGTGGTTCTCCCGTCTTTGCCCTGTCCTTTCCTCGGAAAGGTTTATCCTTCTGTTGGCTGCTGGCAGTGTGCACCCCTAGGGTCTGGACCGTGCCCTCCCTTCAGGAGCACCAGCACAGCCTCCCCGCAGAAGCCCTCGGGGGAACCCTTCAGGCACCACCAAAGGACTTTACACTCAGGAGCCGAGCCAGGGAGGGGGCGCAGCGCGGGGAGCAGCGCCTGCTGGCCAGAGTGGAAGGAGATCCGCCGGGGAGGACCCCAGCCCGTCCCTGGAGAGTCGCCACAAGACGCGCCCACCGCCGAGGGGAATCGCAGAACGGTCTGCGCCACCCGTCGCCGTCGCCACGCTCGCTCCTCTGGCGCACATCTGGAAAGGCCCCGGCGCCAGGGCAGCGGGCCAATCTTCCCTCCCCTTCCGGACCCTTCCGGTTCAGCCGCCGAGAACCCATCCCTGGAGAGGCACCCCGCCACCCGCACCCCCGGGGCGCTCGGGGAGCCCTCACCTGGCGAACAGCACGGTGCCGTGCTCCAGCGGGCTGCGGCTCACCACCCGCCAGCTCTGCCGGATCAGCTCGGGCTCCGGGCGCTCCATGCTCGCCCGGGGACGCGGAGCGCGAGGCTGGGACCCTCGGGGCGCGGGCACCGTCACCGCACGTGCCGCGCCATCTCCGCGGCGACGCGGGCCACTCTGCACCCCCGTACGGCGCCCCCGCCCCTCGGCCGGGCGGGGGCCTACCGCCAGTCCCTCCCCGCCCGAGGTGGAGGCGCCCCGCCGTGCCCGCCCGGCTGGCGCTTCCGGGGACCCCGCTCCGGCCGCTGCGCCCTACGCCCCGCGGCTCCGACAGCGCCCCGCCCCGCGCCGCCCGGGCGCTTTAAAGCAACCGCGGCCCCCGCCCCCCTCCGTCCGTCAAGGCGCTCATCTCTGGGCAACCGGCTGTGGCCAGGGACGACCTGGTGGCCCGGGAAACGCCTGGGCTTCAGAGCTTCACAGAAATCGTCGAGCCTCTCTGGGCCTCAGTTTTTCATCCGGAAACTGGAGATGATTTCACCACTTGCTGGTTAGAGCACTAATTGAACTTGACCGCCTTAGGTAGGCTCTGCACGTGCCACCTCTCCACAAGCTTCCCTCAAGTGCTACCTGGAGGCATTAGAGTTCGCCACCCCCTTGGCACAGGCCGTCCTTCCTTCTGCCCCCACGTGGGACCGGGCGATGCCGAGCACCTGCGTGTGTGTGTGTGTGTGTGTGTGTGTGTGTGTGACCAGGCTGAGGCTGGAGAGGCCCTCTGACCTACTCTGCATCTGACTGAGGCATCCCCCACCCCCCACCCCCTGTTCCTGCACAGTGAGGGCCACCAGGGCTCTCACCCTTAGGGACAGGGACAGGACCCCCCCCACACACACTTCCAGCCAGGCCTGCGTGTTCTTGAGACAGCATCTTAATCTGTGAGCTCCAGTTCTGGCCCCCCCCTCTGCTTGGCCAGGGCTGGGTCTAGGGCACCGCTGCTGGGACGACAGCAATACCTAGACATGGAGGGAGCTAAGTTCCAGCATTCTACTATTCCATGATTCTCAATAGACTTTTAAAAAAATTAAATAGAAGTACTATTTTGTTCTTCAAATTGAAGTTCAGGTAGTGGAATCTCCTGCTTGCCATTCAGGGTATGAAGTTGACCACTTGTCAGGCCCAAGCTTGAGTCTCTCTTTTTTTTAAGGGGATGGGGGAGGGGAGCCCCACACCAGTGCTCAAGACCAGGACCCGGAGATCATGACCTGAGCCAAAAATCAAGTCAGAGGCTTAACGGACTGAGCCACCCAGGTGCCCCAAAGCCTTTCTCTTTCAAGCACAAAAGTTCCTCTGGTTCCAGCCCAATGCTAGTGGCCCAGGCTTTGGAGAGCCACACCCTCATTTTATCCTTCATTATTTCCAGTCTCTGAGCCTAGCTCCTCTCAGCCTCCCTGCTTCTCTCTTTCAGTGTCCTCAGTAAGGGGGTCGGGTAGTGGGGTCTCTAGGGGCCTTTCAGCCCACCTTCTTTGGTTCCACAGATACAAGATGGTATTTGGGCTAGGGGTCATGAACAGGCTGAGGCTCCATGCCCAGGAGTTTGGAGTACACCCTACACCCTAGTCTTTTCTTCCCCATCTCCCCACACATCTCTGGGGTCTCTGCGCTGAGCAGGAGAGCAAGGGTAAGGCAGCCTGGCTTGTGTCTGAAAGAGTCCAAGATCCCCAGGTAAGAGCACAAAGGGACTGGAGGCAAAAGGCTGTGCCAGCTGAGAAGCGTTTGGTCCTTTTCTAGCCTGCCCAGGGGCTCGGATCTGCACGAGCCCCTCCCCACCACCTTCAGCCACTCTGGTCCCCAGAGGGAGGGGGGGGTCAGGCCGCCCTCACTTCACAGAGCCGTGCTACTCCTCTCCTCCCCTGCCTACTGCCAACACGTCTCAGATGCCTGGCATCTGCCCGCGGCCTGGCGAGCGAGTGCTGTTCTAGAACCAGCGCTTACTGCCGTGGAGCCAGCGTCCACTGGGCCCTCCGGTCCCGGCTCTTTGCAAGGGTCTTTACATCGTTCATGCTTTGTCCTCACTGGACCACTATCAAGTAGGTACTATTTGTTGTCTTCTGGTTACACTGGAGGAAACAGAAGCCTGGGGGTGTGGTCACGTGTCCCAGGTCCCAGGGTCGTACTCGGTGGGGCCGGGACTCGCCCTCAAGTCTGACTCCAGCCCATTCTCTAGGCCCCTGTGCCCCACTGCCTCCTTCACTGTGGTGGACTGTGCCCCAGAGCTGTGTCCACAGTTGAGACCAAGCCAAACGCCCTGGGTCTGGGTCCGGGGTGTCCTGGAGCTGGCTCTTCGGTGGCTTCAGAGAGCCAACCATGCACAGCTGTCTTTCCAAAATCTCGTGTAGCGACATCAGGATGCTAGCCTGAAATGGGCCGTGGTGGGAGTACTGACACCACGGAAACTGGCCAGTGCTACCTGTCAGGGCTCTTTCTCCTGAGACCACTGGGCTAGGTGCAGCGGCGAACGCCGGCCCCTGGGTGAGCCGTGGATGCACCAAGCAGCACGTACAAAGAACACGCTAAATCTGGACACGTCTGAGCTGCGTCTGGGCCTTCTCCCCCAGGGATCCAGGCTTGCCAGGTTGTCCTGGGGGGGCTTCTAGCCCCAGGTCCAAGCTAGAGCAGCAGAAAAGGCTGACTTGGTGCCCAGTCCTGGCCCTGTTGTTGACTGATCACAGAGTTCAGGCAGATAACTTAATCTCTCGTGGGCAGAATGGAGACAAACCAGCACTGACCTCGCTGTGCCTTCATGAGGATGGGGCGTCGCAGAGGCGTCGGCACTTGGGAAACTAAGCTGTGCCAGCCGAGAAGCGTTTGGTCCCTTTCTAACCTGCCCAGGGGCTCGGATCTGCACGAGCCCCTCCCCACCACCTCCAACCACTCTGGTCCCCAGAGGGAGGGGGGGTCAGGCCGCCCTCACTTCACAGAGCCGTGCTACTCCTCTCCTCCCCTGCCTACTGCCAACACGTCTCACGTCCTTCGGACCCTTCACGTCACTCCGTCACTCCGGGTAACAGAAGACCGCTGCCAGGACGGGGCCTCCGGCGAGCACAATGGAAGCTGCTACAATGCTGGCCCACACAGCCGCCTCAGGAGCGGACCGCTGGTACTCTCTCACGCTCCTTGCCCCGCTGGTTACAAGAGAAGTGGCAGGTTACAAGAGAAAAAGTAAGGTCCAACTTCCTACTTATTTTGGAATAAGTTAAAATAAATTAAAAGGACAAGCAACCTTATTCAAGGAACCCTGTAGGTGGGAGGGCCCAATGCCCCCTGGGGTAACGAGGCTCACCTGCCCAGCCAGGGCCTCTGCTCGAATTAGAATGGCCTTGGACACCGAGACACAGTGGAACGGTTCCTGCACTCAAAACATTCTTGTCTTCTTTCTGGGAACCCGAAGGAAAGTCAGATTCAATTAAGGACAAGAAGAACACCATGGCATTCAAAATAAGAGCTATTTATTACAAAAGTAAATGGCCTCTGATTATCTGTGGAAACTTTTTTTTAAGTATATAAAATTGTGGCTCAAAAAGCTGGCTGGAGGTTGCACTAACAAACATCTTCTTCCTCCACCAGCAAGTTTGTAGTGCGTGTCACATTTCCGCCAATTCCGAGCACCACCTTGATCGCCCCTCTCCCCAGGGTCTGCCGCCGCCCAAACCTGAGCACCGGAAGCTGCACAACCCATACAGCCTTGTCCGCAGAGAATGTCTGCCAGTCTGGGCTAAGAGCAAGAGGAGGGAGTGAGCCCACAATTCTTCTCTCATCCTTGGAACGCAGTAGAAGAGACAGAGGAGCCCTTTGTCCCCAGTGTGGCCAAACTAGGAGGGAGCCATGGGCAGGAAGCTGGCCGAGCTTTCTCCTTCCTCACCCTTACTCAGAGTGGCTGCCTCTCTGGCTCCTTGAGAGTTCCTCCCTTCCAACAAGTTCCTAGTAGGAAATAAGAAGGTACAAGGGGACATCGACCCCCTCCCAGTTGTCGTGGGGCCCTGGTTCTTGTCTGAGGAGCAAGGACAGACTCCGGCATTCTCCCTCCAGGAGAACCCACCCGGACGGCCACCCCCACCCAGCTCAGGAGACACCAACTCCACCCTTGGGGGGGAGACACAGTGGTGTGGTGGAGGGGGTGAGCAGAGGTTCTCCATCCCTATTCTCCTTCCCTTCCAGAAACGCAATTAAGCCCACAGCCCAGACTCAGCACACAGGCAGCACTTCCTGCCAGGGGAAGTCAAAAGGGTTGCAGCCCTGGGAGAGGGAGGTCATCACACCCCAGATCTAATTAGCAAACCTGCCTTGCTTTTGACATTGTTGCATTTCCTCTATTAACATTAATGATGGCTGTCTGAACAGCTAACGATGGCCAGAAGCGTCCTTCCCTACGCCCAGTAGGTAGCACAGCCTGTCCCTGGGCCCAATTTCCAGTCTCCGTGGCAACCACCTCCGGATGATGCTCTAAAGAGCTCTGACCCTGTCAGAATTGGTGGGGGCTACAGAGGAGGGAAGATGAAGTGTGGCAGAGTCTCATCATTAAACCTGGAAGCATCACGGTCCTCTGAGACAAAATACTCTTGTCATGCACCGGTGGGAGGGAGGCCGCCTGAAGAGTGGGCCTGGGGCTGGTATGGTTCTGACCCAAGAGCTTTCCTAATCTCTTCCTTTGGGGAGGAAGTGAAAGGAACAGCTCTAAGCTTCTTGCTTGGGCTTTTAAGTGGTAGAGAGTAGAAGCTTTGCTGTATTTCTAGGTGCTCTGGGTCTTTGGGAGAAAGAGATCGGTGAAACAATGACACAGAGAGAGGGAATGAAATGCATCCTGGGCAGCAGGGAAGACTAGAGAAGTAAAGGTGGGGAACACCTCATGAGTGACACGAACAGCGACCCGGATGGGCTGGGGCAGCCCAGTGGGACCCCAGCCTGGCACCACAGACCCCCGCCCTGCTGCCCACCAGCCTCGGCTGCTAAGGGGTCCCAGAGGTTCTCCCAACCATGGGGAGAATGCATCTGCCCCTCCTCATAGCCAGGCTGGATGCAGAGGGAGAAGGACAGACAGCAAAAAACCACCTCCGGCACACAGGACCTGGGAACGCAGAGCAGCCAAGGATAGGATGCCATTCCTCCCACCAGTCACCATGTGATATTTTCAGAGAGCAAGGAACCCAGGGCTGATGAGTTCTCGGTCGCCTCACTCCAGAGCCCAGTCGTCTGTGCATACTGCAGGCAGGAAGTGCAGCCACCTGCTGCCCAGAGACTTCCCAGCAGGTCCCCCTGGGAAGCAGCTGGGAGGCCGGCCCTCCAGCTCAGGGATGCTTGGCTCTATTTGTTTGTGGGGAGAAGGCTGGCACAGCTTTGACAGCCCCATCTGCTCAGCCCTTGATGATATCCCAAAGTGGGGCCAGTGAGCTCAGCCTTCTTGGAGGTCAGAGAATTTTTGGTGGCTCTTGTTTTCAAACCAAATCCAGTGTGAAAGAAATACCAGAAAATACTACTATAGCCCTGGACTATTTCTTACAGTTTATGACACTCAGCTGTCCACAGTCACGGTCTGGATTCCACAGGTATATGGACAAATGAACCCTCCCACTCCCACACACTCACGGCCACTCTCCCACACACTCATCCTTCCTCATGTTGCACACTCGGGGAAACGGGCCTGAGAGATGTCCTCTGTTGCTGAGCCATGCCCAGCGGCGGGATCTCTGCAGACAGCACTGTGGCTCTCCCTAGTGTTGGGTTAAATGCCGGGTATACTCCCAGAGCTCGGTCTTGGCAGGCAGCAGAATTCCTCGGGCTCCTCGGGCAGTTTTGCCCACAGCTGGGAGGGTCCAGGGACTGGCTGCATAGCTGGCTGCCCCCAGAAAGTTCCTGGACTCAGGCTGGAGTAGCAGTAGTCTCAAAAGTCCCATGATTCAAGCCACCTTAGTCCTGCCATGGGGCTTCGGGGGTCCTGGGCTAGGGGACCGACCATCCCATAAGCCAGAGGGTGGAAGAGGTAGAAGCTGTGAGAGAGAACGCAGAGGAGGCCGTCGGCGCCCAGTGCCTCGGCAGGGGCAAGGGGCCCCACGCAGCTCTGAAACTCAGCAGCCCTGCTGGAGCTCGTCAGCTCTTCTCCACCTACAAAACCCACTCCTCGTCACAACGTCTGAGTCCACCATGTGGACACACTGCAGTCCGAGAGCTTAGCAGATGCTGGCTTAATGACAACGAAGGAAAGGGCTCCTCCCAGGAGGCCCAGGGGAGAGACCAGTCCCGGGGTCTGGTCGGGTCTGGTTGTGGCTGTGTGGCTCAGGGTATTTGTTAAAATGTGCATGTGCCCTCAGATCACAGGCCCGCCATTTCCTGTTCACGCTTTAATGCTGCCTCCTGGGCCCCTCAAGGCCAGTGACTCTCACAGGGGATCTGTGAGACTGGCAAGGAGTTGGGGGTAGTGAGGCCAAACAACACCCTCCTTGCACTTATTCTGAGCCACACCCCACACCCCTGCCCCCACCCTCTCCTTCACCCACCCCCTCCAGGGCTGTTGGCCGGGCGGGGAGCCAAGGTGACTAAAGAAAGGCCGCTGCGGTGGTACAAAAGCTGGGGCCCACTGGCAAAAGGAAAGAATGCCCAGTTAGCCCCAGGTTTCTCCTATCCGGCTCCACATTAGGGTCACCTGGGGAGCTCTGAAAACTGGCTCAGTTGAATCAGAGCCTCTGGGGATGGGGCCCAGGCACTGGCCCTGCTTTAAGGGCACCCCAGGGGACTCTAAGATGCATCAAAGGCAGAAGCATCAGAGCTGTGGGTGGGGAGCAGGGGGCAGCAATGGAAGGGGTAGGGGCTACTCACCTGTAGGCAGTTCCCAGGAGCAGGCTCAGGAGTCCCACCGCATATATGCCCCTGGCCAGGGAAGGGGAGGCCAGACTCCAGGCACAGAGCCGCAGGACAGTATCCCACAGAATTCCTGGGGGAAAGAAGAGAGCCAGGCATAGCCCCAGGCTGTCAGAGGATGGCTTCCCGGGATGCAGCACAGAGCAGCCATCCAGGTCTGGAAACAGCGAGACTCCCCCTTGGTGCTGCTCCCCCGCCCTTCTCCCCCAAGGCCAGGGAGGCGGTGCTGACCTGTCAACATGCTGGAGAAGAGCATGGCCGGGAAGTAGTGGTGGAAGTAGAGGATCCGGCCCATCAGGAAGAATGGGAAGTAATGGAGCATCCAGCCGAGCAGGAGCTGACCGCCTCCTTGCAGCAGGACCTGGGACAGCCCTAGACCCCAAGCACCACAGCTTGGTCAGCAGCCAGGGAGGGGGCAGACACCGCTGCTCTCATCCAGCTCTGCCCCTTCCTTGCTGGGTGACTGGACTAAGCCAGGTGCCCTTACTGGGCCTGCCTCCCTCATCTGGAGCATGCTAAGCAAGCCGCTCGTGCCTACGGCAGCTGGACGAGAGGAACAGCTGGCCCTCGAGAGCCTTGCTCACTGCCTGCTTGGAGAGGCCTCGGCACCCACACAGGTGCACCGAACAGCAGCAGGAGGCAGCCCAGCCTCTAAAGAAGCCAAGATGCTGCATAGCCCACAGACAGCTGCCCCCACCCCACCGCCATCTCCCACATCTTCGCTGCCACACGGATCTTTGCAGTGGCAGACGGGGCAGCGGTGAAGTCAGAGATGAGGATGGACTGGGCAGGGGGTCTAGGGTCATGGCTGTTCACACAGGAGCTACACAGGGTAACAAGAGCCTGTGGGAAAGTCTCAGGGGCTGTGGTCCCTACCCTGCTAGAGGACAGGGCCACAGAACAGAGAGCGACAGAGGAGAAAAAGTGGGCAGCTCTATACAGAGCGTAGAGGTTCAAAGTGAGGGCTCTAAAGTCAGACCACTTGGGCCTGAACCAGCTCTACATTTACTAGTATATGTCCTGGGATAAGTCTCTACTCTTTGTGCCTTTGCTTCCTAAGTCATAAAATGGGGGTAAGAATGTTCTACTCTACAGGGCTGCTGGGAGGATGGAGTGTTTAACACAGTACTGGGCATTTGGTGACTGAGCTTTAAAAAGCAAAGGAGAAGGGAAGGGAGTGGTGAAGGCAGAAAGGCCCATCGGCAGTACAGTCTCCGGCCAGCTGCTAGGTCAGGGGAGGGAGAGCCCAAGGGACTGACCTTCAACCTCTGCGGGCAGGTGTGCCCCTCTCTGCACAGCCACAGCAATGACACTCCCCAGGAGGAGGTAGAGGGCAATGCTCAACAGATTCAGCCACCAAACCACCTGCATGGGAAGGAGACCAGGTGGTGAGAGGAGAGCCGCAGCCCCCCAAGGACCCAGGCTGAGGGCCCACGCAGGGAGCGTGCAGGGCACTCACCGGGTTGCCGAGCAGATATACGCGGAAGTCTGTGTCATTGATCCCGGAGAAGCGCAGGCCCTGCGGGGCAGAGGACACCCTGCTTACCCTGGGCCCGGTGCTCCCCGCCACATGTGCTCCAGCGGGAAGGAAGACCAGTTACCTTCCACAGAAAGGGAGCCTGGGCAGGAGGCTCAGGAAGTGCCGATTCCACATGAGCTCTCCAGGAAGGCCGGCTCAGAGTCAGGGCAGAAAACAGAGCCCTGTCTCCAGCCACCTCAGGCCAGGTAAGGCCCTGCCCAGTTGCCCCGCGCCACCCTCGCCAAGTCTCAACTGTCTCTGTTTTGGCTCCATTTCCTGGGAGCAGCTCTAGCCTTGAGCCCTACCTGATAGTTGATAGGCCAGTGCCAGGGTTTGGATGTGAACTCATTGTCCTTGGGTTTGAGGCCATTGTTCCCCTGCAGGAAAATGGCAGAAAAGAAGCTAGTCAAGGCAGAGATCTAGAGAGCTGGCAGAAATGTGAGGAATGGGCATCTCTGACAGATAGCCAAATGTCAAGAGAAACCCTCCCCCCCCGTCTCCCTCCCTCGCAGGGAAGAATTTGGTGCTCGTTCTCAGTCACTATTCACCTGCTTATGACTGCCTTACTTCTGCCCCCACACAAGCTTCCATCGCCACCAGACACAGTCCATTCAGACCCACTATGCTGGAGAGAAAAAGGACTTGTTTCCCATGAGCACAAAACATACATCCATCTTCCAGACCAAGTAGAAGGTGTCAAGAGGCCTAGTGGGAGATACGAAATCAGGCTGGCCTACTTGTTCCCTCTGGAGGCCAACTCCAAACACAAAACCAGACACTCTGATGAGTTCCTGAACTTGGAAAAAGTTACTTTAGTCTAGGGTTTCTCCACTATTTTTTTTTCATTCTTGCCCCTCCTAAGACTTTTTAGACATTTTTTCCCTAAATGCCTCCCATGACATTTTAATACTACAGCTATACTGTAAGTGTGTTTACATACTGGATGACTACCTATGCTTCATCCATTAAAATGTTAAGGGTTTTTGCCCTCTGAGAATACCTTTTACCCTGGGAGTGATACTACCCCCGTTCAGAGTGCACTTTAGCCTGAAGGACCCAGATTCAGCACCTTTAATCCAGCAGCCAAGACTGGCCAACACCGTCTCTACATGCCAAATTCAGAGCTTTTCAAAAACAAGAAGGAAAAGATCACGGCCCTGGATACTCAGCACCAGGACCAGTGTCAGCCTCATTATCAGAACAAACTGAGAAGGCACTTCCTGAGAACAGGAGTGAGGTGTTGTGAGTTAGGTCAGGGTTTCTCCATTGAAGGGCCTCAGGATGAAGACTGAATCATCCTGGACCCCAGAGGAACTGCTAAGGGAAATCCATTCCTTCAAATCACTGCAGTCCAGTCCCAGACTCGGGGACTCCCGCCAGAGCTATAACCAACCACGGAAATTCTATTCACTGTGTTAACCTCAGAAATGCAGCTTCTTTACTAATCCGAGAAATGGAAGGAAGGAAAAGTCTGTAACTATTACAGGCCTATGCATTTATACATCATTCTCTATGCTTAAAATCCAGTGGGCTCATTCCAGCTGACCTCAGCAAGCAAGGCAGCCTTCTCTGCACAGAACTCAGACCCTCCACTTAGCGGGCAGAAAAGCCCTCTCCCGTGCAGTTTCTGTCGTCTGGACTATTTTAATGACTCTCCCCACCCTGACTCTATATCGGTTGAATAAGAAAGTTCCCTAATACCCTTTTATTCTTTGGCTCTACCTCCTAGATAATAAAAGAAGAAACAAGACTATTTAGACTTAGTCTTAAAATTCTACCCAGACATAGAATGATACTTTGACTGACAGGCACATATTAAAAAGAGCTATGTCATCAGCCACAGTGACAGCTACAAGCAGGGAGTCAGAGAAGAAGTGACCCAGAGATCGCTTAATGTCAAGTCATCACCTCCCAATGTGCAGAAATGACAAAATTTGAATTCTTTGATCTAATCTGGTGAAATAAGTCAACTATATTTACTAAGTACTGCTTACATAATCACTTCCAGGGAAGTCCACTTGACAACGGCTCAGTAGGGGACAAATAACAAGCACTACGCGTCTCTGCACCCCTGTGGGTGCAGTGATCATCGAATACCTGGCTGAAGATGCAGTGATTCCTACACACCGTTCCTGCAGGACACTGGTTTTCCATAAACCAGAGGAAAGGCTTCCCCCCTACACATCAACGCTGCAGCAGGCTTTCTCTACTGCACAGGGGAGAAGTTAAGCTAGCGGATAGAACTTTCTCAGCTTAAAGATCTCCTCTCTCAATTGTTCTTACACCTTTGGGGCTAGGACTGCTGTCACATACTAATGTTGGGGAGTACCAACAATGAGTCTTACAAAACCTGCGAAAGACTCAACCATGCCCCCTAAACAGTTCCCCGTGTCTGGGAACATGAGTGGGCTCCTGGCGGGCATTGTATGCTGTAGATAAACAACATGCTTAGATCAGCTATGCATCCTAATTCATTCTAATTTCATATGATGGAATGAGCTATCAATGTCTCAAGATCTTCAACCAAGAGCACCCTGGTTTTCAGGGGCTTGGCCATTTGAACGGATTTGAGAATCACGTAGAAGCAGCAGAGGGTGGTAGTAACCGGCACTGACTCTGAAGGCCTGCCAGCCTGGCTTTGAAGCATGGATCCACATCTTCCATTTAGTTCTGTGACCCTGAGCAAGTTCTTTAACCTCTCTGTGCCTCGATTCCCCCAACTGTAAAGTGGGGACAATAAGCCCCGTAGCTCTGTGATAACTACTGAATAAGTTAGCGCGCACTGTGTGCGCACTGGAGTCTGCTGTCGTCGCCGTCGTCATCATCCCTATCATCATTCTGCGATAAGGGAAATGCCTTCGAAGACCAAGTAAAGCAGCATCGAAGACCCTTTCAAAGTCCTGCACCAGGGGACAGTGGATCTACACCATGGCTCCTGATCTGTGATGCAAATTTGTGGATGGCCAAGAGCTCACAGAGAAGCCTTCAAATGAGAGGGGGCCACAGTACCCGGATCATCACCATGTGGGACTCCAGCAAGATCTCAGGAAAAGTGGGCTGCAGCACGTCCAGACTGATGTTTGGCACTAGACAAAGAAAGGACAGAGAACAAAACCTTGGTCACACGCACATTCTCACAGCCGTCCGTGTACCAACGCTGCGCCTAGAGTCCAAGTGTAGCTTTCCTGATTCGCTGGCTAACAAGGAGGTTAGAGCGTTGAGGAGACAGAAGAAAGCTTGGCCCAATTCCTGATCATCCTTCAGCTTGTGCGAAGCCCTCGTGAGGCATCTGGAGAAATACCAAGGCCACAGGCGACGAGGCCCGTCCCCAGTGCTGCCACTGCTCTCGGCACTATCACCCTTCATTGTGGTACAGGCTCGAGTGCTGGGCCACTCTGTGAGGACGGGGACCAAATCCACCTCACTCACCAGTGTACCCCTGGGGCCCCCAGGCTTCCCACTGTACTCACTAAAGAGTGGTTTCATTAGTTTGTTAATTAGATGGTTGGCTAAATTAGGTAGTAAGAAGAATGAAATGGGAAGCACAGAGAGGGGAAATCAAGCAGAAGCTTAAAAGGGGTGGTTGAGGAGGACAATTGATGGATCCAAAGACTACTGAGCTGAAGACGACATTGCTGTAGAAACGTCAAATTGGAGCCTGGGAGTACAGGTATGGGGGCTCAGATCAAGGGCTGTGGCCACCGCTTTCTGTAAAAGTGTTGGCTGGCTGTGGGAGGGGTGGAGCTCTCCACAGGGGCATCAAGGGAAAGTATCAGCCTTCTCTAAGCCTTGGGGGTGGGAGGTACCCATGTGCAGGGGACAGAAAAGCCCAGAAGGAGACGAGATAGGTGGACCCGCACTGCAGGCGGCAAGGAGGAGTGTCAGATCCAGCAAGAAGCAGGGAAAATGGGACAAGGAAACTAGCTCTGGCCCACAGCGAGGTCACTGGTCAATTTAGGGGGAGTTTAAGGAGGATGGGAAGTTGCCATGGATGGGAAGAAAAAGGAGCTACCTGTTGAGACAATTCGTATGAAGAGACTAGGTTCAAAAAAGACAGGAAATGACAACAATGAGATACAGTGGCAGTAGAACCTATGAAGGTTGATTTTTCTAAGATAAGAGTTACTTATAAATGCTTCCAAGAAGTAATCGCACTCACATTTGGGATTGATATGGTCCTCCACATTCCAGATAGAGTTGAGGGTTTCCTTTAGGTATGGGGTGCAAGTAACTTCCAACTGTTCCCAGCCCCTGTGAAAAGCAGTCACAGAGGTCGCTCAGAAGACGTGAAACTCACCAGAGTCATGCTGTCGCATCTCTTAAATTTATAGAACCTGCTCTTTTCAACCCAGTGGCCATGCTTTCTTCAACCTCATTCTTTTATATTCCATGACTATCCCAGGAGGAGTCCAGCACACAGTATTCCCACTTTAGAAAGGCCCAGAGCACTCAGAAGTTCCAAGACAGATGGACAACTATTCTGTTCGACTCTCAGAACACATAAAATACCAAAGGAACTCTGGAGTTCTGCGCTCTGTAACACACATGATGCCTTTTCTCCCTCCATCTACCACTAAAAATAAGAAAACGTGAGGTGAACATTGACAACTGGGAAACAGAAGCTTCTGGTATACTCCTTGTAGTGTGAAAGGAGAAGCGTGAGCCTCAGTTGGGACATCAAAACCCCAGAGACTCACCACTTGGGCAAGACCTTTCCCGAGGAGCCTAGGACACAACCTGTGACCAGATGGATGAAGCGAATGCGACTTCTCAGCACTTTGATCCGGTTTCCAAATTTTCTGTTTACAACCTCAATCCGCCAGAAATCATTTGAGTCCCCTGTTCCATTCTGCCATGTCAATCAAGGAAAAAATACAAAGAAAGCAAGATGACTTTAGAGAAGACGTGTCAGGAAAGGGAGATGGCCACCCTTCCGATGCCACCATGTTACAAAGGTCAAAGACAAAACAGGCCTCAGCGGATGAGGTGGGAAGGGGAATGAGAGGGCCAGAGAAACATCTCAAGTGATGGACATTCCCCAGCGCTCACTACCACAACTAAGAAAAGTAGTGTAACTCCTGCAGCCTGCAGTCCAATGCTTCACTTCACAGAACTAGATTTAAATTCTAAACATATGTCTTTGCTCTTAAACCAAACTCAAGACATCATCTTGAGCCAAAAGAAATAGATTTGGGCCATTTGTATCCATTACTTGGCCATTTGGACACTCACTCGTCTAAGCCAGAAAGGTTTGGCCTGGAGATTATATTTTGGAAATTAAGACACTGTGTCTAATTCTCCTCAGGAGATGCCCACAAGAAAAAGATAATCAGTGGCTCTAGTACTGTGGGATGAGCAAACAGAGGGAGGGTTGGGAAGTCCACCTGAGGAACCCAGGATCTTTACTGATGCACCAAAACCCCTGCAAGGGAACATAAGATAGTCCTAAGTCTAGCTGCCCTCTTTGGTTGTTTTGTTTCTGAATCACTCCTCAAATACTCATAGAGCTGCTTCTTCTATTAACTACATCACCCCATGCTAGCAAAAAGTCCAAAAGCACAGTGGTTAACATCCCCCTGCAGAACAGGGAAGTAATCCTTAAAAATAAAGTCAGTGAGGATCTGGGATCTGGCAAAGAATAAACTTATGTATTCACCTAGGATCATATTGTGGGTCCATGGCTTCCATGTCCAATGTGATTTAAAAAGGGACTCAAATAGTATTCATATGTGACATTTATTAAGTGTCAGAACAGAAAAATGGCATGGTTATTACGAGAAGGAAGAGATGGAGACAAATAGACTCAGAGGCTGCTTTTCCCACAGCAAGCCTTGCCAAAAAGTTCCGAACATTAATAGAGTCCCTGTGTAGCCCATCATCCTTAGGAACATTCCAGAATTCCAGGGAGGATGTGTTCTGTCCCATGGCCGTGAACTGGGCCCCACAATTTTTACAGCCTGCCCTCACTCCAGTTGCTCACTTACTATGCCATAACCAGTGACCTGATAGTGCTTCCGGGTCAGGGGGGCCTCATGATAGTGACTGTGCAGGTTCCGAGAAGTCCTAGAAGTTGAGAGAGAGAAACGCCATTATCCTGGAGAAAAGAGACTTGTAATGTCTCCTCTTTTACTGGGGATATTCAGTCATCTGTTAGTGCAAGAAAAATTAGAATCTGAACTATGAAATCCAACAAATCGGGAACGCCTTTCCTATTTACTCACAACAAACATCCAGAGAATCAGAGAATTGCCCACACCAGCAGGGACAGATGGTAGGAGCCCTGGACTCCATGCCAAGAAAGGGGTTAACTTCAGCAGTGGAGGGATGACTTACCACATTTGGTGGCTTTGAAGCACTTAGCTTGCCTGACTCATGAGGCAGCTTTGGGGAGAAGAAATTAAAATTTGTAATCTACACATGCCTGAGCCAGGTAAGCCTCCTCCCTCCCATTTACTCTTTCTGCCCTCATCACCAGTTTTACAAAGTGCGGATCTATAGGGGAAGGGAGGAATTAATTTGGCTTTATTTACTTTGTGCCTTTTATAATAATTCTTACTTTTATCCACAATAAGATATAAGTGTTTGTTATAAAAATTCTGGAAATTTCCAAATTTCCAAAAACAAAACTTCACAATAAATAACAAGTAACTTTTATTTGTTAATAAAACAAAATGAAATTTATTAAATAAGTAATAAATACTAAAAATTTAAAAATATCCACAATCATACTAGGAAAAAGACACTGCTTATAGCTTTTCTCTATATGTAATCCCTGATTTTTAAAACAGCCCATACCTGATGATTCTAGTATACAAAATTTTTGCAGAGCTGCTTTTGCTATCTATCACTCCTGTTCGCTCTTGCACATGGTGCTCTATTTCCTTGTGTGCTTAGTTATTTTTTACTATGTACTATTCACTGTCTCTAAAAAACTATTTATGGGAATGGAGGGCAATCTCTTTCCCAAAAGAGGATTTACATCTGCTTTTAGCCAGGCACCTAGGAAATATTACCAGTCTAGGATTATATTCATTTAAATTCATGGCCTAAAGACTTTGGGACCATCCAGATGAAATTAACTTGGGCCACAAATCCATGTGAAGACCAATTGGTAGTTACAACTTTTCAGGAACCAGAAATAGCCCCTCCTCAACCCCTACTCCCCCAGCTCAAGCCCTTTGGGGTTTCGAGTTTGGGGGAAGGATCACTTAATAAATTTACCACTTTGGGTGAGCCTAGAGTTTTGAATTTACAACACTTTCTCTCAAGCGGCAGTCAAAACCAAAGATCGAAACTCAAGATTGCGGGATCAAGGCAGAGGTGGCTGCAGCATCCCACTCATTTCTCTGGATTCCCCACACCCCCTCTTCCACTTAGATTTTGGCCTGGTAAGTCCCTACTGCCTTGTCAGCTCTTTGATGCTTTAGGGTGTTTTCATATTATTCCAGCATTTTTAGTCATTTTCAGTGAGAACATTACTTAAATAAACCTGCTTGCCATATTCTCAGAAACAGACTTCCACATCTTCCTAAAGGCAGCCACTTGAGAAGAAGTGTTGGGTAACTCAAACACTTTTTTTCCCCCTCTGGAAAAAGGGAAACTGAACGGTATCTTCAAAGTTCAAAGCTCCCCAAAGCCAAAACAGGCAAACAAAACTGGCCTGCTTATTTCACCAGACTTCATAAAATGGCTTTCCCATTCTAGCACAGCAGCCTTATTCCATTTACTAGAGCCTCATCCAAATCTGACTTCTGTTTACTTCCAGCTTAGAAGAACTCCTTACCTTTGGTGCCCATACCACTCACTCATCCCAGACAGCAAATTTACTTACTCTTTGTGTTCTAGCCGAATGATGTCTCCATGTCTCACAAATTCCACTGGGAATGAAGGGTCCAGGGGATCTGCCAAGAAGAAACAAGCATTGCTATCTGAAATCATTCACTCATTAGGCTAGTATGAATTGAGGGCCAACAGGTAAAGAGTTACAGTATAATACGGTAGGTGCTAGAGGTACAGAGTGCTGGGAGGACAAAGAAAAAGGGCCCCTCACTGTCTCAAGGAAGGGTGTCTCAGAGATATGCTTGAAAAGACTCTTTAAGGAGGGAGAATTTTGCGAGGTCACCAAGTGGGGCCAGATGTATGAAAGAACAAAATGCACTTGACTGACAGTAAACGGTTTCATATGAGTGGGTGGGGTGTGTGGGGGGGAGGAATGGAAAGACTACGGGAATAGTTGAGGATGTGAACAAGTAGGGCCACACGGTACATGCCAGGCTAGGAAATGTGGTCTTTATCTGACAGGCCCTGAAGCCCCCACAGGAGTGTTTTTAAGCTGGGAAATCAAATAATAAGATTTTCCTTTTATTTTTTTATTTTTATTTTTTTTAAGAATTTATTTATTTATTTGAGAGAGAGCGAGAGCATGAAAGGGGAGAAGGTCAGAGGGAGAAGCAGACTCCCCGCGGAGCTGGGAGCCCGATGTGGGACTCAATCCTGGGACTCCGGGATCATGACCTGAGCCGAAGGCAGTTGCTTAACCAACTGAGCCACCCAGGTGCCCAAGATTTTCCTTTTAGTAGTAAAAATATAGTCTTTCAAAAATTAATTCATGTAAATGACCATATGCCCAGCTCTTCCCGGAGTCCAATGTTGAACCCTGAAAATTTTGTCAGTTATTATCTTGTCTCTGGCAACAAACTTGCTAAGTGTGAGGCAAAGAAAATGATGAAGTGACAAAAGAAAGGGACCACATCATCTAGAAACCAAGTCAGATCAGGTCTAGCAAGGCAATGACAATGGAAAAGGGGCTGGCAGTAACCAGCAACACAAAAAGATCCTTGCAAACTTCGTCCCAAACAGCGAGACACTAACACTCAAGGTCAGAAAGAGAAATATGCCAGAACAAATCACTAGTTTTTAAAAGAACTAGAGAACTCAAATGTAGGGATGCCCATTCCTATGTGGACCCTAAGGTCTCTGAAAAAGATTAATCAGCAAAGGTGACAAATCAAGTAAGTCAATGAGAGGGAAGTTTCATTTTACATGGATGTGGCGGGAAGGGGAGTTTTTAGCCATCAAGAACACAAAGACCTAAATAAATAAAATCACAAATGAGAGAGAAGAAGTAACAACCAACACCACAGAAATACAATCAATCATAAGAGAATATTATGAAAAGCTATACACCAACAAATTGGACAAACTAGAAGAAATGGATAAATTCCTAGAAATATATAAACAAAGACCTTAATCTGTATGGCTCCCACTTCCCAAAGTGCTTGTAGCTCTCTGCCTTCACACAGAGCCTTAGTTCCTTGGGTGAAAAGCAACCACCTTAACCTAGAAGCCACATCGAGTAACAGATCAGAGATGTTCAAAGATTTGGTCGATGCCCACAGAACTTTAGAATTAAAGCAGTCTTGCCTCACAACCCCTCCTCGTGATAGGCCACTTATGTTTGTCCTATTGGATGAAAACAATCAATACTGGTATTACAAAGGTATAGAAACAGACTCTGACAAATGGTGTCTTAACGGATATTACTGAGGCAAAGACAGTGGTTGTGTATGCCACATTTCTAGTCATAAGACCGCAGCTCTAAGAGGTGGGGAAAGGAACAAAGAAGGTGAATTTAGGTGAACAGCCACCCACTGCCACACAAAAGCTCAGGAGCAGCTGACTCCAGAAAGGCGGAGAGCCAGGTGGGGTTTACCGAGGAGTCACAGAGAATGCCTGGGACACAGGAGAATCAGCAGGGGCTCAGAGGTGAGCAGAAGATGCCCTCTGTTCTCTTCTCAGCTATAGCAGAAGGCACAGCCTGCAGGCAGCTAGCTCCCTGACCAAAGGAAGATCTGGATATAGCCCACGTCGTAAAGCCCCGAGAGCCCATTACGTGTGCTTCAGAGCAGCTTTTCCCAGGCCAACCAGGGAGCAGGCCAGCAGGTATTGAGTGAGGGCCTGAGCACCAGGCTAGACAAGCCCAGCCCCGGGCTCTGAGATCGACAACTGACTGGTCCAGTCCAGGGATGACCAGTGGGCAGCAATACTCTATCCTATCAAGACAACTTGAGTTGCACCATATGCTGGGGTCTGCAAGGCTTAGTGTGCTCTCATTAGAAATGAGAGTAGCCACCATGTGCCCTCAGTTGGGTCTACTCAACTAGCCCCTGGCAGCACGTCTAGGTAACCAGTTTGGATTAAGTCTGAGCCTTGGCCGGGCTCTCTGGCTTCAACATGACAGCTAGTAAGAGTGAGATCTTATCTGTCCTGCTCACTTCTTACCTCCTATGTTGACAACAGTTGCTTGGAAGATAGCAGATGCTCAATAAATAGCTGTTGAAAGGATAACTGAGATCAGTAAAGGTATTGCCAAAGAATGCTCAGGAACGCCCATCTCCTTACCATTCGAAGGCATGAGAAATGTTAAAAATGGCTCAGAGTCAGCAATAATGCAAGAAACATCAGTTCCCTACATTACCTGCATTTGTGTTATGTTTCTTGATAATCCACAGGTTGTTGTAGTCCTTGTGCAAATAGGTGGTAACCTGGGTTGGGGAGGAGGTGGGAGGGAGAATACCATCAATATCAGCATAGCCGCAGGACAATCAACAGCAAACCAATGTTGCTTAAGCCTCTTTCGGAATCCCCAGCCACCAACCCGAGGGGCCATGTTGCCCAGGAGAGTTCCAAAGTAGCACTAGTGAGATTCTCTCCTTCCATCTGCATTTAGAGGTTTCTCCCACAAGAGCCTTTTGATCGGTCTCTTTGTATCTTTCTGCATCTTATCTTTAAAGTTTTAGCCTCCTAGAGGAAGAACCATGATACCTTGTGTAACAGTCTCCAGCACACAAAGAGGATTTAGTGTATTTTTAAAATTTTGTATTTATTTTAGAGAGAGAGAGCCCACGCGAGAGCTGGGGGAGGGGCACAGGAAGAGGGAGAGAGAGAATCCTAAGCAGGCTTCACAACTAGTCGTGGAGCCTGAAGTGGGGCTCAATCTCAGGACCTTGAGATCATGACCTGAGCTGAAATCAAGAGTCAGACGCTTAACTGTCTGAGCCACCCAGGCGCCCTGATTTAGTGCATTTTAAGAAGTAATTAAGAACATGCCTCAAATTTTCTAAATGAAAAATTCATGCTATATTTTCTAGAGTGTGGCCAAATGAAACTAAATAGCTCTATAAATATCTTGTCCTAGAAGCCTGAGGTTTTAGCCTGTAGCCATTACATAGACACTGATTTTTTAAAAATTAAATGTGTGTGTGTATGCACGTGAACATTCATGTCATGCTGTGATGAATCTGATAGCAAAAATTCGGAAACAGAATAAATGTCCAATGATAGAGGAATAGCTAACATGATGATATGTCCACAGGACAGAATATTACACAGCCACAAAAAATGTTTCTGAGCATTTTTTACCAGCATAGGAAAAGGTTTATAAAGTGCTGATGCTGAAAACAGCTGCCATTTATCACCAGGTACCATTCCGAGCACTGGGCAAGCCTTCTCTCTCTGCTGTAGGGACCATGAGCACTGGGCAAGCCTTCTCTCTCTGCTGTAGGGACCGTGGTTAGCCCCACCTTACTCACGTGGGAACTAAGGGTGAGGAATTTGCTCAAAGTCACCACAGCCTATCAAACCAAGCAGCTAACTCCAATGCTCCCAGGATAGAGATTATACACATACAATTATGCCAATTATGGAAACAAGAACACAAATATCCAGAAACAATAGAAATATATACAAAGTGAGTTTTTATAACTTCAATTGGACAAAACATGACTGATTTACTTGCAAAGAAATTTGGAATCAGCATTTAGGGGAAAAATTATGTATGTATTATGGCTGCTTTGTTTCAGTGGCTTTTACTTTCTTAGAAAAAAATCAGGAATAATGGTATTTAGAACATACAAGAAACTGGGACACCTGGGTGGCTCAGTCAGTTAAGCGTCAGACTCCGATCTCAGGTCAGGTCTCAATCTCAGGGTCATGAGTTCAAGACCCACGTTGGAGCCCAGCTCTAAGCCCACGTGGAGCCTACTTTAAAAAAAAAAAAAAAGAATATACAAGAAACTAAAACATTTTGGCAGTCATAGAGAAATTAAGTTCATACTCCTAAACAAAGGTACAGAGTCCACTGGCTGAGATTTGCTTAAGGATCTTAAGATTTTATGGTGCTCATGTGTGTGTACTCTGTGTACTTTTTTAAACAAAACTTATTATTAAAATTCCTATAAGAAAAATTACTTCTTTATTATGAGTATAGTCCATGGCCTCTTTTCCCCATAGAAACATTTGTTTTTACAATGGATTTTTTTACAACGCGAGGTCTCCTAGAAACGCTGGTATCCTGTAACAACAGAATGCTGGACACCAAACTATGTGGGTAAACACTGATCTTCTGGAATTACGTGTAGCTTTTGGTTTTGGGGTTTTTTTGTTGTTTGTTTTCTGGGGTTTTTTTTTCTCTATTTCCCAATTTTATTTTATAAATGTTATACTTTAAAAATATTTTAAAATGGACACTTAGAGTTGTTGACAAGACACTAAGCTCCAGGGCAGTGAGGGCCACTAGAAGTGCTTTAGTCCAACTCCCCAGTTGGCAGATGAAGAAGCTGGCTGAGAAAGGCTCAGTGTGATCCAGCCAGGACAGAACCAGACCCTTCCATGCCCTGGCCCCACATGCTCTCTCTACATCACTATCGTGACGTCAGACCTCCGTGCATGCGCTGCAAGTGTGTAACACCAGGACCAGCATAACACGGTCCTCCTCTCCCTTTGCACGGTATAAACGCTCCTGGCCACCACGTCTGTAACTTCACCTTCTGCATGACAGCTGTAGCTCCCCACGGAAGGGCTAGCTGTGGTTTTCTGCCCTGGCTATCCATTAGACTTTTCTGGAGAATGTCACAGCACAACAGAAAGGTGAGGCCCCCTCCTGGATCAATGGAGTCAGAGATGCTGTGTGGTGCCCAGGCGCTGGAATGTTTTAAAAGCTCTCCAGTGGGTTTGGAAGTGCTAGAGACAAGTGGAGACTCAAGAATGGGAAACTGATACTAAAACCCAACACTCTGGGTCAACTTTCTGGTGAACTAGTAAATAAGGAAATAATAATAACAATTTTTGGGAAGCAAAACTTTTTTGCCAAGTAAAAATACCGGTCATGTTGCCAGAGGAGAAGCATCACTCCAAGCCCCTCAGCACAAGAGCCTGCCCTGCGGCCTGCACGCCTCCCCTCTCCTCTACTCCCTGTCACAGCGCCTGAGACCTGGGGCCTCACCACTCCTCAGAAGCAATCACAGTTAGCGACAAGGCCCCCTTTTCTGTCGTTTAATGGCCTCTTTCTTAGCCCCCACCTTCCCTGCGGCCTTTGCAGCACCAGAACTGCTGACCACTGTCCTCCTGGGGATGCCGTCTGCCCTATGCTCTCCTCCCACCTCCCTGTTCACGCCCTCCTTCTCAGCCTCGTCTACCGGCACCCCTCGGAGCACCTTCACCACTGCCTAAGTGCTGCTGCCCCCCAGGGCCCCTTCACTGGCTCTCCTGCCTCTGCACAGCCCTCCTGGGCAATGCCACCCATCCCAGTGTGTTACTGACACCCATATGCTACGCACTCGGCTCTCCTTCCTGAGACAAGCCCCAAACCTCAAATACACAAAGCAAACTCTCTCAGCTCCAGAGCTATTCTTCCTCCTCCATTTCTGACTACGGTGAAACAGCATTACCACACATACACCTTGATCTCCAACCTACAGACCTAGATATAGCTCGTCCCTGACAGCCACCAGTGATGGGACCCTGACACTGACCTGTGAGGTGTCTCCTGAATCAGTTCCCACTTCTATTCACGGTCTTTGCCTCTATTCACCATCCGCTGTCATGATTATTGCCTCCCAACTTATTTCTTGCCTCCAATCTGCCCCTCCTTTCAATCTGTCACCATCGTGCTATAGTTTTCTTTCTAACCTAAAAATCTAATCACATCTTATCATGCCTTCACAAATCTCGACGCCTCACCAGTGTCCATAGAACAAAGTCAAATCTACTGTAACATGGAAGGCCTCTGCACAACCTGGCCTCCCCAACATCTCCAACATCCCGCCTTCCCTCTCGGGCACTGCCCACCACAGCCACACCCAACACTCATGGACGAGGACACGGACACGGTGTCGCTCACTCGTTCAGGTAATATTCATGGCTAAATCCCCAGGGTGCACACCACATGTATTACTTCATACTTTTAATCGCACAACGACCCTATGGTGGAGAAAGGCTCTATTTATTTTCCCTAATTTAAAGATGAATACTGAAGCAGAGAAAGGTTAAGTAACTTGTTCAAAGTCATACTCTGGTGGAACCAGGAAGCATTATCGAACTCAGATAATGTAGCCTGGCTTTCTGTGTTTACAGCCACAACACCTGACCATCATTCATGTCAAGCCAGGCACCGTGCCAGGCGCTTGAGCCTTCCAAGAGCTAGCAAGAGACAAGAGGAAAGAAGCACTCACAATTCAATGTGAAAGGGTTACCGCACAGGCTTACAAAGCGTGGCAGGCAAGACTCTCATGTGAGAGGCACCTACCCCAGTATCCAGGAGAGGTGGGTCATGGTAATCAGAGGGAACACTTGCACTGAAGCCTAAAGAAGCTGGAGTTAGCCAGAGGAAAGAGGAGGAGGGCACAGGAGGAAGACTGTTTCAAGCAGGGAAAACGGCACAGGTAAAGGACGGGGGCAAGAAAGAGAAGAGCGGGTTCCATCCTGGCCAACAGCTTGGTGTTGCTACAGTACAGAAAGTACAAAAGGCTCGCTGACCTGCTGCTGGCGGGCACCAATGCCCTCGGGGTAGAGGTGCCTGTGGGAGTGGAGATAGCCGATGGCCATCCGCAGGTTCTTCACGGTGATCACGGAGCCATAGGCCAGATCTGGGAGGAAGGAAGACAGTGGAGGGTGTGAGCTGGCATGGGGCTAGCGGCAGCCCCTCACTGGGAGGGGCCTCTGAAGCCACAGGACTCACTAACCCTCTCGCAGACTGCACTGGGCCCAGCACTGCCTAAAGCAGACGCACAGGTGCCTTCTCACTCCCGTGGCGTCAACTCAAGTGCGAGTTCACTACAGGGTCTCACTGGTGTCCTCACCTCCCTTTCCTCCACAGGACTTCAGAAGAAGCTAGTATTAACAGTGGTGTTATCAAAGCACTATTTGTAAAAGCAAAAGATTAGAAACAGCCCATCCTCCAAAATCTGTACATACATTAAACACAACAAAGGAAGAAGCATTTCATGTCTTACCTAGAATATTCTTCAAGATAGATATAATGTTATGATAGACTGTTAAGATAATTTTCACTTTTGCGAAGTCCTTTTGTGCCTTTTGAATCTAATACTATATAAAGTAGCTGTTCAATGGTGTTTAGGTTTGTTGTTTTTTTTAAATTCAGAGTTAAATAAATAAATAAATAAATAGTTCACCCAAGAACATCCCTTCTGCCTGCAGGCCCTGGGTAACTGATAAGCCTCTTTTCCTCCTTACTGTCCTTCTTCTCAATCCCCTGTAATCTGGCTGCCCTGGCATTCCCCAGTCCACTGAGACACATCTCGCTCCATCGGTAATAGGCTACTCAGGTCTTCTTTTGTTCGTTCCTTTGGTCACCAGATTGTACCAATTACACAGTGGCTCCAAAGCTGGAGAGGTCCTGGCTATGGCCCCGGGAGAGACCAGTCTTAGAGAAGATGGCTGCACACACCCATGAGCACAGGACAGTGGGCAAATGCTCCAGCAAAGGAGTGACAGTGTGTGGCATGGTGGGAACCCAGAGCAGAGTAGGATGAATTCTCATGCAAAGAGTAAGAAGAGGCTGGCTTGATGGAAGAGATCACAGTGACCTAGGCCTTCTAAATAACAAGTAGGCATTTGCTAAACCCCACAGCTCCATTCTTCTACATTCTCACACGGGCCAACATATGCAGCCCTGCACACTGCTGACCACCTTTGCTTCTGGAAATGCTTTGTTCTCCCTTCTCAACCCACACTCCCTCATGGACTGTCCTCTGTAGCATCCTTTCCTGACCCCCTCCCTCCTGCACTCCCAGTGACCTGACCTCAGCCAGCCCAGTTCTCATTTTCTTTCTACAGCTTCCTTAGAGATCACACCACTGCCACGGTATCACTTCCCCTGTTAGCTGGCTGATTCCTCCTCTGAAAGCATCATCCGCAAGCCCATTAGCCCTGTTGTGTGGATTTCCCCAAGCATCTCAAAGTCAGCCTCTCTACGGTGGAACCCAGTATCTGTCTTTCTAAACCAACTTTTTAATCTGCTTTCCTATTTCTCATTCCGTGCACAGTCTTGGCAGGCCCCCTGTGTCCTAGGCACTGTGCAAGGATGGGAAAGACCAGAAGACGTTGTTGTGCCTCCAAGAAACACTTACCTGGGCTCAAGTCCTCAGTGACATCTTTCCTTTTCTCTTTCCATGTCCAATCTCCCTTGTCCATGCCCACCTGCCCCACTCCTGTGGCTGCTACCAAGATGCCCAGCGCAAGTCCCTGGAATAGTTTTCCAGAGGGGATCCCCTGCCTCCAATCCCATCCCCTCCCTAGCCATCCTGTGCTTTGCCATCAGTGTTGCCTCCCTACAGCACAGCCTTCCTGTCCTCCTTCTTGCTCAAAGGCCTCTGCTGGGTCTCCACTGGCTATTTAATGAAGTCAAACACCTCACGTTTCAAACCCTCATAATCTGGGCCCAACCTATCCTTTCAGCTTTATCTTCTAGGACTTTTCCGTGGCTAATCTGTGCCTTACATTGTGCCCTGTTCTTGGCCTTGATCACGCTGTCCCCTCTGCCCCCTCTTCCATCCATTCAAATCTACCCATTCTTCCGGGGCCAGACTCCACGGCATCTCACTCTATGTACCTCTGATGCCCTCCAACCCCCTAACAGAAGTGATCTCTTGCACCCTTTGATCCCTTATATACTTAATACACACGGTCACCAGATTCTCTACTCTGGAGGGCGGTCCCTCTACAGCCTCCAATCTGGCTAACATGCTCGATTACGATCTGTGAGTAAGTGACTGGATGTGAGTCACAGAATACGATGGTGGAAACTGACCACTAGCACCAGAGGGCCTTATCCTTTCACCGATTCTCTCTGGTTGCCTTCCCACGGAGCTGACTTGGATATGTCCAACAGCCACAAAGGAGAAGTTACTCTTTACAGTCAAAGGGTTTGCTACTCAGGGCCACGCTTCCTGTATCCCAAGTCACTCTCTTGAGTGCTCATACCACATCTAACTGGATGTTGCTCCCAGCTGGCCATCTACAGGCTAAAATAGCTCAGGCTATCACAGTTGTCTTTTCCAATTCACCTACCCAGAAAGGCTTCTGCCCTTCTACCTTCATAAAGGCCAAGAGGTACTCACGTTCAGGGATGGAAGCATTGTGAAGGTTGTTGCCTGAAAGCCGGGCCTGGAAGGCAGAACTGAAGAAGCCATCGCCAGGACCACTGTGGGGAAAGGAGCAGAAGAGAGACAACTTCCTGGAGAGAAATTCTAATTTCCTGGGAACCCTACGAAGAGCCCTGTATAACTAGTCTAAAAGAAGACAATGGAGGGGCAGTGTGGTATCATGGGACAGACACAGGTGACGGAGTTGGAGAAACAGGGGTCCAAATCTCAACTCGGCCACTTACTAGCTAGGTGACCTTCAGAAGTACCTAACTTTGTTTAGCCTCAATTCTTCATTTATACATTGCAGATTTTTAAAAAATCAAAAGAACTCAAAAAGGATCATGATGAAGTGAGAGAGTATGTACAAAATGCTGACAGGTGGTTGCTACTCGGTAAATGGGAGCCGCGGTTAGTGCTGCTGAGATTATCACTCTCCTCCAACTGCACACCTTATTCTGGCCCATCCCTGTTAAGCTCAGGGACTCTGCTTAGGGATAAGGGGCAGTTTGGCTATTAGAAAATTCTCCTCTTCCTTCAGGCTAGGATGCTGGCTTTTCTGAGCCCTTTGGATACCCAAAAGATAGAACATAGGAAGAAACAAACAGATAAAACCCACCAGGTCCCTCTAACATCCCAACCACACACCGAGGAAATCACAGAGATCACCCGCAGGCTGAGAGGCAGGAGGAAGATGAGAAGCAAGAGGCAAGAAAGGCTCTGCTGTACCTTTTGTTCAGCACCATGAAGTGAACGGCGTAAGTGGCTGTGTAGAGGGTCAAGGGCAGCACTATGAGGCACACGATGCGAGCGGTCAGGTGTTTCCCCACAGTCACCTGCAAACAGAGCCAGTGCGGGGTGCTGGGCACATGGGGCTTTATTCTACCCTATACCTTATATGTGCGGTATATGTAACTTTTCATGTGAGTCAAAATTCACAAAAAATTGAAAAACTAACAGCCAACAAGAAAAAAAATGTGAAAACCCTAGCCTTTCCATAACACCCCCCACCGCAGCCCTGCACGGGGGCGAACGTGGGCCAGCGTCTGCTGCCTGTGCAGGCCCTCACCCAGGACCCCAGACCGTCCCTGCATCTTCAGCCTCATCACTCATCAGTCCCCTCTACCTCCCAGTCCCACTGAGCTCCCCGCAAGGTCCCCACGCTTCCTGTACTGTGCCAGCCCCGTCCGTCACACACATACGTGCTCCTGATCTGCAGATCAGGCCTCGGCTTCCCCCCAGAAACCTTCCTGGACCACGTGACCCGAGCTCGTGCCCTCCACTGTGCCCTCACAGCACTTTTTGGCTGGACTGCAATCAGCCATTCACTTATTTCTCTCTCTCTCCATTGTCTCTGGAGGGCAGGAATCCTTGTTTTATTCATCTGCACATTCCATGTTTCAGACTTAAAGGTAGTCTGTCTGTATTTTCTGAGCAAATAAATGAACTTATCGAGGCTTTGGTTCTGAGGTGATGGTGAAGCATTGTGGCAAAGTAGTTCAGGTCTGGAGTCAGCCTCCTCTAAGTCTGAATCCTACATCTACCTTTTACCACTTGTACAGTCGTGGACACATTATTACCTCTCTAGGTCTGGACTTCCTCATTTGTAAAGAGAAGGTAATAACTACGTATCTCACAGGACTGTGAGGAGAGGTACATGAGACAGTGAAGGTGAAGCACTTTGCACAGTGCCTGGCACAGAATCAACTCTTAGTTAATAATACTTTAATAAACTCTAAAGGCCCTTACTGGCCTCCAAATCTGGAGACCCTGGGTCAGAGAAAGAAAACTGTGAGTTCAGAAAGTTATCCTACCCATTGTACCTAAGATCCCATGCAGCCAGTCTCTGCCGTATATTTGGCATGAGCCCAGCTGGACAGACTCCCCTGGCTGGGTAGTTTATAGAGCATTTAAAAAACATCACAGAAACAAATGCCAAAAGAAAATTCCAAGGACGTTAGTTCATCCTCTCCCTTTAAACTTTCTAGCCTCTGAGCATGGCCTACTTCTTACTGTCATGCTGCCTACAGACAACGGACGCATCCAGCCCACCTTGGGCCCAGAATACAGCCACTCCACCACTTGCAGCAGAGGCAGAGAAAGGCCACTGGCTCTGCAGAGCAATACCAGGGAGCAAAGACATTTCCACAAGCACTTGGGTTCTCACCACTGAAAGACTGAGGTCTCCAAACAGGTGCCAAAGGTCTGAAATGGTGTTCCACCCCACTTGCAGGATGATAAAGAGGCCAACAAACTTGACCCCTAAAGCACCAGCCAGATTAATGCCAGTCAGGCTGAGCCAGAACCACCAGGGGGCAGAGAAGGGCCTGAAAACCAACAAGACACAGAGTTCAGTTTGGCAGCTGGAACCAAACTCAAAAACAACAGCAGCAGTGGGGAAGGGCAGAGGTGTCGTGACCCTGAAAGGCTGTCCCTGCCCTCTTTCTTGAGGGCTCCTAACCTCAGGGGACCATGGCGTGGCTCCAAGGAGTACGTGGTCTATGAAACTCCCGAAACCGCAGGAAGCAGGGTGAGAGAAAGTAGGATCTTTTTCTGGCTGGGGCCCTAGCTTTCCTGGCTAAGTACAGGGCTCGAAGTAAGCAAAAGGCTTATTCTTCAGTAGTGACCAATCAAGTGGAAGGAAAAGGCAAATCCAGAGAGGCCCACCAGATTCAGCCAGCCCTCTTCTGGGGTCTCCTGTGGCCCTTCTAAAGCCAGCAATTATGAGTGCTTACTATGTGTCAGGCTCTGTTCTGAGCATTTTACACATATAAACTCTTTAACCTTCACTACAACTCTATGGAGGTTGGTCCTATTATGATCCCCTTCACCCACAGGAGGAAATCGAGGTACAGAGAGGGTAAGCAGTACAGCTAACAAGGGGTAGAGCATGGTCCTAACCCCAGCGGTCAGTTCCAAGGTTTGCTACACTTTCAGCCCCCAGTGCTCGGTGCTGCCATTTCCCACTAGCTGGCTGCCTCCTCTGCCAGAGGGAAGGCTCCTTAACCGCGAGACTTATGTACCTCCGTACCTCCGGCTCCTAGCACAGTACCTGGCACATAGTATGCATTCAAGAAGTGGCAGGTGGAGGTGGACATGGTAGAAGGAGATGATCACCCAAAGCCAGAGAGAGATGGTAGTCACTGGATCCGGCCTTATTAGCATAATGTAATTTAATGAGCCTGGCCATGGTGAAACCAAGCCGACTCCTAGAAAAGCCTAGGCAGAGCCAGCTCTTTTGGTTTGAATAGAATGAATGACCTACTCTACTCTCTCAGAGGCAAAAGGATCATCTGAAAAAGACCATTCTGGAAGAAGACCAGGTCCTCCAGAATAGCCTTAGAACTGACCAGGGCCTGCAGAGATCCTCTTGGTATGGACTGCTTAAGCCAACCTTTATATACATTATTCCTGTCAGCAGGTCAGGAATGGATGCAACCACTGAGGGCAGGGAGACAAATAGCTCCCAGGCAGTTTCTGTCCCGGTTCCCTCTCCTCCAGCACAGAGAATGTGAAGGAAAAAGTTATCCTGGGATCCCTAACCAGTGCTGGTGTCAAGGGTGGCTTAGAAGACGGTGGGGTGGGGGAAGGCATTAGGACTCCTCCATAATATCCACAAACCCCACCCAAATCCACCCATTATAATATTCTTAAAAAAGATAATTGATATTTTCTTAGTCTTACGCAAAAGAAAAATAAAAATATGTCTAGAAAACATATTAAAATCTATTTTTATGGGACGCCTGCGTGGATCAGTTGGTTAAGCATCCAACTCTTGATTTCAGCTTAGGTCATGATCTCAGGGTCATGAGATGGAGTTTTGCCATCGGGCTCGCGCTAAGTGTGGAGCCTGCTTGGAATTCTCTCTCTCCGTCTTCCTCTGCCCCTCCTCCTCTGCATGTAAGTGCGTGTGTGTGCTCTCTCTCTATAAATAAATAAGTAAATAAATAAATAAATAAAATAAAAATAAATCTATTTTTATGATCTAAACTGGGCAATCTAACTTTTAAAAAAAAGTATGCTTGCCTTAAGTGCAGCTTCAAGACAAGTCCTATAGGCACCCACCCTGTCCCTGGCCATTACAGAAATTCTGGAGCTGCCACAGCTTCTGACCCCCAATGCCCAGCCCGCAAAGATGGTATTTCTGACCTGTCGGCACAGGAGTTGTACTTGACCATGCTCAGCATGGCAGCCATGATGAAGAACATCAAGATGGGGTCAAGGAGGATATACTGGGACAGAGTGAGGCATCCTGTATCTGAAAAACATGAGCTCAGCAGTCAAAAAGGGAATCAGAGATGGGCCCCCCTGAGAACCAAACACCCCAACAATAGGAAATAGTGTCCCTCATGCTTAATTGCATGTAAGCATTTATGTGGTCAAGACCAGATGAGTCACTGAGTCATCAGGGAGGTGGAAGGCCATAGCTTTGGGGTACGCCAAAGCCCAGGGATAGGAAACTATCTCACAATGCTTTCAGGTCCATGACCAAAGAAAGGACCATGTCATTCAATCAGATGGAGTGGTCCTGAGACAGGGTTCTTCCTCATTTCCAACATCAAAAAGGGAGTTCTGCCACCCTGCTTATATAGCCACAAACTACCTATACCTAGGATAGAGTCTTAGCATTTTACATGAAGTCTATGTTAGAAAATTATTCTCTGCACAGGCACCAAAGTGATTGTTCTTAAAACAAACCTTCATTACATCGAGCCCCTGCTTGAAGCCTCCAATGTCTTGCTGCTAACTCAGACTAACCAGGTCCTCATGACAACTGCCAAGGCCAGCACCGTCTCCCTCCCTAAGCAACCTCCTTTCCCAACACCCTCTGCCTCACTCACTCCACTCTGGCCACACTCGGCTTCCTTGCTGTTCCCTGAACCCACCAAATACTGCCTTGCACCAGAACCACCACACATGCTGTCCCCTCTGCCTGAACACGCTTCACTCATATCTCTGCATATGGCTTAATCTTCTGCTTCCCTCAGCTCTCCGCTCAAGGCCACCCTGCCTACAAGAGAATCCCTCCCCATTACTCTCTCCCTTAGCCTACTCTGTTTTCTACATTGCACTGTGGCTTACGTTGTTACACTTCGGACCTATAATTTACTTGCTTCCTTATCATCTGCCCCACCAGCAGGTAAGCTCCATGACAGCAGTGTCTCATCGGCATATCCTCGGAGGCCCAGCAAAGCGGCCTGGCACAGAGGGGATGCAGAAAAACAGTTGTGGAATGAAAAAAAGAATAAATGCAGAGGATGAATAACTGAAAAGGAAAATTAAGGACACAAGGAAAAAGCCACCAATCCTCTACAGAGAGGCCCTATAATCTTGCAACATATCTGTCAAAACAAAGCCAGAATTACCCCTGAAATGCCCACCTAACTTGGCCTGGACTTCAACTCTCATTTATCCATGTGGGAATTATCCACAGAAAATAAAGTTCCCATTTTGTTATTTCCTGCCACCCAGCTACTTCTGAGACATCTGCCTTTGCATTCAGTTAAAATCAGTTTAAGGAGTGCAAACTTATAGTAACCTGAGAGATCTTGATAGTAACCTGAGAGAAGCAGAATTAGAATTGTAAGCCTCCTTCAAATACACACACACACACACACACACACACACACACACACACATTTATCTTCTTATCTACACCAAACTCAAATGTGGATAAACTGGAGATAATCTATTCTTGGGATTATGTATGTGAGCACTCCCCTCTAATAATATAAAAGTGTGCTACACACGACTATTTTTATATGTAATATCGCTGGTGAAGAAAGTAAGATTTGTAATACATTTACCCAATCCCAAAGTTACTTAAGCACTGGGTCCATGGATAGGATCCTTAAATGTACTGATTTCCAACTCCACTCATAATGTGGCAGTCAATCTCCTAAGAAACATGGTATAAGACAACTTACCAAAGGTGAGGAGGGCAGCGGTGAGCAGTGCTGCGGGGAGGGACTTGGACAGCTCCAATACAGTGAGGTAGGCAAAGGGGACCAGCAAGGAACCGAGGAAAGCACAGAACTGTGGAAGGAAAAGAGAAGCAGTCAAACAGCCAGCTAAGCTAAGCATCAGAGATCTACTCGACTTGGTACAAACTACTGTTTAAAAGGGAGGACCTTGGTGCAGGCATGACTTGGTGACCTGAAATCACCTGGAATATCTATAAGCAAGAAAGCGGTGGTGTGACAGTGAATCGTCAAATCAAGCAACATATATGTGCCCATTGAGCACCACCTCGAACACTGACATGAAATCAGCAAAGTTCAGCCAAGGAGGTGTGCACAGGATGGCACATAGTTCCAAGTAGGAGACTCTGAGGTGGGACTGCCCCATCAACTGCTAGCTGTGACTAAAATCGTATATCTCTGAACCTCAGCCTCCCCGTCTGTGTCATATGAAAAATTAGAGTTCCTGCCTCAGAGGGTTTTCTCTGGAGATTAAATGAGCTAGTTTTATTAGCAGACACAAAGTACTCAATAAACATTAGCTTCTACTACAAAACTGTGGGGACCAGCAGAGAAAGACCTCTCTATGGTGTTTTAATACTCTTAGAGAATTAGAGAATTCTAATATTATTTGTTATTTCTCTCTTGGCTCTTTTCTTCAATCACATCAGAAATCACTCTTTAATTTACAGGTTGCATTTTGATTCTGGAAAAAAAATTATCTGACATTTCAGTATCTGGGAGTTGTTTTTTGTTTTATTTTGTTTGGAACCACCAGCTCTCTTTCCACCTCCCTACCCTGTCCATCAAAAGTAAATAGACAAACCCAGGGAAATGGAAATTCTCACATCTGGGTTGTCACTTTTTGTCAATTGAAAGCAATGTGTCCTAGTGTGAAAGAGAACAAGGCTGTCCTATTTGTCCTTCTCGATTTCCACACCAAGCCCACAGTGAGTCAAGCCTCTATCCAATTACATATGCTATGTGATGTTCAAAAGTCATTAGGAAGACACAGAACCACTTAAGAATATGAACCTGAGGGTTGGGGCAATCCTTATTTAATACAGTATAATATGACCATGCAAATCACCCAATGATTAGCTCAAATAAGCACACAGTATTTATCTAAAGTGCTTTGAGCTCCTTAAGGAAAGGAGGTTGTAAATAAATGCAACCTGCTCTGAGAGCTCCACATCTGAAGTCAGATTTTGCAGGTTTCATTTAGCTACAATAAGGGGTCCCAACAGAGCTGTGTACTTCGGCCTGGCAATGCTCCTCAAGACTGGCGCTACGACTCGGGGAAAACACATAGCCTCCTCTAAAGACTGGAAAACCCCTTTTGGGTGCCTGACACCTTCACGGGCAAAGAAGTAGTTACCTGGTGTCAGGAGTATGGGATACTGAGATCTTAAGAAGGGCCCTCAGCGGTAGGCAATCCTCCAGCAGCTGTGGCCATAGAGAGGAATGAAGCAAGGCTTGCCTATGTGCTGAGGCCAATGTCAGGGCTGCAAGAGCCTCCTGGCTGCCTGGGTCCTAGGTTGCTCTCCAACCAGAAGTCTGAAGCCTCACATGGGCTGGGCGATAGGTGAGTGTGTGCTTGCTCCTATCCATGAAATCTCTGTATTATCTGTGGCCTTCCCTCCCCTTCTTACCCACTGCAGTTCTGAATCTCCACACCTAAATCTCTACTACAGGATGTGGGTCCAATCATCCTCCCCTCCCACTGCCACCCAAAGTCCCTTTGTCTACACCTGCCACCACTCCAGGGCTTCCAACTGTAAGGTCTGACTGAGTGTGGCCCCGGGGTTCGGTCTAGAGCAAGTCAGGAAGCCTTACTCCTCTCATTCCCATGTAGTTGTGATGCTCATACTTGTCCCCAGGCTTCTGGAACAAAAAAGTCCCGTCATATCCACTCAGGTAGCCAGCAAGACCTATCAGCATCTGAGGAGAGAAGGAGAACAAACAAAAAGATGACAAGAGACCTTTAAGATTCCTCTGTCCCCTGAACTTCCCTCCAGCTGCACCCAGACTTTGGCTTCCCTCGATAACTGTCGATAGGAGTTGCCAATGTGACATTTTCTCCTGCAGCTGTTGCAGAGCAAAGAATCTTTTGTCTACAGAGCCCTTTGCTTAGAACAAATCCTCTCTTGTGTTAAGGCCAAGTTCTTGGGAATAGTGCAGATTGAACACTTAGGAAGAAAAAAATCCCACAATTTGAAGGGCAGCGCCAGGAAGGGCTCTCTCATTCAGCCTTCTTTCATTTGCTATGAAATAAAACATGACAGCCCATGGGGGAGGCCACAGGTGGGCGCTGATTCCTGGGAGACTGATCCTCTGAAAGGAAGATGAGGTTCCAAGTCAGAACGAGGAGGGAGAAAAGTGGCCAAGGAGTTCCACACCAGCAATAGGCAGAAGGGAAGAAAGGGGGTTAAAGGGATGCTAAGACAGACACATTTCCCCAGAGGAGAAAAGTCCCAGTGGAAAAAATACCAAAAGGCCAGAGACCAGTTTCTCCTATTTCTAATATTTCAAAGGAGGGCAACCTTGGCACATTCCAAACCAGAACAAAGCCAACTATTAGACTAAGACAGAGATTTGTGAATCCTTCAAAATGTTCAAGAAGATCAGGTTTTTTTTTAATTTTGTTTATTTTTTATTATTTTTTTTTCTTTAAAGATTTTGTTTATTTTTTGACAGAGGAGAGACAGCGAGAGAGGAAACACAAGAAGGAAGAGTGGGAGAGGGAGAAGCAGGCTTCCTGCCGAGCAGGGAGCCCAATGCAGGCCTCGATCCCAGGACCCTGGGACCATGACCTGAACCGAAGGCAGACGCTTAATGCATCGGAGCCACTCAGGCGCCCCAAGAAGATCGGCTTCTTCATTTCTATCTTTCCATCTTTCAATAGTGTAAAAGTCTCTTTTCCACACAAGCAATCAGAAGCTGTGAAGCCACGAAAACTATCAGCAAATACCATGCAATTTTAACAGCCCCAGGCTGCCCAGCCCAACCCCTGTGCTCCAGTTAAGCTGTGCGGAGGGACAGAATATTCTGGCTGTATTAAGAAAGCCCCTCCCTGCAACACTGCTTGTGGGGCTTGGGTTTGGACCATGAACCAGCTCACTTTTTACTATAAGTAGCTCTAACCAAAGTCACTCTATAGTTCCATGCCAAGGAATAGAGGCCAAAATTCAACAGTAAATGATTATAAAGCCCTGTCAAAAAAAAAAAAAAAAAGGAATTCTGGGGCTCAGAAGTTAATGTAACTAATTTAATATAAAGTAAGAGAAGGTATTGAAAAGACAGCTATCGAAATACCTAGATGACCAAAAACTGACAGGTGACAATCAAATGCATGTCCCTTCCCACCTGGGATCTCAGAGGACAAATTCACGAATCCACCTGGTGCTGGTATAAATTCCCAGACTGCATGGCTGGTCTGGTAGCGTGAAGAAATACACTGATGGTTTGCATCTCAGCTCTCTGATTGCAGACGATACTTAACATGTCTGAGCTACAAGTCATAAAATCTCCCTTGCGGCAGAGGGGAGGGTTGTGAGGATCAGAAACAGCGCAATAGGTCAAACACCTGGCACTATGCCGAGCCCTCACCAGGCACTTGAAATTCAGTTTGCTCTTGGTTCCCTTAAGGTTAAAAGTAGCCCTGATTTCCCAACTAACTTATTCAAATCAATAAGAAAAGGAACCTACTAGAATAATGGGCAAATTCACAGGAAACAAAACGATAATGGCTAATAAACATAGGAAGAAAATGTTCAACCCAACTCATTAGGACATGCAAATGAAAACAGTGACACACCATTTTTTATTCTCAAATTGGTAAAGTTCTGAAAGTATTATCATACCAGTGCTGGCAATGGTGTGGGGGAAGCAAGAACCCTCATACACTGTTGGAGGGAATATATATTACTACAATATTTTTGCAATTTAGCAATATCTAACATAAATTTAAATGTGTATATCCTTTGACTCTCTAATTTGGCTGCTAAGAATCTTTTAGATACACCTGCACAACTATGAAAAGATAAATGTACAAGGATGTTCATTGCAAAATCTTTTGTAATGGCTGAAAACTGGAATTAACATAAATGTCCACCAATTAAAGATGGGCAAAATAATTTATGGCACATCTATATAATGGAATATTATATAGCCATTAAAATGAATGGAGTACAACAGTTATAAAAAAGGAAGAGATCATGCCATTTGAGAAAGCATGGATGGACCTAGAGGGTATGATGCTAAGCCAGACTGAAAAAGACAAACACCACATGATTCCACTCGTAAATGGAATCTTAAAAAAAATGAATAAATAAACAAAAACAGAATGAGAACTATAAATACTGAGTACAGACTGTAGTTGCTAGAGGGAAAGGAGTGGAGGATGGGCAACATGGGTGAACGGGAGTAGGAGATGCAGGCTTCTTATGGAACGAGTGAGTCATGGAAATAAAAAGCACAGCATCAGGACTAGAGTCACTGATACCCACAGCATGAGGACTATAGTCACTGATCCCGTAGGAGCCAGGTAACAGGACAGATGGCAGCTACACTTGCGGTGAGCACAGTGCAACACAGAAACTTGTCAATGTGCCATGTTGGGACACCCGAAACTAATGTAACATTGTGTGTCAACTATACGCAAACTTAAAAAGTAATAAAATAAAACATATTTTTTTTAAATGGAGTAAAGGGGCGCCTGGGTGGCTCAGTTGGTTAAGCAACTGCCTTCGGCTCAGGTCATGATCCTACAGTCCTGGGATCGAGTCCTGCATCAGCTCCCTGCTCAGCGGGGAGTCTGCTTCTCCCTCTGACCTTCCCCCATCATGATGCTCTCTCTCTCATTCTCTCTCAAATAAATAAATAAAATCTTTAAAAAAAAATAAAAATAAAAAATAAAAATAAAAAAATAATAAAAATGGAGTAAATTTTTATGTGCTAATGTGGAAAGAAGTTAAGATATATCATGTTTAAAATACAAGTTGCTGAACAATTTTAGTCTGGTCCTATTTGTATATATAAGTTGTTCATGTGCACATCTATAAATATACTCACATATCGGTATAAAGAATTTTTTTTTTTAAGATTTTATTTATTTATTTGTCAGAGAGAGAGAGTGTGTGTGCACGACTGAGGGGAGGGGCAGAGGAAGAAGCAGGCTCTGTGCTGAGCAAAGAGCTCAATGTGGGACTCGATCCCAGGACCCTGGGATTATGACCAAAGGCAGATGCTTAACCAACTGAGCCACCTAGGCAAACTGCATAAAGAATTTCTAAGAAAACATATATAAGAAACTAATAGAAATACGGGGAGAAGTAGCTCTTGACCTTTGGCTTCCTTCTGTACTAATCAAATGTTTCTCACTATGCAGGCATTTCTATTTCCTCCAGGGCTGGGGGCCAGCATGGAGGGACAGCTAGCAGGAGAAAACCTCCCATTCACAACTTCAAGGGGCTTTCTGATTCTTTGACTGGCTTGGCCTTAGAACCTATGAAAGCTACTGTGTTCATCACTCTCTTTCAACCAGGTAGAGCACAGGACCATCAGGAGATAAATTAGGGGGGCAGATGGACGGAACTCCCCAGGGGCAGCCTTATACAGAAGCCTCACATTTCCCCTTGCCCACAGGGACCAGATGTGAGCCAGGGGAGGCTTAAGTAAAATTAGCCAGTGTTCCACGGGCATGTCTTCACCGTGCCGAGCACTAGGGGACTCCAAATACAGAGAGGCAGTCCCCAGCTGAAAGACTGGGCTGGGTTCCCTAGGAAAAAAATCTCCTCTACCAGGGAGGCTGGTTCCTGGGCTAGCCCAGTGCAAACATTCAACACATTCTATTGCTTACTCCTATGGTAGCTAACAGATACCATCTAAGTGGTGGAGCAAGGCAAGTATCACGAAGCAGTGTTTTATAACAGTTAAGAGAGGAGACATTAAACCAGCCTGAACCTTGACTCTGCCACTTATTAGCTTTTTTCCCTATGGCAAAGTTCTTTTCCTCTCTGCGCCCCTGTTTCCACATTGGCAAAATGGGGATACAACAGTACCAACTTCATAGGTTATTCTGAGAGAGAAGATAATCACCGAAAGTGACTAAGTGAACAGACTAAGGTTTCAATTGCTCTGATTTTTATTGCTGTCAGGAAGAGGCATAATATTTTCTACCCCAGCTCTGGGCTCAGAGCTAATTTTGAAATAGGTACTATCCCACCTCCCTCTCCACCCCTCTCTGGTCCCTACCCAATGTTTTCGTACTCCTAAGCCCACCTGTCATGGACCACCACCCCTGCCTCCCATCACCTCTGCCTTCATCCCCACGTACTCCATGCTCCAGGATCATGCCCCCACTTCCTAACGGAGCAATTCTTGCCCCTTGGTGCCAAAGATCTCAGCCTCCAGTTAGGAAGAAAGGGCTGATCCATTAGCCTTCTCAGAGGTCATTGTTTTTAGAGGAGTAAACGAATTCTCACTGTGGTATTTCTAATTGTAAAACACGCGAGAGGTATAGGTCAAAGAATGTGCCCGCTGGGAGTGGGGAGGGGGAAAGGAGTTTTGCTCCCCTGTAGACAATAAGCTCCCCTCAGCAATCTCTGCTTTATGCAACATACTCCTCCTCTCCATTGTTTATTTTTTTGAATTGAAATGAAATTCATATACCATAAGATTCACCATTTTAAAGTGTACAATTCAGTGGTTTTTAGTATATTCACAAGGTTGTACCACCATCACCTCTACCTAATTCCAGAACATTTCATCACTCAAAAAGAAATTCCCTAACCATTTGCAATCACTCCCCAACCCTCCTTCCCCACCAGACCGTGGCCACACTGCTGATCGAGTTTCTGTTTCTATGGATTTGCCTATTTGGGACATTTCATATAAATAGAATCATACACTATTGTGGTCTTTTGTGTCTGACATCTTTCACTTAGCATAATGTTTACAAGACTCATCCATGTTGCAGCACGTATCAACACTTCATTCCTTTTTTATGGCTGAATAATATTCCATCATATAGATATATAGATATATTTTGTATATCAATCCATTGGTTGATGGGTTAACGAACCTCTCCATTTCTGGGCCCAGAGAACTCCTCAAAACATCAAAGATTTTCCATGGAAGCAGCTGGCCTGGAATGTCAGGGATTTCTTTCCACAAGCCCAAGATTTAAATCCAAAATTGAGATTTTACTCTAGCCCTTCGAAGAGAGCTGTCAGTCACCACATTGCTCACCTTTCCCAGAGGTGGGTGCACATCAAAGAAAAAGGTGCGGTTGATATAATAGCTTCCCATTTTTCCAAAGTGAGTCTCATCCCAACTAAAGGAAAAACAGAAAGAGAAATGAGAATTTTTAAATTATCATACTACCTGGGGTGCCTGGGTGGCTCAGTCCATTAAGCGTCTAGCTTCTGCGCAGGTCATGATCCTGGGGTCCTGGGATCAAGCCCCACATCGGACTCCCTGCTCCAGTCGGCTTGTTCCTCTCCCTCTGCCCCTCCCTGTGCTTGTGCACTCTCTCTCTCGCTCTCTCTCTCTCTCGCTCTCTGTTTCTCTTGCTCATTCTCTCAAATAAACGAAGTCTTAAAAATAAATAAATAAATAATCATGCAATCCAAATAGCCATAATAAAGCATGGTTAAAATTACAGTTAAAACCAAAGACTATGGGACACCTGGGTGGCTCAGTGGCTAAGTGTCTGCCTTTGCCTCAGGTCATGATCTCAGAGTCCTGGGATCAAGCCCTGGGTCAGGCTCTGTGCTCAGTGGGGAGTTCGTTTCCTCTGTCTCCCTCTGCCCCTCCCCCTCCTCGTGTGCTCGCTCTCAAATAAAAAAATAAAATCTTTATTAAAAAACAAAAACAAAAACAAAGACTAAGGGCGCCTGGGCAGCTCAGTTGCTAAGCGTCTGCCTTCAGCTCAGGTCATGATTCCAGGGTCCTGGGATCGAGCCCCACATCGGGCTCCCTGCTCGACAGGAAGCCTGCTTCTCCCTCTCCCACTCCCCCTGCTTGTGTTCCCTCTCTCGCTGTGTCTCTCTCTGTGTCAAATAAATAAATACTTAAAAAAAAAAAAACAAACCACAGACTATAAGTTTCAAGCAGTTAATGAGAAAATTTAGATTAAAAAATCATTGACATATTGGGGCATCTGGCTGGCTCGGTTGGTAGATTATGCAATCTGGGGTTGTGAGTCTTTTTTTAAAGATTTTATTTATTTGTTTATTTGAGAGAGAGAGAGTACACATGTGCATGTGAGCTGGGGGGAGGGACTGAGGGGGAGGCAGAGGGAGAGAGAGAATCCTCAAGCAGACTCCCCCTGAGAGTGGAACGCCACATGTGGCTTGATCTTACGACCCTGACATCATGACCTGAGTCAAAACCAAGAGTCCCATGCTTAATCAACTGAGCTACCCAAGGGGTCATGAGTTTGAGCCCCACACTGGAGATAGAGTTTACTTAAAAATAAAAATTTTTTGACACAAGTTTTTTGACGAAGCAAGACATCAGGCTATTGTTTTGTTTTGTTTTTTTAAGATTTTATTTATTTATTGGTCAGAGAGAGAGATAGCGTGAGAGGGAGAGAGAGCACAAGCAGGAGGAGCGGCAGGTAGAAGGAGAAGCAGGCTCCCAGCTGAACAAAGAGCCCAGTGCGAGACTCGATCCCAAGACTCTGGGATCACGTCCTGAGCTGAAGGCAGATGCTTAAACGACTGAGCCACCCAGGTGTCCCCATCACACTGATTGTTAATCTTCATTTAGGTAGATGAGAAAGGTTAGCAAACATTTACCAACCAGTTATAAATTTAAGTGAAATCTATACTTATTCTGTAGCTTGAATTTCTATTTATTTTAAAAGAGCAGTTTTTTCTATAATATAGTAAGTTTTGTAGTACGAGTTCTCTTCCAAGTCTGTTACCTTCTGACCCTGAGACTACCTTTGCTCTTAGAAAGTAGACTACTATTGCTATTACAAACTACACCATGGACTACTGATCAGTAAGAGCCTACAAACTACAGTTGTCACAGGGGCCTTATCTTGCTCATTAACCTTGTGATAATTAACCTGCTGACCACGAACTCACTGAGCTTATTATAATGAACTAACAAGTATATAAAAATTGAGTTAAGGGGTGCCTGGGTGGCTCAGTGGGTTAAAGCCTCTGCCGTCGGCTAAGGTCATGATCCCAGGGTCCTGGGATCGAGCCCCGCATCCGGCTCTCTCCTCGGCAGGGAGCCTGCTTCCCCCTCTCTCTGCCTGCCTCTCCGCCTACTTGTGATCTCTCTCTCTCTCTCTCAAATAAATAAATTAAAAAAAAAAATCTTAAAAAAAAATAAAAATTGAGTTAAGGGCCTATCCTCATTGCACAAACTGTTTTGCAAGTAGATAAGTGATTCTAATACATTAGCTTTTAAACACAATGCAAAAATCTTGTTCTTCCATACAACCACATAAACCTTTTCTCATCCTATACTAAGACTGGACGGCAGCAGCCCAGTTATCCCGTACAGCCTGGCCATTTCTGTCAGTCTGTCCCTCCCCGCAGTCCAGAAGAGCAGGTGCTTTCTAGTGACCAGCCATCCCCAGGTGAGCTTTCATAAGCAATTATTACCAACCTGCAATGTAACAGGCTAAACATGCTTTTCCCAAAATGTAAGGTTCTTTTTTTTTCTCCTTTAACTTAGTGGGCCCAATAGATAGGCAGAAAAGTAAATCTACTTCTGCGTCTGCTATCTGCTAAACACCCTGCTTGACAGGAACTGAGGACAGTGGTATGGTGATGTCAAAGAGAGAAATAACTTGCAAGCAGTGTGACCAAACTGATTCGCAGCAAGAAGAGAGATCAGTCCCGGCTTCACCACTTACTAACGGCACAACCTGCCAAAGTCACCCTCTCTGGATCTCGATTCTTACCTACACAATGAAGACAACAGAAATATTTGCCATGTGCCCCTCACAGGGAAGCATTAGGACTCAATTCAAAAGACATATGTGAAAGAATTCTGTAGACTATGAAGTCCCACACATTTAAAGTGTCCTAACTGGGCATTATGCAAGCTGTCCCAACACTCTGTGGTCAGTTTTGAGGTCTGTTTGGAAACATGAGATTTTTACTTCAAAATTTTCCCAAGTAAAACTAGTAGTAACATTCATATCTCTTCTCAGCTTTTATTGTGTTTGTGTTGGAAGAGACAATCCTCCCTGGCTCTCTCTTGTTCCTACAGACCTTGCAAGGTATGCCAAGAATGTCCTGGCCACTCTTTACTCAGGCCATTTCTCAGGGTTATGTTTGCAGAAAACAACCCTGAGGGAAGAGTAAGCATCTCCCTCTGGGACAGAGAGCATTCTCGTTTACTGCTTATTATAAAACAGTGGATTCCCCAAGCTCAATATCCCTCAGCTCTGATACAACCCCCTGCTTGTGTGGGCAGTCACTCAGACCTATGGCACCACATGGGACTTCGAGGGCAAGAGGAACTGATGCTGACATGCCGATGCTCATCCTGCTTGCTGCGCCATGAGAAATAAAGTCCTTTGTCTCTGACTCAGTACTTTGTCGTCAGCCAGCATCCATAAAACAATGACAGGCTAACTCACTAGTTTGCAAGTTGGGTAAAATAAAATCCCGGACCCTGACAGTCTATGGTCACAACAGAGGATGCTGAGACATACGTTTCTGTAAGAGAAAGGACAATGAGCTGGGGATGGAACCTGGTTAAGTGAATGCCCTTGCCCGAGTGGTGGGCAAGGAAGGTAGTAAGAGTGTCCCACTGTCCTACCTATTAATGAGGCTGAATGGAGAAAGAAACAGTTTGAATGCTGCTTTGGTTAGTGCTCACTCTCTTCTGGTCAAAATAAAAAAGAGACATAATCATGACAATGGGGCAGCAAGCCTAGCAGCCCCAGCCAAAAGGCAATATGGATGTGGCTGCTAAATCAAGGAGTCTCCAAAGTTTACATAAATGGTGCTAGCAGGAAGGACCTTGCTATTCAATACAGAACTTTGGGCAAAATGAAAACATTGAAAAGTCCTGGGGTGAGATGTGTGCTCAAGACAAAAGTAAATGTGCTTTGCTTAGTCGCTCACAGCCACTCCCTCCCCCTGTGTCCCATGATCTCTACGCCTCTGCCACAATCTCAGCTGTGTTAAAAGGAGTAAGATGATTAAAGGTGGGGCCGAGGTTTCCCAGTCTCTAAAGGGGACTGAAGGCCACACACATGCATCCTAGGATGCTGGGGAACTCCAGAGAAAAGAGGAACTCAAACTCGGGGCAGGGGTCTACATCTCCAGCTCACTCAATCCCATGGCAGGGAGCAGGAACAATCCACTAGGCACAGGGGTTACCAGAGGTGCTGGGGACTGCAGGGAGAGCCTTAGCAGTGTATACAGGGGCTGAAAGAAAAGAGCCCTTAAGCCCAGGGGCTCACCACAGAAGTACACTGACATATGGAAGTACACTGGAAAGAAGGTGTGCCAAGCCTAGGGAGGGGCTAAAGGAAAGAAAAAAACTTCCTCCCATCCCCTGCATCCAGCACTCCACACTCTCCAATGGGGAATGGCATAATCTCTAGATGGCTGCCATTGTAATTACTGATGCAGGCCTATAGATTCATAAGTTCAAGGGGGGAAAAGCACCCAAATTCAACTGATAGGTTTGAGCCAGTTCCTAGTGGGGAAGGGAAGGTAAAATGACCTTGTGGGTAGGGCCCTTGTACTACGCTTGTAGCTCCCATTGTGGAATGTATACTGGCAAAGAGGATTATCCCATTCATGGACTGCCAAGTGGTCCAGGAGAAATACTATAAATTCCAAGAAGAGAAAGGGAAATCACAGTCTTGAAGACATAAAGGCAGTTGGAGCCAAGAGAGGCCATTCTCCAGGATAACAGCACCATCTGCTGGACACAGGTACCAAGCACACACTTTTTAAAAGGACAGCTATCAACCTACTACTAAGCTTTTATTGAAATTGAGTGCCTAACGGATAAAGGCCTTAGGATTCTTTGGCTTGATATTGCCACCTTGGAGTGAGTCAACGTGGAATATAAGGCTAACAAAAAGGCTCAATAAGGTTTGCTGGTGAAATGCAAGTGATATAGCTGGCCTGGCCCTAGAGGCATCTTGACTTTATAAGAGGAGGTGGGAGCTCCCACTTTGAGAGAAACTATCTTCCACTCCGCCACCCGAAGCAAAACCACTGGCTCAGTGGAGCCTCGATTCACAGAGGTTCCTCTCAAGGCTTGTGCCTGGTTCACAGATAGCATCCATTGGGCAGCAGCAATCATCCAGTCCCAGTGACAACTCTGGAAGGCCAACGGCAATAAGGGTTGATGGGCACAATGGGCTGAATTGAAAGTCATCACCCTTGCCTTACACAATACTTCTGAGAAACAGACAAGTTCTATTTTTATTGGCTCTTGGGCTTTTGCCATTAGCCTAGCTTCTGGTATGCCACCTAGAGGACTATATACTGAGAAATTTAAATCACCCCTCTTCAGAGCCAAGAACTGTGGCAAACAAGTCATGGCTGCCTGTCAATGGGACAATCTGGATCACTCGTATGGATGCCCACAGTAAGGACCAGAATTCTGTTAAGACTGACTGAAATCAAGTTGCAGATCAAGCCTGTACCAAACAGGCTACTGCCATTACCACCAGGATTCATCAATGCTCCACACTTGGAAACACATTTACCATCATGGACTGGGCACGAAGTAAAGGACTATATGTTTCTGAAACAGAAGCCATCACTGCATTGTGGTGACTTGTGACTCCTGCCAAAAGTTGGCCAATTTGTCCTGCAATAAAGGAGGGCACAATGGGGCACTGGCCCTGCCTGCTCCAAGGAAACTGACTGCGTTAGGACTTTGTTCCCCTCTCTGGGCTATCATTGGTACCTCACTGCTACTGACACTTTTTCAGGTTAAAGTGTTGATGATGCTGTTCCAGTCCAATCATCCGACTCCACATATGTTATTGCAGTACTTGAAACTAAACTATGTCATTCCAAACCATCTACAGTTTGACAATAGCACACCTTTTTTTTGCAACGGCCACACAATAACGAGCCAACAATTAGTCCAGGTATCTGATGACATTCCACACTCTCTACCCTCCAAAGGCATCTGATATTGTTGAGCACAGAACAATCTTCTCAAAATGATTTCTGACTGTACTTCCCTCGCCTCCTCCTGGTTCACACACCTTGGTAAAGCAGTTTGGTCACCTAATGCAGTCATCACCAGAAAGAGTTCATCTCCTCTTGGCCACCAACTGGGTAATGATCAGGACAAAAGAGGTGGAGGGTTATATAAACCTATATTTTGAAAATTTTAGATTCTTCCTGGACCATTTCTGGACATGATTTGTTTTTCTTTCCCCTTAACAACTCCTGATCAGCAGGGTGGGGGAGGGAGGGAAGCTTCAAACTTAATCCAGTATGATGATATTCATCCTGCTTCCTGCCCTGTGAGTAATGAGTCCTTTGTCTCTGACCCAGGAGTCTCATGTCTTCTGCCAGCACTCATGAAACAGTTACAGATTAATTTATTCACTTCCAAGTAGGATAGCCCAGATAGTTTGTTAGCTGTCTTGCTTTTTGGTAAAGGAGTTCCATTCCTAACAACGCCTATGCTAACCTTCTGGTCAGGGATACTGACAAAACATGTTATCACTTGTTAGCTAAACAAATTAACCATTTTCAGATTGTGCAAAACTTTTCCTCCTTCTAGCTGGAGATTTTTTACTCATCTCATGAAATCTAAGTCCCACAAAATAAAACCTTTAAGAAAACAAGTCTCTCCTGACAAGATGACCCCAGACCTGCTTCCTGAGACCCGTGTCACCATCTCTGGACACACAATTGTCCCCACTCCCCAAGATGATTTTCACTCAGTGCCTGGAAATCCTGCAGATTAAGAACTCAGGCCTTAGGAAATTCTGTACTAAGAATTTCCAATTCTCCTTGGGACGTCAAAGCCACAATCTGAGATTCCTCGGATCCTAAGGAATCCCACTGCCACCCACTGGAGCAAAAATGACTCCTCTCACAGAAACTGCACCTGGCCAAAAAATCAACCTCTAGCAACCTGTTTCCCCTCCAGCAGAGCTCCGCCCCTCCCCCTGTGATTCCCGCCCCCTCCGTGCCCCCGGGCCAATCAGAGGGCGCCTCACTCCCACCCAGTTGCCATGGGACCCGCCGAGTCCCTCCTGTCACTCACCAGATGTGCGGCGGCTCGTCCAGACGGTGGAAGCGGGTGGCGAAGGACAGCAGCGTCACTAGGGCCAGCAGGGCCCACCGGCCGGCTGCCTCGAAGCGCCGCGAGCCCCGAGCAGGCCGTTTGGGGCTCCGCGCTGCAGGCTCGGCGGCCACGTCCGGGCCCACAGCCCTAGTAACCTGGAGCCCACAGCGGCCCCGCCGAGGACGCAGCTCGGACCCTGCGGGGCCTCCGCCCACCGCCGGCGGCATCCTGCCCCTCCTCAGGATCGCCCTCCGGCTGGCCGACACGCTCGATCTTGCGAGCCGCCCCACCAAGAAGTCACCCAGGGGCAACTCGGGATGCCCAGGGAAATGTAGTTCCCTGCGCCGGCAGCGGGCCCCGGGGCCCCGGCCTCTGGGCTGGGCGGGGAGCGCGGTCGCCGTCCGGGCCGCTAGGAGGCGGCTGGTGGCGCAGAGCATGACGGATCGCCCTGGCCCGGCGGGCCCGCCGGGGAGGAAACGGGCTCAAGAAACTGCAACTCCCAGCAGCTTCCGGAGAGGGGGCGTGGCGGCAGGGCGGGGAGAGCCAGACGAGACCGTAAAGATCATTCTAGTCCAACCCCTCGCTTTACCACGACGGAAGCGCTGGCTCTGACGTGTTGGGGCCTCACTGGGCCTCAGTCCGTGGCGAGTCGGAGAGTCCCAGGCGCGAAGTCTCCCGGCCTGGAAGAAAGGTGGCCGGAGGTGCGAGATGCAAGCGGGGAAGGTCTGTGCCACACATCCGGGGATAGGGGCGCTACTGAAAAACACTGAGAAACCCTGGGGGGCGGGGGGCAAAGGTGCGCCGCTCGCCCCCTCCCGCGGCTTCCACAACGCACAACTCCCGGCATGCAGAGCGCCTCGCGGGCCCCGCTCTGCGCCTGCGCGCGGCTCGCTGCCGGCTGTCCGCTGCGCACTGCCCGCTGGGGCTTGTAGTCCGGGGAGGTTTGAGTTGCAGGCTGCTCACGCTCCCGGAGCGTGCGGGGCGCTGTGTAGTCGCTGTAACTCTCGCGCTTCACCTGTCTCTCACTGTCCCCTCTGCTGGGCTCTCCAGACGTCGTCCCTTGCCTCCGTCTTCCTTACAGTCCCGCGTGCTGTTTCCCGGCCAGTCGGCCCGACGGGTTCTGTTAGCGTTGGGCCTCCCGGGTGGTTGGCACTTTGAGAGAGCTCCTGGGGTTGGGTGGGGAGGGGAGGCTGTAGCACTTTAAGTCGTCTCCATCACCTGGGGAGTTTCCCTCGGGGTCATCTTTGGGGGAAGGGACCCAAGAATCTGCATGCTTAATAAGCGCCCCTATGAGCCTTTTGAAGTCTTATTCAAGTTTGACAACCACCAAGGAAGGTCACAGGCACATCAGATGGAATATAGCATCACCTTAATAATGTATAGCTCTCCCACTCCCAGATAGGATTTTAGGAGTCTTTCTCTCAAAACAATGCGTGAGAAATGGTTTTAAAATAGAATCTGCTAGAGTGGTCAGAATCCATATATGAATTGGAAACAAAGTTCCTCCAGGAGTGGTGATGAGATGAATACTTTACTTGGGCTTTAAAACAAGTGCAAAAAGGAACACGGGATAGTTGATATAGTTATCACCACTGGTAAGAGGAAGAGCACAAACTGTTCTCCATTATATATCCTGATGGCCGGTGAGTAGGAAACTGGAGAGCCGTGGCATTCACAGCGACTCTGTGGTCACCCTTAGTACAGGTCAAGATGGGAGATTTAGTAATTCTGTAAGGCATTTCTCAAGGGATTCCAAGCTAATGTCTGAGGCTCTCCAGTGGTCCCATCCCTCACCAGCAGTCCCTGTCTGATGGCCCCAAGGGCCCCTCCAGCCTGATCAGGTAAGGACAGGGGTGCACCTCGGGATAGGGTATCTCTAATTTTGGCCTTCTAACTCCTCCCCTTCCAAAGACACCTGCTGTCTATCACCTGCTCTCCGAACCAGGACCGTCTTTACTTTCCCCACAAAAGGTGTCTCCAGTACAGGCTGGAACTTCCAGACCTGGAAACCAACCTGGGAGGGCCTAGGTTCCCACGGCACCGTTGCCCACCTAGAAGATGAATTGGTAGTTCAGGGATGGTAAGGCAGGGTCGCAGAGCAGTTTGGTGTGCTGAGGGGTGCAGAAGGCAGAGGGAACTTGAGTGAAATATCTGTAGTCAGAGGGATGGTAGACAGGGATGATCTAGAAGTTCCGTTGTGTTCTCTCTCCCTCAACATATGGATCCACATACGTCTTCCCAAAGATTCATGAGAGCTAATTACCGATAACTCCATCCTGGGTGCTGCTTTGAAATGCTGATCACTCAAGAAGCACCAGGGAGGTTAACTTTGAGTCTCTTAAACTTTAGATTAGAGATCACAAACTCAGCCTCCTCTAGTGCCTCAAGGTAACAAAAATGAGAGAAGAGGGCCAGGTAGGGCGCATGGCAGATCAGAGAGGGCACGCCGTGACTGAAATAGGCTATTAATTGTCTCCTAGCAGTTGTTGCTACTCAGGAATCCAAGGACCACTGTCTCTGTCTTTTTAAGAAAAAACAGACGCTAGGATTTGTATATGAAACATCCTGATTTGCTAATGTTGGCAACCAACTGAAACATGTTTAAGTACACGTAGACCAAACAGAACACTGTGGGCTGTCCTTTTGTGACCTCAGCTTTGGAGTCAATGAGCATTTCCCCTCAGCTATTTTTATGAGATCAGCTGAGAACCCGGAGGATTGGTGGCTGGTGAGCTGAAAGAGATCAGCACCAAAACATCAAAAAACTAGAATTCCTGGTCTTTCTGTCACTGCTGGAAGGAATTCAGCTATCATTTTCAGGCAGCCTGTTGTTTTACAGATAAGGGAGAAAAGACTAGGGAATAGAGAAGGCGGGGATCTGCCCAAGGTCATGCAGAGCGGGTTCCTGCCCTGGGACCAGACTCCAGGTACGCCAGCTCTCAGCCCACTGCACCACGTGAACTGCTGTTTCCAAACCAGGACACCAAACCTGGCTCCACCAGGAACAGAAAAAGCTTCCCACAAGTTGGAAAGAGATACCCTTTCTGACCACAGTCAAAGTTTCCCTGAAGCCTGCCTCACCCAGCTTCCCCATTGGCTCATGGGATCCCACCCCCTTCAGGGTTCCTCCCCCTGCTCTGCAAGTTCTGGGAGAGGGGCCATTCCCTGAGAGGCCAAGGGTCACCACGACACCATGACTGAGTCTGGCAAGGTAAGGAGGGCACTTGCAGGCTGGCTGCCCCTTTGGGGTCCCCTTGGACCTCAGGGATGCATGACGGCAAGTTCAGAGTTGAGGGACCCTGCGTAACTCCCAAGGCCTCTGACCCAGAGAGCTCTGAGTCTTCCTGAGGTGCGGAAGGGGGCCTGGCGTGATGGGAAGAAACAGCGCTGGCTTGGAGCTCCCTGGCTGAGGGCTATTGCCTCCCTAGTGGGCCCTAGGGGCAGAGAACCCTGTGAGCACGGGTTAACATGCATCCTATCCTGTCTCTCCTCAGCCCATCCTCTACTCCTATTTCCGGAGCTCCTGCTCATGGAGAGTTCGAATCGGTAAGAGCTGGGCCTCCACCAAGAGCAGTGGTGGGAGGGGATGGGGGTAGAGAGAGCCCTGAGTGAAAAGCTGGCTGGGGACAGAGGCGTGTTCTGTGAGGGCACCTCCGCCTAGGGAGTCCAACAGGAGGAGAGTGGTGGTAGCAGGAAGGGCAGGTTGTTTCTTCCCTCTCCCACTCTGCTTTCGAAAGCCACTTAGCAACCACGCTTAAAGCAGGTTCACAAAACCCAGAGGTGCTTGGTAACGGGCAGGGAACAGCTGGCCTTCCTCAGTTCTTATCTCATCATCTGCAAATTAAACAGAACTCGCCCCCGTCAACCCCGGAGGCTTCATGGAAGCAGAACGTGGGGCCCGCCGGTGTAGTCGCAGCTTGACCTCGCCCTCCCTCAGCTTAACACAGCCCTTGGCAAAGATCATAGGCATTGCTCCTACTGGGGGAACACCGTGCTGAGTGTTTTTATGTACATGATTCCACTGAAACCTCGGCCACCCTAGGAGGGAGGGATCATTGTTGTCCCCGTTGTACAGGTGAGGAAACTGAGGCACGGGAACCTTAAATAACTTGCCCAAGGCTATGTAGCTAGCAAGAGGCCGAGATGGAATTCGGACAGCTAGTCTGACTCCAGAGTCCATCTTCTTAACTCCTGCACCCCGTCAGATGAGGAAACTGAGGCACAGAGGCTCATTAATTCAGTAGGCTCCTTGCCCAGGGCTGCACAGCTAGCAAACGTGATGCAATCTGAACCCAAGCAGTCTGCCTCCAGGAGTCTGGTCCTCACCGGGCAGCCATCCACCACGACCCTCCCCCTCCCCCGTCACCTGGTATCTGCTGGAATCAGCAGGCAAGAGCACTGGGGGGCCAGAGGACACATGTCTCCAAGAAGACACCTCCCCTGGGCCCAGAGCCTCTGCCCTCGCTGGCCAGATGGGAGCCACAGGCGTGCTGTCTCTGTGGGGCCCGCGGGGCCCCCGCCACTTGTCCATAGTGGGGCTGACCAGCGCTGAGGAGGAGCCCCGTGTCTCCCAGGCTCTCTTCAGATGGCGACACGCCTCCTCCTCCTCCTCCTTCCCTCACTCCTTCGCCTTTGCCTGAGACCAGTCCTCCCTATGTTTCAGCGCATGTCTGCGTGCGTACACACACAGTCTTCACTCGGTTGACTGGGTGTTTTTACCCTCGCCTTGCTAGGGAAAAGGATCAAAGGGCACAGAGAGGAAATCCGGCCAGTGGGGGTCACAGCAGATGCTGTGAGACCACCAAAGAGCCCCGATGCTCTGCTTGGAATCAGTAGTCAACAACTCTGAGGACAGAGGAAACGGATGAGAAAGGGATCCTTCTCTGGCGGGTGTCACCCACCTGTGTGTGCACTTTGGGGTCACCTGAGCCCCTTTCCTTGGCTCTCGGATGCCTTCCTGAGGCAGTAATTGCAAGTCTCCAGCAAACAAGTACTGTTCCCGGCTCTGGAGGGGGCAGAGGTAATCAGGACACCTCCCTGCTGCCCTCCAGGAGCTCCCAGGCTGCCCGGGCACACGCCTGGACAGCCCCACCCAGGGGCGCGGGGACCCCATGGGGGGATGGACAGTAAGGCTCTGAGAGTTCGGGGGCAAGAGAGGCGGAGCGTCAGAGACCTGGGCTGGGGGAACAGGCAGTGACCTGGGAAGCTAGAGAGACGGGGGAAGCCAAGCTGGGCCTCGATCACCTAGCAGAGTGGAGAAAGAAGCCTCCCTCAGCAGCCTCACGGAGCCCTTGGAAGTAGAGGCAGAAGCTGTCCCCTGACTCTGCTGTCTCTCGTAGCTCTGGCCTTGAAAAGCATCGACTATGAGACCATACCTATCAACCTCATAAAGGATGGGGGACAGCAGGTAAGGAGGCCATCTCCGGGCCACATGTGGGAGTTGGAAGTCTTGGAGAGGGACCCAGCAGAGGGGCAGATTTCTCTCCCGCCCCAAGAGGTGAACCTGCCAGCTCTCCCTGCTGGGACTGCGTGGGGGAGGCAGGCTGTGCAGCTCAAGGAGTCATGGGAAAGGGTCCAGGTTCCAGGCCCCATGCCACAGCCTGGTCTCTCGGTGGCTGACCCCTGGTGAGTGGGTCCTTGCCCCGTGCTGGGCCCTCTGGATGTGCTCTGATGGCCACAGTGTGAGGTACGGGGAAAAACACAGCCAGGCCATTGGGGTGAATACTGGAGCTCAGCAGCCACTGGCTTTGCGGATGCGGCCTGGATCGCCCAGGCATCTCTCTGGAGCCAGGACCTTCCCCAGGGGAGGAAGGTGCTAGTGGGCCGCAGGCCTCGGGTCTTCCCACTGGCCTGGTTCTGCTCTAGCCGGCTGGGGCCAAGCTACCTCGCTCATCAGGTCCTTGTCCCCACAGTTCTCTGAAGAATTCCAGGCACTGAATCCCATGAAGCAGGTGCCGGCCCTGAAGATCGACGGCATCACCATTGGCCAGTCAGTGAGTGCAGGGCCTGGGAGGCCCTCCCAGCTCTGGTTTGCGTGGCCAAGCGCCTAGCCCTTAGCAGGGACGTGATAAGTTCTTGGCAGAGGGAGGAGGGTTGCCTGGTGGTTCGGGGAAGTGAAGGGAGACTCGAGCCTGTGGGGAACCAAGTTCTGCAGGACGAGGGTCCAAAAAGAGCTCCACCCTGGGGAATTTGGGCTTCATGGGCTCTAGCTGAGGAGGGCGAGGAGGAGCTTGCTGGCCCTGTCACTCTGGTCCAGGGGTCTGCGTGCCCTCCCTGCGCCTCACTGCTCCCCTCCAAACAGCTGGCCATCATCGAGTACCTGGAGGAAACTCGGCCCGCTCCACGCCTCCTGCCGCAGGACCCGAAGAAGAGGGCCCAGGTGCGCATGATTTCCGACGTCATCGCCAGCGGCATCCAGCCCCTGCAGGTGCGGCTCCGGACTTGCACCCCTGCACGCCTCTTGCGTGCCTCCCCTCCTGCGCTCTTACCTTTAGACGTGCGCCGAGTGTGAGGGGCCACCGTGGGGCACCCAGTTTGGGAGGGGGGCGGCAGGAGGCCGGGGCCTTCTCAGGGGCGCAGACCTAGCCCATGTGGTAGGGGGCACGGGATCCCAGAAATGAGCTGCCCTGCTGGGTTCCCAGCCGCATTCTGAGAAGCCCCAGGTTTTCCCAGGACTCGCCCAGGGGTGCTCGAGGAGGGGGAGGGGCGGGGTGGCAGGGCCGAGGCTGAGCAGCACAGGCCTGGGCCCCCCCCCCCCACCTTTAACCAGAAGAGCCTCTCTCTTGTCTGTTCTGTATTCTAGATTGGGAGTCTCAAAAGATTTTATTTTTTAATGTTTTCAGTGGTAAAAAAGATAAATAAGTTTTCAAGAAATTCATCTGTGTTAACCCCTGACTTTGCAAATGAGGAGCTCGCCCCAGAAAGGTGGAGGGAGTTTGCAGAGTCATTCAGCTGACTGTGGCAGAGCAAGCCCCAGAGCCCAGGCCCCCTGACCGTGCGCCGCGCCCCCATCCCCGAGTTACCTCGTCTTGTTTAACAAAGGAGGTTAGGACAGACAGACGCCCCGTTCTGCAGATGAGGAAGCCGAAGCTCAAGTGACATGGCCCCGGGCTGGAAGGGTGGAACCGGAGCCCCCGATCTTCGGCAAGCCAGTCCTGTGCTCCTCGACCGCCCCAGCCCCGCCCCCGTGCTGCACCGCCCCCCCCCTGGAGGACCCTGTAAGGGAGACACTCTGCATGCCGGGAGACGGGCCTCCGGCCTCAGGTCATGGCCGCACACTTCAGTGCCATGGCAACGCCCTGTGCCCCTACCCTTTCATGTCTCTGCCAGGGCCACAAGCTGCCAGACCACAGGGGCCACTCAAGCAACCTGAGAAGGCAGCTGCTGGGATCCCTCGCCCCCTCCCAGTGCCCTGATAGGGAGAGGGGGCTCATGGAGCCCAGGAGAGGACCGGTGGAGAGCCAGGGGCGGGTGGGAACCAAGCTGCCCCGAGGGGGCTTGGCTGGGGTCAGGCCCAGCCTGGCTCTCAGAGCCAGTCACAGATTATCCTTGATTGCATAGAACCTGTCTGTCCTAAAGCAAGTGGGGCAGGAGAACCAGCTGACCTGGGCCCAGAAGGTCATCCACTCTGGCTTTAACGGTGAGTCCTTCCTCCTGCAAGCCGCCCCCTGACCACTCAGAGAAATGGCTCTTGTGCCTAGAGCCCTGGGCCTCTGACACAGCCTCTCGGGCTCTTTGCCCTTGACAGTGGCATGGCTGAGGGTAGGGGCACGGGGCTGAGGAGGCAGTAGGGCTGGATGGTATCCAGACCTGGCCTCAACCTCGGGCACTTCTGGCAACCTCAGCCCCTGAGGCCCACAGCCCCTTGGAGCCGGGCGGTCCACCCTCTGCCTCGCTGCCCACTCCAGCCAGGGCGCGGAGGCCAGTAACGTGCCAGCACGTCCGTGTGAGGGCTGCTCCCTTGGCCGGTGGCCGGCCTTGTCCCTTCTCGGGGACGGAATGGCAGCTGGAATTGAGGAGCCCAGGGAAACATCATCTGTCCCCACGTCCCCATGAGGTCTCTCCAGATCTGGCTGGGCATTCCCTCGAGCACACATGCCCCAGCCAGTCACTCAGATAGCTGCCCATTTCAGAACTCTGGGGGCTGAGGTCCGTTCTATGCCCAGAGTAAGATTCTTCACGTGGCCTCCCCACAGCTCTGGAGCAGATCCTGCGGAGCACAGCGGGGAAGTACTGTGTGGGAGACGAGGTAAGCCCTCCCGCCCCAGGCCTTCCTGCAGCAGCCTTCTCCCTCCACCCCCGGGGTGGGCAGGCCAGAGAGCTTCCGGAGGAGGCGTGGGGTTGGGGAGAGGGACCACGATCAGAATTCTGGTTCCAGGGCCCCCTCCCTCATCCCGAGGTGTCTCCTCCCTGCTAGGAGCCCTCCGTAAGTGCCCGTGATGGCGGTTTTTAACAAGCATAAGAAGATGCACGGAGAGAATCCAAGCCTCTCTGGGCACCCACAGACTTGGCTTTCGGGACAGCTGGAGCCTGGCCTGGGAGGAGCACGGCAGCTCTGGGACAGACCCAGACAGGCCCATGGGGGGATGAGGAGAGAGGTGGGGCAGTGGGGATGGGGCGGAAGAGCCAGAAGCAGACAGGAATGTCAGGGGCTGTGAGTCCGGGGCCTGCACCCTGACACGACCCCCATACCCCTCTTGCAGGTGTCCATGGCTGATCTCTGCTTAGTGCCTCAGGTGGCAAACGCTGAAAGGTAAGAGAGAGCCCCGCCACCCTCCCTCTTCCACCTGGTCCCTCCCCTCCAAATGCCCCGTCTCCTCTCACAGTCAGGCCCCAACTTCAGCTACTGGGGAAGCCTCTCACGTGGAGACTCTCCCACACTGGCCAGGGAGCCCCCTGTGCCGGGCCTTCCCCGCTCCTGTGGCCTGGAAGAGACCGGCGGAAGTCATCAGTGGAGCGCCCCCCACCATGCCCATCACAGTCCCTCCGATCCTGTCTAGCCTCTGCTCCTAAGAGGCGGTGGCTTGCCTGGTGGACACCCCTAGAAGAGACCACCCCAAGAGCCTGCTCCCCGCGGCGTGCTGTGTCAGTGCCTGGTGGGGGGCTCTCTTCTCCTGTCCTCCATCAGCCCTTCAGTGAGGCATGAGAGAGTGCCTCTGTGGAAGGCATCTAGAAGAGTACCTCCCCTTTGGGACACGGCGATGTTAGGGCACATGCAGTGCCCCTGAGAAGCTTCCGACATGGGTGGAGAGGTTATCTGTGTATGTAAATGATGAGCTCTGTGCCTTACACGTAGTAGGTTCTCGGTGAACAGCCATTGCTTGGAATAGGAACGGTAGCGACCTAGGAATAGGAACAGTAGCTAGACCGTCCTTCGTGAGACCCGCCCGTCCCCAGAGCCACCTGCGAATAAGGCCCCCACGTGGCCGGGCAACGTCCTGGTCCTCCCCTGGTCAGCCCTGGGGCCCCATCCAGCCGCCTCTGGACCTCCCTCGCTGCTCACAGGACAGTCTCCCTGTGCCCCGGCAGGGGTCGAGATGGTGTTAGGTGTTTCTCTGCCACAGGTTCAAGGTGGACCTCACTCCCTACCCAACCATCAGCCGCATCAACAAGACGCTGCTGGCCTTGGAGGCTTTCCAGGTGTCTCACCCCTGCCGGCAGCCAGACACTCCCCCTGAGCTGAGGGCCTAGCTCTCCAACTGCGCCCCATGGGTGAGGGGGCAGGGAGAGGGTGCAGGAGCAGAAGCTGGGGTTGCTGAACAGGCCTGGAAACAAGTGAGCCCTAACTGGAGAAGCAGGAGAACTGAACTTCTTGAACTTGGACTCTAGCCCGGGACCCGCCTTCCCACTGTACCTCTTTGCGCCTCAGTCCCCTCCTCTGTCCAGTGCAGGTAGTGGAGGGGAGAGGACGCTGGGAGGGAGGGAGGCAGGAATATCACCAGTCATCTGTGTCATGGGCGATCGTGAAGATGAGGGGAGAAAGTAGCCTAAAATGCTTGGCGGGTGCACCAGAGAGACATAAGGGAGCCTGCGCGCCTCTTCCCATCTCCACAGCTGTTCCTGACTCCAGAGAATGCCCACACTGAGATCTGATGATTAAACTGAAGCCCAGGCCTCCAGATCGTTCGGTTAAGGCTGAGCTGCGTTCCAGAGATGAACACTCTTCCTAGCTGGAATCCCCCTGTGTCTGGGCCGGGAGAGAAAGGAGCCCCAGAGCCTGTCCGAGAGAATCAGACCATCCAGGAGAGAACAGGTAGAAGCAGCAGGAAAGAAAGCACTCTGTGACCAGCTGAGTTCCCGGGGCTAGAGTAGTACCAGTAAGTGGTCCACTGGGGCACGGAGTGGGCAGCGGGGCCTCTCAGCCCAGTCCCAGACCTTCAGGGGCAGCATTCTCCAGACCAGTCCCGGGAGTAGGCACTTTGAATAAATCGTCATGAAGGGCCCTGGGAATCAGAGGCAGGCTCCTCCTTGGGCAGCGTGACCCGCCACCGCCCAGGCGGGCTCCGGACCCCAGCCAGCTAGCAGCTTACCGTGAGGTCCCTTCTGGAAGTGGAACAAGATGACTTTTACGTCCCGTACCTGGGATTTCATTTCCCCTGCACGG
>CM052896.1:105034264-105158222 GCA_028534135.1 Potos flavus
GCTTAACTTTAGCCATCCTAAAATTAGTGGCAAAAGCCGAATGGGTTGTAAGGAAATCGAAGTCAGGCAAACAGGTGATACAGCCTCTGTTCTAAAACGTTCGAGAAACCGTCACTCAGCTCTTACACAAAACTCACTTTGCATGTTTTTCTCATCCATCCCCATAGTTCTGGTCCCCTAGTTCGGCAGGACTTTGCTGGTCTGTGTCAGATGTAATTTGAAAGCAGCTGTGGGTGGATGGGAGAGAACAAATGTTGTGGGGTTCCCTCTGGGCTCAGCAGAGATCCTCGGAGTCTCATTTCTGAGGCTCTCCTTTCTAGCTGGCTTACCCCACACCCCTCCACCCTCAAACTCAAGACAAACCTGGCCTGCCCCCACAAAAACAGGAATGTGTCCAAGCCAGAGAAACTCATCCCTGGCCCTTCTGAGGTGACTCACCCGGAATGTGCGGTTCCTGCAAGCATCCCACATCGATTATCTGCGCCACTCAGAGGGAGTGATGAAACTTTTGTGGCTCTCGGCTGCACTGGCTTTAGGAGGACAGTGGTCCATCTTCTTATCTCATGATGTTTTCGTAAAGCAGATTTTTGTCTGTTAAAGCTAGAGCCTAAACCTCGGGAGCTCTCCACACAGCTGGTAGCACCACAGGCTGGTGTCAGGACCAGGGCTGGGGACCACCCTTGTCACCTGAGGAGAGTGCCTGGGCTCTCCAGGGCCTACAGTGACTCTGGGCGTTTCCCGCGGGCTTCGGGGGACCGGGCCTGTGAGGAAGCAATGGAATTGGGGGGCCACCAGCTCAGGGTGAACTGAGGGGTGGGAAAGGAGTGTGTGGACAGGGGCGTTGGGATGTGCAGAAGGTCTGGCCTTCCTGAAGGACGACAGCTTACGAGAAAGGAGAGTGGTCTGGTTTCGGGGCTTGCGGTTTTGAGTCAGAGTGAGGCTGTCACTCTGTGTTCCAGCCCTGGGACCTCCGTGAAGTCCGGGTCACCAGCATGGCTAGCTGACCTGCTGTCGAGAGATGTGGAGACCCAAGACTTTGCCGGTTTCAGCCCTCTGCACTGAGAACCCTCCTCCGGGGACCTGTGGCTGGGTACACAGGAGACAGGAGAACCCTCTTTATTCCCAGAGGAACCCAGCTGTGCTCCAGGGAGTAAGAAAATGCGGCATTTCTAAACCGTCTTCCCTGCATGACAGCAGAGTTCCCCCTGAGCTCCTCTAGGGCTGCACTCCTGAACCCCCCACCCCCGTGCCAAGCAGGGTGACTAGCCTTGCTCCTTGAGTGCTTGTTTGATGGAGACCTGTCCTTCCTGTACAGCTATGGCTGGCGACCCTCTCCCCTCCTGGAATGTCTCTCCTCTTTGGGGGCCTTAGAAGATCATGAAGGAGCAAAGATTTCCCTAAGTGCAGACGCTGGGCAGACCAAATGGCTCCAAGGCTTAGCAATAATTAGGCTTCTCTAAAGGGCTTTGAAAACTACCTCTTCTGTGACTTCCTTACGTCTGCAACTAAGTCCTTGTTTTCAGGGGTCAGATGTATCTCTCCATTCAAAAACATCACCCATTTAGGGGATATTTTCCAGTAGGAACTTTTCTCTACAGGCTGAGTGGGTGGTAAAAGTCAAGTCCTTCATTTCCACCTTAGTTGTCGGTCTGTGAACCTGCAGATCCCAGACTCGGGTTTGTCAGAGGCCCCAGGGAGACCTGACCTGCAGCCACGGGGGCACTGGCCACGGGGGATGACGGGCAGATGCGGGAGTGGCCTGACACTGCTTTCACCTCTACAGAAGTAGGAAGCCCTGGCAAATACTTTAGAAGGATGAAAACAGGAAGGAGGAGCTGCCAGGAAATACTTGAGGACAAAGCAAAATATACAGGATTTTGTTCCAAAGCAAAATACATATCCATTAAGGAGAGTAGTAAGCTTATTGAACACACCGGTGGATACACACACTCATAAGGACTCATTTTATCTGCTCCTCCTAACTTTTAAACATAACTTATTTAGTTCTCGATTCCAGAGTCACCAGCAGGCATCATTCCACTTTGGGAGAATATGTGAACTAACATGGCTGCTGAGTTTAGCCGGAACCTCATGGGTTAAAGCACATCAGACTGAATCTAATGCCGAGGTATGTCAGGATCAATGAAATGACAGGAGTGCCCTTTTTTTTTTTTAAGATTTTATTAATTGGGGCGCCTCGGTGGCTCAGTGGGTTAAAGCCTCTGCCTCTGGCTCAGGTCATGATCCTAGGGTCCGGGGATTGAGCCCCGCATCAGGCTCTCTGCTCAGCAGGGAGCCTGCTTCCCCCTCTCTCTCTGCCTGCCTCTCTGCCTACTTGTGATCTCTCTCTCTCTCTGTCAAATAAATAAATAAAATCTTTTAAAAAATTAAATAAAAAGATTTATTTATTTGAGAGAGAGAGAGAACAGGGGGAGGGGCAGAGAGAAAGGGAGAGGCAGAGAATCTCAAGCAGCCTCTGGACCCAGCCCAGAGCCCGAAGCGGGACTCAGTCTCACGACCCTGAGATCATTACCTGAGCCAAAATCAAGAGTCGGACACTTAAAGACTGAGCCACTCAAGCGCCCTGAGAGTAGTACCTTTAAAAGTTAAAAAATATCCTTCAATATGGGGCACCTGGCTGGCTTAGTCAGTGAAGTGTGCAACACTTGATCTTGGGGTGGTGAGTTCAAGCCCCACGTCGGGTGTAGAGAGTACTTAAAATCTTTAAAAATAAATAACTTTCAAAATGTTATGTGTTAGTGTTGACCTATTACATTCAGCACACCCAAACATAACTCATTAAAGACCCCGAGCTCCATGTAGTCTGCCTGGGCTTTCTACTGGCTGTGCTGTAGTTTGGTAGGCAGATTATATTCATTTAACTCACAATTATTTCCAATCTCTTCCTCCTTTATACATCAGCCTCTAAACTATGTTGCAAGGGAAGGCAGAGAAAGACCTAACAGGCTTGTGGTAGAACCACACATACCACTGAAGAAAAGATTTCAATGGTACCCTTCCAGGTCAGATTAGGCGTTTTTCTCATTTTGTAAGAAACACAAGTGATGTGCACAGGCAGCATTTTAAGAGATGTCTAAGACATCTTAGGGTGTCATTTTTGAAATGAAAACAGACTGAATTAATATCACCCAGACTGTGTTCATGATTATCCTGGTGTCCAACGTACCAGTTCCAAACTTTGACACAGAAAGTTCATTGGAAAATGAACATCACTGGAAACCAGATACTGATTAAACTCTATAATGTTCTATTTAGCAATCATCGCTCTAAACCCACTTTTTCTGCCGTTGGGCTGAACCCAGTTCCCAGTTTGTAATACTCTGCCATGAATATAAACAGTTGAAAGATCGGTCATTAATCTCATTCTCAATTTTTTTCTTGTTAATTTTCCTTGAATTTTTATAATCGATAGATTACAGAATAACTCATATAGATTTATAGAATATCTTTCCTCTAGGAGAAATGCAGAGATGAATAAAAAAATGTAAAATGTAAATCAGGTTCATTAAGATAGAACTCAAATGTTTCAGGTGCATAGTGAAAAAGTTTATTTAGGACAGATTTCAAAACTTGGAAGAGAAGACAAAGAAATGCACAAAAGCATCACAAAACTGTTACGTAATATAAAAACACAAGAACTGAGCTATTTAAGGAACCACAGCTCAGGAATCATCTGTGTATCACAGCAATACACTCAGTGCCACAGGGTGTTAAGAGAAGGTATTTTAAAGGAAAAACCACTCAGCAGGACAAAACGACTGAATAACAATTTGGTACAGAGCTCTTAGAAATCATAGGAAATGTTGACGGCATTTCTCAGGGGACATGTAACACAAGATGACTGCAATAAATGACTCGGGCTATTTTTGTACTTAAAAGATGGTGACGCTTTGTCCCTTCCAGACCCCTTTCTGTAACATCAGCGCCAATGCATGATAGAGAACAATAAGGAAAGGATGCCTTTGTAGTTGCCAATTGCTTAAATATTTGCCAAGAAAGCATAATCATCTTTCAAACAACCAACAGATCTCCGTGCATGGCACCAAAGCAGGCCTTTCAGAAATACAAGCTAAATGGCATGAAGTAGTTTAGGAAATCTGCAAGCACCTCCCTCTATTCCAAGTATCCTTACCCAAAGTCTGGCTTTCTCATAATCCATCCCTTTGATTACAAAGCAACTTCCTTCTGAGAATTTCCAAAACGATTCCCATCACTAAGGGCAAATGGGTACGCCACAGTTACGGGTTACATGACTGCTTTCTCTAGACTTCACTTGCTCTTGAACATAGCTAAATGGAAATAATTCAACTTGATTAAATAAAAACTTCACTTATGGGACAATAATCTCAGAAATGGACATCAGTAGAGTTTCTAATATGGACTTTCTTAGTAAAATGTACTAATTAGGACATGAGAGAAGGAATTAAGATAATGTTTTCCAGATGATTCTTGGCCTGAACCTAAAAATCAACAACAATAACAAGGAACGTTTTAGACGGAGAGATATCAAACCTGAGTGAAGAAGTGAGTTCAGGAAGAGAACTCCTAAAGCTGTCAGCTAAGGGCTCTTCTGGAACCCTATATGCTAGACTATTCCAAACCTAAACTCTAGACTTGTTCATGACCCTATATCAGAACTTTTGGAAAATGCACTTTGTCCCCTGAAAGTCATTTCACATATATTATTTGACCCTTAGATAAGTACTTAAAAGGACAGAAAACTATGGAATTTAATAAAGCTTGTATATCTAGATTTCTGGGACACCTTCTCCTCAAGTCTCAGTGTAAAGAAGAGCCATGAAATTAACTCTGGTCCACATGCCTGGGGCCTAAAAGAAATCGAAGTACATACAATGGTAAATTAGATCATGGGTTCAAACCATTGACCAGGACCACAAATCATTTCAAAGGTAGCATCTTACTTTTGGACTTAGTTTTTGAGGGAATGACTATTTGTAAATGAACCCCATCACAAAGCGTTGGGGAACTGGGTTTTCTTAGCTTAATGACAAGAGCTTCAAACAGCAGGGGCTTTGTGTGGCCTTCGTGGTTCAGGCGGGGGCAATGCAACACTTCAGAGGGAGCGGTGATTTCTGAAATCTGGCCATACGATACTTAGCAAAGTTTCTTTCACCCTTTGGGTCCCAAATCCTGCCCTAATGTCAGAATCTAAATAACTGGGTAGATGTCAAAGGAGTGCTCACAGGTGCTGGATGGGTTAGACAGAGAGCAAAGAGGTGACACTGACCATGACCTGATACCCACTGAGCCAAGGCGGTGTTTTTCTGGGTGCCTTCCCCTTTTCCAGGAAAGTGGCCACCAGGAACCAACTCCCAGAGGGTTCTTCTACTTCTGAGAACACCGAGGAGCTGCAAACTCACATTATAATAGCCTTTATAGCCAGGGACAGACCATCATTCCCATAGATGGAGGGCTTGCTCTATCTATTATTTGACTCGAATAATTTGTTGTCTTCATCAGTATTTCACTGACATAGCCTCTTCATTCACTTGGTAAGGTTCACAAGAGTTCCAACTAATGGCTGGACAGTCCTACACAAGTCACCCAGCTATCCTAACATGGGACTACAAGTCACAATTCCTCCCCAGTCCTACTTCTAACCGAGGCTGATTGCCTTATCCTCTCAACAAACACTGTTATTTAATTCTGGTTAATCAGGTAAACAGAGGCCTTGGATACCATGCTGCCAATGCTAAACAATATGGTAAATAATCAAGACATCAGAGAGAAATGGAGAAGGCCTAGTCCCTTTTCATCTCTCAGTTGTATGGAAATGAGGGCCCAGGGATAGGATTCCATGTGCAAGAAGACTGGGGCTTTGGCCATAAAGATACTCACCACAGACAGGGTTGATGGAAAGCACCCAGCTTGTGATTGGTTTTAGACACCCATTCCCTACTTACTTCCCAAAGAATCATGCATCATGGCTCCCTGAGCATAATCCAACCCACAGTGAATACGATGACTTGCTCTCTAAAGAGCATAAAACCCCTGAATGTGCTTCTGCTCACAATAAAAGATGAAATGACCTTCCTTCAGACAGAAACTCACCTTCCATCTCTTCTCAACCACTGAGATTCTATAGGGACGGTGCTCTTCCCTTTTCCAGCAAATTCAGGTTTCCAGGAGCTCTACACTTTTAGCCAGGTGGAAAGAGACTAGTTAAAGAGGTTGATGTGGACTTCTTAGGGCCAGAAGAAATTCTAAATGGAAGCTCTTAAAAGGGAGAACAAACTATTCCATTTACTGCTGTGTGTACAACCATCCTGCAAAGATTACAGAAGATGCTGAGTCCTACACCTCACAGGGGGGTCAGCAGCCTAGAAGGGCACAGCTTGTGGCTTGAGGCCCTTCTGTGATTTTGGTCAAAATTAACCGTTTTCATCCCTTTCTTGACCAAAGTCAAAACCAACTAGGGCTGCAGGGCCACAGCGGCTCCCCCTCAGCCTCGTGCTAGCCTCACCACCCTTTTGCACGGGACTAGACACTCAGCCCCAGAGAATATGGAGATGAAATGCAGCCTTGGGTCAGGGGATTACACTTAGTAGAGGAGACCTACTCAAAAAGATTCCTAAGGTCGATCCTGCTGGAAGAGACAGCAAAGGGGGCTTTTGCTTTTTGCGTCTGCTCCAAGAAGCAAAATGAGAGCCAGCAAGGCTTCTGGCTTAAAGAACAATTCCAACTCATGAACTACAGACTAAAGAACTAAACAAAATTAGGATATGAGCAAAAGTCCAGGATACATTTGACAGCTTATCTCTCTTCCCCTCATTTCATTGTTTTTTTTTTTTTTTTTCCTCCCTTACTATCAATTTTAAAAGGCAGGCCTCAAACTGCATGAAAGTATATCATTCCTGCCCCTCCCTCACCCTCCACTAAAATAGTCCTTTATGTAAATGGTAGGATCACTCAGCTCCATACCTCAGAATTACAGACTTTGGGGTTAAAAGGCAACTTTCTGCAGAAAAATGGTCTTAAAAATAAATATAAAGATACAGACTTTAGGATTCGGGTTTCACCCAATTCTTTCAAAGAGGAACTGGGTAGGGTTCACCAGAAGTATCTAAACTCAGATATCGTCTGTAACAATCATATCTAATCCCACTGGCTAATATAAGAGAGAACTCTCAGATTTAACTCTTTCATATACACATAATAAGGGGCAATATATACCTTTAAAAAGTCTGATATTTCCTTTCTTAATAAAAAAAAATTAAAGTGCATGAATTATTTAAAAAGAAAAAAAGAAAAGAAGGAGAATGGCCTTGTTTCAAGTTGTTACCTTCTTCCATCATAAAGCTATTCGTTGTCTGAGGATCAAGTTCTAACTTCGGAGACCTGAGGACCTGTTGTAAAGCACCAGATTAAAGTCCTTCTAGAGCAGCCTCACAGCTCCCCTCCCTCCACCGGGCCAGTTAGAGAAGAACAGAGCGCGGCTCTGGCCTCAGGGAAGGGGAAATTCGGCAGGAGTTTCGGAAAGATGGGGATCAAGAAACTTTTTTTTCTTTATGAGGGAGGACCACCTCCCAAGTAACTCACGCTGAAGGAAACAAATCTGCTAAAAACCCTGGGGCCCTCTGACACAGCAGAGCTAATGCCCGTGCAGGAAACACACTCTAATCGGACGCTTGTCAAAAGGAAGAGAATGGGAGAATCGTCTTTGTCTTAATTAGCAGTTTATAATTTTAAAACCTATATGGTGGGTATTCCCAAGGGTGTTTACTATCTACTTCTTTTAAGTTCTCTGTTTACAGAACATTTTTCGTGATAAAATGTTAGGAAAAATTAACACTTTAAATAGGTCTTCCTTTATAAAAACCTCAACAGAGGGCGACACTATACAAACTGAAGAAATTTAAGAAGCCAGCTGCTCTGTGTAGAGAATTTCAATCTTTCTCCCACTACAAAGCGCTCCCTTCCGACTGTTTGTTGGTATTCATTTATGCTCTGGAGAACAGGGTGAGACAGATGACTTTGATTTCACTGTTTGGTTCACTGGACAGGGAGAGATTAAGGGAAGGACTACCTCTGAGGATTTGCTGGGCTGAGAAATTCTCACTAATTCCGTGTGCTTCCACAAGTAGTATGTGGTCCCTAATGTGTGATGATTTCAGAAACTTAATAGGAAAAGAGGAATGAATCAGATAGTGAAAATATCTTCTTTTAGCCATCTTGTGCTAATGGGACAAAGACATGCCAGTGCGGGATGAAATGTAACCACGTCCAGGACTTCAAAAGTGCCCAGACAAGAGGCACACAGAGGTGACGGGAACAGGCCCCTCCAGCTTCCCCGATGCACCAGAACTAGGAGGCCAAAGAAACTAAGTACAGAGCATCTCACGGCAAAACTAAACAGAGTGTAGTCCCAGGGAGCTTGCCACGGCCTGACAGCTCCCTTTCAAGAGAAAGCCGGAAGTTAATAATAAACAGGAACAAGAAGCACGGCCTGAGCTGACAGAGAACAGCTCCGTAGAAAATTCTTTTACAAGGATTATCCTCACTCAGCTAAGGCATGATTCAACTTCGGTGCTCACTCGGCTTATCTTACGAGAACATGATGTACAGCGGGTTTGCTTTTCGCGGCCCCAACAGTCACTAGAATAATTTCTAGTTTCTTACAAGTTAGATGCATTTTGGCCAGTGTCATCCTCTACGAAATGCACTGAAATATAAACTAATGGAGGTAAGATGCTGCTCAGTCCACAGCATCCTGTCCTACTTGGGGCTTTGCTCCCAGGGGAACGGAAGTGCAGGCCGTCTGGCCCTGTGTTCGGGACCCAGATGCCACTACAGAACTACCGTGAGGTCCTTGAGTCCCTGCCCCTGTAGCGGGGAGAGGCTTGGCGTGAGACACCTGCACAAGGAAGGAAGGAGCCAAAGGAACCGCCATGAAGAGGATTCCTCGGAGTAGGACTCTGAAATCCTGGAACCATTCCATGTCCCCGAGGGGCAAGTCAATTCCTCTGTACTCTATCCTGGGCAAATGGGCAGGGTCCCTCCCAAACCCAGAACTTGTCGCAGGGAGTGCTGGGGTAAGACGGCATCACCCATCTCGGAAGGGCAGATTCCTCCCAAAGCATCCCAGGACCCACCTGCAGGAAGGGAACATTGTCATCTCCCAACTTTTCCTAAAATCGTCATCTGACTCCACAGAAGAGGTGGGCTCGTGGCTCAGAGCAGACGAAACCCTTCTAAGAAACAGAGGGAGACTGTTTCAAAGGCAAAATGAAATGTGCTACAAAAATAAATAAAGTAATAAATAAATCGAATTATTCCTCAAAATTCTAAGGCCGTAACAGACTCGACACAAGGAATAAGAAACAAGGAGGCACAGCCAACCACAGTGGTCCCTTCTCTGCCCGAGGCCCTGCCCGGCTACGCTGGCGACCACCGATGACAGCCCCCCACCCCCGGCACTCCGGGCCTCAGGGCTGATACAGCGGGAAAGGCAGTCACGGGGGGAGATGCCGGCTTCGCCCTGGTAAAGAACAACTGCTGTCAGCAGCAACGGTGAAGCTTCGTTACCCTTTCTAAGAGACTTTGAACTCCAAAAGCTTTAAGCCCTCAAAGCAAGAAACCTAAATCCAGAAACTCTGGAAATCCGATTGGTTCTGGAGCAAAATTTCTAAATAACACCCCTACACTAAAGATAAAAAAGCGTGGTGGGGAATCGAGAGTGTTGAATTTTTTTAAACTTCTCTCTCAGATTATACCCCTTCCTCTTTGATTATACAAAAAAAAAAAAAAAAGTAATGCAGTTAACACTTGACTTTCAAAGATGTGGATTCTGAGATTAATCCAGTACCTACTTCCCACCCTTTCCGCACCAGCCACCAGCACCCCGGCTACGGGCCGCGACCTCTTGAAGCAGGAAGTGATGGAGGCGGTTATGCCCCCCAGATGTTAGACGACGTGATCACGACACTTTAGACGGCAGGGACGTTCTTGCTGTAAGGGCACGGACACAGATGTGGGGCAAGGCAAGAGGAGGGCAAGAGGCAGAGTCGAACAGTGGGGACCAGTGACCCCCTTCCGAAGGCAGTGAGGGCTCCCGGCCTGCGCTACAGACCACGGAGAACCAGCAGGCGGGACGATGGCAGTGGTGAGAGGCTGGACAGAGCTCGCTCCGTCCAAGAGGCTGGGCTCCTTCACGGACAATGTGCTTTTCCTCCTCCGGCACTTTCAGCAGGTGAAGAGTGGGTGCCGCTAACCACGTCTGCGGGAAAAGCTCCAGGAGAGGAGGGGGCAGCAACTGGAATAATACCTTAGACCAAAACAGACCTCATTTATAAGACAACACCCAACCAACCCCCCTTTAGGCTTTTGCCTGACGGGTTCCTTCACAGTCAGAAGCAAGAGGAGCGTGAGTCGGGGACCACAGAACAGGAGCACTATGTCACCACCTGCAGAAGCCAAGCAGGGGGAAAAGCTACGCGGGGTCAACAGTCGGACATGCCAGGCAGGACGCGAGGGTCAAGCGCCTCACGCTCAACCTCTAGCTCTTGCCTATCCAAACAAGAGGCAGCTGGCGGCCCCTCCAGCCAGCGAACACCGGCCTGCCTCCCGCGCCCGCGGGCCCTCAGCTAGTGTAGTAGACGTGGAAGTAGAGAGTCTTGTTGCGGAGCAGGGAGTACGAGTTGTCAAACTTGAGCAGGTAGATGCCCTCGCCGGGGTAGTCGTGGCTGCCGGCCTGCACGTCTCGGTGGCTGTCCCGCCGGTACACAGGCATGACCTCCCCGTAGCGACCTCGAAGGGAGCTCCTGGAGCCTCTCTCTACATCGCCAACTGGGACAGGGTCTGTGTGAGCACAATGGCAGAGTGTTTGGATATGACTTCAGAGAAAGAAGAAGTCCGACCTCAAGGTAAAAGAATGGACCGGATGACTTAGAGGCTTTTAGCTGGGGACATGCTCTTGCCCTCCCACGGGAACTTGGAAATGTCTGCTGGCCTTTGACCATCACAGCAACCAGTGGGTGACATTGGCATTTGGTGCCCAGGTGTCCAGGAGCACTTAACATCCGGATAGTACCTGCTCGGCAAAGAAGCGTTCCCCCTCAAATGCCAGTAATGTCTCCACTGAAAAATAATGATTTAGCCTTATAGAGCATACCTAATTCCAGAAGTGTCTGGACATTTCCAAGGGGGAGAAGAGATATTTATTTCGTTATTCTTTTAGATTTGTTTTTACATTTATTTGAAAGAGAGAGAAAGCAGAGAGAGAGAGCGTGTACACAAGAGCAGGGGTGGGCGGTTGGCGGGGAGAAGCAGACTCCCCGCTGAGCTGGAAGCCTGATGTAGAGCTCAATCCCAGGGCCGCAGGATCACAACCTGAGCTGAAGGCAGATGCTTAACCGACTGAGCCACCCAGGCGCCCCTATTTTATTTTTTAAAGTTTTTATTTATTTATTAATTTTCGAGAGAGAGGGAGTGTGAACGGTGGGGAGGAGCAGAGGGGGAGGGAGAGGGAGGGAAAGAATCCCAAGCAGACTCGGTGGGGATTCTTGGGACCCTAAGATCATGACCTGAGCCGAGATCATGACCTGAGCTGAAATCAAGAGTCTGGTACTTAACCAATTAAGCCACCCAGGTGCCCCAAGAAAAGGTAGTTAGAAGGGAAGATTCTGACATCTTTTTATTCAGCAGGAAAAAGAAATAGCTAACAGAGGTAGGAAATACAAACATGCTGTACAGAGCGACCTAGAACTTCTACTTGGCCACCTGCAGAACAGCAAATTAAAACATGAGGTTCTCCTGCCTAAATACCTGAAGATTTCCCTGCAGACTCGCTCTTCCATGAAGAAGCAAGGGAGTGATTTTAAGATTATATAAAAAATCAAGATGCTTGGGACCTACTTAGAACCTACTCTTACTATTTCAAAACAAAACAAAACAAAAAAAGACAAAAAAGCCTTAGGGTCATCCTGAGTAGGCACTGCAAATAACTGGAATAGAACACAGAAACCACTTTTAAAACTCTGGCCATGTGCTGTGCTCTGGGCATATTTTGCAATATCTACAAATATTAAATCATCGTATTGTACACATCAAACTAATATAATGTTATATGTCAATTACATCTCAATAAAAAATTTTTTAAATAAAAAAAAACTGGGGGCACCTGGGTGGCTCAGTTGGTTGAGTGTTTGCCTTCAGCTTCGGTCATGATCTCGGGGTCCTGGGATCAAACCCTGTATTGGGGTTCCCTGCTCAGCGGGGAGCCTGCTTCTCCCTCTCCCTCTGCCCCTCCCCCTGCTCACTCTCTCTTTCTCTCTCTCTCTCTCTCTCAAATAAATAAATGAAATCTTTAAAGAAAAAAACTGCTCTGGGCATGAAGAAAGAAGTAAACAGTAGTCGGCCAACTGTGATAGTCTGGAGGGGAGCACAGTTAGTAACCTGTAATCACCCGGTTTGGTTCCAGACTAAAAATGGTAAATATCCCAAACTATGAGAGAAATATAAAATAATCTCAGGTTTACATATGATCTCTATACTACATCACTGACCCACCCCTTTCCCTGCCCACTCCATCCCTGATGTTGGGGAAATAGCTAGGTACTAATTAAAAAGCAAACGAAGCTTTCCACCAAGGCACCAATACCATCCCCACCAGAATGTTCTTTGAGGATCTGACTTTGGCCTGCATCACTCAATTTAGCTTAGAATGCTGAAAGGGATCCCTCACTTGCATTCTAAGGAAGAGAAGGATTGGTATAACACAGGAAGTGGTCACTAGAAATTGGGTTGAGCCAGGAAAAGCAAAATGCAAATTACGTTAAAATTAAATTTACCTTCAATCTCTTCCTCCTCTTCCTCGTCTTCATCCTCATCCTCACTGGAATCACTGACCTGCACAGTTATGTCAGTGCTGGTTACAGGGGTCCAGTCAAAATAAACTCCAAAGCCAATGTCATAGTCATCGGTCGCAAACTCCCAGCAAACACGCTTCCCCTCTGGATGGGTGGGGACCCGGATGGTCACCACCTCACCCCGCTTCACCACCAGACGGCTGTTCTTCTCTTTGCCCAGCTTGCTTTTGAATTCCTTCATCTTGGCAAAGGTCCAGATGCACGGAGGAGCCATCAGAGGGGGGGACACTGAAAGGACAAGCAGCTCACTACTGAGAAACCAAGAGGGACACCTGGCATTTGGTTCAGGGAGGGTGTCGCAGTCAGAGGCCTTCCTTCTACTTCCTGGCTTCTTTGACTGCCTTTCACAAGTCACCTTCTCACTTTCCTTCCATCAGCCTGCCTTTTTTTTTAAGATTTTATTTATTTATTTGAGAAAGAAAGAGAGAGCACACAAGCCGGGGTGGGGTGGGGGGGAGGTGGCAGGGCTGAGGCAGAGGGAGAAGCAGGCTGCCCACTGAGCAGGCAGCCTGACACAGGGCTCCATCCCAGGAGCCGAAGGCAGCCGCCCAACTGACTGAGCCGCCCAGGAGCTCCCTGCCTGCCTTTCTTTAAGCACCCACTGGGAGCAAAGAAATCACCTTCCATACCCCCAGAGATCTCACCTTTCCTATGATCCCCCAGAAGATCTGCAGATTCCAAATCAGCTGAAAGGATATCTATAGCTCCTGTGTGCTCAGACTGGATCATAACGATGTCCCCGGACCTTTGTGGAACTTGGTACTTGGCCATCTGCACAACAGAACTCTGATTAGAGTGCTTACTAGAGGGGCAGATTCCAACCAGCCTCCTTCCCGAAGGCGCTGCCCACCCCTGCTCTACTGCCTCCACCTTCCCAGCTCGAAGCCTGCCGGCTATGTTCCCTCCTCCTTTTGCCACTCTCCCACTCCAGACCCTTTATAAAATCTTTGTCTGTGAACATCCTCCACGCTTGCTACCGACTTCTGCACCAACAGCGTTTCTGTGCCATGCCTCGATCTGGCCTCACCCGCACAGCACCTCCCAGCAGCCCCTCTCCAGGCAGCACTGGCATCCGGGGCTTAGCCCGACTCCCGCTCTGCCCCACAGCCTCCTGCTACAATTCCCACTCACGGGGAACCTCCAGATCCCTGTCAGTCGAGTCACCAAAGCCCTGCAGAGAGAGGATCTGGTTTATATTCTCTGTCTCTGGTTCATCCATGGCACAACTGGGATGTCCCAAGCCACCAGCTGTCACATCCACTAACAGTGTTCTATAAATAATCGCCATTTCACCTGTTTCAATGTATTTAAACAGTACACTTGCTAGCAGACATGTAACCTGCATGGAGAGTACAAGCATCACTTGAAACTCAAAGCCCTCACTAGCCCACGGCAGGAGGCCTCATCCTCTCTCGTGCATTTCACATCAGACCACTCGGTTCACTGTTCTTGTTTCTTGCTTTTAGGCCATAATTTCCTGCTCCTTCTCCAAGCAGTCGGCAGGCAAATCAAGACATGTATACCCACTGCCCACACGGGACAGCACGGCAGTGAGATGGCTGTCCAGTCAAGAGTCCAGAATCATATTTGCGAGAGAGAACGAAAGCAATTTTGAATTACTCCCAGACTATATTCTTATAATCTCTCTCTCTAGAGAATAAGTCCTTCAGTTCTTCACCTGCATTGCTTAAGGAGGTAAATGAGACTTTGGCTAACCTACACTTACATGATTCTTTCTTTTCCCAGAAGGCTCAACGAAGGATTTAGTTTGCAATGTATTAGCAGTGCAGCATTAGTAAAGTCACTGATAGATCTTAGCTTCAGTTTCCTCATCTGTAAAATGGCAACATAACGCCACCTGTCTCACAGGTTTGTTCTCAGGAGTAAATAAAGCATTGTGGATAAAAATGCTTTGTAAACTATAAAGCATTATGCAAATGTAATTATAATGTTTGGCACTGTCTTTACTGCCGCTAATACCATTTGTTATTGTAACAGATGTGTTAATAATGATACGAACGACCCACTCCTCCATGGCAGGGAGACCACTGCTGTCTATAGCACTTCTAGGGAAACTTTATCATAAATACAGAGTAGATCTACCAGAAGAAAACTGAAGCTGAAACACAATCCCGCGGATCAAGGCTCCTCACATCCAGAGGATTTTAAATAATATGTGAGCATTCACTCCAACATTTCATTTTTTTTTTCAACATTTTATTTTTGTTGAATAGTTGCTAGTTCAGTGAGGGGCCCAGAGGGCGATACATAAGTCCATTCTCCACATAATTAAAACTGAGCTGCCCCAGTGCTCTCTAGTTCCAACCCATCCAGATACATCTAAATTCTGGTGCCACGAACTGCTCCTTCTGAAGAGACAGCGACAATGTCTTCCCTACCTTGTTGAAGACCTGGGCCTGGTCTGCAGGGAGCACTTCCTGTTCCACCGAGGCCTGAGCCTCCAAGGCACCAGCTGTCTTCCGCAGACCCTCTGGGGCATCATCCCTCGCTGGAGACACCATCTGTGGCCTCTCAGAGGAAGGGAGCATGTCAATTCAAGGACTCTTAAAAGGCACAGTAGTCCTAGAGAAACTTAGGCCTAAAACACCCTTCGAGGGACACCTCCCAACCTCTGCCTTCCTCTGGCATTTAGGTCTCCTGTCCCTTAGGCCTCGCCTAAGCCAGAATTTAATCACCACAACAAAGGGAGTGCACCCGGCTTCAGGAGGCAGCCCCCCTCCGGTCATCCCTCATGCCGGGAGCAGCCTCTCAGCTGCTTCACACCATCCTCCACATCACACCCAGTCACTGGCTAATGAAAGATGGTCAATGATTTCTTTTCTTTTTTAAGCACACTAATCTATTATCCCAATGACTTAAAACACAAGCATTTGAATACTTTGTTTTTTAAGATTTTATTTATTTATTTGACAGAGAGAAAGAGATGACAAGTACACAGAGAGGCAGGCAGAGGGAGAGGGGGAAGCAGGCTCCCCACTGAGCAGAGAGCCCGATGCGGGGCTCGATCCCAGGACCCTGAGATCATGACCTGAGCCGAAGGCAGAGGCTTAACCCACTGAGCTACCCAGGCGCCCCTAGTTACTTCTAAGGAAGCAAGGGAGTCATTTCTGCTCTCTTCCCATTCCCCTGGCTTCCGGAGAGACCAGAAAGTGAGTGAGGAGCCGGGGAGGAAGCAACATACCCCAGGCCTCTCGGAAATCCATTGCCAACAAGAGGTGGTGTGGATTCTATAGAGTAGCAGTTATCAGACTACGGTGCGGGGACTGCTGGGGCTCTTAAGACATTTTTATAATAATTCTAAAATATGATCACCTTTTTTCATTTTCATCTTCCCAAGAGAATACATTAGAGTTTTCCAGTACATGACATGTGATCTCACAACAGAATGAATGCAGAAGCAGATGTGAGAGTCCAACCGTGTTTTGTGAAGCCAGACATGAGAGTTACACCATGTTTCTCACTAAATTATTTCTGCTTTGGAAAATAGTTGCTTTCCACTAAAGACATATTGTTGACATTAATATGCAATGAGTTCATTATTTTCATTTTTAAATTAATCAACAACTATTTTTTAATTTTTCAGTTTTAATTTCTAATATAGTAAACAATGATAGATACGACCCACAGAAAAAATTCTTTGGGGTCCTCAATAACTTTGAATTGTGTAAAGGCTGAGAACCACTGCTTTTTCAAGCATCGCTTCCCCAGGAAAACTAAGTGACGGGAAAATGGTGTTTCAGACATCATGGGGTAACAGAGGAATTCTTGTGGTGTTTATTAGCTTCCTTCTCTCTTTTTTAAACATAAACAAGAAAAAAAATCACTCTACAAACTACCTCTTTTTCAGATAAAATAAAGCCATATTTTGGGATCTCCAGGTCACTCCAATCTCCCTCAGAACAAACAAGAGGCAGTCACTATAAAAATCGGAGGTGTGGGATGCTATTGATTGTATGGGTTTGCTTGGGTAATCCTGGGTAAAATGTAAACTAGTCTAGGCTGTAAGCCTATTTATCTCTCAACCCCAGAAATTACAGCCCGCTTTTGCTTCTTGACACTATTTATCCTGATCTGTCTCCTTTATTAGAAGGCGAGCCTGATGGCAGGCACGGGTCTCACTCCCGGTATGCACAGCACTTACACCCGGCCTGGCGCACGGAACCCTCATCCCCCAGAATGATGTCATGTTATCTCGCCTGGTCTGCTGCAGTCACAATGGCCTCTTGAGCCTCTGAGAATCCTCAAACACCTCAAGCCCTCTCCCGCTCGAGGGTTTTGCACCTATCACCTCAGCCTAGAATATTCTTCCACCAGTTACCTGAAGGCTTCCTTCCTTTAGGCTTCTGCTCGGCTGTCATTCCTAGGGAGGCTCCCCAGAGGTCGGCGGGTAAAATGGCTCACCCTATCCTCGCCCATCAGTCTTCACACCCTTACCCTGTTCACTTGTCTTCACTGCACTCACCACTGCCCGACATACTATGTACCACATTTGGTTGACTGCAAGATGTATATTTGTTTTCAGATTTTAATCCAAACAAAATGGGGGATGTCCTAAAAATTAGAAGTGTCTAACAGCTGCCCAGGGCCCGGACTGACACGGAGTCCTTCTCCGGGAAATCTGCATTTGCTCCTGCCAGTATGCACGAGGGCTTCCAACTGAGATGACTTGAAATAAGTTCTCTGTGAGGGTTTTGTTCAGGCCACACTGGCAGAGTGAATTTAGACCACAAACTGGTGATTACAGATTCGTGGTTCATAGTCTCAGGGGAGATATTTTTCCACTCCTCACACGGTGCCAAGGTGAAGACATTGAAGTTTCCTTGCGATTCTTCTGTGTGGAGGGACCTTTTTTCTTATCTTTCTACTGAAGGTTTAGGCTTTTGGTGTCCTAGCCCCACGGTGTGGGGTGGGGAGGGTGTGTGTGTCTCCTATTAGATTCTCTACCTTGGGCATTTTTCCCTTTCTTGGTAGTTCATAAAATAACAGTACTTCTTACAGTTGATGGCAACTTAAGAGTCTATGAAATATGATGTATACTTGCTTTCTGTCTGCCCTCCCACTAGAATATAAACTCCTTGAGACCAGGGGCTTGAATTGCTCGTTCATTTGTGGTATCTTCATTGCCTAGAACACTGCCGCGTAAGTAGCAAGCAGGCTCTCAGCAAATACCTGCTGAATGAAGAAACAGGAGACGGCTCCAAAATATTTACTGAATAAATCAATGAATAAGTTAGTTTTTGTTTGGGAGCAAAAGAGGAGTGCTGGCCTGTGAGAATACAACAGTGAATCTGACCATTAGCCTGACCTTACTGTGTATGCATCAAAAGTCTCTTCTTTGCCTTTGTGCATGCTACTTTGCACAAGTATGGTTCTGCTTATTAAAAAACATTTCTAAACAGGACATGCAACAGCCACATAAATTTAATATTCACATTAGCATTTTATGCTCTGAAGAATCAATGAAGGGTATTTTGGGAAAGTTAATTGCAAATCACTTGATGCCACCGATAAACCACGTTAAGGAAAAACTCCCACTGCAAGTCTTCTGGTGTGTGCTGACCCAGGGTAGGGAGGGGAGGGGAGAGCCTGGCCAGCCTAGCTAGCCTCACTGAAAAAGAAAGAGACTTGTGCCCTTCCAGTTCTAATATATACAAAACATAAACACTACACTTCAGGCGTCATCTGGGCTGGATTTCTTGCTTAACACACCAGACTTTAGAAACAAAGCTTTAACATTAAACCTCCTTTTTTCTAAGAATGTTGTAGATTCTCGCTCAAAAAACTTTATTTACTCTTACGAGGAAAAATCAGTTCTGTGCCAAAAGCCATCTCCCAAATATCCTTCAAATCACCATGTACAGAAAGAGAGTGATGGCAGGAAGAGGGAAAGGAGCTCCTCTCCTGGGATTTGATGAGGACAAGAATTGTCTCAAATCATCAAAGCCCTCGGGAGGCTTTGTCTTCTAAAAGGACTGTTAACTAAATAACCTAGTAGCTCTAAGCATGGAACTCAAAACCCTTCTCATGTGATTTATGAGAACTAACCTAAAGCTCTATAAACTTGGGAAATTTTTCAATTCACTGTTTTGTTTTCCTCATCGTAAAAAAAAAACCTGTTTCAGTAGGGCTGTTAGGAGGATTACATGATATAATACATTTTCACACCTAGTATAGTATTGAGCAAATAGAAATATGCTGTAAGAAGTATTTTATTATCCTTACTATGGAGAAAAATTCAATAAAGTATGGCTATATATCACCAACTACATTATTACATTAATCATTATCTTCCATCATCTGAATTCTGGGGAGAAAAAGTTTTATTTCTTATCTAAAAGTAAGAAGAAAGAACTTGTACTGAAGAAATAACAGATTGGGGACACTTGGCTGGCTCAATCAGTACAGCATACGACTCTTAATCTCAGTGTCGTGAGTTCAAGCCCCACACTAGGCATAGATTTTACTTTAAAATAAAATAAAAATTTCTTAAAAGAATAACAGATTGTTTAGATATCTTGCTATTCCTCTCTATCCCCCAGCCATCAACTTTGTGTGAGGCATGGAGACCACAGTGGTTCTACTGGACGACCTTGTGCCATGAGCAGATCAACTGGACTATAGTCTCTATTAGCTCCATTATTTCTCCAAAATACAGGTTTTCATTAATTATTCCATGCATGTTTCATGTTTCCACTTATTCCAGAGCTCAGTACAACTCTTTCCTTTCTGCTATACAGTGTGGTATCAATGACAGTTGGTAGATGAAATGGATGGAGCAGGAAATTAAGAATAACAATCTGAAGGTCATCATAATGGTTTAATCTAAAAATTACATTAAAAAAAAAAACACCTCCAAAAGAGTGTGTGTGCGCACGCGCGCGCATCTTCTGGGTAAAAACCAACCACACATTCTTTTGAAAGTGCACTTGGGATCCATGCCTAATGTTTCAAACTGGGCTTCAGAAAAGGACAAATGAAGATACTACACTATTTGTTATAGTTTTGTTCTCTGAGAGTAAAGAAAATATCACCTGAAAGAGATCTGACATTGCCCCTAAACAAACTTAAGGGTTGACTAATTAATGACCAAATGATCTATACTCTTCACTCCAACCTGTCCACCCCCTTAAAGTCGCTGTCCACGCCTTTCATCAGTTCCTTATCTCAGATGATAAACGTCTAGGAGCCAAGCAGTTGCTGCCCGTACCTGTAAGGTGAGGAATGGGGTTCTGGATCAGAGGCAGAAGCCACTACAGAGGTGACCTTGGTGTTTTCTAGATCTTCATTCTCTAGAAAATCAAGGAAAGAAAAATTCAATATTTGAGAGGGAACATAATCATAATTGTCTTGTACCTTAAAAAAAAATCTGGCAGTTTCAACCAACTTTCTCTTTCCAAAAATATTCTGGGCATCCACTTCTGAGAGGCCCAGTGCATAAATTATTCAAGTCCTCACGCACATCCAAGTACTCTCAGACCGGCATAACCCATTCATGAAAAAAACATGCTCCTTTCCAAAACAAGCCCCTACAAAATTCATTCCAATTCAACAATCACATTTCTCAGGAAGCATATGGCTAAATTAGGCAAAACACTGAAGGCAGAGTGAGATTTAGGATGAAAGGCACTGGAATTCAGCATCACAGAATGGAGAGTCGCCTCTACATTCGGTAAGCTCACATCACTGTAGCCAAGGGAAAGGATTTCTGTAATTTTTTTGACTCACTCACCAGTGACTTACTGGAGAACTGGTGTAGCTTCAAGGAGTAGACAGGTGAAATGTATAACGAAGGCCATGTTCCCAAGCTCACAACAAGCCTATGGCTGGTACTACTGCCATTTTGCAGGTAAGGACACTAAGGCACAGAGACAGGATTCAAACCCAAGCAGTCACGCTCCTAACCTAATAACTAAGTTTTATGGTTTGTTGATCTAGCCTTTCCTTGAGCACTCAGAAAAGCGTATGGTTTAGTATATTTAGCTAGGCATCTGGCTTAACCTCCTCTAGTTAAGACCACGAGAAACTGAAGCCCAAAGTCCACTTCTCAGTACGAAAAACAACTTAAATGACGTAAACCTCAAATACTGCAAATGTCTGCATTTGGTAGCAACATAAAAGTGCAAATGATGGGCAAATATTTGTGATCCAACTTAAATCTAGTCTCACTTTTTTTTTATATGTGAAAAGATTTATTTTTCTGTTCATCAGCTCATACTCTCAGACCTTAGAGCTTATGCCACCCAATTTTCCTCTTGTGACATAATAGAAAATACATACATTCGTCTCTGCCCCCAGCTCCTGGCACGGAACTCTGAAAATCCTGATGACTTCCTAAGTGAAAAGAGCACTATGAGCATGTTTTGTTCTAATACTTGGTCTTTGCCTCTGGTTCCTTGGTCTTTGCCTCAGAGTTCCTAAATCCCTTGGACCTACCCTGGTGATAGCAGGGTCTTTTGTTCTAGTGAGGTGACTCTGGGTGGGCTCCTGGATGGGGGCTGCTCACCAGAGACCGAGCCATGATCGGAGGCTTGGAATTGTCAGCCCCATCCCCCATTCTCCAGAAAGGGGAAAGGGGCTGGTAATAAAGTTAATCATTGCTCACACTGATGTGATAAAACCTCCATAAAAATCCCCAAAGTGCAGGGTTTGAAGAGCTTCTAGGTTGGTAAACACATCCATATGCTGGGAGGGCGACATACCTCAACTCCAAGGGGACAGAAGCTCCTGTACTTAGGACCCTCCCAGACCTACCTTGCCTTCTGTGTCTCTTCATCTGACTATGCATCTGTATCCTTTCTCATATCCTTTAATAAACTGGTAAATGCAAGTATTTCCCTGAGTTCTCTGAGCCACTCTAGCAAATCATCAAATCCAAAGAAGAGCAGGTCATGGGAACCTCCAACATATAGTCAAGTCAATCAGCAGTTGTGGTAACCTGGGACCTAACCACCTGAGACTGGCATCTGAGGTTGGCGGGGGGGGGGGGGGGGGGGGCGGCAGTCTCATGGGACGAAGCCCTTAACCTGTGGGATCTGACGCTCTCTCTCGGTAGAGTGTCGTAATTCAGTTAAATTGTAGGACACCCGGGCAGTGTCACAGAATTGCTTGGTGAGGGGGAAAAAAATCCCACATCCGCTGTCAGAGGTGCTGTGAGTGGGAGTCATGTGAGAGTAAGGGAGAAACTCGGGAGGACTAAGCTTATTTACACCTCCCAAAGAAGGAACTGAGTCTCAGACAATTGTCAGATGTCCCCCAGTCTCTGCTACTTTGTGAAGAGGCCCTTTATCTACCAAGAGATAATGAGAATACAAAGTTCTTCCCTATGTTTGACCTAAGTAGAATCTGCCTTCCTAATAACCTGTGCTCTTCAATCCCTCCCCACAATATCCTTTCAAATATTTAGAGCCTATCACCTTTCCTGCAAGTCCTCCTCAGGCTGACCATCCCCAGTTCTCTCAATCATCCCTCAGGTGACCTCGGACCACGCTGGCCTCCTTTCCTTGTTCCTCTTTGTTCCATTTGAAGTAAGGAGCTAAAATGGACAACTTCTTCAGATGTGTTCGAATCCACACAGAGTACACTAAGACTATAACCTCTTAATAAGGATACAATATTTCTTGATGATAATACTCCGAGCACTAGATTTTGTGTTTGTTTCCTTATATTTTCTTTTTTCTTAAGTTTTTATTTAAATTCTAGGGGGGCCTGGGTGGCTCAGTGGGTTAAAGCCTCTGCCTTCGGCTCAGGTCATGATCTCAGGGTCCTGGGATCGAGCCCCGCATCGGGCTCTCTGCTCGGCGGGGAGCCTGCTTCCCCCTCTCTCTCTGCCTGCCTCTCTGCCGACTTGTGATCTCTCTCTGTGTCAAATAAATAAATAAAATCTTAAAAAAAAAAGTTTTTATTTAAATTCTAGTTAGTTAACATATAATGTAATATTAGTTTCAGGTGTACAATATAGCGATTCAACACTTCCATAAATCACCCAGTGCTCATCACAAGTGTGCTCCTTAATCCCCATTATCTATTTAGCCCATCCCCCACCCACCCGCCTCCCCTCAGGTAACCATCAGTTTGTTCTCTATAGTTAAAAGATTGTTTCTTGGTTTCTTAGTTTGGCACTAGATTTTTTTAACTGCAGACTTACCCTGTTAGCCTAAATAAGTCAAACAAGATCTCCAGGGCATATAAAAATAAACTTACTCTAAGCCCAGTATCACCTGTGCTCTATTTTGAAACAGATGTTTAGAAAATAATTGACTTTTTAACTTTAATGCAGGGCTTTGCATATCTATATTATTTCAAATCAGCTTTTTGAAATTATACTAATACATGCTTTACTCATTGTAGAACAAATTAAATACAGATAAGAAAACATTTTACATTTTCCCTTCCAGACTTTAATATACAAATAACCCATTATTCAGTGTAGAAAAACAAGCAAAAAGAAACAAAAACGATATAACCTACCACAATCCTATTAGCCAAAGATAACCTTTGTTAACATTTTGGTGCATATCCTTTCAGAAATGTATTTATGTAGTTATAAATATACTTACACATACACATACATATGTGTGTGTGTATATATATATATATATACAGAGAGAGAGAGAGAAAAAGAGAGAGAGAGAGAGAGAGGAGAGAGAGGCATATACATCTATATGTTTATATATCCTGCCCCCTATCTCCAGTCACTAATTTTGTGTGGGGCATGAGGACCATAGGTTCTACCGGAAAATACTATATCATGAGTTGATCAGTTGGGACTATAAGACCCACTAGCTCAAGGTTCTCTAACTTATAGCTTTTCATTAATTATTCCATTAACGTTTCAGAGTTTCCACTCATTCTAGGGCTCAAATACACACACACACACACACATTTCTTGTATTTATATTTCTGAAAGGACATGCAAGAAACGTTACTGAACATTATTCATTTTTCAGAGTCCACAGAAATGGCACTGTATCATAATTTTAAATGACTATATATTATCCAATAGTCTATACTAACATTTCTTTAACCAATCCTCAAGTCTCTTTTGTTAGAGCTGGAGTTTGTTTCAAATCTTTCACAGTCACAGATGATGATGTTATATCAGAGATGTCTCCAACCCTTTCTTAAGAACTTTCCCTGTCCGCAGCCTTGAAGGAACAGTCCCTGTGACCAAGGTCTACTATGCTGACCATGCTTATTGATTTTGGGTGCACATCTGCCCCAAAGTCAGTCCAATTCTCTCCCCCAAATCTGGGGTTGGTACCACAGGCCAAACCAAACAGTGAGGAGCCTCAGGTCAGGGACAGAGCCTGCCATTCGGGAGAAGCCTGCACCGGCCATGTAGAAGCAGATGACTGAGCATTGAAGACAACTGTCAGAGACAGGAAAATGGTCATTTATGCAAAAAGAAGTAGAAACAAGGGACCTTGGGGTTCAGGAGGAAAAGAGACACAGAGAGTCCACCTGACCTTTCTAATTCTCGTAACATCCAACAGTGCTTCCTGCAATTTGATTCTGTGAGCTTTCTTTATGTCCTAACAGTTAGCTTTCTTTCTTTCTACTTTTTATTATAAAACATATCATACATATAAAAGATGGCATGAAAAGGAGACACAGGGGCGCCTGGGTGGCTCAGTGGGTTAAAGGCCTCTGCCTTCAGCTCAGGTCATGACCTCAGGGTCTTGGGATCGAGCCCGGCATCGGGCTCTCTGCTCAGCAGGGAACCTGCTTCCCCCTCTCTCTCTGCCTGCCTCTCTGCCTACTTGTGATCTCTCTCTCTGTGTCAAATAAATAAATAAAAATAAAATCTTTATTAAAAAAAAGGAGACACAAAGTTAAAAATGTTAATACCAATACCTACTTAGTCAGTAATGAGGTAATTATTCATACTTTAGAAGTCCTCTATCCAATGCCCCTTCCCAATCATATTTCCCCATATTCTGAATTCTGAGTAAATTATTCCCTTGCCATTCCTTATATATTTTAGGTATATTAATTACTGCTTTGTAAAAACTTTTTTTCTTTTTCAAATTTTTATTTAAATTCTAGTTAGTTAAAACTTCTTTATTTTAGGAAATTTTAAATATGCACAAAATTAGAGAACATTGGAACAGAGATTCATGTACTCATTATCTTCTCAACAACATTTTACAACTTGTTTCTTTTGTCCCCTACCTTCCTGCCCCACCACCACACACACAGTGGATTATTTAAAGAGTAGTGAAGACATCATTATATTCATTTAGAATACATCTCTAAAGAAAAAGACTTTCAATATAGGTATGGTACCTTTATTGTTCCTGAAAAATTGGCAATTCCTTAATTTCATTTAATACCCAGTCCACATTCAAATGCCTCCAATTGTCTCAGATTTTTTTCCTAACAGCCAGTTTGTTTGAAATCAGGATCCAAATAAGGTTCACATGCTAAATTTAGTTTATATGTGTCTTAGGTGTTTTAATCTATATCATTCCTCACCCCATTGTTTTTCATACAATATATTTGTTGAAATTAAAAGTCACATGACCTGCAGATTTTCCCACATTCTGAATTTGGATGACTGAATTTTCATGATTCTTCTATGCACTATATTACCTGTAAATCAATCTTAGATCCAGAGCTGTGCTGTCCAATATAGTAGCCACTAACCTGTAGCTCAATTTAAATTAGTTAAAATTAAATAAAAATTAAAACTCAGTCTCCTGGTCTTATTAGCCACATTTCAAGTACTCAATAGCCTCAAGCTGCTAGTGGGTACTGGATAGCACAGAAACATTTTCATCATCAAAGAAAATTCTTTTGGATGGTGTTGACCTAGAGATTTAGATTCAGGCTCAATTTTGATCTCACAGGAATACTCCAGACATGGCACATGAAATTCCTATTGGATCACATCAGGAAGCACAAAATATATGCTTGTCACGACTTTAATGATGTAAAGATCGGTGAGTGGGTTCTTGTTTTCAGCCTTACTTCACCTAATGGCTTTAGTAGCCATTCATGATCACAGTCTAAAATAGGTCCATCATTTCATTAGAGACTAGAAAATGATTTTCATAATTCTAGCACCTTCCACATTTATGAGTTAGAATTCTATTTAAAAAAATATCTCTTCCCCATCAACCATTTGGTTACTCTGAAGTATTAGTCATAAAAGAAAGGCAGGATAGAAGATTGAGTCTTCTCTAATTGTCAGAATACTAAGTTAGAATCATAGCAATCTCCATATAATGATTTGGGGGTTTTGTAAAGTATTATTAGAAACATGCAGTTTTGTTTTGTTTTGTTTTTAGAAACATGTAGTTTTTAACATATTTTATGTGTTTCGAGTTTTCCTAGTTTTGGCCACTGGGAGCTCTTTAGAGTTGGCTCCTGTGTCTGAGTAGTCTTGCTTATAGCAAAAGTTCCAAGCTCATCTTATAATTGCTCTGCCCCAGCCATTTCTCTAAGGAGTCCCAGTTCCTTCTGATGAGAAAAGGTATACACAGCAACCACATCAAAAAGGGAACCGTGAGGGGCGCCTGGGTGGCTCAGTGGGTTAAGTGTCTGCCTTCAGCTCAGATCATGATCTCAGGGTCCTGAGATTGAGCTCCGCATCCTGTTAAACAGGCAGTGTGCTTCTCATTCTCCCTCTGCCCCTCCCCACCCCACGCTCATACTCCCTCTCTCTCGCAAATTAAATTAAATTAAATTTTAAAAAGGGAACCATGAGTTAATGGCTTTGCCTAATACATTCAACAGATCTTTATTGGGTCCCTGCTATGTGCCAAGCATCATATTCCATCCTGGGAATACAATTAAATTAGACATGATTTGTGCCTTTAAAGAGCTCAGTCTACAGAGGAAGAGAAACTCATAAACAGACAATTGTAATACAGATGTGTTATTATTTAGAATAGAATTATGCCCTTGATATCACAGGAACACAGGGGGTATTTAATTTAGGGAAGAAAGGTAATCAAAGGATTTCTCCTGAAAGATATGGCAATTATGCTATCTTAAAGAACAGTAGGACTTGGCCACAGGCAAGGACATTGAAAAAGGGCACTGCAGGCAAAGAGGATTAAATGAGCAAAAGCAAGAACACAAAAAAACCCATGGCGTAACTATAGAACACTGATGAAAAAAATTAATGAAGACACAAAAAATGGAATGACATCCCATGTTCATAGACTGGAGCTTAATACTGTTAAAATGTCCATATTGGGGGTGCCTGGGTGGCTTAATTAATTGGGTTAAGGGTCCGCCTTCAGTTCAGGTCATGATCTCAGGGTCCTGGAATTGAGCTCCAAGTGGGCTCCCTGCTCAGTGGGCTCTCTCTGCCCCTCCCCTCTGCCTGCCTGCTCATGCGTGCTCGCTCTCTCTCTCTCAAATAAATAAACAAAATCTTAAAAAAAAAAAAAAAAGGGACGCCTGGGTGGCTCAGTTTGTTAAGCGGCTGCCTTCCGCTCAGGTCATGATCCCAGGGTCCTGGGATTGAGTCCCACATCGGGCTCCTTGCTCAGCAGGGAGCCTGCTTCTCCCTCTGCCTCTGCCTGCCACTCTGCCTGCTTGTGCTCTCTCTCTCTCTCTGACAAATAAATAAATAAATCTTAAAAAAAAAAATCTTTCTAAAAAAAATAAAAAGAAAGAAAGATGAACAACACTGGAGATATCATACTTGCTGGTTTCAAAATATATCACAAGGCTACAGAAATTAAAAGAGTATGGCATAAAGACAGACCTGTAGACCTGTGAAACAGAGTAAGAGTCTAGAAATCCATCTATACATATGTGATCAACTGATCTTTGAGAGGGTGCCAACAACACACAATGGAGAAAGGATAGTCTCTTCAACAAATTGTGTTGGAAAAACTGGTTATCCACATGCAAAAGAATGAAATTAGATGCTTATCTCACATCATATAAAAATAAACTCAAAATGGATTAAAAACATGAGACGTAAACTATAAAACTCCTAGAAGAGAACAGGGGAAAAGCTTTATGACATTGGTCTCATGACAAAGCTTCATGATTTTATGGACATGACACCAAAAGCACAAGTAACAAAAACGAATATAGACAAGTGGGACTACATCAAACAGAAAAACTTCTGCAAAGCAAAGGAAACAATCAACAGAGGAAATGACAACCTATGAAGTGACAAAAAATATTTGCCAACCATATATCGGAAAAGAGGTTAATTTCCAAAATAAATTTAAAACTCCTACAACTCCATAGCAAAACAATCCAATAACCCAATTTAAAAATGGGCTTAAGACTGGAATATACATTTCTCCAAAGAAGACATCCAAATGGCCAAAAAGTATATGAAAAGATGTTCAACATTACCAATCATCAGGAAATGCAAATCAAAACCACAAAAACGAGATACCATCTTACACTGTTAGGATGGCTATTATCAAAATAACAACAGACAAGTAATGCAGAGAATGTAGTAGACATTGGACAAGTAATGCAGAGAATGTGTAGACATTGGAACCCCTGTACCTACATGAGAATGCAAAATGGTGTAGCCACTATGGAAAACAGTATAAAGAGTCCTCAAAAAATTAAAAATAGAATTACCATATCATCTACCAATCCCATTTCCAGGTATTCATCCAAAAGAATTTAAATCAAGATCTCAAAGAGATATTAGCACTCCAATGTTTCAGTGTAGCTCTAGACAAAATAGCCAAGATGCGATAACAACCTAACTGTCCACTGATAGATGAATGGATAAAGAAAATGTGGTAGATACATACAATGGAATATTATAATTTTTTTAAGAGAAGGAAATCCTGCAACATGTGGTAAAAAACAAGGATGAATCTTGAGAACATTATGCTAAGTGAAATAAGGCAGTCACAGAAGGACAAATATTGCACAATTCCATTTACAGAGGTATCTAAAATAGTCAAACTCATAAAATCAGAGAGTAGAATGATGTTTGTCATGGCCTTCAGGGAGAGGAAAATGGGGAGCTGCTAATCAATGGGTATAAAGTCTAAATTATTTAGGATGAATAAGTTCTGCTATACAATATTGTGCCAATAATTAACAATACTGTATTGTACACAAAAAATGTAAAGGAAATATTTAGAAGCACTTCACAGAAATAAAAAGAATAAACATTAGTAAAATAAACAAATAAAACCCCATGGCTGTTCAGTGTGTACAGCCAAGTTCAGGGTGTGCAGAGACCTGAGCCAAGAGACACAAGTCCCATCAATTTAACTCCATACTTAACGAATTCCTAACAAGTGCCTGGCTCCACACAAGACACTGGAGACGATGCACTAAAGCAGACACAGTTCTGACCCTCATAAAGATTTCAGTCTAGCAGGGAAGGCTGAGAAGGGCCTTTATCCCACAGATGATCACGAATTTTAAGCTTAAATTTAATCTAGGAAATGACGTGGTCAAATTTGTATTTTTTGGTAGGATCCTATAGCAGCTGATGGTAAGATGGATCTTACCAGATCAGATAGGAGGCCTTGGCAAAGTTCACACAAGAGATAATGAGGACCTAGTAGTGATATCTGAGACAGAGCAGAGAGGACTCGATTAGAAAATCATTAGGTGGTCAAATTTGTTTTTAGGATGCCCAAGCTGGTCATGCTTATTTCCTTACTAACTGTTCACAAACCATCTGTGACATATTCTAGAACTTTGCTGAGAAGCTGCTTCAAGATTAATGGTCTACAGATTCTGGATTCTAATCTCTTTTCCCCTTTGGATAATTGATACATAGGTTCATTTCTAGTCCCTGACAGTCCTCAAAGGTAGCACACAATTACAACTGCAGGTTCTTTCAGGATCCTGGATGTAGTGGTCACCTGTGGATCTTTCGGCTTTCAAATACTCAACCTTCTCCTGGAGGGGACTGACTTTGTAAACAGTACACAGTGGAAGCCAGAATGGAAGATCCTTCTTTTTCTAAACCCAGGAAGTTAGGAACCACACACATGACCTAAAATATTCCCACGAAGAACTGGGAATAACAGTGGTACAAAGGAGGGAGAGGATGCATCTAGCGGCAGCCAAACGGCCCTCACCAAATTATTCTTGCTGCTTAGCCTCTGGACCAGCCTACTCTTCAGCCTTCCAACAATGTGGTGAGCCTCCTATATTCTTCCAATAATGCATTTTCTGCTGAAGGCAGCCAAAATTAGTTTCCATTGCTTGTAATCAAGAACTCTCACCAAAAGACCTGGATAGCACCTGCTTGGATCCAAAAATCTGAACTCAAAGTAGTTAGATATCCTATCTTCATTCTGATCATCTTTATTATTACAGCCAAGACCTAGTGCTTGATCTTTAGCTAGCCTTATTGTATGTCAATTACTTTCTAAGCATTTTCTAGGCATCATCTTTTTGATTCCTCACTGAATTGCATAACCATTGAAGTTGATACTACCATTACTTCCTTTTTATCATTCAAAAAATTGAAGCTCAGCAAAATCAAGTAACTTGCCCAAGGTGGCCAACAAACAGGAATAGAAGTGATATGAGTTCAGTCAGTCCAAGTCCAAAGCTAGTACTCTTAATAACTATATTCCATAATGACTCCTCTTCAAACATTTATTGTGAAATATAACACATATACAGAAAAGTACCCCAAAATGTGCAGCTCATAAATTACCACAAAACAAACACCTATATAAACTACTATCTAGGCCAAGAAACAGATCATTCCTAGCACTTTACAAGCCCCACTCATGACCCTCCCAAACATTACTACCCTTCCTCCATAATCACTGTCCTAACTTAGGGAATCATTTCCTTGCTTTTCTTTATAGTTGAGCCACCTAAATACGCATTCCTAAATAGTGTTACTTTATTCTGCCTGAATTTTATATAAAGAGAAATAATGTAGAATATTTCAAGACTAGCTTCTTTCACTCAACATTGTGTTTGAATGACTCAACTCTGTTGCTGTTGGTAAGTTTGTTCATTTTCATTCCTATATAATATTCCATGACTATATCATAATTTATCAATATACCATTGATGAAATTTGGATTCGTTCTAGTTTTTAGCTACTATGAATATTTTTATTCATGTCTCTTGGTACACATGTGCATGCATTAATTTTGTATATAAACCTAGGAATGGAATGGTTGAGTTATAGAAATATGAATAAATCTTGGTAGAAAATGCCAAAATATTTTCCAAAGGGGTTGTACCAAATATGCACTCCTGCTGGTATTGAGGAACATTCCTTATTACTCTGTACCCTCTCCAATATTTGGTCATATTAATAGTTTTTATTTGGGCCATTCTGATTGGTGTATGCTCCTTTAGTTTGCGTATCACTGATGACTTGTTTCTTGACCATTTGGAAATCCTCTTTTATAAAATACCTATTCAATCTCTTGCCTATTTTACTATTGGAGTGTCTTTTTTTTTTAATCAAATGATCCTTTATTGAAATATTTTCCTTTGTAGTCCTCAGCTAGCTGGGCATTCCACACTGTACCACTGTTGAGATCATCTATGCTGTCATGAGGGTGGTGGCCTTCGACATCATAGCCCACAGTCTGGCAGTCCCCAGGATCTCTTTAATGGTTCCAGAGAGTTCTCTTAACTAAAGATAGGTACCCCATCTGTCCAGCAATGTCAACAATCTCATCAAAACTGATATTTCCATTGTACTTAATGTTTTTCTGCTACTTTCTATAGCTTGGCAGTTCCTTGAGGGCTTTGATAATGAGGGCAGAGGCAGAAAGTACCACCTCAATCTGGACCTGTCTGTCCTGAATGGTCATTTTCACTGTAATCCTCAGGCCCTTTCCAATCACCAGTTGTTCTGGCTAGGTCACCATCACCCTTTTTGGAAGACAGTCTTGGGAGGCCAATTTTGGGGGCCTGGGCAGACAGATCACCAACTTCCCCACTGGTACACCTCAGGTATATGACTTTGACTTCACTGGGGTTGAATTTAGGCAGCGCAGTGCAGGCAGCTGGTATCAGATGAACCCAGGTTAAGGAGAGCCAAAGAAAGTTGCACCTTGGCCACCTCCGAGCCAAAAGCTGAAAGCTGGATTGTCTTTTTATTACTTATCAGAGTTCTAAACACAAATCTTTTGTTAATTACACGTTACAAATACCTGCTTCTACTCTCTGATTTACCTTTTCACTCTTTTAACGGTGTCCTTTGGTGATGCAAAGTTCTTCATTTTAATGTAGTCAAAATGTATCACTCTTCTCCTTTTTGCCCTTTGTATGTCCTATTTGAGATGTCTTCCCCTACACTGAGGTCAATATATTCTCCTATATTATCTTTTAGGAGCTTATTATGTTGCCTTTCACATGCTGGTATACAATCCAGCTAGAATTGATTTTTTTGTGTGTACGGTGTGTGAAGTAAGGATCAAGTTTCTTTTCTTTCCCTTCTTTCCTTTCTCTTAGGATATTCAATAGTCCCAGCAATATTTGCCATTCTTTCCTCACTGCTCTACAGTACAATCTTTATTGCAAATCAAAGATTTTGTTTCAAGGATTTTATTCTATTCTTAGGGCTATTAGACTATTTCATAAGAGTTTTAGAATAAATCTTGATACCTAATGCAGCAAATATTTCCAGCTTGTTATTCACTCAAGTATTTTATATATGCTATTTATGGCCTTTCATTCCTCTATATATTTTTTAGAACCAGCCTGTCCAATTTCCACGCAAAAACTCCAGCAAAACCCTGCTGGGATTTTTACTGGGATTATTTTATTTATATATCAAGTTGGGGAGAACTGACATCTTTACAATACTGAGTCTTTCGATCTAAGAATATGATACACCTTTCCATTTATTTATTCTTTCATTTCTCTCAATAATTACAGGGGCTTGGCGACAGACACAAGATGACAAAGGGGACCTCATCATTTGGAAAGTGTTGCAATAAGACATGCACATTGTGCCACCACTGTGGCTCTAAGCCCTACCACCACTGGAAGTCGACCTGTGGCAAATGTGCTATCCTGCCAAGAAGAGAAAGTATAACTGGAGTGCCAAGGCTAAAAGACAAAATACCAGTGGGGCTGGTCAAATGAGGCAGTTGAAAATTGTCTACCCCAGATTCAGGCCTGGATTCCGTGACGGAACATCACTTAAACCCAAGAGGACAGCCATTGTAGCACCCAGCTTCGCTTAAGGATTTCAACAATTAACCACACAATAAATGTTCTGGTTTTTAAAAATAATAATAATAATAATAATAATGTATTATAATCTTCTGTACAAAGGCTTTGCACATATTTTGTGAGATTTATTCCTAGGTATTTGAACTTTCTTTACGGTAAATGATATTTTTATATATTTTTTAACTTCATTGCTGGTATAGGCATACTTCATTTTATTGTGCTTCACTCTATTGCACTTTGCAGGTATGGCATTTTTAACAAATTGAAGGTTTGTGGCAACCCTGTGTCAAGCAAGTCTATCAGCACCATTTTTCCAACAGCATTTGGTCACTTTATGTCTGTGTCACATTTGATAATTCTTGCAGTATTTCAAGCTTTTTCATTATTATTATATTTGTTATAGGGATCTATGATCAGTGAATACATCTCCGCTTAAAGGCCAGTTGATGATGAGCATTTTTTAGCAATTTTTTAAGGTATTATACTTTTTTTTAGAAATACTACTATTGCACATTTAAAAGACTACAATATAGTGTAAACATCACTTTTACATGCACCGAGAAACCAAAAAATTTCACTTCACTTGCTTTATTGCAATATTTGCTTTATTGCAGTAGTCTAGAACTGAACCTGCAATATCTCTGAGGTAAGCTTGTATATATAAACACAATGAAATTTTGCATATTGGCTCTGTACCCAGCAACTAGCCAAACTCAGTAGTTCTAATAATTGATCTGTAGATTCTTCTGGATTTTCCATGTATATAGTCATCACCAGCAAACAATAGATTTAACAGGATTCTTTTCTAATTTTCATATATTCTCTTTCTTGCCTAACTGTATTAGTTAGAATAGCCAATAAAATGATGAATATTAAGTGGTGAGAATGGGCTCCCTTGTCTTATTCCCGATCTCAAGAAGAAAACTTTCAATCTCACCATTAAGTTTGATGCTGCTTATAGGTTTTTTGTAGATAGGCTTTTTCTAATTAAGGAAGTTTTCTTTTATTCCTACTTTGCTATGAGTTTTGAATCATAAATGGAGATTGAATTTTATCAAGCACTTTCTCTGCATCTATTAAACTGATCATTTTTATCCACTAGCATACTAAAATGGTGATTTACACAGACTTTTAAAGAATGTTAAAACTACCTTGCATTCCTGAAAAAACCCAGCTTGGTTGTATATATTCCTGGATTTAGTCTGCTAACATTCTGTTCATGACTTTTTGCATCTCTGTTAATGTGAGTGAGATGAAACTGTAATTTTCCTTTCATCTGAGATCATTTTGATTCTGTCTAAAGAATTTAGTTATTCTGGGACACCTGGGTGGCTCAGTTGGTTAAGCGGCTGCCTTTGGCTCAGGTCATGATCCCAGGGTCCTGGGATCGAGTCTCCTTGCTTGGCAGGGAGCCTGCTTCTCCCTCTGCCTCTACCTGCCTCTCTGCCTGCTTGTGCTCTCTCTCTGACAAATAAATAAAATCTTAAAAAAAAAAAAAATTTAGTTATTCCTTAAGTGCCAGTCTGCAGGTGACAAATTCTGTTTTTGATTGTCTGAAAATATCTTTATTTCACCTTCATTCTTAAAGACTGTTTTCCTAGGGAGAAAAAATTCTATATTAGTATTTCTTTTGGTATTCTAAAGATGATCTAGCTTCTACTGCTCTGTGCAGAAGTCAGCTGTCAGTCCAATTACTATTCCTTTTAAGGCAAACTGTAATTTTTCTCTAGCTACTCTTCTCTTTACTTTGCTTTATAGCAATTTTTTTTAAAGTTCTGTTTGAAAGAGAGAGACAGAGAGCACGCGAGTGCAAGTTGGGGGAGGGGCAGAGGAAGAGGGAGAGTCTCAAGCAGACTCCCTGCTGAGCTCGAGCCTAACACAGGCTGGGCTCCATCTCACAACTCATGAGATAGTGACCTGAACAGAAACCACGAGTCTGATGCTTAACTGACTGAGCCACCCAGGCGCCCCAGTTTTATAGCAGTTTTAACTTAATGTGTATCTACTGTAGATTTCATTGTACTTATCCTGCTTGGGCTTCTTAAATCTGTGCATTCTATTAGCTTTGGAAAATTCACAGCTATTATCTCATCAAGCACTGCTTCTGTCCATTCTTGCTCTCCGCATCTTCTAGGACTCCAATTATATAAATATTAGACCTTTCACCATATCTGCTATGTCTCTTACCTCCTTCCTGAAGTTCCCATTGTTGCATTTTTACATATTTCCTTCTGGACATTTTCTTCTGACTTTTCTTCTGACCAGTTCACTATTCTCTCCTCAGACATAGTAACTTTTTGCTAAACCTATCAACTGAGTTCTAAATTTTCATCTGTATGTTTTAATTATAGAATTTCTATTTGGTTCTATTTTTATAAATTTTAATTCTTTGCCAAATTTCTCAAACTTGTCTTTTATCTTGAACATAATAAATATAATTATGTTTCAGTCTGTTGCCCCTTTGGATCAATTCATACTGTCTATTGTTTCTTTTGATTTTTGTTCATGTTCTCTTCCAGGAATCTGGTTATTAATCAAATGTGCCAGAAACTGTTCTCATAAGATTGTCTGTAGAAACAACCTGAAGCCTAATCTAAATAAGCCTCCAGAGGTTTACCTTTGCTTCTTCCACATACTTGGGGACACTAGCAGCCTGGGGCAACCTTAACTCAATTTCATGAACTTAGATTTTTCTGAAACTGAGTTGCACTCTCGCAATAGCCTATTGCTAATTTACCCTTACTTCCAGAACATGGCCTTTCATAGTCCCAACCTCGAGAAAAAGGAGTTCACCCGTGTTCCCCCTACTTGATTGGTTCTGGTTCTGAACATTCCTTGTTACTTTACTCCAGAGAGGCACATTCACACCCTTGACAAGCTTCCTCACTCAAGAATCCAGCATATGGAGACACCTGGGTGGCTCAGTTGGTTGAGCGGCTGCCTTTGGCTCAGGTCATGATCCCAGCGTCCTAGGATCAAGTCCCGCATCGGGCTCCTTGCTCAGCGGAGAGCCTGCTTCTCTTTCTGCCTCTGCCTGCCACTCTGCCTGCTTGTGCTCTCTCTCTCTGACAGATAAATAAATAAAATCTTTAAAAAAAAAAAAAAGGCTATTCAGAGAATAAGGGCTGAATACTTAAAAAAAAAAAAAAAAAAGAATCCAGCATATGCCATCAGAGGGGAAAGGAGCCCCCAAAACGGACTCTTATCATTGGACTTTTATCTTTATACTTCTGCCCTCACATTGATTATAGCCTGGTAATTCTTCATTATCTGGCTAGCTCTCCAGGATCTTCAAGCAAATATTCATATGCTGACAATTATTTTCTAATTGTCCCCAGTGGGAGAACTGATCCGATCACCTACTATGCCATTACTCAAAACAGAAACCAACATTGCCTCTTTACCTTTCGCAGTTTGAAAATACCTTTCTGAATAAAATGGGAACAAAATAGAACATTTAAAAGTCTCCCTTCTTTCTGTCATTGGCTAACAGTATCAGCTCATCTAAGTGGTGGTTCTATCCCCCTTTGACTTATCCTTAGACAAAAATGAAATCAGCACAAAAATAATGAAAAACATTAGTGGATTTAAAGAATAACATAAAATTGATCCCTAAAGAGATTTACAACCTATATTTCATTTTAAAAAAAAAACCCACCTGAGAGAAAAAAGCCCAGAAAGGGTCAGTTCCTGATGAGCAGAAAGGCAAAAGACATGTATAGAATATCTCTTACAATATAAGCACAGTGAAGAATCTCATGACACATTTGAATTTTTTTCTGAATAGATAATATACCTACATTATTCAAAATTCAAAAAGCATAAAAGTATACAGTGAGAACTTACACCCATCTCAGTCTCCACCACCAAAAGCAACCAACGTTATTAGGTTTTGTATAGTCCCCCAGAGTTACTTTACGCACATAAGTGTGTGTGTGCATATATATTTTTTATACAAATAATGAGGAGAGTAGACATACTTTTTTCCCATTTATATGTCAGAGATCTTTCCATAACTATATATGAAAAGCTTTTTCATTTTTCTCTACAGCTGATTAATATTTCATTGGCTGGATATTCCATAATTTATTTAACCAGTTCCCTACTGATGGACATTTATGTCCTTTCTAATCTTTTACCATTACAAACCATGCTATAAAAACTGTGTGTGTCATTAAATAGGCACAAGAATAAATCTAGAGGATAAGTTCCTTGAAGGAATGGATCAATGAGAGCATATACTGTAATTGTGACGGTCACTGACAAAGTGCCCTACACAGCATTTGTATTAATTTACACTCCTAACAGCAATGCATGAAAGTGCTTGTACCTGCACACCCCTACCAACATAGTGAGAGATCAAACTGCCCGGCATATATATCATTTCCATGTCCCTTACCAAAAATTAGGTTGAGCATTTTTCATATGCTAGAAGCCACTTCTAGCACCTTAACAGCTTAATGTAGGGGGAAAAGAGTGAAAAGAAATAGTGCTCTTGATTTTTAAGGTTAAAGGTATATGCTAAATTATGTAAGAACTACTGGTAAAACAACTTCTAACAGAATTCAGAGAGGCAGGAAGTAAGAAAAGGAGAAAGAAATACTGAAGTTTATTTCCAGCAGTACCAGGTATCGTAAATGCAGTTCTGTTGTAGAGAGAGAAAACCATTATAAACAACTTGTTGGGTTTCCTAAATTTATTTAGTGACATTTAGACCACTATAAAGAAGAAAAAGCCAATTTTTCCATAGAGAGCTTTTAATGTGTCAGCCAAATATAGACCAATTCTACAAGTACTCCAAGAAGAGACCAGAGAAACCAGGACAGGTTTTGCAAATTTAGATGGTATATGGGAAAATGTGTCTTTTTTTAATTTTAATGGCTATGTATTTATTTTAACATGTATTAGGAAAAGTTGATACATCAAAATACTAATAGCACAGGTATCATTTAGAATGAAACAAATTTTAAATGTCAATTTAAAGGAAAAATAGTAACCAAATAGTTTTGGAATGTATTCTCTATCGTAGCAAAAACCATGACCTGGTACCTGCATGGCCAAAGTCTTAGAAACAATAAATGGAGAAAGGAAAATAGAAGTTCAAGAATAAATTTATAGATGATAGCCTCTAAAGCAAGGTGAAGAGGAAAGAAACTTTCCTAGAATGATTTCTTTTATATTTGACAATATTTAAAATACTAGTTTTCTTTCTATGTTACCAGCATTCTGATTGTGCTACAGATTTAAATTTATTGTGTAATTTGTACTTTCTCTACAAAGACAACCAAAAAACAGGTTTTTTCTAAAGCATTTGAATATCAGGTCAGAATTCTTTAGAACAGGTCTCATAGGACTCGCCCTTCACTAAACAGGCTGCAAAGAGATAATTAGCTTGGTCTTTTAGATTCTAGGGCAGAGGAACCAAAAGCAGGTTATGTCGTTATAGACTCAAGAGGCTTAAACAAAAAGAAATTGGCTGAGTTTTTATTCCAACCAAATCCCGAGACCACATGATCTAATTTCTCATCAGTCCTTATGAGTGAAACCAGCTCCTCGGTGGTCATTCAGATTACAATTCTTGGGTTATACTGTTATACTGGAATGAATGATGACAGGACTAACTGGCTATCTCAACAGCACAAAAACACAACCACTATCAGAAAAAAAAAAAAAAATTACCACAGGCAGACAAATTTATACCATTTTGATATAAAACTACAATAGAAAACCAAAAAAACCATAAGGGATCTTTGGCATAAATTTCCACTCTTTTGCTCCATCCACTATGATAGCCACCAATTTTTAAATTTCAATTTAAATTGAAATAGCTACAATACGCAACATTTCCATCACTGCAGAAACACTTACCCGCACTGCTCTAAGACCTACGTAAGAATCATGACAAGTTCATGGGGCACCTGGGTGGCTCAGTCATTGAGCGTCTGCCTTTGGCTTGGGTCCTGATTGGGATCAAGCCCCATATCGGGCTCCCTGCTCAGCGGGAAGCCTGCTTCTTCCTCTCCCACTCCCCCGCTTGTATTCCCTCTCTCGCAGTCTCTCTCTCTGTCAAATAAATAAATTAAAATCTTCAAAAGAAAAAAATAAGAATCATGACAAATTCACCTGACCTGTTTCCAGTCCTTAGTGTCTAAGTGCCTTGATAGCTCTCGGGGTCATTTACACCAAACCAATTTCTAATGCTAACTTCAAGGTCATAAGAGACTTTGCCCTTTATTTTCCACAAAGCTCCCTAAACTTAAAAAAAAAAAGTCTGTTCTTAAGTGATGCAACATGTATGCCTCAGAGAGTTTCGCTATATAAAGAGTGATATCTCTCTCCTCTTGGGGACTGAAGGACCCAGGTGCCCCAAATAAGAGACTATTAGAAACAATTACAGTTCACAAAACAATAAGAGCACTGTGGTCACCGTAAAGCTGAGTTCAGAACATAAAGAAGTTCTCTTACTTCACTAAAACTTCAGCTAACAAACATGAAGACATTCAAAAGGTACTCTCTGCAGAGAATATATTAAAAAACAAGTTATGATTATCCCGGATAATTATAAATTCCTGTTTTGAAGGAATAAGATACACTGAAAGATCAAAACCTTTCCTTTTTTTTAAATCATAATCTTCAAAAACAACGGTTCAAACTCATATCTTATTGCTGTTTTCCCTCTAAGAGGATGATAAAAACCTCCTTCAATTTCATTCTATCTCAGTCCTCTCTTGTTTACTTACTGGATCATTTTTTAGAGGAAGGTGGCAGAAGGATCCAATCAAACTCCTAGTTTGAAGCAATTTTTTTAAGATTTTATTTATTTATTTGACACAGAGAGAGACAGCAAGAGAGGAAATACAAGCAACGGGAGTGAGAGAGGGAGAAGTAGGCTTTCTGTTGAGCAGGGAGCCTGAGGCGGGGCTCGATCCTAGGACCCTGGGATCAGGACCCACGCCAAAGGCAGACGCCTAACCACTGAGCTACCCAGGCGCCCCTGAAGCAGTTTTTTGTTTATTCCCCAGGTTATACAACTCCGAGCCAAGCCCGATGCATGATTTCCACCCGGCTTTGGAAACCCAGCTTCATGCTAACTCAACATTTCTCAACAGCAGCACTACTGATATTTGGGGCCAGGTAATTCTTCGTTGTGGGGGCTGCCCTGTGCATCGCAGGGTGTTGAGTGGCATTCCTGACCTCTACCCACCAGATTTCACTGACAGCCCTCCCCCTCCTCCCCAGCCCCAGCAGTGACAACCAAACATCCCCTGAGCATCCCCAGGCAAAATCGCTCCTGCTTGAGAACCACTGCTTTAACCCCAGGAACATTCTAAATTATCTCAACCCTAATTCTCCATATGCATTTGGTGCTCCTCCAAATCTTTGTGTTGAGACTTTGTCTCACGATCTAGCAAATATTTATAGAACCTCTAGGACACAACATAAAGGGCTCTAGGACATAAACAGGAGACAGAATCTGTCCCTCCCCTCAAGCTGATTTCTTGGGGGTAAGTACATAAAGAACTGTAATAACGGACACTCAATTATATAATGTTTTGAGTTGCTGATCTGTGTTCCTGAGGTACTCTCATCTTACCAAACTAAAAACACCTTGAGGGCAAAGACCATAACCCACCCTGGAATACCAATACTGGATCAATAGCCAATAAAAACAAACAATTGTAAGCTTCATGGAAACAAGGTGACATTTTCATACAGATAGTAAAATCGCCACAGTAACTTGGGCAGATAAGTTAACCTCTCTCAGCTATAGTTTGTTCTATAAAATGGGACAAAGGGGCACCTGGGTGGCTCCATCAGCTGAGCATCTACCTTCGACTCGGGTAGTGATCTCGGGGTCCTGGGGTCCATCTCTGCCTCACATCGGGCTCACTGGGGAGTCTGCTTCTTGTTCTCCCCTCCGCCCCCCTCCCAACCGCTCATGCTCTCTCTCAAATAAAATCTTTAAAAATAAAGTAAAATGGGGAGAAAATTACTGTTGACGGGATTAAGTCAGATAATACAAGTAAATCTTTGTCCACTTTCTGGCACAGAGAAGCATTCAATTAATGTAAGTTATCATTACTATTATTTTATTAGCAACAAATCCTACCTCAAGGGGAAGAGTGTGCTCTGGGCTACAGTAACAAGCCCTTACATGACATAAAAAGAAACCGACACTCACCCTGCTAAGGGCAAGAGGAAGAAAGTAACCAGAAATATTTCTATCAATGTCCTGGACCCAATTAAAAGGGGTAGGGGGCGAGGAAAACACACTCTCAGAAACAAGCCCACCATCCTCTAATATAGTTGACTATTCTTAAGACTTTTCTGTTTAAAATGTTTGGGTTTGTCTGCCATAAGCACACAAGGAGCTTAAGGGGAAGTAAAAAAAAAAAAAAGCACAACTCTCAACTTCTAAAAATTGACATATGCAAGGGACAGATGTTTATGAGACTTTGAGTGTTCATCTGCTGAACATTTTCTATTGCTATAATGTTAAATACATGCTATGAATTTTGAATATACAACAAAGCATAAAAGTTCATACAAAGGAAAAAAAGGCAAAAATTGTTAGATGTTTTAAAGAGAACATAAAGTCATGAGGGAAAGCTGGGTGATTCAAGTGTGTGTGTGTGTGTGTGTGTGTGTGTGTATGTGTGTGTGTGTGTTTGACTGAAGTAGCATTAGAGGATGGGAGATACTTGAGATAGAAGTAAAAGACGAGAAGAATCACCATGCAGGAAGACACACATCCAGGAACACCTCTGAGAGCACACAGAGTTGAGGGAAGCAAAAACAGACGAGTTACTGTGTGTCCCGGGGGCTAGGCACCAGGGCCTTACCCAAAGTGGCTCATATAACTCTCCCGGCAATCTTACTAGGCGGATACTATTAGTACCCACATTTTACAGATGAGGAAATGGGAGACAGGGAGAAGTGACTGGCCCAAGGTCACTTAATCAGTACACTCAGGATTCAGACTCCAACCCCGGCCCCCCGCACCACCTCTACCACTATAGCTGATGGTGTCTATTTTCATTCCAGACTTGAAAAATTAATTTCTACTTGCCACTTAATGAAACCAGTTCTCTCCCCCTACCCTTTGAATCTCCACATGTGGCGAGCATAAGGAGGCCCGAGGGGTCAAAGTGCAGTGGATGCACCCTTCGCCTCTGGCTGCTGAACCCCAGGGCAGAAACTCGTGTGGGTAGAAACGGAGCCCGTCTCCTGAACCAGAAGACGAGGGTGCCGCCGGAGGTCGCCAAACTTCCTATTTCAGCCCCTAGGTCCTGCCCTTGCTGCGGCCGCGATGCTCAACTCAGAAGACCCCAGCACCTCCCGGCTCCCACTCCGCTTCTCGTCCTCCGCACTCCGAGCGACCGAGAGGCTGCGGCGAGGCGCGGGGGCCTGTGTGCGGGGGGCCGGGGCCAAGCGGGGCTCAGGCCAGCGGCAGGCGAGGCTGCCCCGCCGGCCCTGGGCAGAGAGCGCGCGGAAAGGCTGGGCCGAGGCAGACGTGGGCAGCGGGGTGCGGAGCCACGAGCAGGGGGCGGCGGGGGCGGCGGGGCTGGGGGCCGCTTCCAAGGAGGGACCCGCGGACGAGCTGAAGCTCAAGAGGCGCCGGGGGCAGAGCAGCACCGTCACCGCCATCTGGGCCGAACGCAGAAAGGAAGCGGGGCAGGAACCACAGCGTTTCGAAACAGGAGTAGCGAGCAAGCTGGAGCGCAGTCCCGGGCCGGGCGGGGGCGGCGGGGGCGGGGGCCGGGGCCGGGGCCGGGGCGCGGCCGGGGGGTGGGGGCGGGGGAGCGAAGGCGGAGGCTCTGAGCGCGAAGGGGATGCCCAGAGGGGTCCGCTCCATCGAGGGGCGCCGAGCAGAGCGGGACAGGGCGCGGCCGAGCCTCGCGCGGCGAGCGGGGCCCCGAGGCCGGGCGGACCCACCCGCCGGCCACCGGCTTGCGTACCTGAGGCGGCCGCCTGGCTCCCCTCCACTCCCGGGCCGTCCCCGCCGCGGCCCGCCGGCCCCCCGGTCGCCTGCCGCTCCGACATCTGCAGCCCGCTCCGCGAGCGCCTCCGCCGCCGGCCGCAAGGGGCTCCGGAAACAGCCGAAGACCGAGCGAGCGCGGCGGCGGCGGCGCGCCGGGAGGAGCCGAGCGGGGCCCGCGGGCCGGAAGAGGCAGCACGCCGGTCCCCGAGCGGCCGCAGGGACTTTGGGCAGCGGAGGCAGCCGACGCGAGGAGGGTGTCTGCGTGCTTTTGATCGCAGGTTTTTAGTCACGGTTTGACAGAACAAACAAAACCTGGGGAAGATTCGGGAAGACTCGGCCGGAAATCATGGTATCCATAGAGACGCTATCGGAAGTTGGGGTTGCTAGGAGGCGTAGGCGCGTCGGCTAACGTGCGTCATGGCTGAAGTCCCAGAGTATTACGATTTAGGCCCAATTGAAGGAGATCTGGAGTATGACGAACTCGAACTGTCTACATCTCTTAAAATGGCTCAAGATGCCGAAGCTGACACCATGGCAGAGGTAGGCCCGGAGCAACATGTAGAGATTGACCAGGAACCCCAGCCAGAGATGGAGGAAAAAGAGCTCGAAGTGGGCGCGCCAGAGAATGTCCACCTACACGTAAAACCAACCAGCACGTCTAAGGAGGAGATTCCCAAGGAGTCTGAGAGAGACCTTCCTAGCGAGACTGAGCCAGGGATGCCGCAGAAGGCAAAGTCGGAGACATTGAGAGAGATGGGAGGAGAGCTTTTCAAGGATTTGGAGGTCCTTATGGATGATAAGGAGGAGCCAGATTTAGAGCCACTGGAGGAAGCCAAATTAGATGTTACAGAGTATGTACTCACAGAGTCAGATAAGGAAACAGATCTGGAGCTACCAGAGGAGACAGAGTCTGAAGTTTCACGGGCCTCAGTCAGTGAGCCAAGATTCGAGTTGCTACAACAGACCATACTGAAGGTTCTGGAGGATTCATATAAAGAGCAATATGAACTTCCGGAGCAGACCAAACCTGAATTTCCAAGTGGGAAGCCAAGAAAATCAATTGAAGAGGCAGCTCTCCAGCCGCCAAAGATGACCATTCCAGAGGAAGCACGAAGAAAGTCACCTGAGGAGAAAAGGACAGAGCCACCTGAACAGACTAAACCAGAGTTTCCAAAGGGGAAACAAAGTAAGTCTACTGAGGAAGCAGGTGTAGAGCCACCAGCAGAGACTAAACCAGGGAATCCAGAGGAGGACCAAAGAAAATCAACTGAGGAGAAAGTTCCAGAGCCACTCGAAGAGACCAAATCAGAATTTCCTGAGGAAAAATCAAGAAAATCAATTGAGGAAACAGGTCTAGAGCCATCAGGAAAGACCAAACCAGAAGCTGAGGAGACACTGCATGAGTCAACTGTGAAGAAAGTTTTAGACCCACTAGAGGACACTCAACCATCAGATCAAAAAGATAAGCAGAGAAAATCAACTGAGGAGACAGGACTGGCACCACCACAGAAGTCCAAATCAGAGGAGACAGTAAGAGAGTCAACAGAGAAAGGTCTAGAGCCAAAGTTTCCAAAGAAAGAACCAAGAAAATCAACCGAGGAAACAGGTCAAATGCCACCACAGAAGACCAAATCAGAGGTTCAAGAGAAGACACAAACAGAGGAAACTAAAGAGAAAGATCTAGAATTACCAGATAAAGCCCAACTACCACTAAGAATAGTGTCACATACAGAATTTTTCAAGGAAGATAGGCCAAAACCAGTCAAATTTAAATATTCCCCAGACAAGGATAAGCTAGAACACTCTGACTATGAAACAAGAAAGTGGTCAGTAAAAGAAACCAAGGAAGCTATAAGAGAGTCTATGGTTGGGTCTCTGACAGTAGGTGAAGTAGACTCAGTGAGGGTAAGTAATGAGTTTTCTGAAGATTTTAAAGGACTGTTTGAGGTTACTGATATCAATGATGATTTATACTCTTACCTCTCAGACTCTCAGAGGGATTCGAGAGAGTCTTCTAGTGAAAAAGTTGTAGATTTGTCCCCAGAGATGAAACAGGTACACAAAGATGAAGAAATCCAGCCAAAAGAAAGTACTGAGCTACAATTTGAGTATCTTAAATGGAGCCCAGAGAAAGTCGCAGAGTGGATTAGTGAGCTAGGCTTCCCTCAATACAAGGTATACAAAAATAACATTTATAAAATTAACGTTCTGTCATCTTTCTATCTCTTATTCCTCTTACCCTTACCTGAGCTCTTGCCTCTTCTTCACTAGAAGGAGCATAGAAAAGTCCTGGACTATGGTAGAGGTAACTTGGATTTAAAGTTTGTTCTTTCCACTGATGTATTTTGATAGAGGAAGGGAGGGTCACGTTTGTTTGTTTTCCCTATTTATCACAATGCGTATCATTCTCTGCAATTCTTGAATAAAGACTAAGAAATTTATATAGGCCTCTTTTCACAGAAAACTTTTTTTTTTTAACAGATTTTGTCCAAGGTAGACTTTTTGGTACTCTGTCAAGTTGTTTTAGTGGCAGCTCCCTTAACTTGTACTATTAAGTGTCTGCCCCAAATATGTCATGTGTATCACGAGCACCTAACAGTATTAATTTAAATAGCCAATTCACCAAGAGTAGTTTTATTTAAAAAGATAGAGTGAATGTCAACTATATGTCAATAAAAAAATAATAAAAATTTTAAAAAACAGGAAACTGGAAAAAAAAAAAGGGTGAATCCTCTTATTTCATTGATGCCAATTATGTTCTGAGGCTACCACAAAAAAACACAAGGTCTGAAATCTTTTGTACTACTTAAAAATGTAATTGAGGCATGAAAGAAGCACTAGGTGTATCATGCCAAAAAAAAAAAATACTAAGGAACAGTATGAAATTTAATGGAGAGCTTAGATGGAAAATATGTGGGATTATAAGGATTATTTTAAATTTGAATTTAATTTAAAACTAAATTAAAATGTTTTCCCTGTACAGAACCAGAAACAAACCTGATTTATCTCTCCCTCCCTCCCTTCTCTTCCCCCGACTCTTTCTTCTCCTTCCCTCCCTCCCTCCCTCCTTTCTTGCTTCTTTTCTTTTCTTTCTTTGTTTCCTTCTATTTACTATAATCAATCATTTGAGTGATGTTCTTGTTGTACTAACAGGAGTGTTTTACCACAAACTTCATCTGTGGTCGAAAGCTCATTCACGTAAACTGCTCAAACCTCCCTCAGATGGGGATAACAGATTTTGAGGACATGAAGGTGAGTTGTGTTTAATGCTTCCCCAGAAAGCACTGTCTCAGATCAACCTCCTTTTCTTCCATCCTGGCTTCCTCTTTCTGTCAGTGATGTGATCATAATCCCAGTCCCATCCCTCCTACCCCCACCATCCCACACACATTGGTTTCTTCCTCTTTCTCCTTTGATCCCTGCAAAGATCCCAAGAACTATCAGTTCCCTGTATAGCATTTGGTTTTTTCCATTCTCACTTGTTCAGACCTCTCTTGCCTCATTCCTAGAATATTCTAGTAGCCCCCTGCTTTTAGTCTCTGTCCATAGGGCCTTTGGATTCAAGGGCCCTACTATTAGACTCTCACCCTCCAACTATTCAGACTATTCAGAAACCATATTTGGATCCCCTGTGCTTGTGAGAGAGTCTCAGTTCCTTAGCTTAGGACTTGAGATACTCCACAAATTTTCTGTAGCCACCACTCTTTCCCCTACCCCTCTACATCAGTCTCCTGCTCAGCCTCACGGAGTCTGACTCACACACCCTTGAACTCCTGTCCTGTGCATTCCTCCCTGTGCATCTCTGCTCAGTCTCCCTCCCCCTGTATGACTAATATGAACCTTAATCATCCTTCAGGACTCAGCTCAGTTCTTGTCTCCCCATGAAATCTTCCCTGACCTCCCCAACCCCAATAATGTCTCCCCCCCCCCCAAGCTCCCACACATTGTATGTCTCTAACACCCATTGGGCACTTTTATATGTGTTTAGCTGCTTTGCTGCCTAACTTTGCAACAAGTTACATTAACCTCACTGGACCTCAATTTCCTAAGATCTCTCCAGCACTGGCAGTCTATGATTATGCTTCTTTGTATAACACTACCTCCATTTATAATGTTTTATAGTTGACAAAGCTTCACACACATAATCACATTTATAACCTTGCCTTTAATACCCCCCACTCCAACATATCAGTGTTCATTCAGTACGCTCTTGCACATAAGCTCTGCCTCAGTGGTTCTCAAACTTGAATAGTCTTTGGAATCAGATGAGATTTTTTTTTTTTTTTTTTTTTTTTTTAATTCCTAGGCTCCATGCTCCAGAGATTTGGATTCATTAGGGTTGGGGTAGGCCCTGGAATTTGTTCCCTACTTGACTCTTGATCAGGCATTAAAATCATTTAATTCCATAAGTCATATGATTTAGAAAATAAAAAAAATTATACTTGTTAATACCTAAGCCCTTTTCCTGGCAACAAGATATAAAGAAGTCCTTTAAATTATTAAACAGAGTCCTAAGTGAACATTTAATCTTTTGAGCTCTACTAATAGCATCTTCTGAGTGCTTACCATGTGTTGGGCATCATACATATATTATTTCACTTAATCCCCATTTTATAGAAGAGAAAACTGAGGCCCAGAAAGATGAAGCAACTTGCACAAGATTACTCAGATAGTAAGTTTAAGAGCCAGAATTCAGATCCATTCTGTGTGACTTCCATGCTCTATTTAAACCACCATACTATATTGCCTCTCTAAATGAACAATTTTGTAACCATGAACCACTACATATGTAATGTGGAAAAAGACCACTCATTACAAATTGATATTTCCAACCATACCTTCATATAGATACCAAATACCACCTGATAAAATATCTCACTCCTTTTATGTTCAAAGATGATACAACTGTGTTTATGAGCTCTAATTTCTACTTATGTTTATAGTTTTTTGGATTTTCTGAAGAAAAATAAGGAATAGAATTAGCAAAATAGTAACTTGTAATACAAATTCTTGAAATGTTTAAATACCAAGAATTTCAGCTTTTTATGAGAAAGCATTTTTCAGAATCTGCCAATCATTTTGCTTTTTTGACATTCTGATTCTAAAAATACAATATCAACAATGCAATAAGAAAAATTCTAATTATCCTTTTTCTGGCCTTGCAAGAAATAAGAGGTCTTAAAAATCTGAAATGCTCATGAGTAAATGATGCATCCAATGGTCTATCCTTATATCCCAAGAACTTTGAATAAGCAAACTTGAGAATAGTTATCAAAGTCACCAGACAAATGTGGCCTCTCCTTGAACTCACTAGAGTAGTAAAGATCAAGACATTGAAAGCTATCTTAAAAAAGCTTTGTTGACACTTACGTCCACATAAAAAAAGCGAATTATACACTATGACAGAGGTAACTTTTTACAGATCATACATGAGCTTAATGTTGGTTCTCAATCTCTTGGGAACTTTCCTTGTGTAATCCGAAACTGGCTCCGGTACTCAGAGGGCAGGGAGAGACTGAGGAAAGAGGCAGGCCACTCCAGGTTGGTAGGTGGCAGTTTTAATAATAGCAAAGGGAATTTACATATGAGGTTTGTCTTGGATGGCAGCAAGATAGATGGGTCTCCACGCCTGGCCTTTAAATCTCAAAAGTTTATTAAGAGGTGCTAACTGGGTTCAGTAACATATACTGTGCAAGTATTTTCAACACCACATCACCCTCTCAAGGCCATATTGTTAAAGCCTCTGGGAATGGGAAAGGCAAGTGGAACCCACATTCCAAGGACAAGGGAGGGGGTGAGGAACCTCTGAGTGCCTGGGTCCAGTTCATGGGTCAGTCGGCTGTCACATCTTTTTTATCACATTCCCCAACACTTGATTATGCTGTACTTACCTTTCTTACTGATATATAAGCATTTTTAATCCTACCATTGTAATTACAATACCTAGTATATCCACAATTTATCCCATAACAACACTTACACAGTGTAGTACTCTTTTTCATGCTCTCCCGCATCATGTGGGACACCTGGGTGCCTCACTCAGTTAATTGTCCAACTCTTGGTTTCGGCTCAGGTCATGATCTCACGGCTCATGATCTCATGGGTCGTGAGATCAAGCCCCACATCACGCTCCGTGCTCAGTGGGGAATCTGGTTGAAGATTCTCACCTTCTGCCCCCCCCTCACTTGCTCGCTCACTCTCGCTCTCTCTCTCAAATAAATAAATCTTTAAACAAACAAACAAACAAACAAACCTCTCCTGCATTATCATTCATGGGCTTTGGCAGAGTGGCAGGACTGGGGAAAGAGCAGGTGGCTTGCGAGTGCAGAATTCTGAGCATGCTGCTAAGAAACTGAACCACATTTGGACTGTGCATCCCACTTACAAGCTTCGCAGTTAATGTATGGCCAGTTTCTGTTCTCTTCAACTTCCTTTTACTTCCTTAATTTTGCAATTATTCATGCTTTCCCTGCAGAAAAACCTTCCTGTTCCCTTTGCCCTTCCTCCAACATACTGAGAAGACAAGAGAATAGCTGTGTGGGTGAGACTGATGGGGAGTACAGAAGGAAAGAAACACTAATTCTCTGAACCCGGCCAAGGGAGCTCTTGAAGCCACTATCCTGTTGTTCCAGTTTGTAGTGATGCATTAGCTTGGTAAAAAGGGGAAAGGAAGTCAATCTTATTTATTCTACAGATAAGCTAGACAAGATAGCATTATACCTACTTTAGCTTTGCCTCTTCGAAGATAATTCTCAAAATATTTTTAACTGTTAACTCCATCAAGTGCACAAAAGAACCCTGTGATAAATATTTGAAGAAGAATATAGGTGAATTACCTATTCCTTTTGTATGCGTGATTTTCTATTACAAAATAGAGCCTCATAAGCTTTATATCCCAGCAATTTTACTACACTTGCCTTGATGCAAACTATTTCAATAGTACAGATTCATAACATGTGAACAAATTATCACTAGATGAAAATATTTTTCTTTTTTCAACTTTCAATTTTCAAATGATTTTAGTTTTACAGAAGAGTTGCAAAGATAGTATAAAGTTCCTATGTACTCTTAACCCAGCGTCCCCTAATGTTAACATCTTATGTAACCATGGAATATTTATCAAAGCAAAGAAATTGGGGTGCCTGTGTGGCTCAGTCAGTTAAGCGTGTGACTCTTCATTTCAGCTCGGGTCTTGATCTCAGGGCCGTGAGACTGAGTACCACCTCAGGCTCTGCACTGGGCATGGTCTGATTAAGATTCTCTCTCTCCCTCTCCCTCTGCCCCTCCACCCCTCTCTCCTGCCCTTTAAAAAAAAAAAAAAAAAATTAACACTGGTACAATACTATTAAGCAAATTACAGACTTTATTCAGATTTCTGCAATTTTTCCACTGATGTCTTAGTGATCCACTGATGATTTAATTTTATTTTTTATTTTTTTAAGATTTTATTTATTTATTTGTCAGAGAGAGAGAGCACAAGCAGGCGGAGTGGCAGGCAGAGGCAGAGGGAGAAGCAGGCTCCCTGCCGAGCAAGGAGCCCTATGTGGGACTCGATCCCAGGACCCTGGGATCATGACCTGAGCCGAAGGCAGCCGCCCAACCAACTGAGCCACCCAGGCGTCCCCACAAATGCATTTTAAGACCTTGTAACTATGGCCAGTAGTTTTAAACTAAGGAAAGGAAAGGAAAGGGAAAGGGAAAAGGAAATGGAAAAGGGAAAGGAAAGAAAAGGAAGGGAAGGGAAGGGGAGAGAAAGAAAAGAAGAGAAAAAAGTAAAGAAAAGGAAAAGATCCACTCACCCCTTTGGCTGTGTTCTAGCAGAAATTTCATGGACTATATTCTCATCCAGATGCAGAATATGGATTCAGATAGCAGTATTATAGCAGACCAATGATTAAAGCTAGAATTTGAAAATGCAGTGACAGTTTAATCTAGGATATCAAGTGGCACAGTGGTCAATGAATACAAAATATGTTTTAGAGATGCTGAAAATTGTGGCAAAGGATACTGTAAAGAATATACAAGTATAGGTACTAATAAAACAGCTTGAACTTTTTTTCCCCTGCCCCTTCCCCAAAACAGCTAGAACTTTAATATCTCACTTTTTAGTGTTTGAGATTTGCTTTTAGTCAAACAAAATGAATAACTATTTGAGTAATGACTTTTTTTTCTTAATTGCAAGTTAACTGAGCCCCTTATAGATAAATTATTTATTAACCTTCCCAGAGGTAGTCATGGCTCTTAATCTAAACATATTATCTGCTCATATGGTTGATCAGATTGCTCAGCCCAAAGAGAGAAATGAACCCATCCATGGCAAGCTGATGCGGGGGCCTAGAAACATCTTTAAATGGAACTTATAAAAAGATAATAAATTACTTGATGTTTTTCTTAAAAACTTTATTTTGATAAGGACCTGGCTACTAAGCTTTTCCATGTGTTATTTCATTAATTTATTTTCCCATAGATTAAGAGGTTAGCATTCAAGAGACCTAGGAAAATAAGTAAAACTTATTTGATTTAGTTATATTTTCAGTTAATTTTTCATTTAAAAATTATCCTTGTATTGTAGGCAATTTCTCGGCATACACGGGTGCTCCTGGGAATTGAAGAGCCATTGTTCAGTCGCAGCATCACCCTGCCCTACAGGGAAAATATCGGCTTATTTTTAGAGCGAAAAGGTCACACTGGGGTAAAATCTGATTCCTTGACCTTCTCTGAATTTGTGCAAGAAGCAGGATTACAGGATTATGCTCCAAAAATAACCACCCCTGAAGAGAATGAAGCATTGCACTACATTGAACCATAGGGAAAAGCTGTTTCACTTACCTTGAAAGATCAAACTAAACTACTTGGGGGAAGAAGTGTGTTCTTTTGCGTTCTCTTCTTCTCTTCTTCATTAAGGATTGGAATTAGAACTGCTCGCTCCACTTCTAGTTCTATCACCACCTCTCAGAACTTTCCCTTTGTGTTTCAAGTTAGCTCCATGTTTAAACAAAGATAGCAATATTTCTCTTTCTGGGTAATGGTAAGGATTTCTGATAAATCTAGTAAGGCACCTGGTAGTAGGAACATGTTACAGAAAGGGAATTAAAAGTAAAATCTGCCAACCCAAATAAGGTTCTCCACAAATGCAGAAAAAGAAACAGTTGTATTATTGAATCAGTACTAAATCAGCCAGTGATGGACATCACAGGCAAGCTGCTAAAGAAGATTCTGAAGTCAAGGAAATCCCACCCTTTTAGTTAGCCAGGCAGATACAACCCATTACTTACATGTTAACTGTCTGTCTCCAAAGGAAAAAGAAAACTTCTCATATCTTTATGACAAACAGGAAGTTACCATATGGAGCCGTGCACTTAGGCCAGGGAGATAGGGTGCCATGCTCGCATTCCAAAGACATGGCTCCAAAGTCTCCCAACAGACAAGACAGTCTTGGGATGTAAAACTGGCAGGTGACTTCCTCAACTTGTTAGAGGATTTACATACATCCCAAAAACAGGAAAAGGATTTAAATTACATGTTTTCTAAAGGAAATTTTTTTTTAAGATTTTATTTCTTTATTTATTTGACAGAGAGAGACAGAGAAAGAGAGGGAACACAAGCAGGGGGAGAATGAGAGGGAGAAGCAGACTTCCCGCTGAGCAGGGAGCCTGATGCAGGGCTTGATCCCAGGACCCCGGGATCATGACCTGAGCCACCCAGGCACCACTAAAGGAAATGTTTTAAGAAAAAGGAGGAGGGGAGTTCTTCCCTTTTTGCATCAGAGAAGAAAAATTTTTAGTATTTTTAAAAATTTATATTTATCCTTACAAACAACGTGGCTTATAGAAGTACCACTGACTATGGAATAGCGACTGGGGTTTATTTACAAGACTCTTCTATGTGGTACCTTCCAGACCTTTATAAAATGAGATTCAGGGGGTGCCTAGCCGGCTCAGTTGGTAGAGAATGCATCTTGATCTTGGGGTTGTGAGTTTGAGCCCCACATTGGGGTAGGGTTTACAAGGGGAGGGAGGGAGGAAGGAAAGGAAAGAAGGGAGGGAGGAAAGAAGGAAAGAAAGAAAGAATGAATTCAAGCTAGAGTCTCCCCATGACTGGACTGCTCAAAAGAAATGACAAAATACTTCTTGCTTGAATGACTCCAGTTCCTCTCTAGTTGTATAGACTTAACTGCTCTTTCTCTTCCGAGCCTGACTTCTTAACTCTAAGAGCCACTAAAGGACTACCATAATCCAGAAGGGAAATGATGTACCCTGTCCAGTTCCCTACACCTGAATGAACAGTCAAAACAATCCCAATTCTTTTTTTTTTTTTTCTAAGAAAAGGAACGGTACCTCAAATTAGCATTCATACCAAGCATTAATATCTGATGATGAACCTACTTTTTCCCCAAATTGGACCAATGAAATTTTATCTCAGACCATTCTACATCATACCATTGAGTTTGCCTGGCTTACAATTATGCAGAAAAGAAAAATGTAGATGATTAACCTAACACCATGGTGGCTTACATGTACAGTGAATGATTTTGTTCAAAAGCACTTTCACCTTTAGCAAACAGTGGTTCTGTTCAATGGCAGAGCATAGTCAGTGTCTTCCTCCTCAACCTCATGGTCACTTCACCTCTATTGTTTTCTACTCTATATCACTGACAAAGTATTTGCAAAACATAAAGGAAATCACTTCGCAGTACAGGAATAAGATCTATATTTTGCAAAATTATTTTTAGCCATTTAATATAAATGCCAGCTATTTATAAAAATGGTTTTGTGGTTTAAATGGGTCAGTGAGGGGCAGCTAGGTCCCATCGGGAAGCATTGCTATGTAAATTGCCTAAAGAGATCTCAGAAGAAAGGGTCCTGAATCTCCAAGTATCCAATAATTTGAGATGAGCTATTTTTTTTTTTTGTCAAGAAATCCTTCCTTGCCTTTTTAAAATAAAAATAAAAATAAAAAATGGTTTAAATGGGAACAGCTTTAAATAAAATAGTTCCAGGACAGTCACATATAGCTGAAATAAGCATGAAATGAGTCATAATTCAATTAAGATCGTTTACTACATTTTACTTCTTTATCCAAAAGAAGTTACTAAGATGGTAGGAAAATCAAGCTGTATCATTTGTCAGCTACACACTGCTATAGGAAAACAAGCTGCAGTTGTATTGTCTAATAATAACATAACTTCTTGAATTTAGCTTTTAGAAGAAAGATAATTTATATTAACATGACTTTCCTGGGGAAGCAGCTTACTTAAGTGTGTTAGGTTATAGTTTCATTTGGTTGCTTCCAAAAGCCGGACATACCCAAACGTACTGATATAAAAGACCTCTTCTTTTATTCTATATGTTAAAGAACAATTAATACGATTTTCTAATTCCTTAATGCCCATAGGTGGCAAACACAATGCACTCACATGACTCCCAATGACAATTGTGATAATCAGGGTACAAGCATTGTGGAACAAAAAAAAATCCTGATTCCTGAGGTCTCTTATTGAGAGGCAGAGCCTGTGGAAACCCCTGGCTGCTGTCCTTTGGTGAGGAAGATACCAAGTGAATCACAGTATCGATAGGTAAGGTGGTCCTGGAGAGCAGTAGTGGCTGAGAGATGCTGACTAAAGGGAGTTTCCTTGAGTTGCACAGCAGTCAGATCAAACCAAGGGAAAGGCCTGGGGTAAAAAAAAAAAAAAAAAAAAAAAAAAAAAAATACTGTTACTTTTTTATGTCTGTTTAATACATCTGATTTGGCTGTTAAACATTTCCTTTAAGGTTTTCCAACACTTGGAAATAAGGTTCTTTATTTTCTACATCAAACTAATTAAAATTCATAAAGATTCAGCTACAACTTTTCACTATGTAGATTTAATTGTACTTATGATGCATTTTGCACATTAGTACATTTTTCTAAGTACATTTGGGAGGGAATTCATAACTAAAGAATGATTACAATAATGACATTGACATTCTTTTCAGTATTTGTCCCTTGAATTTAGAAATAGAATACATAAGGGGTGCCCAGATGGCTCAGTGGGTTAAGCATTGGACTCTTGATTTCAGCTCAAGTCATGATCTCAGGGTCATGAGATCAAGCCCTGCATCAGGCACTCTACTGGGTGTGGAGTCTGCTTAAGATTTTCTCTCTCCCTCTCCCCTCTGCTCCTGTGCACACTCTCTCTAAAAAAAAAAAGAAAAAGAAACAGAATACATAAGAGGATCATAGACATTAGGAACAGAAAAGCTCTGGAGCGCCTGAGTGGTGCAGTCAGTTAAGTGACTCTTGGTTTCTGCTCAGTTTGTGATCTCAGGGTCATGAGATCAAGCATTACATAGGGCTCCATGCCCAGTGCGGGGTCTGCTTGGGATTCTCTCCCTCTCCCTTTGCCCCTCCCCCAGTGTGCTCTCTCTCTCTCTCTCTCTAAAATAAATAAATAAATCTTTAAAAAAATAGAAAAGATCTCATTTAAGATACCCTCTTCAATTTTATAGGGAAAGAAGTAAATATGCAAATGAAAGCAGAGCAACGTTAAGTATAACTCAAGTTAAATCAATTCAAGTTAAAAAGTATTAAGACATAGGGCTGTACAGTGTTAAAAAGATCAGAGTAAAAGCAAGGATATCTGTTCTCACCCCCCTTATTTAACATACACTGGAAGTTGTAGACTATGGAATAAGGCAAGAAAGGGAAAAACAGCATACAGATTGGAAAGACAAAAATCTGTCTCTATTTATAGATGACATGATTGTTTAATCCCAAGGAAAAAGAATTTCCCAGAACTAATAAATGAGTTCAGCAAAATCACAGGAAACAATACAAAACCCAATTCTATTTATATATATATTAGCAATGAACACTTGGGCACTATAATTAAGAATGTAATTCCGTTCATACACACACAAAAGGAGTACTTGGATGTAAATCTAACAAAACTTATATAAAACTTGCATACTGAGTGGGTGCCTGGGTGGCTCAGTGGGTTAAGTCTCTGCCTTCAGCTCAGGTCATGATCTCAGGGTCCTGGGATTGAGCCCCACATCAGGCTCTCTACTCAACAGGGAGCCTGCTTCCCCCTCTCCCTCTGCCTGCCTCTCTACCTACTTGTGATCTCTTTCTGTCAAATAAATAAAATCTTAAAAACAAACAAACAAACAAAAAAACTTGCATACTGGGGCACCTAGGTGGCACAGTTGGTTAAGTAGCTAACTCTTGGTTTTGACTTAGGTCATGATCTCAGGGTCGTGAGATTGAGACTGGCATTTGACTCTGTGCTCAGGACAGAGTCTGCTTGAGATTCTCTCTCCCTTCCCCTTGCCCCTCCTGCTCATGTTTGTGCTCTCTCTCTCAAATAAATAAATAAACCTTTACCAAAAAAAAAAAAAAAAAAAAAAAAAGACTTGCATACTGAAAATTACAAAATGCTGATGAAATTAAAAAGATCTAAATAAATTGAGAAACATACTGTGTTCATGGATGAGAAAACTCAATAAAGATGTCCCTTCTCCACAAATTGATCTACAGATGTAATGGTAAAATAAAAATGACAACACCAAATGCTGGTTAGGATGCAGAGAACCTGGATCATACATTGCTAGTGATAATGTAAAACAGTACAACCACTCTGAAAAACAGTTTGGCGGTGTCTTAAAAAAACAAACAAACCAAAAAACAAAACAAAAAGCATACAACTACCAAATGACCTAGGAATTGTAATCATGAGCATTTGTCCCAGAGAAATGAAAACTTATGTTTACAAAAAACCTGTACATGAATGTTTATAGCAACTTTATTCATAATAGCCAAAAACTGAAAGAGAAAAAACAAAAACAAAACAGCCCCAAACTGGAAACCACTCTGGAGTCCTTCAACAGATGAATGATTAAAGTATGGTACATCCATGCTACAAATACTACTCAGCAATAAGAAGGAATAAACTATTAATACAGCAACTTGGATGAATCTCCAGAGAATCATGCTGAATGAAAAAGGTCAATCCTAAAGGGTACATACTCTATGATTCCATTTATATAACATTCTGGAAATGACAAAATATGGAAATGAAAAACAGATTAACAATTGCCAAGTTGGAAAAAAAAATTGCCAAGTCAAGGAGGAGATGGCCAATATGAAAGATCATTCAATGATAGACCAGTTCTAGATCTTGACTATATCAGTGGTATTATCCTGGTTGTAGTATTCTATTACAGCTTTATCATATCCATGTAGAGATATTTGTACTAAAATTTGTACCATTGGGGGAAAGTAGATAATTGGGTACATGGAATTTCTTTGTATTATTTTTAAAAACTGCATGTGAATGATTTCACTCATATGTGGAACTTAAGAAACAAAACAAATGAACACAGGGGAAATGAAAAGTGAAATAAGATGAAAGTTGAGAGGGAGGCAAACCATAAGAGACGCTGAACTCTACGAAACAAACTGAGGATTGCTGGAGGGGTGGTGGTGGAGGGAAGGGATAATTGGGTGATGGGCATTAAGGAGGGCACTTGATGTAATGAACACTGGGTGTTATATGCAACTGATGAATCACTAAATTCTACCTCTGAAACTAATTAAAAAAAAAAAACTGCATGTGAATCTACAATTATCTCAAAAGTTTTGGGGAGGTGCCTGGGTGGTTCAATCAGTTGAGCAGCCAACTCGTGCTTTCTGCTCAGGTCATGATCTCTGGGTCATACGATCCAGCCCCGAGTTGGGCTCTGTGTTTAGTGCAGAGTCTGCATAAGGATTCTCACTCCCTTTTCCTCTGGCCTTCCCCCTGCTCTCTCTCTAAAATAAATAAATCTTTTACTTATTTATTTTTTAAAGATTATTTATTTAGGGGCACCTGGGCTCAGTGGGTTAAGCGGCTGCCTTCATCTCAGATCGTGATCCCAGGGTCCTGGGATGGAGCCCCGCATCAGGCTCCCTGCTTCTCCCTCTGTTCCCTCCCCCCCAACCTCATGCTCACTCTCTCTCGCAAAAATAAATGGATAAAATCTTTAAAAAAAAAAAAAAAGTTAAACAAGTGTTTTAAAAAAAAGTGTTGAAAAAAAAGTATGATTCACCAAGAGGACATTAAATTTATGAACTTTTTTTCATCAGATGATATGGCTTCAAACTTTACAAAGATTATTGGAAATATAAAGAGAATGTGAGCTACTACAATCAGAGTAGAAAAACTAATATGTCATGCCTCTCACTCTAACAAATCATCTGATGAAAAAGAATGTAGAATAGCATTTTTCCAACTTTAATATGGTTATCACTTGGGATTTTGTAAAAATGCAGATTCCAATTTCATATAACTGGGGTGGGACCCCAGATTCTGTGTTTCTAAACAAATTCCCAGATGATGGCACAGATCCCAGCTAGTCTTGAGTAGCAAGGATCTAATGGATTTGAATAACACAGGAACTTTGTGCCCAAAAAGGTCATCGTTATTTTAAAGACCAATAGCACATAGCCAAAGAGGCTAGATGAGCATTCTTAGCTCTTACTATTTTTATAATAAAGATATGATTGAAATTAAATGAACCATAAATATTCAATTCAAGAAGCTAAGAAAAAGAGCCACAAAATAACGCAAAAGAAAAGAGGAAGGAACAAATTATTAAAGATAAAAGTAGAAAAATACTTGAATTAAAAAGTTGACCAATAGAACTAATAAATAAAACTATAAACTGATCTTTTTTAAGATTTTATTTATTTGACAGAGAGAGAGAGAGATCACAAGTAGGCAGGCAGAGAGAGAGGGGGAAGCAGGCTCCCCGCTGAGCAGAGAGCCCCATGCAGGGCTCGATCCCAGGACACCAAGATCATGACCCGAGCCAAAGGCAGAGGCTTAACCCACTGAGCCACCCAGATGCCCCTAAACTGATTATTTTAAAATATCAATAATATAGACCAGCTGCTAGCAAATTTAACTAAGAAAAAAATTTAAAACACATATACAATCTTAGAAATGCAAAATGATATATAATCTGATGAGATTTTAAAAATACAAGTACAATCATAGGCCATCAAATTTGAAATCCAGATAAAAATGAAATATTTCTGCTAGAAAAATACCAATTACCAAAGTTGACTCAAGAAGTAATAAACCTGAATGGATCATAACCTGGAAAAACTGAAAAGACAGTCAGTTTGCAACTTCCCCTGCAAGATATTTGGACCAGAGAGATCTATAGTAAAGTTCTGTCAAATCTTCAAGAAATCTATAATTTCTCTGTTCTGTTCCAGAACATAAAGATTTCCTAATTCTATAAGGTTAACACAATGTTGATACCAAATTTGAAAACTACAGACCAATTTTATTTTTGAGTATGATATAAATGTCTTAAATAAAATACAAGCAAAACAGATCTGGAAGTGTATTATTAAGTAGAGTTTAAGAATGCAATGAAAGCTTAATATTAGGAAATCTATTTATGTTGTTTATAACATTAGTTAAAGGAAGGGAGAGATATGAAACCTAGTCTACACATACATTTTGGTTAATGTGACTTTTCTTTTTTAAAGATTTTATTTATTTGAGAGAGAGAGAGCATGCACACACAAGCAAAGGGGGTGGGGGGAGAGACAGAGGGGGAATCAGACTCCCTGCTGAGCAGGAAGCCCAATGCCCCACTAGATCTGAGGACCCTGAGACCACGACCTGAGCCAAAGGCAGATGCTTAACTATCTGAGCCACCCAGATGCCCAATTAATGTGACTTTTAAGTCTTTTTTTTTAATCTTTGATTTCCCCTTCCTCTTTTTTTTTTCTCTTGCAGTTTATTTGTTGAAGAAATTTGGTTGTGTAGCCTCTAAAGTTTCCCATATTCTGGATTTTGCTGATTATATCTCATTGTCATTTAACACTTTCCTGTCTCTTGAATTTATATCTATAGACTTGATCAAATTCAGGTTTGACTTTTTTTTTGATAAGAATATCTCGTCTGTGTCTATTTTTTTATTTGTGTCTATTTTTATCCAGAAACACATTGTCTCTCCTTCTGCAGTGTTAAAACTGATTAATAGATTCAGTCTGATCTGTTCATTATGAAGTTCCTCCATCAACTTTTCACCTAATGTTGCCTAGATTATTTCATTAGAGGTTGCAAAATGATGATATTCTATCACTCCTTCTTCATTTTCAACTTGATAGTGCCAGGAACCAAGAGCAAACATCCTACTCAGTGATTTAACATTAAAAACATAGCCTATTTTCAAGTTCATTTGCCACAGCATATATTAATAGTAGTTACCTCTGGAAAATGGGATTTGAAGGTGGTACTTTCACTTTCTGTTTGGTACATTTTAGTTGATACCCTATTTACTACAAACATTTGTTAATTTTCTAAATTTTCAGGTCATTTTTTTAAAAACTCACATGAAGGGGGCGGCAGGGTGACTCAGTCGGTTAAGTGTCTGACTTCGGCTCAGGTCATGATCTTGGGGTCCTGCGATCCAGCCCGGAGTCAGGCTTCATGCTTAGTGGGGAGTCCACTTGTCCCTCTCCCTCTCCCTATGGTCCTCACCCCCACCCCCGCTCATGCTCTGTTTCTCAAATAAATAAATAAAATCTTTTTAAAAAAATTCACATGAAGAATAAATGCGTAGGAAGGATTAAGATTCTGGAAAATACTATTAAAGAGGACTTGGTCTACAGATACCAAAATATAGATACACATTATAGTAATTAATCATAGCATGAGAATAGAAAAATAAGTCCACAGTTCAGAATACAGTCCAAAAATATACCCACCAATATCTTACAGTTTAGCAAATGATAAAAATCTTATTTCAAATTGGTAGGAAAAGAAACGGCTACTCTATAAATAATGTTAGGACAATTGGCTTTCCAAAATGAATAGAAGTTATTAAAAATCCCAAACTGATTAAAGATTTAAATATTTAAAATAATTTACTAGAAGAAAATATAGAATATCTTAGGATGAAAAAGTTCTTAATAAGTATGACTTGAAACCCTAAAGTCATGAAGTAATTTAACAATTTTGACTACAAAAATTAGAATCCCTAAACAGCAAAATTTACCAAAAGTAAGAGAAATATGAAAATTATTTCCAATATACATAACATAGTCCTACTAAAAACTTTTATAAAACAAGAAATAAAAGCAAACAATCCAAAAGAAAAATAGGTGAAGAATATAAAATGAGAATAAGAGAGAACACAAGAGCAGCAAGTTGGAAGCTGTAAAAAATATGGACAAATGATAACACTGAGCTGAATCTGAAGTCAGCAATAGGGAAAACCAAGACACAGTCCATTTACATCATAGAACTCGCGAAAGACTCAAGAAGTACATCAGGAAGTGGAAGCAAGATGGGACTAAAAATGGGATGATGGGTTGAAAGTCTTAAGAAGGAGGGGCGCCTGAGTGGCTCAGTCGTTGGGCGTCTACCTTCCACTCAGGTCATGATCCTGGGGTCCAGGGATTGAGCCCCACATTGGGCTCTCTGCTCCGCAGGAAGCCTGCTTCTCTGTCTCCCACTCCCCCTGCTTGTGTTCCTGCTCTTGCCGTCTCTTTGTCAAATAAATAAAATCTTTTTTTTTTTAATATTTTATTTATTTATTTATTTATCAGAGAGAGAGAGAGCACAAGCAGGCAGTGGCAGGCAGAGGCAGAAGCAGGATCCCCGTCGAGCAAGGAGCCCGATGTGACTCGATCCCAGGACCCAGGGATCATGACCTGAGCCAAAGGCAGCCACCCAACCAACCGAGCCACCCAGGCGTCCCAATAAATAAAATCTTAAAAAAAAAAATCTTAAGAAGGAAGAGATCCTCACAGCCCGCTACCCAATGCTGTACAGTCAGGAGACTGACCCTCCTCCTCCCCAACAGAAGATTTATTCTCTGGAAGGGTTTACTAGAGGGTTTCTGGACAAGGGGACAATAGGCACTGTTGAAGGAAAGGATTTGCTAAATATAGGGGAAAAAAGTAAAAAAAAAAAAAAATCTAGTGATAAGACCACCCTCTTCTTTTTTATTTTTAATTAATTAGTTAATTAATGTTTTATTAACATATAATATATTTATTATATTACTTGTTTCAGGGGTACAGGTCTGTGATTCATCAGTCTTACACAATTCACAGCACTCACCATAGCACATACCCTCCCCAATGTCTATCCCCCAGCCACCCCTCCCTCTCACCCCCCTTCCACTCCAGCAACCCTCAGTTTGTTTCCTGAGATCAAGACCATCCCTCTTCTTCCACACATACACAGCTCTCTTTCCCCAAGTTGGGTCCCAAAGACTTAAGGATATCAATATTCAAGGTTTTCCAAGGAAATGGCTGATCAAATCACTCTGTAGTAAAGACCACAGTAGCGCAAACAGAGTATCCAGAAGGGGGTATAGCTCAGGGGTAGAACATTTGACTGCCGAGTTTCCAAGCAACTTTCTAGTACTGGGATCTGAAATATGAGCAAAGTTCTCCATATACTCAAACAAAGCTTCTCAAATGAATGATAGAGACCAAAACAAATGATCAGAAAACAACCTGAAGGAAACAGACTCTTCACAGAAGGAAAAAAACCTCTCTCATTTACTTTCTCAAAGGGATAAGAGATGGTATTGCATAGTGAAATGACAACAGGATGCTACATAAAAAAAGAATATTTGGAGACTTTTTAAAAACCTTTGAAAATATTCAAAATAGGGGTCCCTGCTTAATCCTCTGCCTTCTGCTCAGGTCATGATCTCAGGGTCCTGGGATGAGCCCTGAATCAGGCTCTCCGCTCAGTGGCAAGTCTGCTCCTCCCTCTTCCTCTGTGACCTCTCACACTTTCTCTCTCTCTCAAATAAATAAAATCTTAAAAAAAAAAAAAAAAGGGGGGGGGCGCCTCCTTGGCTCAGTTCTTGGGCATCTGCCTTTGGCTCAGGTCACGATCCCAGGGTCCTGAGATCGAGCCCTGCATGGGGCTCCCTGCTCAGGGGAGAGTCTGCTTCTCCCTCTCCTACTCCCCCTGCTTGTGTTCTCTCTCTCGCTGTCTCTCTGTCAAATAAATAGATAAAATCTTAAAAAAAAATAAGATTTCAAAAAATAATAAGAAAATATTCAAAATAGGGGCAACTCGTGGTTTCAGCTTGAGTCATAGTCTTGGGGTTGTGGGATCGAGCCCTGTGTTGGATTCCCTGCTCAGCGGGGAGTTTGCTTCTCCCTCTCTCTTTGCCCCTCCCCACCGCTTGTGCTCTCTCTAATAAATAAATAAAATCTTTTTTAAAAAAGTAGGAAAGATAAAGAAAATCAGAGAACCAGTCCAGGAGGTTCAACATTGGACTAATAAAATATTTAGAAAAAGAAGAAAGAAAACAGGAAAGGAGATGAAATTATCAAAGACATAATTGGAGAAAATTGGAGAACATGACATTCAGATTAGAAAGGACTCCTGAGGGGCACCTGGGTGGCTCAGTGGGTTAAAGCCTCTGCCTTCGGCTCAGGTCATGATCCCAGGGTCCTGGGATGGAGCCCCTCATCGGGCTCTCTGCTCAGCAGGGAGCCTGCTTCCCCCTCTCTCTCTGCCTGCCTCTCTGCCTACTTGTGATCTCTCTCTCTCTCTCTCTCTGTCAAATAAATAAATAAATTCTTAAAAAAAAAAGGACTACTGAATGTTCTGTTTCTTTTATGGGTATCAGTTACATGGGTATTTCCTTTACAACAGTTAATTAAACTGGATATTTATGTATTTATGGGATAAGTACTTTTCTGTGTATGAGATATTTCACAAAATTTTTTAAATGCGGGGGGAAGGAAAGGCTCACCCTATGCCCAACACAGTGAGTTAAAATAGATCCACATCTAAAATAAAATAAAATAAAATAAAATAAAATAAAATAAAATAAAATAGATGCACATCATGACACATCATAAAATTTCAGGATACTAAGGTCAAAAGATCCTATAAGCTTTCAGAGAGAAAAGAAACAGATTTCAAAGGATGAATTCAAGAGTTAGAATGGCACTGTACCTCTCAACAGCAACTTGTCCATAAGACAATGAAGCAATGCCTTTAAAATTCTCGGGGAAAATCACTTCTAACCTAGAATTCTATACCTGGCTATGTTCTCAGTAAAATACTAAGTTAAAATAAAAACATTTTCTGACACAGTCTCTTTAAGTTACTTCCTATGCATTCTTTTCTAAGGAAGCTACTGGATGATATGATCCACCACTATGAAAGCATAAACCATGCCAGAGGAAAAGGGATCCAGGAAAAAGAGATCCAACATAAGAGAGAGAGGAATCGCAGGCTAAGGGGGAAGGAAAATCCCCAAACAGAAAGTGCTTCACAGGCCACTGGTGATTAATTAGAATACAAAAGATAAGAGAGAATCAAGGATTCCTTCCAAGATTCTGGCCTGTACAACTTGGTGAAAGAGCATGTATTTAGGTAAGAAACACCAGCAGAGCAGGCATGAGAGCAGGTATGCTTCTGGATGAGTTGAATTTGAAGGGAGATGGTGACCACAAACTTTCCTGGGTTTCAAGTTGACATCTAGGATAGAGATACAGAGTTGTGTGCTGTCAGTGTAAAGATGGCAACCTAAGTCCCTGAAGTGGAAAAGATCACCCATGAACAAAGTGCAGAACGGCAAGCAAAGAAGGCCTAGGACAGGGGCACCTAGGTAGCTCAGTGGCTTAAAGCCTCTGCCTTCGGCTCAGGTCATGATCTCAGGGTCCTGGGATCGAGCCCCACATCGGACTCTCTGCTCAGCAGGGAGCCTGCTTCCCCCTCTCTCTCTGCCTGCCTCTCTGCCTACTGTGATCTCTCTCTCTGTCAAATAAATAAAAATCTTAAAAAAAAAAAAAAATAGGCCTAGGACAGAGCCCTGAAAACTCCCGGACACAGGATGCGGCAGAAGAGGAGCTGTTGTCAAAGGAGGGGCTAGAGAGACAGAAATAAAATGAAAAGAATGTGAGGGTATCACAAAAGTCAAGAGAAGAGATTGCTTCAAGAAGGATGGAATGTTCAATAGCCAAGGAAGAAAAGGATTAAAAAGCATCCAGTGGGGGCACCTGTGGGGGGGGGTGCGGCGCTCTGTCGGTTGAACGTCCAACTCTTGATTTCAGCTCAGGTCATGATCTCAGAATTGTGATATTGAGCCCCGCATCAGGCTCTGCACTTAGCAGGGAGTCTGCTTGGGATTCTCTCTCTCCCTGTCCCTCTGCTCCTTCCCTCACTGGTGCTCTCTCGCTCTCTCTCTCAAAATGAATAAAATAAAATAAAATCTTAAAAAGTATCCAGTGAATTTAGTGGCATGGAAGTCATTGGTAACAAGGGCAAAAATTTTTCCCTATTAGATTATCAAAGGTTAAACAGATTGATCAAGTAATCAAGCTATAGAGAAATGGCACACACATACAGTACTGGTGGAAATGTAAATAGGCACCATGTTTTTTTTTTGTTTTTTGTTTTAAAGATTTTATTTATTTATTTGACAGAGAGAGACCACAAGTAGGCAGAGAGGCAGGCAGAGAGAGAGGGGGAAGCAGGCTCCCTGTTGAGCAGAGAGCCCGATGCGGGGCTCGATCCCAGGACCCTGAGATCATGACCTGAGCCGAAGGCAGAGGCTTTAACCCAGGCACCCCGGCACCATGTTTTTGATAAGCAATTTGGGAATACCTATCAAACATAAAATATATAAAACCTCTGACCTAGAAATATTCTTCTAGCTATTCATCCAACAGAAATACTGGTACAAGTGTGCAAAGTAAGTACAAGAACATTCAATTACAACCCCATATTCAGAATTTGCGGCATGGGAAAACTACATTGCCGTCAAGAAGAAATAAGATCGGGCGCCTGGGTGGCTCAGTCGTTAAGCGTTTGCCTTCAGCTCAGGTCATGATCCCAGAGTCCTGGGATCAAGGCCCACATCGGGCTCCCTACTCTGCGGGAAGCCCGTTTCTCCCATTCCCACTCCCCCTGCTTGTGTTCCCTCTCTCTTACTGTGTCTCTCTCTGTCAAATAAATAAATAAAATCTTAAAAAAAAAAAACAAGAAGAAATAAGATGAGTAAATTCAATGAAATAATTAATGTATCCAACAGATACCTATGCATTGCTCATAAATGAAGTAGATATGACTGTACTGACTTAAAACAGTGTCTATAACATAGCAAGTGAAAAATCAGTATACATAGTCTGCATGTTTCTAAAATGTATATAGATATGCATACACGTTACAATACCATGACAATATATGTTTGCAAATACATAGATAAAAAGACAAAATATAAAAACCATATGAAATGGTGTTTGGAGAGCCAAGGAGGGCTTTCACTTTTCCACTAGTAGGAATTTTTACAAGAATGTATTATTTGGGGGTGCCTGGGTGGCTCCATTGGATAAGCGTCTGCCTTCAGCTCAGGTCATGCTCTCCGGGTCCTGGGATCTAGCCCCGCATCGGGCTCCCTGCTCAGTGGGGCATCTGCTTCTCCCTCTCTCTCTGCCCCTCCCCCCTGCTCATATGCTCTCACTCTCTCTCTCTCTCTCTCTCTCCCTCTCTCTCTTTTTCCCTCAAATAAATAAAATCTTTTTAAAAAAACCAAGAATGTATTATTTTTATAAAATGTTAAAGATTACATGGAAGGGAAAAAGAGAACAAAGCACCTACTACAACAGCGTGGGAGAAATTAGAATAACCAGCTGTCTGATGCTTTACCTCCGCTGAGGTAGGTTCTTGCTATAGACTTGGCTGACAAGATCACATAACTGAATCGTGGGGCAAGACGCTCCATCCTTCTCACAGTCGTCCAAGTGCACGGAGAGGAACAGTTTGTTCAGAAGCTGCAGCGCTTGTAAGTGAGGCATGTCCCTTGTGGTGCAGATGTTTAGGACCATGTACAGCAATCCCTCCAACCACTTGATATTGAGGATTATTCCCCCTACACATTCATGGGAGGGAAATACCAGTTATCGTCACCAAAAGGGCTTGCCTAGAATGTAGGATAAACCCTAGAAAGTGATCAGCCACCCTTAATCCAAGATAGGTTGGTCATATGAACCTGAAGAGAAGCAAACACCCCTCTTTGTAAGCCAAGAGCCCTAACTGTGCCCTTTATAACAAATGGTGTGTTAACCCTACTGTAGGACGGGTATGACTAATGTAGGCATTGCTAATGGCAAGAGCATCCTAGAAATCTCTAGAATGATCCTTCCATCAAGGAAAAGAAACTAAGGGAAAATACAAGATTAGAGCAGGGAAAAGCCATTTAGTGCCAGACATCACATCCTTCCATTTAAATAGGCTCTTACCTCTGGCTGTGTATGGTTCAGCCTTAACAATGCTCAGAATCCTCTGCTTTCCCTAAAGAAGGCTGGCTTTTTGCCACCAAAACTGTTCCCATTCAAAACCTAAATAGCTGGGGGCGCCTGGGTGGCTCAGTTGGTTGAGCATCTGCCTTTGGCTCAGGTCATGATCCTGGGGTCCTCGAATGGAGCCCCGTGTTGGGCCCCCTGCTCAGTGGGGAGCCTGCTTCTCCCTCTGCCCCTCCCCTCACTTATGCCTGCTCTCTTACTCTCTCTCAAGTAAATAAAATCTTTAAAAACAAAAACAAAAAAACCCGAATAGCTGAGAATGTGTCCAGCCTGACACACACATGCACACACACACTGGGACTATAAAATAGCACCAGGCCAAGAGGAAAGTGACTTTCAAAAGAGTGCCAAAAACATTGGCATTACCAGCAGAACTGTAGGGGCAGGTAGCCTGAAGAATCACAGGATCTTGGAGGGCAGCTGTGATGTCATTATTGGCCCCCCAGATGTTGACCGAATCTTCAACACACTGATACTGAGGCCGCAAGATATTGGTGTGGTTCAGTAGGAGTTTCAACCTGAAAGGAAAGCCCCCAAGACAGGGAGTGCAGAGCCAGGACTCCCATAAAGCACCCCACGATCCCCTGCCTTGGATCACATCCAACCCCAATGACTTCCTGCCCCACACAGCGCCCCTCGGAGGCAAATACAGGGCGAAGCAGCTCTGAGGGCACTACTTCCTGGATTGTTCAGCAGTCTACCGGACACTTAGTATATGTCGTCTCTTGCCAGGCGCTAGACTAGACAGCAGGGGTACAAAAACAATATTTGACACATGCCGTCAGTCACTTTTCATGCTGTTGACTGACGGTTTCCCTTCCCATTGATGCACAAGGGGAACACTAGTCAGCTTCAAGCGATGGGAAACAATGCTCCATTGCAGTTCTAAACACTTGCACATCAAAGAAAATGTTCCAACCACAAGGGCTGGTTATGGAGAAGTGGGGAAGACACAGAAAGGCGGGCTGGGTGCTGCAGATGAAGCTGCTTCCGCCTTATTCCTGGGAATGACCAACTCCAAGGGGGAGGTAGGGGCTGGGGGTGCAGGTGGGGGTAGGAGCCAGATATGAGGGGATGGGGCAGCATGTTTGTACCATGCAAACAGGGTACCTGGCTATTGGGATGGCAGCTACGAAGCTGTACACGATACAGTCTTTTTCAAGGCGGGTTTGAATTTCCAGGCAGATATTAGGCAGCTGAGACGGCAGGCAGCAGAGGAATATCACATTGGCCCAGTCCACTAGATGAGGGTTATGGTAAAAACACTGGATTCCCAGTTTCTGGAACTCATCTGGGAGGGATATAGGAAGAAAGAAAGATCACAGTACAAAGGAGTTTGACCTAAACATCAGCTGTGGGGAGAGGATGACAATGACTTTTTCTCAAGTCTTGTCTCCATGTAAATCAAAGAGACCCCCTCCTCACGTCTTCTAAAACATACGGGCCATGCCCTACCCCCATTATCAAAGCAGCTAGTGTCACTGCAGCCGTGCTTGAGATTATAATTCATCTTTATCTTGCCTTTAGACCAAATGCTAGAATTTTTCAGGTTTGTTTGTTTGTTTAGGAAGAAAAAAATCGGGAAGAAGCCTTCTTGCTCTAATTTACTGATGGTTTATCATGTGCCAGGTAGTGTACAAAGTACTTTACATACATTATCTAAGGCAATCCTCACAAGGACCTTCTGAGACTAGTATTATTCCTATATTACAGATGAGGAAACTAAGGTTTTGAGAAATCATGTGGCTTGAGCTGGTGGGAAAGGCTGAAAGTGGAAGAATATAGGGCCGAGGCTGGGAGGAATTTGGAAAGATACACTTACAGTTTCAGTAAAGTCTATGCAACTTACTGTGAACAAGGTAGTTTTAAATGCTGAGAGAAATGTGATGACTCATGTATTTGCTTTCAGTCACTGGCAGTTAATCATTTGTACTTATCTGATATGGATTTCAAACGTAAGAATGTAAACTTGCATAGGGTAGTGTGTTTTAAGGGTTATTGAAAACAGAGTATTACAGAGTTTGGGGAAGTGAGTTCTTAACCACCAGGAGTACATGAAACATTTGATGCTGATGTTATCTGGGCACTCATAAACCTGGAAGATGGACGGGACAAAGAGGAAGTTTAGAACACATGCACGTCCACTCTTCTTTCACAGGTTGTTCTCAAAAGTGTAAAGAATTTGATGCTAAGGGATGCCTGGGTGGCTCAGCTGGTTAAGCATCTGCCTTCGGCTCTGATCTTCATCATGATCCCGGCATTGGGCTCCCTGCTGAGTGGACAATCTACTTCTCCCTTTCCCACCCCCACCCCAGCTCGTACTCTCTTCTCTCTCTGTCAAATAAATAAAATCTTAAAAAAAAAATGCTAAGCATTTTTTTAAATTTAAAAAAAAAAAAAAAAAGATGCTAAGCATTTTGAATTCTTCCTTATACAACATGCAGGGATGTTCTAAAACTGTAATTTTATTATTAATAAATACAGTGCTTTCCAAAAAATATATGCACCTTATTGAAACATACGTACTAGTCTTATTGATGAAATTTAAGAAATTTGTCTTATGTGGTAAGATTGTTTTTTAAGTTTAATATAGAAAGAATGCTTGCAAATTAATTAGAAAAATTCAGGCACTCCAACAGATAAACTAGACAAAGAGAATTAAAAAAAAGGAAATAGTAATAGGGGTATAAAACCTATTCGGTTCTTCTAGTGATCAATGAAGAATATATTAAAACAAAAAATTTTTAAAGGCATATTAAAATGGTGATTAAGGGGCATCTGGGTGGCTCAGTTGGTTGAGCAACTGACTCTTGATTTCGGCTCAGGTCATGATCCCAGGATCCTGGGATCTAGCCCTACTTCAGGCTCCATGCTCAGCAGGAAGTCTGCTGGAGATTCTCTCTCCCTTGCCCTCTGCCTCTACCCCCACTCGAATGCATATGATCTCTCTCTCTCTCTCTAATAAATGAATAAATAAATAAATCTTTAAACACACACACACAAACATCTTTCTAAATTTTTTCAGGGCTAGCGAGCAGAGAACTCAGCATGCTGGGTGCAGGGGTGCCTTTCTCAAGGGAGCCTTTCAAAATGGCCTCATCAACACCCGAGTCCCTCTCTGCCACACACTGCTCCTCACCCAGGGCCTCTGGCCTCCGAGTGGAGATCCTCAGGTTCTCAGCAGGGATGGGGACAAGCTGAAGCAGTACGCGAGCCAGCTGCTTCCCGAGGTGGCCCCCTCCGATGATGCCCACCTTTAACTCGTCATCATCGGGAATGCCAGCAAGCAATCCAGTCAAGCGACAGCTGGAAGTTTGCTTCTCGTGGAACGATTCTCTGGAGAATGAACACACGGACAAGTAAATAAATTCACGTGCACCCTGTAGCTCTTCTTCACTGTGAAACTCCACCGTTCTCTGCTCTAATGCCCTCGCGTGGCAGCCTGGGGGCACCTTAAGCACCCCAGAGACAAGGCATTCCAGTTAGGTGCCACTTCTCCAGCATTGCCGGGGAACGAAACGTGCCCCGAGTGAACCTGCCACAAAGTAAAGCGTACTCTTCAAGGGACCAAAACTTGCTTAAAACATTTTTAAAAATGAACATATTGTGCTGTGGTTGTTACATGTACCGTGCATTTCCCTGCCTTCTTAAACACAAGATCTGAATATTTAACTGACTCAGAACTATCACTGTGAACAGCCACCTGTCTATGCAGCATCCAGGAACACCGGGGGCTAGTTCCTTCATGCTTCCTGTGCGGACAGCTGTCAGTTTTCACTGCCATCACGATATGCTTTCCCCTCTCCTATCACATACCTACTCTTTCTGGTTTGCTATTGTAGTTTTGCATACATCTGGGTAACCAGGTAACTTAGCTTTTTTCAAACATGGTTTATAAAAGTTAGTGGTATACAGGGGAAAACAAGCCGGAGAAATTGAGGATCAAATGTTTGAGGCCACTCTTTCCAGAGGCTCACTTACTGTTGGTTCTGGATCTGTTTCCTTGGCCCAAGGTGAACAAAGTCTGACCTCGGAATACATAAGGCACTGTTTTCTGTTGTTATATGACAATCTTATATTTGTTCTCTACTTCTGTTAAAATTAGTCTTAAGCTCTGGAGTTTCCATATAAACATCACCAGCCACTTTCTATTTAAGGCTTCTCTCTAGGTTGAAAAGGAAGTGTTTTCTCTGTGCCTGATCCTTCCAAGTATAAAATGCCTCTCAGAAATTTCACATTTCGGTTCCTCACCACTCACCTGGGATGCAACCAGAATGTTTATGTATTCTTATCAGTCAACCAATCAGTAGACTCATTAAGCATCCCGCCCCTTTGTGTCTCTGCTGTATCTGTAACATGTTCAATTCAGATCTGGTCCCACCATCCAGGAGTAGATCTAATTTCAGAAAAAAGTAGTCTGGGGTCGGGGGGGTACTACTAATGTTCCAGGAGTAGCTTATAGAATCCAGGAGTCTGGGCTTAGGTACCTGGCTCTCACACACTTCCTGTTTAAGTGTCCAAAGCCACATTGTACAAAGACACCAGAGGTCAGGACTAGACTGAGCTTCTTTGCAAATCAGTATCCCAGGGCTTCATGCAGGTCACCTGACCAAAAGGACCCCAAAAGTTACAGGTGGTCTTCCTGTTAGGGAGAATTCCATCATTAGCTTAGCCTCGAAAGGAAGAACCACCCTCATTTTCGACCAAGAGCCACAGGATAGCTAGTCATTGGTAGCTGTGGAAGACAAGCTGGTGGTCCCAGTGAGTCAATGAATGGGTGAATGAATGAACTGATCATTTAATCAATCCACCCACCAAAAGGAAATCACAAGGTATGCTTCGTTATGTAACCACACCCAAGGGATTCTGGTATCCATTTCCCAGTGCCTTCAGACCAGTAGTGATTGACTGTGGGTTGGAAAAGGTAGGAGGTCACACCCCCTGCCAAAGGTATCCTCCAACATAGAAAGTTTAAGTCATTTGGATACTCCTCAGTGAGGCTCTTCTCCATTTGCCCAACCTTGGAGACCTAGCTTACCTCAAATTACAGAGTAGCTTGCAGAAGAAGATTGCATGGGCACAGGCCTTGATCATCAGCCCTCGAGAACGGCCCTGCAAATACAGCCATCTGTGATCTTCCTCTTGAATCCCATACTCAAACTTCAGGGACTCAAGGTCCTCTAGCATGTCCATTTCCAAGCCACCATCTCCTGCAGTGACAGATAGCAATCAGGTTGGCTCCCTGTCTTGGAAGATGAGGGAGTCTATGCAGGAGAGGTGTGCCCAAGCCCACCACGATGGTGCGCTTCAGCATCTCTCTCCTCCCACATTCTGTACTTGCACTGTGAGTCCTGGAGGATTCCTATGCACTGACCGCCCACAGATCAGGAATACCTGGATTCACGAAAAACCTGAACAAAAATCCAAAGTAAATGCACTTTTTTCAACAGATGCATTTACATTAGCAGTGGGGGTCGCGGGTGCTCGTGGGCCAGGACCTTCTCCCTTCCACTCCCTCCTAGGCTTGAGAAATAGGACTGGCCATGTACACCACACCTCAGACAAATTTTTTTCACTAAACTCTGTGTTCCCCAAAAGATGGGAAAGAGTCCAAATTAACTAACATGGTCCCCTGCCTAGGGCAAGGACATTTGGATTTTAGAAAATGAAGTCAGAGATATATAAGCCCGTTTACATATATCTCTCACCAACCAAAGTGAGGAGAAGGTGGCACTACTCCTCAGTACTTCTGGTCCTGGAGAGTAAGAACTACATTTCCGGGGAGAATTACCCAAGAAAGTTGTCATTATGACTCCTTAGCTACCAGATTACTTCAGTCTCTGAGCCTTAAAGGAGCCAACCCCACACAGATGTTTTCAGACCTGCCTCATGAGGATAGGAATTCTTTCCACTAGTTTTTTTTTTAAGGATTTATCTATTTACTTGAGGGGAGAGGATCAAGATAGGGGGAGAGTCTCAAACAGACTCCCCACTGAGTGTGGAGCCCGACATAGGGCTTCATCTCATGACCCTGAGATCATGACCTGAGCCGAAATCAAGAGTCAGACATTTAACCGACTGAGCCACCCATGCGCCCCTTTCCACTACTTCTAGGAGCACTAGAAACAGGGAAGTATGGGATCCTCCTTTTCCTAACAGAAGGTTCTAGACTTCAAGATTCTTCCCAGACTGTAATATCATACAGATCTCAGCACTACTCAAGGAGTTATTTTTCAAACTCCTTTTGTATTTAAGACACTGATGAATAAGATGCGTAAGTTCTGGGGATCCAATGTACATCATAGTGACTATAGTTAATTATACTATATACTTGAAATTTGCAAAGAGTAGATCTTAAATGTACTCACCACATACACACAAAAGATAACTATATGAGATGGCAGATGTGTTAACTGTGGTAATAATTTAATATATATATCAAATCATCATGTTGTATGCCTTAAATATACATAATTTTTTAAATTTTTTATTTTATACAATTATACTTCAATAAAGCCAGGGAAAGAATCAGTGATACTCAGAATTCTATTTTATTATAGCAATGGCGAAACTGAGATCAGAAATCAAAACTAGCTCAAATCTCTAATCCACTTTTTTTGAAAGTAATCTCTACATTTCATGTGGGACTCGAACTCACGACCCTGAGATCAAGAGTCGGACCCTCTACAGACTGAGCCAGCTAGGCACCGCTCTAATCCACTTTTTAAATTTAACAAAAAAAAAATTGAGGTGAAGTTCATATAACATAGCCATTTAGAAGTGAACAATCAATACATTCACAATACACTCACACCCACTACCTCTAGTTCCAAAACACTTTTATCTTCCCGATGATAGGAAACCCTATAACCATTAAGCAGTTACTCCCCATTTGCCCACCACCCTCCTCAGCCCCTGGCACCGCAAATCTGCTTTTTGTCTCTGAGGATTTACCTTTTCTAGATGTTTCATGTGAATGGAATCACACAATATGCGACCTTTCCTGTCTCTGGCTTCTCTAATCCCTTTCATAGCAGGGCTCTTTTTAATTTTTTTAAATTTAAATTCAAGTTAGTTAACATCCAGTGCAGCACTGCTTTCAGGAGCAGAATCCAGTGATTCATCACCCACATACAAACCTAGTGCTCATCCCAACAAGTGCCCTCCTAAGTGCCCATCAGCCATTTAGCCCATCCCCCCACCTCCCTCCACTCCAGCAGTTTGTTCTCTATAGTTAAGAGTCTCTTATGGTTTGTCTCCCTGTTTTTACCTTCATTTTTCCTTCCCTTCCCCTATGTTCACCTGTTTTGTTTCTTAAATTCTACATATGAGTGAAATCATCTTTTCTCTGACTTATTTCGTTTAGCATAATACATTTTAGTTCCATCCACGTTGTTACAAATGGTAAGATTTCATTCTTTTTGATCAGAGTAATATTCTGATGAACAGATAAAGAAAGGTATATACCCATCTTTGTGTGTGTGTGTGCGTGTACATATATATACACACATACAGATAAAGATGGGTATATACCTTTCTTCTTTATCTGTTCATCAGCTGATGGACATTTGGGCTCTTTCTATAATTTGGCTATTGTTGATAATGCTGCTATAAACATTGGGGTGCATGTGCCCCTTTGAATCAGCATTTTTTATTTTGCGTCCTTTGGATAAATACCTAGCAATGCAATTGCTGGGCCATAGGGTAGTTCTATTTTCAACTTTTTGAGGAAACTCCATACTACTTCCAGAGTGCCTGTACCAGTTTGCATTCCCATGAACAGTGCAGTTTCCCGTCTTCACAGCCTCACCAACACCTGTTGTTTCCTCAGTTGTTAATTTTAGCTATTCTGACAGGCTTGAGGTGGTATCTCATTGTGTTGTTTTTTGTTTTTCTCATTGTGGTTTGATTTGTATTTCTCTGATGAGTGACGTTGAGCATTTTTTCATGTGTCTGTCAGCTATCTGGATATCTTCTTTGGCAAAGTGTCTATTCATGTCTTCTGCCCATTTCTTTTCTTTTCAAAGATTTTATTTATTTGACAAAGAGAGAACGCACAAGCAGGGGGAGCAGCAGAGGCAGAGGGAGAAGGAGGCTCCTTGCTGAGCAGGGAGCCCGAGGTGGGGCTTGAGCCCAGGACCCTGGGATCGTGACCTGAGCTGCAGGCAGATGCTTAACCGACTGAGCCACCTAGGCACCCCGCTTTTGCCCATCTCTTAACTGGATTATTTGCTTTTTGGGTATTGAGTTCTTTATAGATTTAGGATACTAACCCTTTATCCAATATATCATTTGCAAATATCTTCTCCCATTCCATTGGTTGCCTTTTGGTTTTGTTGTTTCCTTTGCTATGCAGAAGCTTTTTATCTTGATGAGGTCCCAATAGGTCACTTTTGCTTTTGTTTTCCTTGCCTCCGGAGGTATGTCTAATAAGAAGCTGCTGCAGCCAAGGTGAAAGAGGTTGTTCCTGTTTTCTCCTCTAGGATTTTGATGGTTTCCTGTTTTACATTTAGATCTTTCATCCATTTCGAATTTATTTTTTTGTATGGTGTAAGAAAGTGGTCCAGTTTCATTCTTCTGCAGATCGCTGTCCAGTTTTCCCAATACCATTTGTTAAAGAGACTTTCTTTTTCCCATTGGATATTCTTTCCTGCTTTGTTGAAGACTAGCTGACCATCATATGAGGGCTCTTATGTCACTCTCAATCTTACCACTTGAAGTGGAGAGTATGGAAGTTCTCATCAAGTTCGAGGAAACACTTTCTTATGTTGCATGTGATGTTATTGTTCTGAAGGAAAAAGTTCAAAACCTCCCTACTTAGCATGACCATGCAGCACTGGTGAACCTGTACAGTTGTGGACTCTAAGCCCATCCTTCACTAACACATTCTCAAAAATGTGGATCCAGTGGCTATGGCTTTGTAACACGGAAAGTTGGCCAGGCTGAACTACATTTCCCAGAATTCCCTTCCCTGAATGTTTCTGGTTAGGATGTGCCACAAGAGACTTTTGTGCAAGATCTGGAAGGTTGAATTGAAGCAACAGCCAGTTTGTGTTGATGCTTGCAAGGTCAGGGCAGGTACTTTGTCTGCTAGCAACCCTGTTGGTGTAAGGCCGAAGTTGGACCAGCAACTGCCTCAACTTCCCCTGGATCCTCCTACAGCTTCTCACACTCCTGAGCCAGGTCTGTGGTCAGCTCTGTGACAAAGGCCACCAGCTGCAGGACATTCATTTCCTCAACACTGGGGGCAGTGAGAACTGACAAGGTTCCTGTCCATCCTCACGCGCTCCATCTTGTCCTTGCTTTCCCTCACATTTTATCCACCTTCCCTTCCCCACTACCTGCCCTATGGACATCCAGCTCTACCACCAGATATGAAGACAACTTTCCAGGGGCGCCTGGGTGGCTCAGTGGGTTAAAGCCTCTGCCTTCGGCTCAGGTCATGATCTCAGGGTCCTGGGATCAAGCCCCACATCGGGCTCTCTGCTCAGCGGGGAGCCTGCTTCCCCCTCTCTCTCTGCCTGCCTCTCTGCCTACTTGTGGTCTCTCTCTGTGTCAAATAAATAATAAAATCTTTAAAAAAAAAAAAAAAAGACAACTTTCCAGAGACTGTTTAACCAAAGCCATACTTGAGTAAAGTCAAATCCCTCTAATGAATCCCGCATATAGACAGACTGCATACGCCTAACGATTCTGCTTTTCTAAATGAATCCCAATATACTAATTAATTAAGCCAGCACGGTTTGTTGGACGATCAGCCAATAACTTCAGCACAATTTAGCAAATTAAACTCCTGTTTCTTCAATAGCAAGAGGGATGATTAGAGAAGGAACTATGAAGTTACCTGGAATTGCAAAGTGGAGAAGCAAAAGATGCGAGTCTGATCACCTTAATGCAGGTTTGCATTACTGACATTCTGGGCAGGGTGATTCTTTGTTGGAGGGGTGTCCTACACTGTAGAATGTTCAGCAGCGTTCCTGCTTCTACCCACTAGAAGTTAGTAGCACCCACTGGTTGTAGCAACAAAGCATCTCTAGATTTTGACACAGGTCTCCTGAGGGCAAAATTGTCCCCAGTTGAGAACCACATGCCTTAAAGCCTGCTGTGTGCTTTTTTGTTGTTGTCGTTGTCGTTGCTGTTGTTTAAGATTTTATTTATTTATTTGGGAGAGAGAGTGAGCAGTGGGGAGGGGCAGAGGGAGAGAGAAGCAGAGAAGCAAACTCCCCACTGAGCAGGGAGCACCATGCCAATGCCAGGTGATCATGACCTGAGATCATGACCTGAGCCGAAGGCAGACTCTTAACCGACTAAGCCACCCAGGCGCCCCCTGCTGTGTGTTTCTATACAGCTCTTTTTCCTCTACCACTTCACCCACTCCACAGGAGCATATAATTCTACAAGCTCTGAGAGAAACACACCATCCTATGACAGGTTACGATAGTGAGTCCAGAGAGAAAGGGATTCATCCCACATCACACGGCTTATCAGCGGTAGAGCTGAGACAAGAGGCCAGGTCTTTTGTCTCCCAGCTTGGTGCTCCATTAACCACACAGCCATACTTTGCCATAAACACCATTCCTCCAGGACTTATGTTGACAGATACTGAATGCAGTCACTGAGGCAGGTTTCTAGTGGTCCCAAGAGACAGGGCAATTATTTCACTGCTCTGCACAAAAAACAATTGGGAGGGAAAGAGAAGGCACCAAGGAGGAAAAAGCTTTATTATGAGTCTAGGCATGTCGGGGAAACCCAGTTCAGTCACAGAGAAGAGAGGCTAATATTGGCACAGGGCAGGAGGCTAGTACTACAGAATATCCTGTTGAAAACCAAGTGTGAAAGTAACACCTCCATTTTAATATCCTAACAGTCTGAAATGCTGCTGAGTCTAGCCCTGGTGAACCTTCTGGAAGCTCCTAGTGAAATAATGAGATTTGCACATAAGGGAAGAGCACTCCAGCACTGCTGAATCTGAGCTCCATAAAAGGTTATAGGTCTAGGGTGGGAGAAGTAGAGGCAAAGATAACAGGATGTCCTTATTTCCCACACAAGGCCATCTCGGTGTGCAGGTGAGAGAAGAACCACAAGTCTCGGACAGAGGCTAGACTGGGGCAGCAGAGGGCACTGGTTGAAGAAACACAACATCTGGGCAATCTCTGTCATTACGTGGAGAACTCTGTGCAGTCTGGTGTGAAGGCACCTCCAACAGGTCCTGGCTATTACTGGCACCCCTTCCTGAGGTCCCTTGGGAGACAGCCATCTTGGTTCTATTCTGACTTCAACTGCCAATGTCCAGTACCAAGTCCAGGATCATAATTAGCTGAGAGGAATGGAGTGGCCACTCTATGACACCTGACCTCTTAGTCTGGGTGACTTCTTTTCTAGAGCAGTCATTTTTCCCAGACCAAGAGAGATCTTGCCCAATGTGGGCCCAATCTAGAAATTACTCCCACCTTCATGTGAGCACCAGGTGGAGAAAATCTTCCTCATGAGGCAAAGCTTTAGATCTTGGCCCTTAGACGATGATCCCTGGGCAGATCAGTCTGAAGCTGTCTGTGCCCAGGCGCTGGTTTCTGTCCTAAGAGTAGCAGGCACTGCCTGTTGATGATGGGTCCAAGCGATGTGTGATACTGTAACTCTCCCAACGAAGAGCACGCTCTACTTTCACAAGCAGGAAAGGAAGAAATGAGGCAGGTTTCAGGGCAGCTGATGCCACTCAATTCTTCCATCGAATTTGCTGTGGAAAAAACAAACAATACCCATTTCCACTGACCCCTACAGAGAGGTAGGGGACTACAATAAAACAAGGCTAACAGCTAGATAAAGCAAGAATAAGAATGGACAGGGAAGTTAAGAACTGTTTTTCTAAAAAAAAAAAAAGAGAGAGAGAGAGAACTGTTTTTCTAGGGGCACCTGGGGCTCAGTGGGTTAAAGCCTCTGCCTTCGGCTCAGGTCATGATCTCAGGGTCCTGGGATCGAGCCCCGCATCGGGCTCTCTGCTCAGCAGGGAGCCTGCTTCCCCCTCTCTCTCTGCCTGCCTCTCTGCCTACTTGTGATCTCTCGCTCTGTTAAATAAATAAATAAAATCTTTTAAAAAAAGGATTGTTTTTCTAGTATGTGGGAGAGTTTGCTTATTCAAAGATGAATCAAACACCCATTCTGTACCTTATAAGGCTGATTTAGGGCATTTATTCTGGTTCTGCCCTCCACAGGACCAAGACTCACTAGCTTTAGAGGACCCCAGGGTAGGTTAGCAAATATCTAACAGGGAGCCAAGCTCCGTATTAAAAAGCTGAGCAACTCCCCACTATGAGAGATGAGCCAGCTGTGTTGCCCAAATAGCTAAAATCTGTTTTACCCACTTATTTCCAATAGGTAGGTCACACCTGGCCCCAGGAAACTCCTGTTGGGATATTCTGAATCTGCAGCAGTTGTCTCCATACTCCCTGGACTAGCACCTCCTACCTGCTATGTTTAATGATTACCACGGTGCTATGTGAAGTCTCAGCCCCAGGTCCCCAGATTACCGCTGGATCATCCCACATCTCAGGAGTAATTTCTGCTTTTCAAAGCAGTGCATCAGATCCTTAGGCCCACCGGAGATCCTTGTATCCATGACGCTCAGCAAACTGTGACCCCATCCAGGCCTTGGGGATATATACTTGACAGTACTATGAGGACGGTCTCCTGGGACCGCTGGAGGAGTAAGCTGTAGCTGCTTACCGAGCTATTCAGAATGGCATCAATCTTCTCCTCCTCTGCAGATCCTTTATCCACCTTACTCCTGTACGCTAGCAACTGCTGACGATCCTTCAGGTCCCGGCAAGTCTGTACACCAGCAGACATAAAACCTCCAATCAGCCTTCTCTATGAGGGCCTTTTTCTTCCTGCCACTCCCAACGTGGGGCCAAGGTTCTAGGAGAGACTGAGGGGCTATAGTGGGATGACAGTGGGGCCAAACACCTACAGAACCTCTTATTGAAGAGAAGTCTACAGAGCTTATGTGGCTGGATTCAGTTCTGTGAATTCCTTGAGTGCAACAAATTTATAAAAACAGATTAGAGTCAAAGGGCTGGGAAAATAATACAGGAGAACTCCTTCCAAACTAATTCTTGCCAGATCATTCTGTCTATTAAGTCGAAATTGAAAGCACCTCAAGATCTAGGACAGATAATAATCCCCCACTCTCCACTAAGGGTCTAACTCAGGGTTCTCGTTTCTTAGGGACTCACATCAATGACGACATCATGGCACTTGAACTTGGTGGCTAAGTTCAACTTTGTGTCCACATCTTCCACCAGATTAACATACTCTTGTAATACCTATGGGAAAAGGTACTTCTGATTAATGATTTCCTGACCCATAAAACAAAGAACTCTAAAAGGAAGACAACGAAAATCCTGAAGAAGGCAAGAGTTCCATATCTGATGTCTACCATTCCCATGATCGACCATAGAACTAGTTCTGCAATGGGGAATGAGGTAGACTGTATGCAGTACTTCCATGCTCACCCAGAAGAGATGGGAAGAGCACACTGCGCCTTATACTACAGCTGGATACCCAGGCCAATAACGTGTGCTCTCCATCTGATCCGGTGCTGTGCTCATTGCTTCTCGATGTCCTTTCTCACTGAGCTCTCCTTTTGTATCATTTGATGACTGTATCCGTGCTCCACACAGGCTAAACACAGTGGATGCTCCTCAGAGAGGGGCAGTCTGGGGTTACTTCTAAAGGGCAGAGGAGAACTTCCCTCCCTCGCCTTTTCTATCTCAGGTCCACTACAGCCATTATGTTATCTTAAAGATAAAACCAGAGCAGGTCTCAAGTCTCCCATCACTGACCAGTAAGAGGCTCAAAGTTAGGTCTCCTAGAGGATCCTGTACCCAACGCTTTTTAGGGGCCATTACCTGGACAGGGGCACTATTCTTGTGCAAAATTTCCACAACCCTATGGAAGCCAATGGGTGCTCTCTTCTTAGTGTAGCCCAGCCAGTTCTGAAAAGGGAAGACGAGACAGCAGTAGCTAAGCAAGACAGACTCAACACACTTTGTGACCATTCATTTTACAGTCAGACTAGAATAACATGGTGGTGGGCATGGATGGTGGGAGGTGGGAGATAGAGAAGTGAAAAGAGAGGAGTTTTTCAGAAAAGTCAAGGAATTTAAGAGGGTGGAAAAAGAGCCAAAGATGTGAAATAAGTTCTTAGGTCTACAGGCAGAAAAAAGTCTGTGAAATGCGGCTATTTGAAATAAACAATTTACTTTATAATACTTATAGTATGAACTTACCTGGGTAGAAAAAATCCTATCCTCTGTGTTTATACTCATGTAAAGGTATTTGTAAATCCATGAGGGAAAGTCTGGAAAACTACCCATCAAACTTTTAAGAGTATTTGCCTCGCAAAAGGGACTGAGATAGGAGCAGGTAGACAATGGACGAGGAACTTCATGTAATTTGACTGTTTGTGCTCTCATACAGTGTTTGATTTTGACACAGACATGTATTGCTTTGGTAGTCAATGCAGCTAATTAAATAACTAACCACCACCACCACCACCAAAAAAGGGCGGGGGCAGCTGGTAGGCTCAATAGGTGGACATGTGACTCTTGATCTCAGGGTCGTGGGTTTGAGCCCCACATTGGGTGTGGAGATTACTTAAAAATAAAATCTTAAAAAAACAAAAACCCAAACAAAAACCTAACAAATGGGAAAAAAGAAAATTCTCAAACCCATAGTAGAAAAAATGGTATTTATTTATTTATTTGTTGAAAAAATGATATTTAAAATATAACACAGACATGACAACCAAAGTAATGCAAGATCCTTGACTGGATCCTGACAGCAAACACACACACACAAAACCAAAAAGCTCTAAAGAGCTGATCTGAATATAGACTATAGATACAGTATCATAATATTAATGTTAAATATCCTGAAAATGATACTACGACTGTGGTTATAAATGAAATAAACGCTTAGGTATTCAAAGGAGAAGTGTCATGATGTCTGCGACTTACTTTCAAATGGTTCAGCAAAAGAAAAAAGAGAAAGCAAATATGGCAAAAAATGTTAATAAATTAGTGAAATAAGACTACTAGTATGGGGGCGCCTGGGTGGCTCAGTGGGTTAAAGCCTCTGCCTTCGGCTCAGGTCATGATCTCAGGGTCCTGGGATCGAGCCCCACATCGGGCTCTCTGCTCAGCGGGGAGCCTGCTTCCCCCTCTCTCTCTGCCTGCCTCTCTGCCTACTTGTGATCTCTCTCCTCTCTGTCAAATAAATAAATAAAATCTTTAAAAAAAAAAACTACTAGTATGTTTATTATACCATTCTTTCAACTTTTCTTTCAGTTTGACATTTTGGAAAATAAAAAGCTGGAGGAAAAATGTAAGCCAGTAACTAGAATGTGAGATTCCCATGAGGCATGGCGTAACAAGATGATATGTCCAAGGCCCCAGCAGCACCAGACAGTCCCAGGGCACCCACCTTTGTGGTAAAGAGGGCATCGACATCATGCCAGGCTCGAAGCTTGGCGCGAGCTGCCAGGGCTGTCAGCACATACTGTTTATCTGGGATCTAAAAAGCAGAAACCAGGGGAATCAAGGGGGAGTAGAAATGCATCAGGGGAGAATTCTGGAAAAGACAGGCAAAAATATTCCCTGGTGTTGATTCTGTCCCTTAAAATGCACAAATCTCTCAAGTCATCAAGAACCTCTTCCTTCCCAAGCCCCAGCATTGCGGCAGACCATTCCGTTCACGTCTTCCCTCACTTCCCACACACTCACTCCTTTCTACCTTTAACCATGACTATCAAGGGACTTCCTGTGCAGGGTCTCCAAGCAATAGCCACTCCATGCAGTTACCCTGACACCACTTTACCAAACACTGCCCAATTTATATCTACCTTAAATGTCTTCTTCAGGTTGACTGGACTGCTGAACGTCCCCTAGGATCAAAGTGGAGAAGGAATTTTACTGTTACTAACTTTCCCAAATACCACCCAATCTAACATTTTCTTTCCACTACCTAGTCATCGTACATTTCTCTCTGTAGCCATTTAAACCCAGAAGTTAATTTTTTTTTTTTTTCCAGAAGTTAATTTAAGAGAAAAACTCCACTAGGTCTAATGGATATCGCCACAACTTGGCTAAATAAGACTAGATTAATAGGTATGGTGTATTTCTCAATTTTAACCCAATCTTGTGATCATTATCATTCCCACCTATGACATTAAACTCGAACCTCTTCAAAAAAACATTTTTTTTAAGTACCCACAAATACTTAACACCCTGCTGCTCTTCTTTATACGATGTGAATCCATCTCAAATTATGGACCTTTGAGCAGGGACTGCTGTGGGACCAGCAGTGGTGAGACCGAATGTGCTATGCTAGCAAGCCAGCTCACTGGAAGCCACACAAGTCCTTTCAAACCTCTTTTTCCCTCTAGGCTAACCCCTTCTGAGGGCCAGAGAAGCTTCTAGGTGGACCTCCCCAGGAACTATATACACCCACTGTTAAGAGCATACTGAAATAAGTGGCTTCAAACTCTATTCCTCTTGGGCGGTGAGAGTGCGTGGGGTCTTTCACACTTTGCCTCTACCTCAGCTTCCGTGTAATGGTAGAAGCACGAGTAGAAAAGAGTTGTCACTAATGGCATGTTGAGGATAGAAGCTTTGCGGGGGTGCTTCCGAAAGATCTCAGTCTGTCCTGCTGATTCCAGATGTCGATCATTTGCCTGTGGTGGAGTGAACCAAGTGAAAAAAACAACAATGTCCGCAGAGTAGAGGCAGGAGAGAAACACTAAGTATTACAGCAGTTGTGCTTCCTATCCTAGGACAGGGGCAAAGAAGAAAGAAAGAAGCTGCCAGGATAGCCCGGGGGTTTAAAATCCATAAAATGATGATAGATCCATGTTGACTGGAGGAAGACTGGAGAAGTAAGGATGAAATAGGAGTTCTGGGAAGGAGAGAGAACACTTCCAGGTGAGCAGCAAGTGAGAAGAAAAAGGACGCTGGAGAACAGTGACGGGAAAAGAGCTATCATAGAAAGAGGAAATGAAAGGCTCTTAGAGAATGTAACAGGAAATGACATATCTGGGAGAGCATGGAGGTCTCCTAGATGCTGAATGGCACTGAGCACTGGCCCTGAAGCAGAAAATGTAGAGACAAGGAGTCTAACCTCAATAATGATCTGGCGTTCCAGGAGGGTGTAATGGTCTTGAATATGTGCAGAATCTTCTGCTGAAAATGGCAAACTGGTAAAGAGCCAGAAGGTTAGTACCTCTTTCTCTACTGAAACAAGAAACAAACCCAAGGAGACCAAATCACCACTGTAAGCACTGTAAGAGGCTCATGGCACTTCACAAATCTGATCCCAATGCACCTTTAGAGTATCCCTGACCTCTGGCTGGGATTTTATATTTTGGTTTTGCCAATTCAAGAGGGATCCTGAGGGGCACCTGGCTAGCTCAGTCAGTAGACTGTGCAACTCTTGATCTCAGGATTGTCAGTTCCAGACCTCTATTGGGTGCAGAGATTACTTAAAAACACATAAAACTTAAAAAAAAAAAAAAAAAAAAGAAGGATCCTGAAAGTCCACAAAATATATAGTCGTCAGTGGTTTTGCTGAGGAATGAGTCAGAAACCTCTCACTGCAGGAGCTGGAATGTTTGGCGAGTGGGTCACTTAGTGTATGAGTGAGCCAAGCCGACTGCCCATCACCCACATCCCAGTGAATCCCCGTGGTTCCTGTCCTGCCTCAATGTCAATGCTTAACTCTCCTTAAGCGGTGCTTACAATTGTTAGCTATTTCCTATTGCAGAGGAATAAGGTAAAATTAAATTACTAGGCATGCTGGGATGTGCATAGGCTGATAAAGGCTTACACATCTACACAGATATCAAGGGTCGCATCTTCAACACTACATTTTACACATGAAAAAGTTGAGGGACAAACAGTATCTTGCCTAAAAGTCATACGTGGTAAACCAAGATGTAAGGCCAGAAACAGAAGCCAGATTTTAAGCTTCCGGTTCACAGATCTCTCCTTTAGAAAGTACTGCCTTAGTCCCATCCTCCACTCACTCCTGGAAGAATTCTGAAACTCAGTTACACTATCCCAGGTAAGTGTGAGCCACAGCCAATTTTTAGAAGAGGTAAAGGGAGACAGCAATAGGTTTCAGTTACTTCACTATTCCAACTGTTCTCTTTGTTCACCAGAGGCCACTATGACATAGCTTAGTATCTGGTAATGTTAAAATTAAGGATTGCATGGACAAAGACAGATTTCTAAATGTGAATCCTGCAACTCCTACCCCATAAGGAATGACTAAAGCAACTATGAATACTGAGCCTGGATTAAGACCTACTGTGTAGACTCTATGCCTGTTTTGGAAGATAGAAGGAAGCAAGTTTCAGCGCAATATAACAAAGTATCGTACGATAATGAAGGCTGTCCAACAACAGAATAAGCTACTTCCAAGAGCAGTGAGTGCTCATCACTGGAAGATAGTATGTGGGGCTGGTTATTAAAGGGACTTATATCCTGGATGAACACCTATACTGAATCAGTGATTTTTGTGCTTTGGGCTCTTGGGGACCAGTAACACTGAAAATATGGAAGGTAAAGTGTTGCCGACCTTTTTATTTTAATATATAAAGTCGTAAAAAAAATTACATCCCATTTTACCCCCAAAAAAGGGAGGGAGAGGAGGAAAAAAAATCCCAGAATAAAAGGCAGTCTTTCAAATTAGATAAATTTAAGTATAGGAAAAAGAACTCTCTACACTGTCTTTATTTTTCTTAATCTACTACCCATCAGTGAAAACTCTACTGGGGAATTAATGTCTGGGATCACTGAATGAGACCACCTTGAATCATGCTTGTAAAACTCACTGTTAGCCTTTCCCTTCAACTACCTATCCACTCCACCCTCATTTAGTCTCTTCAGTTCTCTGTATAAGAATATTTATACTTAAAAACATTTCTCCCCCATACTTACCCAATGCAGGTCTTAAGAAATTCTTTTCGTTTCTCAGGGTCCTGAATGTTCAAGTGCTCACGATAATGAGACAGCTAAAAAAAAAAATAATAATAAAAATAAAGAAAGAAAGAAAGAAAGAAAGAAAGAAAGAAATGAAAGGTTTGAACCATTTTGTCTATTTTGTCTCCTTTAAAAGGTGAAGTAGCTATGTAAGTAGCCTTTCCATCCTTAAAAAACTAAACTCTTCATTATTAGAGATTCCTCTCCGTGTGGACAGGTGTGCAGGCAGGGAGAGGGTAAAGAGTAATTCAAAATTGCTCTTTGGGGCCTGGCTGGCTCAGTAAGTAGAGCGTGCAACTCTTGATCTCGGGGTTTTAAGTTTAAGCCTGACACTGGGTGTAGAGATTACTTTAAAAAAAAGAAAATCTTGGAGCGCCGGTGGCTCAGATGGTTGAGCGTCTGCCTTCAGGTCAGGTCATGATCTCAGGGTCCTGGTATCAGGCCCCATGACGGGCTCCCTGCTCAGGGGGGAGTCTGTTTCTCCCTCCCCCTCTGCTGCTCCCCCTGCTTGTGCTCTCACTGTCAAATAAATAAAATAAAATGAAATAAAATCTTCAAAATCATTCTTTGGTTTATCTATAAGTGCAATATCCAATACAGTAACCACTATCCCTGTTTCGTTTACATTTACATTTCAATTAATTAAGTTAAACAATTCAGATCTTTAGTTACATTAGTCATTTTACCATATGACTAGTGCTACCATATCCAACAACACAGATGGAGAATACTGCCATCATCGTAGGAAGCTCTATCGGACAGTGCTAGCCTAAAATGAAGCACTGAGTAGTTGAGCACCTAGCTTTACTCCAAAGTTGGGCTTTAGTCTCACTATTTAACTAAAACCAGCTTTTGCTTCAGCCTTAGTCTTTGAAAGGCCAAAAAACTAAATGCTTACTTCAACATTATTTTTGGCACCCTTGACCTTATACATGATCATTGATAGCATGATCCTGTAAATATCTAATAATTAACAATATAAATAACATGAATAAGCCATGTCCTCTGATTCACTACTGACACCTACTAAAGATTCACATTCAAATTCTACAGGTTCCACATATAACTCTGAAAGAAAATCTCCTGATGTGCTTTCAATTTTGGAATTCTAAACAAAGAACTGAAGTTTAAATCCCTATTTATTATTACAAGGATTAATTGATGCAATAATTAATGATGATTGTAAAAGTTGCAATTTTATGTACAGTTATTAAAACTTTCCGAGAATTAGGGAGCCTGGGTGGCTCAGACAGTTAAGCATCTGACTTGGTTTTGGCTCAGGTCATGATCTCAGGGTCCTGAGACCTCTCCCTCTGCTCCTCTCTCTCTCTCTCTCTTTCTCTCTCATAAATAAATAAAATCTTTAAAAAAAAACTTTCCAAGGATTAAAAAACTAACAGATTGACAGTTAATATCAACATCAAGAGAATGAACTGACTTCAGGAAGGACAGTATATCCTTTTAGAAACAAGTGTATAAAAATGTAAATGAATAGAGAGTATATCATAATCTAATCTTCATAAAATATCTGGCATATAATCATTCCTAGTATCAAAGTAACCATTTCCTTTTGAACTGAAGCCTTTCAACAAAGTCCTACTTGTAACCATCCCACTCTATGAGGATAGAGTGAAAAGTCTGAAAGCAGACTGTCAATTTTGCCAATTCTGAAGTTTGTAAGGCTGGAAAACTCTAAATTTATATACAACAAGCATGCATGATAAATCATCTTCAGTTCAAAAAAAAATCATCTTCAGTTCAAAAATAATAGCAGAAGGATAAAATAAAGTTTCAAAGGAAAATGAGTTACCCAAAACACATTTATTTTCACTAACCGAATTTCAAAACGACAAACTTTATAAGAATGCTGTAGGAAAAACTTCCTTACAGTTTCAAACCTCTGGAGATTAAAAATGCAAACAAAAAGCTTTTCCAAATGATTGCTACAGACTGCCAGTCCTTTTCAGTAGATTATGATAAAAGATTTCTGCGATTTTCCCATGCCTTGAATATTAAGCACAAGTTCCTTTTACAAAATGTTACTGAAAAACATTTTCCTGAATTACCTTCTGCTGGGCAAAGGTGAGCAAGATTCTTAGGCCAGCTGAACGTGAGCACTGATCTCACCACCAACGTGCCGTGCAGTGACTCACGGAATGAAGTGACAGGGACGGCCACTGACGGTGCTGAGGAATTCTAACCCCTGCACTATAACGGCAAACTTTTAAAAGTGGATCGCTATGGTTTTAATAATAGAATGAAATTTTTGGTACAATTTCAGCTTTATTCTTGTATCCCAGGAGTTTATTTTGTAATGGTGAAAATCTGCCAAAAATCAGTTTTAAAAGTCTTCGAGCTCTCAGCCAAAATGTGTATTAGGTGCACCACCAGCTTGACCTATCTTTCTTCTTGACCCATATCTGGTTTCTCATCCCTCTTAACTTACAACATTTTCTAGTATTGGAAGCCAAAACCCAAAAGCTCCTACAAACCAGGAACTGAAAACAACTAGAAACTAAAAAAAAGTTACAAATTGACCATGCCAGTTTTTATTCATTCTTCAAAAAAATATTTATTCATAAGCCCAATCAAAAGAGCATATAAAAAGAAACTACATCATTTGCATTAAGGTTTCAGGCTTCCCAGATGCTTTTCTCTTTTGGATGCAACCAATACCAAAGGAAGGAAAGTGTTAAGTAGTCTGGGATCTCGGAGACTGGGTTTTGGCTTAGATTTCTGTTAAACCGGTCCCCAACTGAAACAAAGGCCACACTTACCGCAAGCTCTTCTGTTCTATCTAGGAACCTGGGAAGAAGCAGAGGGAGCAGGGCATTTTTAGCTATTGACGTGTGGCAATATAACCTCACAAAATAGGATGGCTGCTCTAGGAGAAACCCAATTTAAAACTCAGTTTGCCTCCATACATGAGTAAGCCCTCCCCTTCTTAAACTTCCTACCAGCAGCAACCTCCTGAAAACACATGGTGGATCAGATATCATTATTCCCCTGATCACTCTGAGTGAAAAGCAAGGACAAGAATGCACTGCGGACCTAACAACCCTTTAATGTTAATAGGTCTGATAGAAAGGCTCAGAGCGGGGTGCCTGGGTGGCTCAGTGGGTTAAGCCTCTGCCTTCGGCTCAGGTCATAATCCCAGGGTCCTGGGATCGAGCCTGGCATTGGGCTCTCTGCTCAGCAGGGAGCCTGCTTCCCCCTCTCTCTGCCTGCCTCTCTGCCTACTTGTGATCTATCTCTCTGTCAAATAAGTAAAAATAAATTAAAAAAAAAAAAAGAAAGGCTCAGAGCCTCCACAAAACCTTAGTCCAGGGGTGCCCGGGTGGCTCAGTGGGTTAAAGCCTCTCCTTCGACTCGGGTCATGATCTCAGGGTCCTGGGATCGAGCCCCGCATCGGACTCTCTGCTCAGCAGGGCATCTGCTTCCCCCCTCTCTCTGCCTGCCTCATTGCCTACTTGTGATCTCTCTCTCTGTGTCAAATAAATAAATAAAATCTTTAAAAAAAAAAACCCAACCTTAGTCCACAGTAATCTTACAGGGTTTCTTAGAAAGATTAAGCACTCTTCTATGACAGTACAATCTTGGAAAAAGATTTTCTATATTGTTGTTTCCACGTACAGTGTAGAAAAAGCTTTGTTTCTCCCAGTGGTGTAAGGCCTTGGTGAACAAGGACGTTGTCTTCTGATTCCTTCTTATTCTGAATGGACCACTATAATTAAATCACTGCTTTGACCTACAGCTGATGCTTAATAAAGCCTTGTTGATTGGGAAGGAAGGGAACTGAGGAAGGGAACAGCCTGCCTTAATGAACATGTCTTCTGCAAATCCCTGGCTAACCATCTGTAATCTTGGCCCTGGCCCGGTGATCTGCTTTCCCCACCTTCGTCTCTGGGACAGCTCATCACCATGCTAGAGTCACTGGGTAACTGGAGTTATGCTGGGCCACATATCAGCCTAAGAAGAGGTTCCAACCCCTTCCCTGACATTGAAGAAAGGACATAATAGAGATACATTTTAATCTACTGGCAGGAAAGAGTCTCTACTGATTGGAATGAGATAGGGAAGGAAGGAAAACATCGTAGAAGACACTCCCCAACCCTGGGCCTCCAGCACATATGCCCAGCTTGCCTCTCCGCCTGTCAGATTCCTACCTAGTCTCAATTCCTAACCACTTCCAGGAAGCTTTCTTTGGGTATCCGCACTGAAAATCATATTTGCTGCTTCTGCTCTTCCATTGTACTTCCCACTGGCATCACTGGGGACCAAGTAATAAGAGATACCTTTATTCTAGGTCTTTTATAAATAAATATAAATAAAATGCTTAAATAAAATGCTTAAAAATATTAATAATACAGACTAGGCATTACACTAAGTGCTCTTCCCACACTGATTCTTAATCTTCACGACCTGTGGGGTAGGAATCATCATTTCCAACTGACGATTGGAGAGGTTGGGTAACTTACTCAAGGTCACTCTACGAACAAAGTTGTGGTGCTGTATTCAGTGCGGGTACATTGGCCTTCCAGGCCTGGTTCTTCACCACCTGCTACACTATCATTTTATCACTGGCTGAGATGCATCACTAGCTATCCCATCATGTTTCAGTATCCCACTTAACAGCAAAAAAGGACAGTGTCTTCTATCTTTGTATCCTCCAGAGAGCTTTGAATAAAGTACTTGGTAAATTTTATAGACAAGATGATCAGGTCTTACCTGAAGAGGTCCAAAAGCAGCTTTTGATCCCCTATTTCTTTAAGGAAGTGAATGAGATGTCTCAGAGCAACCTGTCGCACCTCCAGCTCTCGGAAGAGGATCTCTGGCAGGTAGGAAGGAATTAGGTGGGGAAAGATGAAAGTCTCTTACTCAAGTACGAAATTGGTCTCCTTCCTCATACATTCCAAACATCCCTCAAAGCCAATCACAAGCGAGGGACAGCTTTTTATGGTACCGATTTCCTCTGGCTAAACCCACCACCAACACACCCCAAGATCCAGGGCAACTCTTGGCCACTCAGTCAGCCTTCAGTTCTCACCAATCGAACCAGCACAAGCAGCTAGCAAGGACTCTGAGGTCCTCAAACCAATAGAGCCATCTGTCTGTCTAGTAAATAGGGAGGCTTTGGAGTTAATGTAGTTACCACCCTACAGGACGAACAACTGCCCTCGGAGATGAGATGAATACTCTGAAGTCTTGGGCCACCCCAGCTGTCTCTGAAACAGAGCTGATGATGGTGAATTCTGGTCTAGAAGCCACAATGCCATTCTCCCTTCAAATGTAGCAGGCATCTTGTCAACTGAGAGTTTCTCTCAATCCATGCTCACCTTTGCTCAGTGTCCTCTTCAGGAAGATCAGAACCTAGAGGAAAAGAGAACAAAGAATAAATTACCCTGTGTCACCTTTCAAACACAAAGCCCTGCCCTGAGCTCCTGGTGTGTAGGAATGAGGTCAGCAACTGGTTCGGAATCTTGGCACATCCAGACAACAGATTTCTCTATGGGACAGAAGGACAGGTCTGGAATTGAGCTGTGTCTCAGAGGAGTCCATCTGCCCATTCCCATACTGGCAAGAGACACCTCCCTCTGGGAGAGACTGCTCACACTTCTCCTGCCTCAGATTACTTTTTTGCTGTTGTTTTTATTTTTTTTAAAGATTTATGTATTTGAAGGAGAGAGCACTCGCATGTGCACTTACACGTGCACACATAAGCAGGGAAAGCAGCAGAGAGAGAATCCCAAGCAGACTCCCTGCTGAGCACAGAGCCCCATGCAGGCTCAATCTCACCACCCTGGCATTATGGCCTGAACTGAAATCAAGAGTCAGTCACTCAACCGACTGAGCCACCCAGGCGCCCCTCAGATTACTTTTTAGAACAGAGTAGCCAACCTGTTGCTTCCTGATTATAATCAAGAGTTCCACATACAATGCACTTCCTGCCAGCTGAGTCTCAGAGCACGTATTACTGAGAATCCTCCACTTGAAGAGGAATCCAGGATCTCTACTAGACATTTAACCTAAAATGTTAAAGTCCTACTCTGATTGGACTTTGAGAAACTAATGAAAACAACAATTAAGCAAACAACAAACGAAACCCACAACTTACTGCAGTAATGACGTTTCCATCATGCATGCATACTGCTTCCTCTAGGAGTTGCAGCTTGTCCTGTAAGGAGCGGAATCTTTCTAGTGAGCAGACCTGGCAGAAGAACAGAATTAGTGTGCGAGAAGTCTTGATGTCCTGATGGAGTCTTGCCAAAGCCGAAGGGTAGAGATGACTTGTTCTCTTTTCGATGAGGTAGAATTTACATAAAATAAAATCTACTCAAGTGTAGAGCTCAGTGAGTTTGGCAAGTACATAGAAAATTTCATGCTACCACCACCAAGATACAGAACAATTCCACCACGCCACAAACTCCCTTGTAGGCTTTGATGTCAACACCCTCCTTCCATCCTTAGCTCCTGGCAACCACTCCTCTTTCAGTCACTAAAGTTTTCCCTTTACTAGAATTTCAGAAATAGAATCGTGCAATATGTACTCTTTTACATCTGACTTCTTTCACTCAATATCACATTTCTCAGAGGAATCTGTATGTTGTGATGAGTACTACTAGTTTGTTCCTATTCACTGGTAAGTTGTTTTCATTGTACGGACATACTACCTTTATCTATTTACCTACTGAGAGATATTTGGGTTATTGCCATTTTGGGGGCCATTATGAATAGAGCCGTTGTGAAAATCTGTGTACAAGTCTTTTTTTTTAAGATTTTATTTATTTGTTAGAGAGAGAGAGTGCACGCACGCACGTGAGAAAGTGTGCACTCAAGGGGTGGGGGGGGGCACAGAGTGGGAGGGACAAGCAGGCTCTGCACAGAGCGTGAGTCCGATGCAGGGCTCAATCCCAGGACACTGAGATCGTGATCTGAGCTGAAACCAAAAGTCAGACACTCAACCTACTGAGCCACGCAGGTGCCCCTGGGTATAAGTCTTTGAGCATATGCTTTCACTTATCTTGGATTTTAAATGTCTAGCAATAAAATTAAGTGTATGTTTAACTTTGTAAGATGCTGCCAGACTGTTTTCCAGAGTAGTTTTAACATTTCACTTTCTTGCTCTCTGTGTATGAGAGCTCTAGCTCCTCCATAGCCTCCCAATGCTTGGTATGATAGTATTTTTACACTTGATCTTAGCCAAAAGGCCGAGAAGCGATGATCAGTATTTTTACATTTGGCCACTCTAGTGGCTGTACAGTAGTATCTCACAGTTTCAATCACATTTTCTTGATAACTTAATGTGGAAGATCTTCTCAAGTGCTCTTTGACCATTCATGTAACTTTTGTCTGATATAACTGGTTAAATCTTGTGCCAAGTTTTTTATTGGGTTGTTTATCTTCTTATTAAAGATAACCATTGTTCTTTTTTTCTGGATAAAAATCCTTTACAATACATGTATTTTGCAAATATTTTCTCCCAGCCACGGTGGCTTTTTTCCCCACAAGAATTCTCTCTCCAGTGACCTTACCTTGCCCTTCCGGAGGCGTCGCACTGTGTCACTGGGGCTCCAGTCATTGCTGTAATCCTGGAATGTTAGCGACACATGCATCTCAGGAAGTTAAGGGATCAGAATTATCGGTGTTCCAGCTCCTCACCTAAAACTCATCTTTATTCTCTGATAGGGAAATATTTTGTGGGAGGGAATGAACAAAAAAAAAAAAAAATGAAGAACAGGGATGGTCTTGTTCTGAGTTTCTAAAGGAATTAGAACAGGGACAATGAAGGCAAGAAGGAATGAATCAAAGAGGGAAGGAATCAACTGACAAAATCTATGCCTACTGGTTCAGGATTTCATTCCCCAGACACAAGTTAGTCACATTTTGGGATTCTAATGAATGGCCTTGCAGACAGAAGGAAAGAGGAAAACATGTTCCTCTTCTGGACCTTATGATACAGTTTCTTATGAATCAATATGCTTTGTTATGTGCTTATTGGGAATATGAGCTCCGCCAAGCTTCCAGACCATAGTGATGATCGAAAGTTTCAGAGTACGGCCTCCAAAAGGCAGTATAATGGGTAAAGAAAGTGTACCAGGACAGAATCAGAAAATAGATTGTGAGCACCAGTTGCACCACTTAATAGCTGTGAGATCCAAGGCAAGCCCTGACGTTTAGATATCCAGTTTTCTTATCTACAAAAAAGTTAAAATAATAGCTGCTCAAAAGTTGGGAAGATCAAGCAAGATAATGTACATCAAAGTGCTCTGAACTGTGTAGTGTCACACCAGTGCAAGATACAACTCACCCTGTACTCCCCCTTGGGTCTGCCCAGCTCTGGAGCATAGCTTTTGGCAGGTACGTCCGACAGGGCTGAAACACGACAGGCGGCTGGTTCAGAACACCATCTTCAGGTCAATCCTTCCCTCCTCCGCTTCCTTCTCACACACCTTTTTTGACTTGTGAGTTCCCAAGGCATCTTAGGCATCCTTACGGCCCAAACTAGATCTCAGTTCTTCCCCAAAGACAGTATCCCTAGAAGTCATCCCTTACTCCTATAGCCAGAACGAGCTTGACCTCCTTACTCGGTATCAGAAAATTTCTCTAATAATGGTGGTAGATTCAGAAGAAATTTCATCTAATTACCACCGGTCCCCGTGACTCCCCAGACTGCATCCTGTATCAGTAACATCTCCCATAGCAATCAAGAGCAGAGGGTCAGTGCTTACCATCAGAAAGGGACTGGAAGCTTCCGGGTCTAGTTCTTCCTGAAGGTAAAGAACATATCAGGGAAGAGGTCAATAGTTCAAGTCAGAGCCATTTCAGACTTGGTTAAGGATGCAGTATGTATAGAACCTTTTTATGCAATATGGGAACTTGAGGCTTAAAAAAAACTCTCCATTCAACTTCAGAAATTTGAGGTGCCATGAAAAACATAGGGTGGGAAATTTTTTAAATTGTGGTAAAATATACGTGACATAAACTAGCATTTTTTTATACCATTCTTAAATGTACAGTTCAGTGGCACTGAGTATATTCACTCTGTATACCCATCACCACTATCCATCTCTAGAACTTTCTCATCATCCCAAAGTGAGACTCTCCCCCCATTAAACAATAACTCCCCATTCCTCTTTACCTCCAGCCCCTGGTAACCACTATTTTGCTGTCTTTGTGAACCTGACTATGCTAGGTAGCTTACAGAAATGGAAACATACGGTGTCTGGCCCTGTATGTCTGGCTGACTTTTTTTAAGGAACTGCCATACTGTGCCCCACGGTGGCTGTACCATTTTACATCCCCACTAGCAGTGCGCAAGGTTCCCAATAGATCTGCAGAGGGATAGGCAGGAATTCTGACCCTAGCAAATTTCTTCAGTACTTGCCACAGAGCTAATATCAGTTTCGTTCATCACGTTCCTAAAACTCAGTCCGATCCCTCTGAATTTCTCTCATTTCTCCCACTTCTAATCCCTAACTGTCAGCTCCAAAGATAATTCTTTATCCTTCAATAGTCTTTTTCTTCCAGAGTAAATGAAAATTATAGCCTGAGTGGTTTTTTTTGAAAAGAGAATCGGAGGACTCTCTGTCCCTTTACCCATCACTCTTTACCTCTAAAAAAGCTGCTCAGGGAGTAGGTAGAAGTAGGTTTGGGTAGTTGTGCATAAGTGGAGAAGCTGTTTCGGCTCTTTAGCTGTTCACGCCCCTCCTGGTTTGACCCGCTATTACCAGCAGTCTCTTTGATGGACCATGAAATACCTGTGAGATAGTAGAACTACATCAGTGATTCTCATCTAAAAGAATCCTTGACATCCAGCATTCTGATAAACTCTAAAAGTTTTTCACCAGAGGCCCTGGTCCCCTACTGACATAGACTTAAAAAGTTGGAACAGGGAGAAAGGATAAAATCAAACAGACTAATCAAGAGAAAGAGGAGCAAAGGAAATTAATAAATGGATCACAGAAAGGGAAATTCAAGTGGCTATTAAACATAGGAAAAGATGCTCAACCTCACACTTACTAAGAGAATTACACAAAGTAAAGTACACTGAGATATCATTGGCTCCTATAAGATTGGCAAAGACCCCAAGTCTGGTAAGACTCTGTTGGCAAGGCTGTGGGGAAACAGGAACACCCGAACACTGCTGGTGGGAGTACAGTGGTACAACCCCTGAGGAGAACAATCTGGCAACATGGACCCCGTACAGAGGCCAATACCCTCTGCCAGTGATTTCGCTCTAAAAATTGATCTTTCATGTACTCATATTGGGCAGGAAACAAGGTTAATGATAGCAGTATAAACAAGGAAAGATTGGAAATGATCTAAAGGTCATCGAAAGTGGACTGGTTAGGGGTGCCTGGGTGGCTCAGTCAGTTGAGCGTCTGCCTTTGGCTCAGGTCATGATCCCGGAGTCCTAGGATCAAGCCCCACATCAGGGAGCCTGCTTTTCTCCCTCTCCCTCTGCCATTCCCCCTGCCTGTACTCTCTCACTCTCTGCCAAATAAATAAATAAAATCTAAAAAAAAAAAAAAGTGGAATGGTTAAATAAGATATGGAAAATCCATACAATGTAATACTATGCTCCTGTTTTGAGAGAGCGAGAGTGAGGAACTTCTTTATGTACTGATACAGAAAGATCTCTAAGCTATATTGCCACGTGAAAAGAGCAGGGTATAAAGTATGCTACCACTGGTGTAAAAAAGGGAGTAAGAATATATATCCCTATATGCATTTCCAAATGTAAAAAGAATCTTTAGTTGAACACACAAGAAGCAAACAACAGCAGTGTTTTGGGATAGAAGCAACTGAGAATAGTAGATGCATGACAGTGTGGGAGGGAAACTTTACACCGTATGCCTACAATACTTGATTTTCAAATGCTGATGGTACTTCCTATATTAAAAAATTTTTTTTAAATATTCTTAAAAATCAGATGGACTCTGCAAAGGTGTTAAGTGGTAATATAAAACAGCTAGACAGTGAAGCCCGGTGGCTAAGGAAGTTGGTCCTGCCAGTCGGTTATGAGCAATTAAACCAGCAATTCCAAATATGACTGAATATTAGAAGCACCTGCAGTACCTATTATAAATTAAGACCCCACTCCCACCCCAACCCTCACCCCTGAGACCTACTAAATCAGTCTCTGGAGTAAAGCCTAGGAACCTAACTTTAACAAGCATCCTAAATAAGTCTGAAATAGCCAGCCAAGCCTTAGTCCCAGGACGGCAGACCTAGAGAGCCATATGGGAACTACCGCTGTTATTTCCTCCAAGTTTCTTCTGGAGTTAAATTTCCAAATGTATGCTCATCTAAAAACAGTCTACCCTCATTCCCCTTCCTAACAAGCACTGAGGAGACATGCAAGTGGCGCCTTCATTAGTGTCAAGAACCATGAGTATCAATCCCTTCCTACAGCCTCCTCTACTTACTTCCCACAGGTTCCCCACTCCAGCTGACTCTCTCCAGGTCATCGTCATCCTCATCATCCACGAAGTCGCGAAGACTATTCACTGCTCTCTTGGATTCCTTTAACTGCAGAGGGACATAAGGCAAGGCACGCAGGCAATCACTACTTCCCGCCTCTCTCTTTGACAACCAAGAAGGCTGAGCCATTGGGACTTAAGGTGGCTAACACTTTCACCCTCTGCAATCGAAAGCCTAGCCTGCTAGATATTTGCCAAGAAAACAAACTGCTTTTTAGCCAGTATTGCAGTCCAGTGGCAAGACTTAGAAGGAATTAAAGCTGCTTTTAAGTTCTAATCATACACCTGAAAATGACTTGCTGTGTAAACCTGAGTGAGTTTTATCCAACTCTCCAAAAATAAATGCATTTCCCCATTTGTAAAATGGATGCAATAAAGACATCCAATCCAGTTCATCATTCAAAAATAACAAATTATATCACATGATAAAAGACTTGGGATTCTGAGGGAAAAGAAACTGAAATCACCTTAAGAATAAAAGTAAGAAGGGCAGAGAGTTGGTTTTTACAATCCTTCTGGCTCTTTTTTGAGGGCTCTTCTCTATGAAGATTTTTCTAAAGATCTGACCCAAACATTTCCGAGCCTAATGGAGACACAGTCAAAAGCCAGGTTACCCAGGATATATAAGGGAAAGGAATTTTAGAGTGGCACTGTGGAGGTGTGACCTGCAGCAATCGTTCATGAAAACTTACCTGTGAGAGTTCATCATCTTCATCATCAAAGGTGAAAGCCTTGAACTTGGAGCTGTTCCAGTACTCCTCCTCATCACCCTTTGTCCGATTCATCTGGAGTGGGAGTAAGACAGATATATGTCCCTCCCTGGAATGCTTCCAAAAGAGCTCCAAAAGCTTTAGGTTCCTTCACTGCAAACTCTCCTTCCCACCACACCCTGCAGTTATTGGAGATGTTTAAAAGAATTTGAGAAAGGAAATACTGAATCTGTCACATCAAATCAGATCGTTGGGTCTCCAACTGATCAAACTATACTTCTGATCCTCTAATTAACCACAAGTAGTCATTCATTCCTAGAACACCTACTTTGTTCAAGGCACTCTCTCAGGTGTCGAGGGGATATTTACAAAGTGCAAGACACAGTCCCTCTTCTGAACGACCCTACAACAGAACTGGGGTATTCAGCATTCATACGTGTAAAGGTAACAGCACAAGACAGTAAAGAGTTATAAAAATGCATCACAAATTTTGCTGAATACGCAAGATCAAAGTACCGACAAAACAAATAATAACTGCATTCATGTATTATTCAACATATATCTATTATTGAGTGCCATCTTTGAGGCACTGTTCTAGGCTCTGGGAATATACTACAGTGAATAAAACTGGCAAATATCTTGCTCTCATATATGCTTGCTAAATGCCAGAAGAAAGATTAAATGAAGCAGAATTGTCCTGCATCTTCAAATTGTAACTGATTTACCAAAAAGTTTTGGCCAAAATTTAGGAACTGAGGGCGTCAAAATCAGTCAAAACACTGTAAGTCCCTCTCATAACTATTCTAGAATGAGATTTCAGGACAACCCCCTCAAGTCCTCTCCCTCTTTGGGAACTTTGTACTATCACTCAATAAACTTTACTATAAAAAAAAAAAATCAGATTTCACTCTGAGAAAAAAGTTTTGTCCTAGAATTACAAATGAAATTATCAATGTCAACTGGGTAGAGTGAAAACTGATTTAAACTAAGAATTAGTTACCAAAACTCCCAAAGCAACAAAAATAACTCCAAAGGCCACATATCAAATGCTAAAGAACCAATTTGCTTTTCCTTTTATTTCAATAGTACCTTTCACAACAGAAGCTTGAGACAGACTCATCATGGCAGCCCTGTTGAAGCTTCTTTTTTAATTGTTTTTTTTCTTTCTTAGCACTGAGTTGTAAGAGTTCTTTTTTTTTTTTTTAAGGATTTTATTTAGTTATTTGGAAGATACCACACACAAACATGAGTGGGGGGAAGGGCAGAGAAAATCTCAACCAGACTCTGCACTGAGCGCAGAGCCTGATGCGGGACTTGATCTCATGATCCTGAAATCATGACCTGAACCAAAATTATGAGTCAGTTGCTTAACCAACTGAGCCACCCAGGTGTCCCTGTTGAAGCTTCTGATGGCCCTTAACATACTCTACAGATATTCCTCGACTTACAATGGGGTTAACATCCAGATAAACCTAACATGTCGAAAATATTGTAAGCTGAAAATGCTAAACAGCACACCTTAGCCTAGCCTACCTTAAACGTGCTCGGAACACTTATATTAGCTACAGCTGGGCAAAATCATCTAACACAATGCCTATTTTATAAAAAGTGTTGAGTATCTCATATAATTTATTCATTGCTGTACTGAAAGCGAAAAACAGAATGATCGTGTGGGTGCAGAATAGTTTAAATATATCAGTTGTTCAACCTTGTGATCATGTGGCTGACTAGAAGCTACTGGGAGCTGTGGCTCACTGCCACTGCCCAGTACCAAAAGAGTATTGTGCTGTATATTGCCAGCCCAGGAAAAGATTCAAATTCAAAATTCAAACTATGGTTTCTACTGAATGTGTATCACTTTCAGGATGCCTACGTAGCTTAGTCAGTTAAGGGTCCAAGTCTTGATCTCAGCTCAGGTCTCGATCTCAGGGTCGTGAGTTCAGGTACCCTGTTGGGCTCCACACTTGGTATGGAGCTTACTTAAAAATATATACATATATAGGGGCGCCTGAGTGGCTCAGATGGTTAAGCGTCTGCCTTCAGCTCAGGTCATGGTCTCAGGGTCCTGGGACCGAGCCCCGCATCGGGCTCTCTGCTCAGCGGGGAGCCTGCTTCCCCCTCTCTCTGCCTGCCTCTCTGCCTACTTGTGTTCTCTCTCTCTGTCAAATAAGCAAATAATCTTTAAAAATATATATATACAGGGGTGCCTGGGTGGCTCAGTGGGTTAAAGCCTCTGCCTTCAGCTCAGGTCATGATCTCAGGGTCCTGGGATCGAGCCCCACATTGGGCTCTCTGTTCAGCAGGGAGCCTGCTTCCCCCTCTCTCTCTGCCTCTCTGCCTACTTGTGATCTCTCTCTCTCTGTCAAATAAATAAATAAAATCTTTAATATATATATATGTACACATATATATTTACATAATATATTAACAATTAATAATATATAATATATATTATAAAATAGTATTAATAATATAACATATATAAATACATAAAGTGTATCACTTTCACACCATCATAAAGTTGAAAAATTGTAAGTTGAACGATTGTAAGCCAGGGAATCATCTGCACTCTCACTTCCTGACTCTTGTGTTTCCAGGGGATATAGGGATTGCAAAGGTATGGTGGGAATTTTCTCCTATCTGATCCCTTCCCATGGCAGACATCACTAATTGATTTCTACTGAACCCAGATGTAAATTAAAAGTCCTTCTGGATTTTTAAAGCCAAATAAAGCTGGCACATACAATGAAATTATCCCTCATGGTGGTATAAACACAATCTTTATAGTAGGCAGCTTTGAATTCAAATCTTGGTTTCCCGGGGCACCTAGGTGGCTCAGTAGTTAGGCATCTGCCTTCGGCTGGGGTTATGGTCCCAGGGTCCTGGGATCGAGCCCCGCATCGAGCTCCCTGCTCGGCGGGAAGCCTGCTTCTCCCTCTCTCACTTCCCCCCTGCTTGTGTTCCCTCTCTCTATGTGTCTCTCTCTGTCAAATAAATAAATAATATCTTAGGAAAAAAGAAAAAAAGCACTCAGCGGCGCCTGGGTGGCTCAGTCGTTAAGCGTCTGACTTCAGCTCCACTCATGATCCCAGGGTCCTGGGATCGAGCCCCACATCAGGCTCCCTGCTCAGCAGGAAGCCTGCTTCTCCCTCTCCCACTCCCCCTGCTTGTGTTCCCTCTCTGGCTGTCTCTCTCTGTCAAATAAAAAGTCTTAAAAAAAAAAAAAAACACACTCAAATCTCAGTTTCCCAATTCTGAGGAAACTGGTTAAATAATTCTATGTCTAGGCCTTGGAGAAAATGATATCCTACTTCACAGGATTGCAGTAAAGAAGAAATAGGACTCAAGAAACACCTAGCAAAAAGTAAATATTAAATGTCAATTCTTTTTAGCACAGGATATTGTACTGACACCTTTCCATCTTGGTTTCCTAATTTGTAAAATGGGCATTACAATAGATGCCTATCTTACAAAATTGTTGGGAGGCTTAAACTAGTTAATACACGTAGAGCACTTAGTGCCTGACACAAAATTAATGCTCAGTATTGATTTTATTAACAAAGCATTATGGTAACTTGGAAAAAGCTAGAAAGAAAACATTTTAAGCAAGCCTAGAGATTTAAAACAATTAATTTGGCGCAAAAATGCTGAGAATGGCTCTCGCAAACACTGAAGACAGTGCGTAGAGCATGTAAATGTCCCTGGCACAGATGTCAACTTACAGAGCACTCTGTCATCCTCACAACAGCTCTGTAACGTAGGCCTGGCAGATTCCATCTCTATTTCACTGATGAGGAAAATGAGGCACAAAAGGATTAGGTACCAAAACCACTTTGCTAATTGCTCCTGTAATCCAGGTTTTCTAGCTCCTAGATCTTTTCCATTCTGACATGCATGGTCCTTCCCTGTTTCACTCTAGGGAAAACCAGGGCAGGTCCCTACTTTCCTGCAGTAAATAAATATCTGTAAATATCTACAAACAAGCATAGAATGTGTCCAACAACCCCAGTAATCCACCAGAGGATTTCTGGAATCTTTTTTAAGCACGCAACCGCAATGGACACTTGACACCAATTTGTACTTCTAAAGCCAAATCAGAACGTAGATTTACTTGCCAAGGAAAGAGATAAAATTAATTTAACGGCTCTCGAAGTTAAAACCAGGTACGATTTTAAGAGTGACTGAAAAGGGTACTTCAACATGATTTCAAATACAGCAGAGGCTTGTCCCTAAAGTCACCTGTCACTGAGAGCACACAAGACAGGGCAGCAAATCCAAGGAACATGACAAAGAAAAGGAAAACAGGCATCAGCAAAAAACATCCACAACCAACACGCTCCCTACTTCAGAACGCTTCACAAACCAGCCACCAAGAAGCTGGATTCAGATTTAATTATCATCTTCGGAGCCAGGCTTATACATGTGAAGCTATGAACTAAGACCAGGGAATGCGGGTTAACCGAAGACGACTCTACGGGCGAACGTCCAGGAAGCCACGGATCTACTGCAGCCGCCAGGGCCCGGCGGATCACCGGCAGAATAAATGCTTCTTCAAAATCAAACGTCGAGGCTCACTTATAGCCCCAATGCCGAGCGTACTCGGGCTCCGAGCGTACTCGCTCGCTCCGACTGCAAGAGTCGAGCCTGGGGGTCTAGGGGCGCCTCAGAAAATAGGGGGAAAGGGTAAGTTTGCGGAGAGGCTGTACTCAGCCAGACACGCGGCCCACACGGCTTGGGACACCCTCACCTCTTCCACACCGAGCCCACCCTTTCAGGATACCGCCAGACTCTTCCGCCGCTGGACCACCCTTTCTAGTCAGGCTGAGCGGCATAGAAAATGGGCGGAAGCGATTAGTCGCGGGGTGGGGCGGAAGGAGGGAATGTGAGGCAAGAAAGAAGTCGCAGGGCATGCTGGAAATTGTAGTTTTTCCACCACTGTCGTCAAGCGCGTTCTGGGCGAGACACAGTTCTCCTTGACTACAACTCCCAGAATTCCTAGCGCACCGCGCATAAGTCCTTTACTTTTAGCGCGACCTTCCGCGGTTATACGGCAGGTTACTTAACAAGACTACAATTCCCATGAGGCGCAGCAGGGCCAATTCAAAGGCTAGGGAAACAATGAGACGTGTTCTTTGTGGCTTTACCGGTGATGAATGTTTGTATGAGCGGTTGCATTTCGGGCTCCTTTAGGGATGACCCAAGGGACCTTGAAGAAACTCTAGAACAGGCAGAAGCTAAAGTCCAACGAGGTGGAACGGAAGTACTGGGTGGGAGTGAGGAGGAGCCGGAAGTTAAGGCGGGAGGGGCGGGGGGTGGAGGGAAAAGCAAGCCAGGAGGTTCTGCGGCCGCTTCTAGTAGTTTCCAGGCGCTGCCGGCGGCTGGAACCAGGCGGTCCTGAGGCTGTGGCTGTGGCTGCTCGGGAGCTGGTGGCGGTGCGACAGGAGAGCCGATGGCCAAGTGGGGTGAGGGCGACCCACGCTGGATCGTGGAGGAGCGGGCGGACGCCACCAACGTCAACAACTGGCACTGGTGAGGGCCAGCGGGCCAGGCCGCGGGAGCGCTCCGGCCCGGCCGGGGTTGCGGGTCCCTGGAACCTCGGTCGGAACAAAGCTAGGGCCCGGGGCAGCCCTGCCGGGAGATGGGGTGGGTTCTTATTCTGGCAGGAGTCCGTCCCAGGTCCCTCCACACACCACCACCTGCTTCTGTTTCAGTGTTTGGAGGGCAAGGGGGCGACGGGGAGGGCTGCACCCAGAGGAGGGGTTGCAGAGATGCGTGAACATAACCTCCTAGCCGATGCATCCAGCCTCAGCGGGGACATGCTTCCCACACGTGGCCGGAGGAGCCAGTGACACCCACACTGCCGTGGATTCTGTTGGGAGAGATTGCTGGGTTAGGCTCGGGGCCGCGGGGCTGGAATTGCTATTTTGCGTCGTACGGGTGAGATTCAGAGTCAGTCGTAGGGGACCGCTGCCTAAGTCTAGAGGGCAAAGGTTTGGAACGTGTTCTGCAGGTGCTGAGAGCTCAGTGATGCTGAAGATGCCATGGCCTCTCACCCGGAACTATTCATTTGGTTGTGTTGTAACTCCTGGGACTGCCCCTGGTTGCCGGGCAATCGTGGTTTTGTAACGTAACCGCTTTTAAAAGCCCCCTCTCCTTTATTAAATTAAAAATACTATTTCCTTATCTATTCACTACACTGAACTTTGTTCACACTGTCTTTTCTGTATTTTTACTTTGTTGCAGTTCTTTTCGCTTCTGGTTTCTCTACTGTTTAGTACATTGGGAGGCAGAGAGTGATTTTTCTTCTTTATATCTCAGCCTGCCTCCTCTCCTCTTAACATATACACAGAGTGTTTGATCTAATTTTTGTTTTGAAGCCCTGACTTACATTGTTTTCATGGCCATTGAGAGGACATGAAATGTGTAGGGGATTTTTAGCACCACCTGAATTTGACAGGTCAGAACACTGTGCTAATGAGGTCAAGATTATCAGTTTATTACTTCCTGGACTTGTTAGCTAAATACTGCGTTCTATGGCCCACTCTTGTACTCCTGACCTCAGCAAGATGGTCACAGTTTTTCATTTGGTCAAACGGGGGCGCCATCTTTAAGTGTCAGATACTGACCCTAGCACCATCATGCTGAGAAAGGAAAGCATAATTTGCCATTTGACTTGCAACCATTCCACGCAGCTGTTGTCTTTATTGACAGTGTGGGATTCCTCATCTTCCTAAAAGAGGATGACACATTTGTGGATGTACTGGAGTGGGACTGATCTTTTCAAACTATTTGTCAGGCCTCTTTCAGCCTTGGATTCTCTTGCACAGAGCAAGCAGTGTATCTTTCATTTGGCTCCTGGTCCATAGCTTTATTTCTGTTTTGCAGGACAGAGAGGGATGCGTCAAATTGGTCCACGGATAAGCTGAAAACACTGTTCCTGGCAGTGCGGGTACAAAACGAGGAAGGCAAATGTGAGGTGACAGAAGTGAATAAGCTTGATGGAGAGGCATCCATTAACAATCGCAAAGGCAAACTTATCTTCTTTTATGAGTGGAGCATCAAACTAAACTGGACAGGTAAGTCTATGCCAGGCTGTTAGGATCAATGTTAACCGCATGTTGGTTGACCTCTTTAGGAGCCAGGGAGATCAGTTTGGGGGAAGTTAGGAACTCTTCCAGGGAGACGGTGTTGCTTTGGAGGCCTGTAGCGGTCAGTATTGGGTGCCAAAATTTCTCCGCTGCTTTGGGACACTAAATGTATTTCCTCTTGGGGGGGGGGGTCCTCACAAGCCCCCACCAGTGAAGCAGTTGAGCCACTGAATCTTTGGGCCACATGTTATGTGTTAGGACATTTCATATGAGGTAATATTTCTCAGACTGGCTTTTATCTCTTGGGTGATTGATTTAAAGGGGGGAAGGAGGATTTTTTTGGTCTTGATCTTTTCTTACTTTCTCCAGTGTGAACCTATCAGTTTTGACTATTATGCTAATGAAGTTCGTATGTGACTATAATTTGGGGCAGTTTTATTTTCTAATTTATGTCCCTTCTGTGAAGGTATTGGCAAAGAATTAGAGCCATGTGTGTGCCCCACCTAGATGGTCCTGATAGTTGGGAGGCTAAATTTAAAAGGCATTAAAGCTAAAGGAGTACATGTAGGGGGCAAAGCCTAAAATAGATTTACACTCCAATGAGCATTTCTCAAGTAAATGGTAATAAAGAGGGGGAATGTAAATCTATCTGTTCGTGACTTTTTTAAAAAGCTACTACTAAAGTATCGTAGTCTGAAAGGACCCTTAGGTGTCTTCTTGCCCAGTCTTCTTTCTGTAGATTGAGAAGCTGAAGTCGAGAGAAGTGAAGATAAACGACTTGTTGGTTAATTTTGAAATATAGTCAGTTCTGCTATAACGTCACCCATGTGTTCTAGAAATCACCAAACTGTGTGAAATTGCTCAACCGAAACCACGGAGCTTATAGGGAAGATAGGGTTGGGGACAGGACACAACACCTAAAACCTTCACTGGTGATATGTTTTTTAAATGTAGGAATGTAAAAATTGATAGCACAGCTCTATACATGTTAGATGGGAAGAAATACATAAAAAATACAGTAAACATGCTGCTTTACCTTGAAAAAGACGAAGTTCTCTTGTGAAAGTGGGCATCAGAAGGCTTGCAGTGTGCGGATTATTGTGAGTTGGCGGATGGAGGCTCGGGTGAAATCAGGGGAAACACAATGACACCAGCGTGGGCAGCCAGGCTCATAACACAAGGGCATCTGAAGTTGCTAGTAGATAAATGTTTGGGAAGTGTGTGTCTTATGTATACCAGTGCAGCTCCTTTTAGCTGGGTGTGGTTTTGTGTGTGTTCACCTAGTGTTTCTTATGGAAGAAATCCCATATTAGCAAGCGTGAAATTCATGCTGTGATCAGATTGTCCCCTAATATGTCAATCACACTGGAACAAACTTCTGTTTTCAGAACAAGCATCTTAGCAGAACTGACTGCCTTGATTATTGACCCGAATTCTCTCTGGCAAAATTCACGCTAGTGCCATATCTGTGTAGCTCTTAGTCCCATACAGTAATAGCACAGTTGGTCTCAACAAATTTAATGAGGAAAGACATCTCTTCTGGGGAAGTGGGGGGAGGGTTGATTGCATCTGGCATTCTCGGAATAAAGAGGGTCAGTTCATTAGTTCAAAAGAAGTATAAGCAGAGGAGTAGTTAGGACCCCAGAGCAGACTTTGCCTGCAGGAGAGACTAACAACCTTGCATTGCCTTTGACAGGTACCTCTAAGTCTGGAGTGCAGTACAAGGGACATGTGGAGATCCCCAATTTATCTGATGAAAACAGTGTGGATGAAGTAGAGGTTTGTGCTTCCTAATTCCTCATCTGAGTCTTCCACATCCTCTGTTCTGAGGAGAAAAAACGGCCTGTCATTCAAGATTAAAGCCCAGGCTGGGTCCCAGCATTCAGAAGCTCAGTCTGCAGAGGATTTTCTAGGTCTGTGGTGCCATCAGGAGCCTCCAGCACAGCACGTGCTCATTTAACTCCTCTGTTTTAGCTAGTAACTTGGGTTCTAACAGTAGCCACCGTGGCTTTGGTAGAGAGAACTCAAGAAGGAACACTCATGGGGATTGGAAAAAAACCCCAACCCTCACACATTTCCTTTGGAAATGTCAGCAGTTAACCTGATTGCACAGCACCCACATTCCACACTGTGGGTGCCCCTCAAGTTATTTACCACCTACTTCTGATCTTTCACTCAGATTAGTGTGAGCCTTGCCAAAGATGAGCCTGACACAAATCTCGTGGCCTTAATGAAGGAAGAAGGGGTGAAACTTCTAAGAGAAGCAATGGGAATTTACATCAGCACCCTCAAAACAGGTATCCCTTGAGTAGTTCTGTATGCCTTGAGGAGGTAGTTCCCCCCCACCCCTGGCCATCAGACTGCTGATTAAGGGGCCCGACAGTCCTTTCTTTGTCAAATGAATAAAGATTTTGGGGGAGGGGGCTTATTTCATCTCCAAGTAGTCTATAATCTCAATAAGGGAAAGATCTAGAGATGGGTTGTCTGATACATTGACTACTGAGCTCTTGAAATGTGGCTCGTCCAAATTGAGTTGTGCCATGAGTATAAAATACAGTGGGTTTTGAAAACTTGGTACAAAGAAAAAGAATGAACGATCAATAGCTTTTTTTATATTGATAACCTTGAAACGATAGTTTGGATATATTGGGTTAAGTATATTATCACAGTTAATTTCACTTGTTTGTTTTAACGCTGTAATGTGGCTACTGGCAAATGTAAAATTCTCTGTGAGGCTGACCTTGTCTTTCTGTTGGACAGTGCTGGTCTAAAGACTTGGCATCCTTGGACTCACTGCTCGAGCACAGTCCTGCACTGTCTTTGATACGCATTCTCCAGGGACACACAGGAGGTCATTCGGTAGCAGTTAGCTCTCCCTTTAGAATTCCAGTTCTGCCAGTGTGTTCTGATCTTGATGTTGGAGTACATAGCGTGGCTGTCAAAGGGAACCAGCTAGAAGGGGACCCCTTTTTTGGTGGGAACACGTGCTCTGGTGCGGTGACTAGTTGTGGCTGCTCTACAGAGGTAAGGCAGAGCGGAGAAGGGGGACTAACTCTGCATCCGTGGGCATCTTGCCCTCCTCTTGAAGGCATTGCAAGTGCCGCTACATTCATTCGCTCCTGTCCGTAGTAGACCTCATGTACGTTTAACGAGCTGTGATGCTTCTAATGGAGTTGGGTTCAAAACAACCCTAGTTAACATTCTGTATTCTACAGCGTACGCTCAGATACCTGTCTGGCATAGACCAAAGGTAAAGGCATGAAGTAGATAGACTCTTTCTCTGTCATTACCTCGTTCTGGAGTAAGGTGGCCATGTTCGTCAAACTCTTTAAAGAAGCCCCAAATCTCAGCTACTGAGAAATAACTTCCAGGAGCGGGGATTTTATCTTTTCAGAGTTCACGCAGGGCATGATCTTGCCTACGATGAACGGAGAGGCAGTAGACCCGACCAGGCAGCCAGCACTGAAAACTGAGGAGCGCAAGGTAAATGTATTCCCGTGTGCTTTTCCCTCTGACCTTAACCTCCAAGCCAGAGCAGAGCGGTAGATGATCTGCCCGTGGTGCTTTTCACAGAGTCCGCAATATGTAGTTGTTTGTCCCTCTTTGACCTGGTTTTTATTCATTTAGAACAGACCCCTAGAGCAAATGGAAGCTATCAGGGGCTTCCGAGTTTGACTCTTGATTGCATTTAACACCAGTTAGGAGGTTACGAACACAGGATGGTGTTTACCTTACATATGGCTTTGGCATTCCTTCTAACTGGGGTGCTGTTACCTACTTTGATACTGGAGGTCTCCTGAAGGGACCGGGGTTAGATCACTGCATTCACCTGTCAGGAAATTGATCGATTCCACATTTGCAGGGTGAGCAAATATTTTTTGTGGAGATGGAACTTGTGTGGTTCAGGCTCAGCACGTGGTCGGCTGCCCTTCTGGCAGCACAGTGAAGGGAATCCCAGAGGAGGGTGGCTGCTGCCAGCTAAGCACAGACTTTTTCTTTGAGAATTACACTGAGTGCCTCAGAAATACCTCATGATTTGCCACATCCTTTGGTCATGGGGTTTTCAGAGAGTATCTCTCCTCCTTCACCCGGAGTGGTATTTTCAGTGGGAATTGAGGATATTCTGGGCAAGTCCCCCTCCTGACTGAACCGGCCGTGCACATTCCCTCCAAGCCCCTGGGATAGTTAGCACTAGAGGCAGAGGCGTCTGTGAAGATGAGTAACAGGCCTGTTCATGCAGGTTTCCCCATCCCTCTAAACCTTTCTCACTGCCGCCTCCACAGGCTAAGTCTGCTCCTTCAAAAACCCAGGCCAGACCTGTTGGTGTCAAAATCCCCACTTGTAAGATCACCCTTAGAGAAACCTTCCTGACCTCACCAGAGGAGCTCTATAGAGTCTTTACCACCCAAGAGGTAAGTATAATCCTGTCCTTCAGGCCTCAGGGCATCTGCCATTCTGGGTGACTTGGGTTGCGGGCACGTCCCCTCTGTGTGCAGAGCAGGTACTGGAAAGCAAAGCTCCGAGGTTTTCCTCCTACAGGCGGAGGCAAAGGAAAAACCCTTCTGTTCAACCTACTCAGTAAAGTGGACATGCCTTCTTTTTCCTCCCATATACTAGTTTTGGGTGGTGTGAGTGGGCACCGCTAGAAGCATTCTTACTAGAAAAGGGAATGGATCTGAAGGAATGGCATTCTGGATTCACAGAGCATTACTCAAGTCAGAGCTTGAGGAACTCAAGTCAAGTTCCTTTGTAGTGGAACAGGATAGAACCTGGTCATTGGGCAAAGTGGTGCCTTCGGAAATGAGAGCGGAGGCGTGCAAGTGTCAGCTGCATCGGTCCCTGGGTCCCACTGAGAGGGACGTCTTCTTCCTACCTCCTTTGTTTGCACAGCTCGTTCAGGCCTTTACCCATGCTCCTGCAATGTTGGAAGCAGACAAAGGTGGGAAGTTTCACCTGGTAGATGGCAACGTCACTGGGGAGTTCACTGATCTGGTGAGTGCCCGCCAGCCCCAGACCCAGGATGTAGTCTCTGGTCAGAAGAATATACTTTTCCTTCTTTTTTCAGCTCTGTAGGTAAACTTTAATCTCTCCCGTTAGTAAAAGCTCATTTTTGATTTTCAAAAATGAATGTTGTAGTTAAGTTCTCTTGCTTTCCTCGGACTTTTTTTTCCTTAGCAGAGTAAATTTAGTTCTTCCTGAAGAGCTCCTTCATGGAAGAGGGGGTCATACATATCGGTGGGTGGTGGCTTTCCATTTGCGGCACTGAAATGTCCCCTGGGCACAGCTGACCCAACACAGCTTCGGCGTAACGGGAGAAGCGGGGCTGGGATTGGGGCAGAAGCCGCCGGCTCTGTGGTGGTCCGCTTTGCGCCACTGAGTTGTAGAATCGCACAGATGATAGACTCCGTACGAGAGGCAGACGGTTGCTCCCAGCCAGGATGGGGACGTGGTGGTCCACAGCACAGAGTGATCTCTTCGATTATTGTAGGTCCCTGAGAAACTGATTGTGATGAAGTGGAGGTTTAAATCTTGGCCAGAAGGTAAGTATACGGGTTTGCCCGGGGCCGTTACCCCCAGAACTCGTTCTTTTCCCCTCGTCTCAAATCCTGATGGAAACCCTGGATCCTCTGCCTTTCCCCAGGCCACTTTGCCACCATCACCTTGACCTTCCTGGACAAGAACGGAGAGACTGAGCTGTGCATGGAAGGCCGAGGCGTGCCGGCCCCCGAGGAGGAGAGGACGCGGCAGGGCTGGCAGCGGCACTACTTCGAGGGCATCAAACAGACCTTTGGCTACGGCGCGCGCTTGTTTTAGGCCTGGCGGCGGGGGGCTGCCCGCCCCCTCGGTCCAGCCCTCTCCTGACTGGGGTGTGGGACTCCCAGGATTGCACCATCCCAACCACTAACTTGGGGCTGGGGCCCCTTCCCTCCACGTATAGCTGGGGTTTGTGCATGTTTTCTGCTGGGTGGGATCAGAGGGCGATTTCTCTTTTATGTGTACATACGCTAAATAAACATAATTTAAAAAACGTGCATATCTGGAAGCCTGTGTTGATGGGGTAGCTAGTGTTCATGAATCCCCTTGAAGACACCGAGTTAAAGGGGGAAAAAACAGGTTTTGTTTACATTCCGGCTGAGGGTAGAGGCATGAAGGAAGCCTGCTTCCCCCCAGCATTCCTGCGCTCTTCTCCTTTCTGCGGACTGGTGCAAAGCTGCTGCTCCCCTCATGGACGAACACGGGGTGGGGGGCGGTGCTCTGGGGCAGACAGTGCCAAGAAACCTTACTGCTGGCGGAGGTGGCATCCTGGGCTCTCCTCTCTGTGGCCTCTGGAATCCTCTGGCAGGAACAGAGGGGCACCGGGCGCTGCTGTGAGATGTGGAAAGCTGCCCACGCTGCGGCTGAGGAGCTGAGGGCCTCAGGTTCACGGCTCCTGCTTCCCGAGCAGTCGCTAGGTACCGGACGCTATGTAAACCCCTTGCGTTAGCTCACTTAACCTCCATAATAGCCTTGGGGAAGAGATACTACCAGCATTTTCTGTTGCCTAAGAATCTAAAGCTTGCTTTTCTTCAGTAATATCCCAGACCTGGCAACTGCCATTTAGCAGAGCTAAGACTGGGGACAAGGACTAACTTGCAGAGCCGGTGCTCGAGTCTAAACCACTATCTATTGCCCTGTCAGTCACTGGGTTCATCCCCCCAGACAGCTGCTGGTGTGTCAGGCATCCCTCCCGGAGTAAAAGCTTCCGGGCCTCTTACTACTCCCAGAAAGAGGAAGACAGGAATGTTCTTGTTAAGAGTATTTTTTAAACCACAGGTTTACGGAGCACTGACCAGGTAGCGGGGTGTGTTCAAATGAGGTTCCAGCTGCCACGTGGCAAGAGAAGCAACCTCCCCGCCAGCCGGGAGGGCCACTTTCCTGGACCAGCCCTGCCCTGGCGTCCTGCACCCCGCGGGAGTCTGCGCCTGCTCACCCAGACACTCGGCCTCCTGCAGGCACGGCTATTTCCTTCATCTATTTGTGCCTCTTTTATTAGGTGGCAGCGAGGCCTGCAGGCTAATCCTACCACCGTGACTTGGCCACAACATTGTAGTCAAAGCAGAAAACCAGTACTGATGGGGATCGTTTAGACCCCCGAAAGCCACTTTGGGCTTGAATTACCCAAACAATGGTGGACTGAACTACTTAGCATCTAGTTTGGCATTAGATCTGCCTCCTGGGCAAAAGATGCCTTCTGGTAAAGGACCTGGATGGTAGCTTGAATCAAACCTAGGGGCCCCTCCTAACACTCCTCCTCCTCACACAGACCAGTGACAAAAAAGGAGCCCTTTCATACCTGGCTGGAGAGTTAGCCAATTCTAGAGTTCTTGAGAAAATCTGAAGCAGAGATCACAAACTCTTTAATAAAAACCAAAGCACTGGGCCAATCACCTGTCCCATGACACGCTCAGTGACAGTCCACATCCCCAGTGCTGACGACGGCTGTTCTAGTTTTTACCATCTTTGCCATTTTACTGATAGCATTTTTGAGCCTAAAAAGCAGAACGACAGAGCTAAAAACAAAACTGTGGACTTGACTGGACTTGGGTTGAATTGTGTCCCTTCCTAACAAATGGGGCACATTTTCTCACCTGTATAATGGGTACAATAGGTACCTTATTAGAGCATTAGAGAAGACACATACAGAAACACTGGCACTTGCTGGCATGTGACAAACGTCCCCTACTAACGGCTGGACTCCAGAGCCCAAGCGTCTTCCCTGAAGCAAGAATTATTTTGAAAAGCTAGTTAATTGGCCAAATTACGAGTCATAGGCCAAGGACTCACTCAGAATCACCTGGGGGACCTGTTAAATTCAGCAAATTTTGTGGACTCCGCCCCTAATTAATTCTGACTCAGTGTGGAGTGTAGCCCATGAACCTAAGAGTTTAATAAATACGGCAGGTGATACTGAGGTCAGGATGCCATTTGAGAAGCATCCCAACCTGTTAAGAAAATCTAATTGTAATGGAGGAGCCCACAGAAGCACATTTGGGACCTTTCTGTGACTAAGGGGACAAAGGCTCTGAACCATTCTGTCTTCCAACAGACAGGGGAAGTCAGTAGGATTGGAAGGGTTCATAGCGCCGGTTGTTTTAAACCCTGGTAAGAATTCAATCTGACTGGTCTTGCCTAACCCGGGACCCTTTAGGAGATACACCAGACAGAGGGCAACTGGGCAAAACCATCCTGGGGACTGGGCAGTGGGGGTGTTCCTGCTGGGTGCGTGGTCACATTGGGCTCCCGGTGTTTGGGACAGGAAGAACAGCAAGTCAAGACAGTGACCTCACCAACACTGGACCTGAACAGGGCAGACGGGGGGACCCTCCTGGGCTTGATACCAGCCACACCCGAAATCCTCCCTTTAGCAGGGTCAGCGACCTCTCCAGCACTGCTTCTCCCCACACACACCTGTGTCCTGAGCCCGCAGCCCCCTGCACGGCGCCTCTTTCTCCTTTGTCAAGTTTGAATAAACACCATTTTATAGCTGACTTGCTCTCCAGCCCCTTCAAGGCTCCTTTCCAACCCCCTTTACCTTCTGTCATCTGTGGCCTGACATGATAGCAATTCCTCCTGTCACTTAGATTACAGATCAAAAACGTGGCCGGCTAAATTCAGTTTGGGTATTAGACAACCACTAGGTACAGATTAAATTTAGACAATGTGTTTAAGTGTAAAGGTTAGTTATATTAGAAAGGAGGGGAATTAGCAGATTCGTATGGAAACAGACTCTGGGATGTCTTTATCTTCTTATTCACTAAAAAGTTTCTGCTGGGGCGCCTGGGTGGCTCAGTTGGTTAGGCGGCCGTTCTTGATTTCAGCTCTGGTCATGATCTCAGGGTCCTGGGATCGAGCTCCCTGTTGGGCTCCCCACTCAGCATGGAGTCTGCTTGGGATTCTCTCTCTCCCTCTCTCTCTGCTCCTCCCCCTGCTCACACACTCTCTCTCTCAAATAAGTAAGTAAATAAAACAAGTTTCTGCTAAAAGATAATCAAAATATGCCTGTGCTAATAATCACATTGATTGTCCCAGCCTCGAGAAAGGGAGTGAACTTGGATCCCGTCTGGTGACCTGAGATCCGGCCCTCGCTGGCCTTGTAATATTTTAGTTGCACCACGGTATTTTTAGACTGTGGTCCAGGACCAGACTAATAAACTTACCTGTAGGTGTGATGGTTATGGAAACATCTGGTTCTCTGAGCGTCTCCAGGTGGTGGCTCTGGGCACACCTTGTCTCATCCTCCTTCCTGATGTGTCTGTTCTTCCCCAAGCACCAGAAGTGACAGTGCAGTGTCTTTCAGGGGTAGCAACGAAGGCAGGGTACAGGTCCACTTCCGTCCTCTTACAGGGGTAATCCTTCGGACACCTCTGGGCCGGAACCCCTGGCAGCAAACCGCTTCCTCTGGAGTGCATGCCATTTACCTCTGACTTAGAAGTCCTCCTGTCCCCAGGAAGTAGCGAATGTGCCCCTGAGGTCCAGCCAGCTCCTCCCTGCCTGCCAGGCAACCCTGCAGAAGTGTGAGTTGGGATAACTCACACCTACATCCAACCTCTGCACCCCAGGAGCTCTGCCCACCTAGCTGGGTTAAGGAGTCGCAAACCCAACCACGGGGGACTTGGCTTGGGCTGCAAACAGGGCTCCCTACACCTCTGCTGAGGCTCCCAATTCTTCATCAGACAGAATTTGAAAATAAAGTGCTTTATTGCTGAGGATCACAAAGAGCTTCAGGGCAGCTGTCGAGGAGCCGAGGTCCCCACCTTTTGGAGCTTCTGAGGACAGTTGGGACTTCAGCACTTCAACTCCACAGAAGGCAAGGAAGTATGGTTCGGGGTGTGAGGGGGCAGGGAGAAGCACAAGGAGAGCTACCAGAGCCGATCAGGTGCCTCTCTTCCCAGCTCCGAGCGCGGTGCCTCCGATAACATCAGCTCGGGAGCGTGAAGTGGGCCGTGGTGGGGGCGTTTCCACCACAGAAATGGCCCAGATCGGGGCTTCCCTGCCACCAGCCCTGTGCAGGGAACTGGTTCCCCAGTTCGCCGTGGGGCACATCCTCCTGAGCCCATCCTGAGCCCAGCCCAAGCCCCTGCTTCTCCCAGGCCTGCACTTGCCTACCTATAACCTGGGCAAAACAGAGGTGCAGGACAAAGAGAGGGCCCGAGTTGGTTAATGTGAGCAGAGCCCTCCTTACCTCTGGGTGGTTGCTCAAGGCCCTCCTGCCCCACCCCTGCTGGGAGCCACCACAGACCAAGACTGGGTCCCTAACAGGTTATCCCCGGCTCCCAGCTGCCTTTCGGGGGACACCCCTTTGGTGTAGGGCTAAAGTCAATCCGTGGGGCCAAATGTGGACAGACAGGCTGAGGCCGCTGAGGTAGGGGCTGGCTGCCAGCCTGGCAAGGGGCAGCTGGGGACCTGGGGCCTCCCGCCACCCCTCCGGGGAATCATGGTGCACGGGAGGGGGGGGGGCCCTCGCCCATGCACAGAACCCAGATCAGGGAGAGAGGGGAGAAAGTGCTTGGCCAGCCTGGGACATTGCTTCCCACCAGGCAGGAGAAGGCAGCCCTCCCCAGACCCCCGTTTCCCCTGTATACCCCTCCACCTCCGGGACTGAGCTCCCTCCCTTGCCCTGGGCCCTGTACGCCCCTCAGCCTTGTGCCCAACCCCCCCACACACCCACCTGCCTGGGGCTCCCTGGCGGAGGGTGCCCCGGGGCACCAGGCCGGCCTCACTGGGTGTGGGCAGAGGCAGAGGCTGGGCGAGGGGTCTGCAGGGGCGGGTTCTCGGGCGCAGCCCCCCCCCCCCCCCCCCCCCGTTAGTACTCCTTGGCCTCCTGCAACTGGGCCAGGTACTCGTCCTCGGGCGGGTTGTCGGCGCAGGCCCGGCCGTTGTTCGGGGGCCGCACGGCGTGGTAGCGGCTCCAGTCCCCCTTGCAGAGGATCCAGGGCAGCGTGTCCAGCTTGAAGTGCAGCTCGGGCGAGAAGTCGGTGCTGACGAGGTCGGGAGCGCCGGCGCCCTTGCCCCGGGTCAGCAGCCGGCTGCCCGCGTCGTAGCAGCAGTGCTGGGCGGCCAGGGTGCTGCTCTCGCCCGACAGCACGGAGCGCAGGCAGAAGCGGGCCGTGGGCTGGTACACGTCCACGCGCTCCTGCGGGCCGCTCGCGTCCCTCCAGCGGAAGCTGCGGCCCCGGCGCTCGTCGGGCAGGCTCACGGCGCTCGCCCCCGCCTCCAGCGGGTACGCGCAGGGGCAGCTGGGCAGCTCCTGCAGCACCTGCCGCACGTACTGGGCCAAGAAGTCGCTCTTGCAGTTCAGCCACTTCTCGCAGCTGTCCACCTCTGCAGAGGGGAGGGGAGCCGGTCACCGGTGGGGAGGGAGCTGATCGCGCACCGACGCCCGGAGAGAGAAGGCCCCACACCAGAGCTGCGGTGAGCCCCCATCCCCTGTGGACAGAGAAGGGACACCGCACACCCGCCTCCCCAGGACACATGAAGCCAGAGGCCACGGCTCGGAACGGATGTTGGCCAAGCGGCTGCCCTCTATGTGCTGGGTGGTGGGAAGGATCTGGGGTCTTGGGGAAGGAGCTGGGGGGCTGGGGGCAGGGACCGCTGTTTTAAGCACTTGGTAATAAAGTGTTCCCCTACCTTGGACCCACTGGTCCATTCTTGTTCTTACCTTCACCGGCCTCAGGCTCACCCTGTGTCTCTGGCCCCCTGCGGCCCCCGCTGTCTATGCTGCCTCTTCCTTTCTCACTCCCTTGGGAATGTGGCCTCTGACTCTGGCCACACAGAACACATGGCTCCTTCCTCTTTGCTCCAGAACGTGGGCACACGCCCTGCCCCATAGTGCTCAAGCTGGCCCTGTGTGTGTCTGCTCCGAAGGCCCGAGCTCCTTGAGGGCAGATCCCCAGCCCTGCACAGCGCCAGGCGCAACCCACCGCCTCAAGGAGCCTCACAGCATTGAGCATGGGCCCCACCTGCAAGGAGGCCTGTCGGCAGCTGCCTCCCTCCTTGTGGGGTGCAAGTGACCCCAAGAGATGCAGATGCAGAACGTTCGAGTAAAACAGCCCGCTCCCCTACGCTGCTGGAAGGAGCAGTTCCGGAGTTCTGGTCCCTGACCTGTTTCTGACAGCACCCCTTCCCACACAGAGCCTGCCCGGGAGCCCCCGGAGTGACCGGGAGTGGAAGCTGGAATCTCCCCACCCCATCCCACAGCCAGGCAGAACATGCCGCACAGGGCAACCTCCAAGCTCTGAGGCTCCCATCAGGACCTTCTTCCTAGCAGGAATGTCAGGCTGGGGAAGTCCGACGGCCTGGCTAGGGGGACTGAGAAAGGCCGGTCCCTCTGCTGGGGAGGCTCATCTTCCCGCTGGAACGTGCACCCTGTCTCCATGGACGGAGGTGAGCTTCCTGTCTGTGCAGTGATGCTCCACCCTCCCAGCGAGGTTCTCCCCAAACCCGCAGGAGCAGGGCCTAGCTCCCTACTGACCTGGGCTGAGCCTGTCCGTAGCATTGTGGGCCGGGGGCTGCCACCCCTCACTGGGGAAGCCCAAGGGGTCCTTGTCCTCGGTGCCTTTGGGAAGAGACGAGGCCCGGCTGGTGGGGCCCTGGGGCACCTCTGTGCTCCCAGTGGGGAGGCCCAGCCCTCACTAGGCTCTCAGTGCCCACAGCATCCGGGCTAGGCCTGGGGCAAGGCCGGCCCACCGTGTTCATGAGCCCCGTGCCTCCCGTCTCCAGGCCCCGGCCTCAGGCAAAGCCCCCGTGCCCAGGGGACCAAGCCCAGCGTGTAAGCGGCTGCCTCTGCAGGCCCCGGGGCTCGTCTCACCGGGACAAGGGGGCAGGTGGCAGGCTCGGGACTCGGTGGCGGTGCAGGCACGGCCTCAGAGCAGAGTCCTTCTCTGGTTGCCGATGCTGCAGCTCCCACTGCAGGGAGACCAGCGGCTCCACTCCTCTGGAAGCTCAGAGTCTGAGTCAGGGAGCCAGGGGTGAGTGAGCACAGCCCACGGGGAGCATCGGGGCCCATTAGCAGAAGGCACCCCTTCCTCGGGAGGACGCTGCCCTTGCCAGGGCTCCCGACCCAGGGGACAAAGCATGGGCTGGATTCCAGCCCCCGCCTGTCCCACAACTGGGCCCCCGCCCCCGTGCAAACGACGTCAGTTAGAACCACAGCTGACAAGACCGCCCTGGCACTGGGATATTAAGGAAGATCCTGACTTCCCACGCTGGGGACCCAGTGCTGGTCTGAGGAGCCCGACGTACACCAGGACAGGCTGCGCAGGGCTGGGACCCGGGGGTGGGGGTCTCTGTGGACCCCCCAAAGTCCTGACATAGCCAGCTCTCTCCTCACTTCCTAGGCAGGTCTGAGCAGGTGCGCCCCAGGAGTTTAAGGACAATTCATGGAAGATGAGCTGAAAGGCATGAAGATTCTGCCAGTTTACATTATTTCGGTGAACTAGAGAAAGCCTGCTGGCTTTAGTCCTCAGCATGGCACCTCCCTCCAAGGACCAAACGCCAGGGCCCTGGGGAGAATGGCTGCAACTGTGCATGAAACAGGTCTGCGCCCAGGGAAGGCTGGCCTGCAGCATAACAAATAAGAACGGCCGTCATGGGGTCTGGCCGGGGATTAGGGGGCATTTTCTGGATGGTCTGGGCTGTTCGGTGGTTTTCCGATAAAAACAGCCAATATTTAGTTTACTAAATGCAGGCACTTTAAGTGTATTAACTCATTTAATACGCCCTACACCCAGTCTTATGTAGTAAGAGTTGTGTCATTCTCCATTTTAGAGAGGAAGGAAAAGAGGCACAGAGAGGTTAAGTAACCTGCCCAAAGTCACTCAGCTGGTAGGGGACAGAGCCAGGATGCAAACCCCAGAGAGTCTGAAAATGAGGTCAGTTGTGAGTAGTGGGGTCTATAATGTTTCCCAATTTGTTAGGCAACTGACAGATACGAATATATATAAAATTAACAAATGTCCGTTTTGCTGTGGGGGTCTCAGGGCTGTTGTGAAGGTCAAAAGTTTGGGAAAAAAAGAAAACCCAAATTTTGCAAGCTACGGGTAATGTTGCTACTTAGGGGATGAAGGTGTTTGTACAGGGCTAAGATCCTGTCTCCACTGCAGCCCCTGCTCGGGAAGCTCTCAGCCTCTCTCTAGCCCCATTTCCACTCGGGACCCGCAGAGGCCGCAGCTAGGGCTGCCAAGATGGGGGTGCTCACCATAGCCATCCGGCTCCTTGAAGGCCCAGTCCCCAGGGGCCAGCCAGCCCTGGTCCCAGCTGCCTGCGGCCCCACTGAACCCAGGCTCCTCCTCGTCATACTCCTCGTCATAGCTGTCCTCCTGGTCCTCGATCTCGCCGAACTCCGCAGGGAAACCCTCCTCCTCCTCCTCTTCCTCCTCCTCCTCCTCTTCGTCCTCTTCCCCTGGGGCTCTGCCCTTGAGATCGGTCCTCTCCTCCTCGCCCTCCAGGTAGCCCCAGAACAGAGGCCAGAAGAGCTCCTTGGTGGGCAGCCAGCTCGAGGCCCCCTGCGGCCAGCGGCGGCCGGGCTCGGCCAAGAGGTCCATCTCCACCTGGGCCTGGGGCTCCTCCACCACCTCGATGGTCACCTGCAGAGGGACAGACACAGGCTGGCCGGTGAAGGAGGGCTCAGAGCAAGACACCAAGGACAGGAGCGATGACAAGTGTAGACGGCAGGGGCAGAGGCCTTACCTTCCCTCCAAACCGGCTCATTTTCTTCACCGACCTTCCTGACCTCCCAGGGCACACGGGGTCACAGTTTAAGACTCAGCTGTGCATCAGAATCCCCTGGGTATCCAGACCGCCTGACCCAACCCTAGACATGTGTTTAACTACCCGACGTGGGGCCGGGCGCGGCGGCTTTAACATTGTGCCAGGATAGAGACCCACTCATTTAAGACACACTGGCTGTGAATTGTGGTTCCAGCAGCCAGCGAGTGCCCAGCCCAGCCGTGGGGGGGGACACAAGGGGGGCAAAGGAGGTTCCCTCACTCACCCCATGGTGGACGGGAAATAAGGAACATGAAATCATTTATGTGAAAGGGAACTTTGAAAACATTATTTTTGGCTATTATAAAATAATACGAGGGGCTCCTGGGTGGCTCAGTCGGTTAAGCGTCTGCCTTCGGTTCAGGTCATGATCCCAGGGTCCTGGGATCAAGTCCCGCATGGGCTGGGGCGGAGGGGGCCTCCCTGCTGAGCAGGGAGCCTGCTTCCCTCTCCCTCGCTTGTGTGCGTGCACTCTCTCTCTCAAATAAATAAATAAATAAAATATTTTTTAAAAAGAGTATTAGATTCTACGCTTTCTTGCGGCCTTTTCTCTTTTGATGAAAGTGTTTTGCAAACTGTAGATGCTGCACAAAATGCAGAACTACTACCGTCAGGGATTGAGGACCGGCAGTGGGGAATGTAAACTAGAATCCCACTGGCCCCGTAAAACCACTCTGGGGGAGCAGCACCCCATTACCAGCCCACCCCTGCACGCAACCGACCCTGCAGGAAGGGTGGGCCTGGGGTCACTCCTCCCCCAGATTCCTGGAAGCCCCTGCAGCTCATGAAGCTTCTCCACTCATTTGGTCCTCATGACAGCCCTGCCAGGGCATCTGTCCCTTGCCATGGACTAGAAAACACGGGCTCAGGGGCCACGCGCTCTGCTCAGTCTGTGCTGGGAAGAGGATGAGCAGTACTCCCACTACTCCACCTTCCGTGACCCTGAAGAGGACCCCCGCCCTGCAGGGAATACGGGATGGGAACTCGGATCAGCCCAGCTCCTCTCCGTGTCCGTGGGCCCTCGGCCTTCCTGCAGCTCTCACCTGGATATTGGGGTTTGGGGCACTCAAGTCTGTGTTGGCCAATCCTGGCAGCTTCTGCAGCTCAAGCAGCAAGGGAGTGTCCTCCAGGGTCCTGGGAGGGGCCGCCGTGTCCTGGCTCAGGGCTGCCCACTCACTGAGAGTCTGGCGCCTATGATGCTGTGGTCGTGCCTGGAGGCGGCTTCTGGAGAGCAGTGGGCTCTCCTCTTCTTCCCTAGGAGAGCTGGGATCTGGAGTGGCCAATACCTGAAGGAGACAGAGGGGGAGGGAGGGGTGACTGGGGTCAGGGCCTGCCCCAAGTAGACCTGAAGAGCGGGATTCAGGATTCGTGGGGTCTGTCTAGGCCACACACGCCTCATGTGACTACAGATCCAAACACAGATCCGAACACGCCTCAGAGGGTGAGTGAGGCCCTGTCCACAGACTGCTTGGACAGACGGTGCCAGCATGAGGCATGACAGGGGCTAAATCAGGGTTCTACACATGGAAGAGACACAAGCCGACCCCCCCATTTTACAGATGAAGAAAACTGAGGTCCAGAGAGGGAAGCGTGTGTTTCCAAGTGCAGGTAGCAGACCACATGCCCCAGAGTCCCCAGGGCTCATGCCTGGGAACACACAGTGGGCCTCCCACGTCGGGGCAAGAAGGCCGAGAAAGGCCCACAGGAAGTGAGGGCCAACCTGGGCCTTCCCCCAGAGGGCTCCCCAGCCACTGGCCCTCCCAAGCCGTCCAGGTGGGGGCTGCATTCCTTGCATCCCTGACCACTGCTACCTTCCTCTGCCTGCCCACCTGGGGCCTGGCACCTTGTCCCATTCCAGGTGCTGGTACAGCTGCCTGTCCGCCAGTTAATTCCCTCTACTGGCCAGTGCCCTTGCAGGGTCCACACCGGGACCGTCCCTGCTCCCGCTCAGATAATAAGTGAAAGACCCAGGCTGCCTCCGGCTCCAGCTGCAGCCCTCACCTGCTCAGACAGTGGGACACTGGGGTGGCCGTCCCCCTACTTCCGGGCTGCAGCCATTGCTCAGGTCTCCACAACAGGACAGAAAGGGCACTGTCCAGAGCTGCCTTTATGAGCCTCGGGGGCTGGGGGCCTGGGGATCCTGCCCCCACTCAGTCCACAGCCTTGACCCCATCTCCCACCTCATACCTGAAACGGTGTGAAAAAACACGGGTCTGGACAGTCAGATCAGCTTGGGTTCAAATCCTAGCTCTGCCTCTTACTAGCTCATTCAACTTGATTGGCAAAATGAGCATAATTCCTACCTGGAAGGATTGTCAAATTTTATTTATCAAACATTTCCACAGCACCTGTGTGCCAGGCACTTTCCTAAACACTTAATCACTGATTTCATCTCCCAATAACCCTCAGCGGTAGGTGCCAGCTGTCATCCCCATTTCGACAATGGAAACTAAAGCACAGAGAGGGCAAGTAACTTGCCCAAGGTCACACAGACATTTAGCAGTAGAGCCAGGATTTGAACCAGAAAGCCTGGGCCCAGAGCCCACACTCTTCTTTTTTTTAAATTTATTTATTTATTTACTTATTTGACAGAGATGAGAGAGGTCACAAGTAGGCAGAGAGACAAGCGGGGGGGGGGGGGGGAGCATCCCCCCGTTGAGCAGAGAGCTCAATGCAGGGCTTGATCCCAGGACCCTGAGATCATGACCTGAGCCGAAGGCAGAGGCTTTAACCCACTGAGTCACCCAGGTGCCCCACTCTTCTTTTTAAAGGTTTTATTTTTCAGTAATCTCTACACCCAACGTGGGGCTCGAACCCATAACCCTGAGATCAAGAGTCACACGTTCTACCAGCTGAGCCAACCAGGCACCCCAGAGCCCATACTCCTAACCGTTATGCTCAGACACTTCAGGCAAGAGTGCGGAGGGTCTACTTCCCAAATCAGAGGCTTACTCAGTCTAGTTTCTCACTATGACTTTCTCGGGTTGGAAAAGAGAATCAGAACCTTCGGTCTCTCACCTTTAGCTGCTCCCTGCGGGGGTCCGCAGACACCTGGCTCCAAAGCTCTTGCATTAACCACCGTGGGCCCCCCCCCCCCCCGAGTATGTCCCTGGAGTCGGCAGCCAAGTCCAAGGGCTCGGGTCTAGACGGCCGGGCCTGGTGAGCAGAGGAGTGACAGCTGAGTAGCAGAACTAGGCAGCCCCTTCGCTGACCCCTCTCGGAGGCCTGGCACGTCCCCGTATGCCATCTTCCTGGCAGCTCCCACCCACGAGGCCACCAAAGCCCCACCCGTCCCTGTGACGTGGTTCAGCGGCTCCTGTCTGTGGCCTCTGGGGCCCCAGGGTCCCAGGCAGTCCCAGGACAGCAGGACGTCAGGGTCTGCGGCCTCTCTGGCTGGTGTGCGTGTCCCTGCCTCACGAGCAGATAGTCGGCCGTGGTTCTCACCTGAGGACATCTGGGAAGTCTGGAGACGTCTGTGG
>CM052896.1:105158722-105175458 GCA_028534135.1 Potos flavus
AAAACACCAGGGCAGGCTCTTCTACGTTTCACCTCCCTGTTTCCGTTCGATCTACATAACAACCCAGTGAGAGGCAGCGGGGAGGAACGAGATTGGGAGACCGAGAGCCTGTGAGGAGAGGACTTGCCTAGGGCGACCAAGCAGCTCAGCCTCCCAGCCCCCATTCCTCTTCTTCCCTTTCTCCCTCAACCAGCTTTCCAGTAGCTCCAAATTCTGAGCAGGATGGATGGATGGATGGATGGATGGATGGAGAGCAGTGATCACAGTCAAGGTCCAAGGAAGTAGCCAGCTGCCGGGAGAGGCTGAGGGCGGAGCCACAGCGAAGCCCCATCACACACACGCCGGGGTCACACTCACTCACTGACCGGGCTAGGAAGTGGGGCACACCCCAACCAAGGAAAGCTGATCTTCAGGAAAATATCTGCTTCTTGGTGCCCCGGCCTGGCAGGCGAGACCTTTCCACCCATCATGCCCCTCCTGCAATCCAGTCCTTGATGCCGGGCACCTGGCTGGATGTCCCCCAGGACGGAAGTACTGACTGCCCCCAGGCCCGCAGGCTCCCTCCTCTGGGCCTGAGCTCTTCCCTTTCAGCCTGACCCCTCACGCATGCATCCTTCCCTGGGGACCGCACCCCTGCTGCCACGGCAGGAACACCTGCAGCTCCGCCTGGGGTGTGGGGGGTACCCTTCCTGCAGGGCAGTCCTTGCAGCCTGGAAGAGCTGTCCTCTCTCTCTCCCCTCTCCTCTCAGTTCTCATCTCCATCACCCTCTAGTGGCCCCAAGTCCTCAACTCTGCTTCCCCCTCCCCTGGGTCTTCCCTTGCCTGCCCAGGAGGTGGTGGGTGCCAGGGCAACGTGTCCAGGGGTCCCGGAGTTAAGCTCAGCTGGGTTTCAATCCCGGCTCACCGCTTACTAGCTGCAGAACCGTGGGTTAGTGATTAGACCCACTGTCCGCTTCCTCAGCCCTAAAATGAGGAAAACAAGGCAAGGAACGCAAGATGCGAGGCACTGTGGCCTTTTGGGTGGTGGTGTGATCCGAGCTAGAGCAGAAGACACCCACGGCAGAGCTCCGTCATTCCTTGCCCGTCTCAGCCCCCAACAAATCCGTGTAATGACGATGCCACACGCGTGAGCCATGCTTTGTCGCCTAGCAGGCCAGCTGACAGAATGGGCTCTCTTACTCCCATTTGATTGTGGGGGTAAACTGAGGCTCAGCAACAGGCCTGCCCAGAGAGAGGGTGGCACATTTTGTTCCTGATGCTGATTTCAAGACTTTTCAAGACTTCAGATGAGCAGGCTGGGGTATGTCATGCAAAGATGGACCACAGGGTCCCTGGCATAGCTCTTGAAATGACTGCCCTGGCTCCCAAACTCAGTTAGGCTCACCGGCTCTGTGCCTTGATTTTTCCCTCTGGAAAATGGGAATAACACCCATGTCAGAAAGGTGCGACAATGAAATAACAGCACATGAAGTACTTTGCATGGACTCTGCAAAGCCCAGAGAAGGCTCACTTCTCCTCAGTCATCCTGTACCTTTAGATCCCGGGGTTGGGGTGGGGTTTATGTTCTTCAGCTGCTTCTCCAAAGTCTTTGGAGTTGTCGGTTATTTCTGACATAATCACCTATGGCCTAGAAGAGCATTCTGCCTTATCTCAACGGGATTTCTTAGCTAACACCTTGATGTAGAACAGCTTTAACACACATCACACAGACTTCTGAGGCAATGTTGGAGCTAGACGGGATCCTGGAGATGACTCAGCCCCTTATTTCAAATGTCAGGAAATCATGGGTGAGTCATACATGAGTTAGTGACCCACTGGGACCAGAACCCCAGGCCCTGGGCTTCAAGCTTTGTTTTTCCTTCGTGGCCACTAATTTGCTTTAACATGTTTTGGAAGGTTCTGCCAGGCCTCCTCTAGGGCTGGGGATAGGACTTTTGGCTCTGAAATAACTCACCCTCTAGGCCAGTCTTGGGGGAAGATCTGGCAAACATATAAAAAATCATCACAATACAAAGCAGTAAGTACTAAAATAGAAAACATGTCAAGTGAGTAGGAAAAAAAAGTCAAGTCAATTAATTGTATGACCACTGTCATCTCCACCTAGGAGGCGGAACTGGCCAGAGGCTGTTCAGTTCTTCTGGATTCGTCTACAGCAGTGGTTGCCAATAATGGTGGCTGGGCGAGGGGTGTCCCTCAAGAAACACTGGGCAATGTCTGGCTCTGTCCAGGAGTGGGTGCTATAGGCATCTAGTGGGTCAAGGCCAGGGATGCTGCTAAAACATGCTACAATGCACAAAGAATTATACAACCCACAAAGACAGGAGTGTGGAGGTTGAGGGGTTCTGGTCTATAGGATGTACTCTCAACAAGGGGCAAAAATTGGACACTGGAGGCAAAAAGTCTTGGATATTACAATGGTTTGTAACATACCAAAGTGCCATAGTACATAAACAGTATATTTACGGTATTAAAACTTCAGTGGGAAAGGCATTTAGGGGGAAAAATATCTAAACGTCTCCTTAGGAGGGCAGTGTTGAAAAAAAGGTGAATAAACACCAGTCCACAGAGACCCCAAGTACAGCGCAGGCCCTTGCTTCCCATGGCCTCTGGAGGGCCTCAGCAGCCTGGGCACTACTAGCCCCCCAAGCTGGGGTATGGCTCACCCACCAGTCTCTCTCACCTGGCTGGGGCTCTCTCGGTGTCCTCATATGGAAAATGGGAAGAACCACTCTGTCCTCCTCCTAGAAGAACTACCTGGGAGGAGCCAGGACCCCCTGTCACACCAGCCTGCATATCCCGGAATAAATCTGGAGGGTTTTGTCCCCATGCGGATGACTGTCCACTGCAGTCCACAGAGGCATGGCTGGACCGCTGATCCCTGGTGCAAGGAGGTAAGTGTTGAGAGACCGTGGTTCCTCTCCACGTCTAAACCACTCTTTTTCAACTCGCTCCTCTGTTTTCAGTCGCATACCCAAAGCGCACTCACGGGCCACCCAGAAAATGCCCTCCGCGCATCAGGTCTTAGCGACCTCTTCTACTCTTCCAAGTACATAGTAATACCCAGGACCCTGACTGATCTTACTTCCCCGCAAGTTGAAAGACCCCACTCACATCTCATCTCAATTCACACCCAAAGGGAATCAAATCCTTTGCAGGTCTGATTTGAGGCTGCACCCGTTGGTCATTCGGCCGGTCGAACCTCAGCAACTCCGCGCAGCGCCGCGTTCCCCTCCCACCATTGCGGCTCCTCTCGAGCGCGCCGTTGGACAGAGGGGCTGCAGGAGAGGTTCGCTCAGGGCGAGACAGCCTCGGGCACCCGCAGGGTCCGCGCGGGGCGCTCAGCCCAGAAGTGGAGTCCCTCCCGCGCTGGCCCGCCGCCCGGCCGAGCCTGGGGCTCCTGCAGGTCTGGCGCACCTGGCCCCCGCCCCGCGCCCGCCCTCGGAGGTCGCCGCTCGCGCCCCCGCCCCGCGCCCCGCCGCTCACCTCCGCCAGCCTCTCGGGGCTCCGGGACCGCGGCTTCCTCAGGGGGAGCGCCCGGCTCGCGGCTGGCAGCGCCGCCAGCAGCACCACGCCGAGGAGGAGCCCTGCGCGGCCAGGCAGTCGAGGCATCGTCTCCCTCCCGGCGCTTCTCCGCGTCGCCCTCTGCGCCTCCCGCGCGGCTCCCGCGCGTCCCTTCGCGCCCCGCCTCTCCTCCTCCAGGGGCGGGAGGGCGCGGACCTGGGGCGGGGAGGGGGCAGAGGCGCGCGGGGCGGGGACGCCGCGCCTTTCTCGGGTCAGCGCCCGGGACCTCCTCGGCCTTTCCCGGAGGGGCGGCTCCTCGGCGCGCCCGGACAGTCTCGGCGCGGCGGGCGGCTCCCTTTGATCTGGCCGCCTCCTGCCCTCTGTCCCCGCCGCTGTCGCCGTCGTAGCCCCAAGCGAATTCCTGGCCAGGGGACGTCGCAGCCGGCCAGGAGGCAGGCTCGCTCCTGCCCCGCGCTGCCGCTCCTGCGGGTCGCCCTCCCGGCGGGCGCGCCGACGGCGCCGGGGCACTCGGACCGCCGGGGCCCCGAGGGCGGGGAACGCGCCGCAGCCCCGTGCCGGAGCCCTCAGCTCTTGGGCAGATGTTTGTACCTCGAGGTCGGTTTGCTCCCGGTGGAAGGCCAGGAAGTCACTCCCCCAAGGCTCCCCCCAGCTCCTCTGCTGAGGTTGGAGCCCAGAGAAACACCTGCAGCCCTGCGCCCTATTTCCAGTCAAGATGTTCTCAGCGCACTTCAAACACCTAGAGAGACTTGAGACTCAGATGTGAGGATGAAGTCCCAGAAGGACAGCCAGCAGCTAGACACGTTTGAGGTCGTGGTCAGAAGATCGTGCTCTGCCACTGGATGTCACCTAGTTTTATCCTAGATAGAATAATGGGACCACCCACTCCCTCTAGCGAGACACTCATGCGGGGTTCCTCATGTGTAGGGTACGCAGGTCATGAAATAAAAGCTCGGCTCAATGTTAAAGATCAGGAACTCCTAAGGGCAGTGACAATTTTTGTGGCGTGATGGGGACTGTGAGGGAATGTAAGCACAGTGACACAAGGCGAGGGGGGGAGGCCGGCCGGACTAGAGGGTTGGGATTTGGACAAGTCAGTGAGGAGAGGTCAGAAGACACTAGGAAGATGGCCACTCAGGGGCCACAAAGGCTGCCCGGTTTCAGGGCAGGGATAACAGATCCTGGGGGTGCTGGGGAGGAAACCCGCCATAGGGGGAAAACTTGGGATCTGTGTTTAGCCAAAGTGAAACTCTTAGGGGACCGGGCAGGGTGCTGAGAAACCACTCCTACCTGCAACAGCACAGCCCAGGGCTCTGCAGCGTTTTCAATAGTGCATCACAGGGATTACAACCGGGGTCTGGAGCTGGCCACAGGGCTTTGAAGCCTGCTTCTACCATTTACTAAGAAGTTATTATTGGACAAGGTCTTTGACCCTTGGTGCTTTTCTCATTTATAAAAGTGTGTGTGGGTGTGTGTGGGTGGGGGAGTACCTACCTCGCAAATGTAAGGAGTAAATAAGAATCTATGTTGAATATTTTCTTTAAGATGAAGTTGCCATTTTTTGGTCCAAGGGGTCAGATATTGGCAGTTTCATGTGGTTCAACCTAACAAGATGCTTGGTACACAGTAAACACTCAAATCTTGGCCAAAAGAAACTGGCCTTTGAGCACCTGCTACACCACATGGCTTTTTCTAGACGAAAGGTGAGGCTACCTTGTTCTTTAGTTTTTTAAGATTTCTTTTTCACACACACCCTATTTTATCTTTTCATCAAATTTCTGCACCTTCCACCTCAAAGTCAGAGCTCAGGTTCATGCGTTTGGTTGGACCTGTTTCTGAGTCAGGCACTACAGCTGTACCCCAAACTCCTCTCCCCGCTTTAGCTGGACAGCTGTCGTAGCCTCCTGACTGGTTCTGCTGGATCCACTCTTGTTCTCACTCCCTCCTCACTGGTGCTGTGGTTATCTTCAGTGGAAAACAGTGCATGGTCCAAAGGGTCCAAACACCATACAACCTTCTGCATTAATCTGATTCTAGTCTTTCATTTGAGCTATTTTACAACTCTGTAGGTTGTAGGTTTAAGAATAGCGAAGTAAAATCATTCTCATCTATAGAAATGCAAATTATGTCCTGTCCTCCCAGGTTCATTTGACCTCTCCCAGTGTGGAAGAAACCAGTTTTGCCTTCATTTCCACATTCATTTCAATATTCCTAATCTATAACTGTTGTTTTTCAGTATCTCCTTTGATTGCTTGTCATATCCTTACCAGTTTCCTCATTCATGAGTTAAATAAAATCTTTAACTCATGTTCGTTTTTGTACCTGTAAGGGAGTCATGACTTTTTGAGAATGATCTTTTTTTTTTAAAAGATTTTATTTATTTATTTGACAGAGAGAAAGAGAGAGATCACAAGTAGGCAGAGGCAGGCAGAGAGAGGGGGAAGCAGGCTCCCCGCTGAGCAGAGAGCCTGATGCAGGGCTCCATCCTAGGACCCTGAGATCATGACCTGAGCCGAAGGCAGAGGCTTTAACCCACTGAGCCACCCAGGCGCCCCTGAGAATGATCTAACAGTCTTGTTGTACCCAGTTAATTCCTACCTCCCCAATCTTGGCCCCCAGCAACCACTTGTCCACTCTCTGTCACCGCAGGTTAGTTTTGCCTTTCTAGATTTTTCTTTTTTTTTTTTTAAGACTTTATTGACTTATTTGACAGAGAGAGAGAGATCACAAGTAGGCAGGGAGGCAGGCAGAGGGGGTGGAAGCAGGCTCCCTGATGAGCAGAGAGCCCGATGCGGGGCTCGATCCCAGGACCCTGAGATCACGACACGAGCCGAAGGCAGAGGCTTCAACCCACTGAGCCACCCAGGCGCCCCACCTTTCTAGATTTTCTAATTAATAGAATGATATTTATGTGTTCTTTTGTGCTCGGCTTCTTTATTGCAGCATGTTTCTGAGATTCATCCGTATAGCTGTAGGTAGGAGCCATTCATTCCTCCTCACTGCTGAGCAGTGTTCCATCACACGAACACACTACACTGTGCTCACCCATTCACAATGGTGGCATTTGGGTTGTTTCTAGTTTAGGGCTTTTATGAATAAAGCGGCGGTGAATATTCAAGTGCAAATGTACGCATGCTTTCACTTCTCTTAGGTGAATGAAATTGCTGCCCCAGAACCGCCAAATTGTTTTCTCAGCACAAATGGCTGTGCACTTTGCATCCCCACATCTTTGCCAACACTTGGTATTGTAACTTTTTTTGAATTTAGCCATTCTGGTAGGTGGGTGAGTGGTGGCATCTTATTATAGTTTCATTTGCATTTCCCTGACGACCGGAGATGTTGAACATTTTTCCATGGGCTTTTTTGGCCATTAGTGTATCTCCTTTTGGGATGAGTCTGTCAAATCTTTTCGGGCGCCTAGCTGGCTCAGTCGATAAGAGCACCCGACTCCTGATCGAAGTGTTGTGAATTCAAGCCCCATGCTGGGTGTAGAGATTAATTAAAAAATAAAATCTTTAGGGGCGCCTGGGTGGCTCAGTCGGTTAAGCATCTGACTCTTGGTTTTGGCTCAGGTCGCAATCTCAGGGGCCCGGGATCGAGCCCCACATCAGGCTCTCTGCTGAGCGCAGAGTCAGCTTATCCCTCTCCCTCCCCATCTGCTCCTCACCTGGCATGCCTGTGCATGTGTGCTCTCTCGAATAGATAAAATCTTTTAAAAATTAAAAAAAAAATTTTTTTTTAAAGATTTTATCTATTTGAGAGAGAGTGAGCATGAGCTGGGGTGGGGGGTAAGGGGCAGGTAGGAGCAGAGGGAAAGGGAGCAGACTTCCCACTGAGCGGGAACCTGATGCGAGACTCAATCTCTGGACCCGGAGATCATGACCTGAGCCAAAGGCAGACACCTAACCGACTGAACCACCCAGGTGCCCCCCCCAAATAAAATCTTTAAAAAGTGTTCAAACCTTTTGCCTATTTTTCAGTTAATAATCCTGCCTTATTGAGTTTTAAGGGTTTTTTCTAAACTCTGGATGAAAAGCCTTTGTTAGACATATATCGTGGATGTTTTAGCCTAGTCTGGAGTTTACATTTTCCTTTTACTGAGTCTTCAAGTTTTCATTTTGACGAAGTACAGTATATCAGTATTTTTGAGCCATGCTTTTTGCGTTCTAAGAAATTGTTGCCTAATCCAAAGAACCAGATTTTCTTTTATATATTCTCTTGGAAGTTTTATAGTTTTGATGTTCAGATCTATGGTTTTGAGTAAATTTTTGTATATGATGTGAGGTAAGGGTTGACGGTCACCTCCCCCAGATATTCAGGTGTTCCAGCACCACTAGCCGACTGTACTTTCTCGGCTGAATTAACTTGGCCCTTTTGTGGAAAATCAACTACCCACATATGTGTGGGTCTATTTCTGGACTTTTTATTTTTATTCTAGTGTGTTAACATACAGTGTTGTATTAGTTTCAGGGGTACAGTACAGTGATTCAACAACTGTATACGTTTCTCAGAAATGTGGAACGCTTCGTGAATTTGCATGTTATCCTTGTGTGGGGAACCATGCCTCTCTTCCTCGTACTGTTCTAATTTTAGTGTATGTGCTGCTGAAGCGAGCACTGTCTCTGGACTTTCTACGATGTCTTATTTGTTCTCTCTGAGCATTCTAATGCCAAATGTAGGCTTGGTTACTACAGCTCTGTACAAAGCTCTGAAATTAGGTAGTATAACTTCTTTTTCAAAATTGCTTTGGCTGGTCTAGGTCCCTTGCACGTCCATATACATTTCACCAACTTGCCAATGTCTACCAAAAGAGCACACTAGGGATCTTTTTCAATGCTTGCAACCCTTCCCTGGTTTTCCCCAATGTGTAAGATCACCGTTCACCCCTGACAGCTCAGTGCAGCAAACCTCTGCCCCTCTCCTCACCAGCCCGCCTTGTCATCCTCCCCTTTGCTCCTGGAGCATCGGCTACACTTTCTTTTGGATTCTCCATGCCTTAGAAAAGTTTTCTCTGTCACCTCTAAACCATGTACTGGTTACACGTTTTTATCATGCTCTTTACTTTTCCTTCACAGCACTTACTGGTTTGTAAAATGATGTGGGTGTCCATATGCTTATTTGTTTACTATTTGTTTGCTGCTGGTATTGGTCCTGCTCAGTGCAGTGCCTGGCATGGAAATAGCACTCAGTATTCATTGGTCGAAAGAATAAAGGCAGAGATAGCTTTCTGAATAGTTTATTTGGGCAAAACAATATATTTGCATGGGATGATTCTTAAGTCATCTCAAGTAGTTCCCCTCCGGTTCTTAACATGTGCTCTCAAACGGATACGCCTACCCCAACCCATCACTTATAGCTTCACAGTCATCCAACAAGGCAAAAAAAAAAAAAAAAATCATCTGGCGAAAAAGGGAGACGGGGGTAAGAGTGGAAGAGGGAAGAGTGACATTTTAACACAGTAATTTAGAATTTTTTATTTACATTTCCGTCTCGCTTTCTCAGATTATATAAGCATCACAGCAATGGAGAGGGATTATCACGGCACCTCTTGCAAAGTCCAGTTTACAGGCAAATTGGTCAACGGAAAAATAAAGGCCAACAAAATAAGATCTCCACTCCCATAAGCAATTTCTCTATTCTTACTCTCTTTCCCCCTTCTCTCAATGTTCGCTACCTTTACACAGAGAGGGATCATCAAGACCGTGGGGGCAGGCTGGCTGAGCCAACACGGTGGTCTCACCAGGACCCTGTAAAGAACCATCAAGCATGCTTTTTACCATTTCAACCATTGGTTCAACGTCACTGAGGTAACAAGACCTAATGTTCAGGGTGAAGACAAGTTACCGCTCCACCGGTCAGGAAGAGGTCCCCCCTTAGAAGGCCTGCGCCCCGCCACCGAGCTTCGCACAAGAAACCTGAGAACTGCGGGGAGAAGCAGAGTCTGAACTGACTCGAGGCTCCTGGGGCAGAGAGGGATCCGCTTATCCACGGAGATGGCAACCAGGAGGGACGCTGAGCACATCAGGGTACAGCTCTCGTCTTTACCTTGCGTTCAGCTTCCCCACAACTTCTCCAAAGGGACGGAGCTTTCAGTATTGCTTCATCAAAAACGCCTAACCGCAGTGGAAGAACTCTTGCCTGCTTTAGGGTCAGTTTATTAGAACTCTCATACCACAAAGAGTCACAGTTCAAGGCCATCTATCGCGTGTACTTTGTAGTAAACAAGACCTTGCCCTTGGCTCCCCCATCGAGCCACTCCCAAGGGCAGACTGGGAATGCCTCCAGGCTCAGGAGAAGACTAGAATAATAAACAACTTCAGTAGGTCACAAGCTAACTCCTTTGCCTTCCCACTCCCTGCCCCCAAAAGATTCCACCTATAGCAACAGGTGCTTGGAAAACAGAAGTCACTGGAAATGACAAAAGGCGCAACCTTTTCCATACAATTAAAATTAAAAGCAAAAAGATCATTGGCTCATCCTAGCATTTCTTCTGTATGGTAAGGCAGGAAGCCGGCCTTCTAATTAGGCTCTCCCGGCACGTGGTAACTGGGCAGGAGCCTAAACACCACATTTCCTGTGGATAAAGCTGAGGAGAGAATAAGATATGCTTTTCTCCACGTGGAAGGTATTTCGATTAACTGGCTTAATGGATTAAGATGCCTGCTGGCTGGGCACTGAGCTTCCATGTTAAGCAGGTAGCAGCAGACCTTTAGGTTCTGGGGCTGCATTTAAGCAAGTAGCTGATCCACAGCCAAGAAGAATCATTTGATTTTCATAACTCCCCCTTCACGACCCCCTTGGGCTATGCCGAGTTTACCCGTGTGAAAGGCTCAATAGTGCTGATCTTCATGAAGACAGACATTCCGAAGGAAAAGTCCCCACGCTCTTCCCTCTTTGCCGACCACACGGCTTACAGCCAGTGGTGGTGAAAGCCCATCTCTGCTTACCTCGAACACCAGGAAAGGAAAGACACTCTGGGAATTAGGTCATAGCAGTTCTTCATACAAGAGAACCAGTCAGTTGTGTCTACAAATTCTTACAAAATAAGAATTATGCACATTCTTTTTCTTCACAGCCTACAGCCTGACTAGCGGTCCTGTGTTGCTTCCCAATCCGGGATGACCAGGGGCCAGAGAGCCTCATCAATTTGGGTAGGGAGCAGGGTTGGGGGGAGAATCAGGGAGGTAGTGGGAGATAGCATCGCTTTTTCCCCCTTCCCTGAGAAGCCGGGAAATCTCTCCACGTGAGCCATTCGTCCTCCTGGTTTTCACTAACAGAAACGAAGCAAAGCATATTAAACACAACAAAACTCAGCTAGACGGGACTAGTCATAACAAACTTAGATATAGGCTCCCTCAAGTAGGGAAGAAAGAAGTCCCCAGACTCCTCCTGAAATGTAGGGCTGAGTGTCCCAGGACAGGGTATCTGACCCAGCGATCCTCCAGACACAGCACCACCATCTAGGTCTTCTCCAGAGTTGACATTCTAAAACTCGAGAATGGGAAGGTACGGAAAGAAAGGCCGAATGCAGGCCGGAGGGGTGATAGAGACAAATCACTGGCACAGTATTTCATTCCTGGGCTTCTGAAAGGGCGTTTAGCAAACACATAGCCCTCAGCCGTTGTTTTGTCCTGGATGCAGTGTTGCATGAGTCACTGTTTGCGTATAACCCTCAGCCCTTGTATAGGGTATCTCTGTTCACCTTCCGTGACCCCTTCAGGAAGCGGCGTGTTTTGACCATTGGAAGTGCTCACCCTGTTGTGAAAGTTGAAGACGGTAACTATAGGACTAAGATGCCAGGTTCTTCAAACAAGCAAGCAGGACTTTGGGGTTCTGGAGACGAGGAGGATTTTTAAAGAGAAGAAATTTTCCAGAGCAAAGCAAAAAGTTAAAGTGCTCCGAGGACCCTATCCTTGAACACACTCTTTCACTATTTACTTACTGTAGAGTATGTGCCATATTTTAGGGTAAACCTTTTCAAATAAAGGTGGGAAGAGAGTCTGCCACTGCCTCTTGATCCATTCTTTGGGATTCTGATGTCCCTAGTTAGAAGTTTCCTGGTTTCTGATGTGATCTGCAGAAAAAGGTCTTATAAGCCGGAAATGGATAAAGGCAATGCTAAATAGAAAGAGGGATGAGAAAAAGTGGTAAGGATTAGTCACATCTCTATTGACTGACTTTGATTATCAGCTTTGGGAGTAACCGTGAGCTGACACCTGCGTGCATCCCATCAGATTCGGGACTCAGACTGCGATCCACCATGCCCGAAACAATACTTAGGTCTGCTCATTCCCAGTGACTGTATTTATATACACCTGCATTTCCCCCAGTGCTCTGGTAAATAATGATACCTGTGATGTGACCGGACCCCAGATTTATATTACAGTTTCCAAGAAGAGACAACCAGCATGTGAAACATTTTGTCCTCTAGAAAGCAGAGGTCCTGGGTAGGTCACAGTTTTGTCTCTTCAAAATAAATATGTCACTTGACTACATTTATTCTGATATAACTTTGCACCAGCAAAGTGATGTAATATATATACATATATAACGTATTTAAATGCCCATACTGACATTTTAAATTGCAGTGACTTCATGCTAGCCAAAGTAAAAAGAGTAGCAAGGTTAAGTTCACTGCTTGAACTCTGGGACTTTTGCAAACTCTACACCATTTGGTAAGTGACTGCGGTGCAAAAGCTACGTGGTGTCCTAGTGGGGTTCTACAGTGAGGAACGAGATGCAAAGGTTAGCGAGGTATTTTATTCTACAGGACTGGTGACTTAGTTACCACGAGGTCTTTTTTTACTTCGGTTTTTCCATGCTAAATACAGTCCCTGCATTTCTATTTGGTTCTTTGATTCACTCTTTTCTATTCTTTAAAAAAGTAAAACAAAACCTTGGAATATTTCAAAGGCCGAAGGCTCTCAGATGCTGAGAGTGACCGAAGAGAACTTAAGACGGGAAAACAAAACTTCACCGACAGTCCCGTTGCTCCCAACCTCCACCACACGTGTCGGAACAAGCCCCGCAGCTGATGACAAGAAGTCCAGCAGAACCTCTACCAACGCAAGGAGGGATTCCAATAATAGAGACATACAAAGCTCCTTTCCCGCAGTGTTCTTCCATTCTGTTCCCGAGCCTTCCCCCTACTACTCAATAGCTCCTAAAACACAAGCTGCTCATGGGCATAATAACGTCAAAAGTTTTCTTCACTTAAGCTTTGGTCAACAGAAAAAAGGAAGAGCTTTAACATGGTGGTTTTGAGATTTGTTCTTTGGTCAAACAGTTTTATAAAACTCTCTGAAACTAGTCCCCTCACCTAGTATGAAAAGAGTCAAAATGGAGGATCCCAGTTTAGCAAAGAGATACGTGCTCAGAATTTCTCGGGGCGGGGCGGGGAGGGAGAAAAAAAAAGAAAAAAGAGACCCTAAACTCCAGATGCCAGATTAGAATTGTCTTAGGACATTAAGAGTAAAGGAGAACTAGCACTCAGAAGAGTAATGTTTAAGTGGGTCAGCTTCTAAAAAGGGTAAGTTAATAACTTTAATCCTTAAACAGGAACATGACAAATGATTTCTGAGCAGAGGATTTACCAACATTTTCCTTTATCAGTTTAAATCCCAATCTGGACCCAGACCCAGGCAGAGGCGGTCACAATTCTGAAGAGTAGAAAGCAGTGTAGGAAACAAGCACAGACGTTCCGCCCGTTGTCCCCCAGCTCTGTCCCCCAGCTCTGTCCCCACGGCCCTCGCCCCCTGCTGGCCGAGCAGCTGTGCGCACAGAACACACAGGGACGGGGGAGGTGGCCTCACCAGGCGGGTCTGACCAGGGTGGGGATGTGGGTGCTTTCTGAACAACTTCAGCGTTTTAGATAGCATGTGGGAGTGTTAGTTTAGAGCTTAGGAAGGACCCAGAAATTGGGCATACCCCTCAGACAGTGACCATCATCAATTTCTGATGGTGAAAGAAGAAATCACCTGGTGACCAGAAGAAGACCAAACCTTGGGGGGGCTCCTGGCCAGGGGGAGTTAACGAAGAGGGGCGGTTTTTAGCAATGTTAGCATTTATGGTTTTCCTTAAACAGCTCAACTTCAGACGAAAGAGAACACTTTGGTGGAATATTTGACTGGTTTAGTAAGGATTCCAAGGTTGGTGGCCTGTGAGACCTGGAGTGAGTGGAAGGCACTTGCTCCCTGGGGAGGAGGGCTGGCTGAGTTTGGGGCTGCGGTGCCAGGGGCCTTCGGGAGCTCTGGGTGGGCCGAGGCTGCCGGCGGCGAGGAGAGGGTAACGGCCTGTGTGGTTAGCCAGGGCCAGGCTCGGGTCAGCGTGATTTCATAAGAAGAAGAGTTATAAAATAAAACATTTTTAATGGACAAAAAAGTAGAGTGGGTCACGTCACCTCTTTTCTTAAAGGTGAAATGTAGCAAAGGAAGAATGTGAAGCAGTTTTTTACTATTTACAAAATGCCATTTAGAAATGTCTTTCACGTGAGATGGCCACAGAAGTACGGTTCCTGGAACTGGCTCAGAGAGGCCACACACTGTCCTGCGTGAGGGAGAGTTCCTCCAAGGGAGCACCAAAAAGGCTCAGTCTTCTGTTTCTTCATAGGTCGTCTCGTCAAAGGGCCTATCCAGTAGAGGCACCAACCGACGACGGGAATACTTGAGTTGCAACAGGTCCCCAACTTCATCTATCTCCTTTAGAGCCTAAAATACAGATGCGTGGAGGTGAGTTGGAGCCAGCGGGATGCAGGCGTGCCTGGTGCGTTACGTTTCTGAAAACATTAATGGCAAGCTTATCCTCTTGTGGGACCGTGTGTGTCTAGTGCGTGAACTCTGATCAAGACGGCTGTGGAAAAGAGCTGCTTTCTGAGCAAGGATGTCAGGCTGGTCCTGACTAATGGGCAGTGAGGAGCAGTTACATGGGATAAAGGGTAGCATTCATCAAAGTCTGCTATGCTTAGGAGAAAAGGAACACGCGCCTTGCACTTGCCGGGCTGGCTACCACTGTCCTTTGTCCTCTCATACCTCAGTCCTTGCGGTTTTGTTTTTTTTTTAAAGATTTTATTTATTTATTTGACACAGAGAGAGATCACAAGTAGGCAGAGGCAGGCAGAGGGAGAGGGGGAAGCAGCTCCATGCTGAGTGGAGAGCCCGATGCGGGGCTCGATCCCAGGACCCTGAGATCACGACCTGAGCCGAAGGCAGAGGCTTTAACCCACTGAACCACCCAGGCGCCCAGTCTTTACGGTTTCTATTTCATGACAAAAAAAAACACGATGGGAAGTCTGCGTTGAGATGCTTCCTAGACACAAGATGACGAGAGCCCCCACAGTGCACTGCGGATCAGAGGGGAAGCCGTGAGGAGACTCTGGGTAGGTCGTGGACAGGGTGGGGGTGGGGCAGCCAGAATGGACGGAGCCAGGACTTAAACTCTGGCATGAGTATGAACTCTAAGATCCTAACCTTGAGGGAGCATCATATCTTCCCATCGAAAACTACTTATCTCAGTAAAGCTTTCTTTCTTATAAAACTTGGTCTTTTGTTTTTCAAAAAAAAAAAAAAAAAAGAAAAGTTATGAAAAGTCTATTCCTGATTGCAACACTCACCAGCTCACAGAGTGAACCTTTCCAAACAGCGGCACCGAGTGTCAGAACAGAAGACCCCAAAACGAGAAGGGGACACGTGTTCCCGATTTCTCAGGAAAAATCCAGTAGAAGGACATGGACACACGAAGCCCCAGATACTTCTCAGAGAAATCCAAAGAAGACTGTAAAAATACTGTAATCCTAGGTTCTGAGGCTTTTTAATAAAAGCACCTTACACAGGCCACATGATGCCATTTCCATGGCAGCTCTCCGGCCCGTTATTCACGCCCCCAGCGCCTGGGGACCTTACCCAGGGGATCCAGTGACAAGCCCAGGGTGAAAGGCCTTAGCTTTGGAGACGGGGCTCTCTCCGTGACTAGGAAATGGTGAGGTGGGCAGTAGATGCTGGAGTGGGATTCTCCAATTTCCCATCACATCACAGACATCTGTCCACTCTTACAGTCATAATTTCACATGAAAATGTATAGCTTCTACTTTATAACGGGAGTCAGTCATTTGAATATTAGTAAAAGACACATTTACATGTTCTTAAATTTAACTTCTATCTTTTTGAAAAAGATTTTATTTATTTGAGAGAGAGCGAGAATCAATGAGTGGGGGGAGGGACAAAGGGAGAAGGAGAATCCTCAAGCAGACTCTCTCCTAAGCACCGAGCCCAATGTGGGGCTCGATCTCATGACCTGAACTGAAATCAAGAGTCAGACACTAACTGACTGAGCCACCCAGGCGCCCCTAAATTTCACTTAAAAATCAACGTTTGGGGGCACCGCACTGGGGTGGCTCAGTCGTTAAGCATCGGCCTTCAGCTCAGGTCATGATCCCAGAGTCTTGGGATCGAGCCCCACATCGGGCTCCCTGCTAAGCGGGGAGCCTGCTTCTCCCTCTCCAGCTCCCCCATGCTATGTTCCCTCTCTCGCTATCTCTCTTCATCACAAATAAAGACAATCTTAAAAAAAGAAAAAAGAGCTGGACCTCAGTATGCTTTCAGAACAGTGGTATCTTGGGGTGCCTGGGTGGCTCACTTAATTAAGTGTCTGCCTTTGGCTTAGGTCATGATTCCAGGATCCTGGGATCGAGCCTCACATCGGGCTCCCCGCTTGGCAGGGAGCCTGCTTCTCCCTCTCCTGCTCCCCCTGCTGTGCTCTCTCTCTCTAATAAATTTTTAAAATCTTAAAAAAAAAAAAAAAAAAGAACAGTGGTATATTTGAGAAAAGGTTTAACTGAAAGCTCCATATGGAAACAATTTAAGATTGAATTTCAGCTGGGACAACCCATTAACCATTTATCCCCCCCATCTCTGATACAGGATTTATTAATTTAAAACTACACGTGACTTACTAAGATCAAAAAGTGAAAGACATTTATGAACTCTGACTTTAGAATATTTTCTTCATTGATGTAAAAAAGAAAATGAATAGAAAAACTCACAGTAGCCCAAACGGATCTAGATTCCATGATTTTTTCTGATCCCGTACCAAATATTTCAGATAAATAGGTTTTATTTACATAAAATTGTAACTAGAAACTGCTAGTTTGCCATTATGTGGGTCACCTGGTTTGAGTAGGAATAAGGGACCATTACAAGTATCACCATTTGTTAGCAAATAAT
>CM052896.1:105175958-105342843 GCA_028534135.1 Potos flavus
ATGAATAGAAAAACTCACAGTAGCCCAAACGGATCTAGATTCCATGATTTTTTCTGATCCCGTACCAAATATTTCAGATAAATAGGTTTTATTTACATAAAATTGTAACTAGAAACTGCTAGTTTGCCATTATGTGGGTCACCTGGTTTGAGTAGGAATAAGGGACCATTACAAGTATCACCATTTGTTAGCAAATAATCTATACTCAATCACTGGATCACAGGGTGAGATGGGTTCTTAGGGGGAAAAAAACGTGTAAATCATAGTTGAGTTTGGTCCTTGAATGAGAGAATATTCTAGGATAGCTGTGCCCCAGAGCTGATCAATAACCCTGCCTTTCTCATTTTTAAAAGTTTTTTTGTGATACAATTCACATGCCATAAAAGTCACCTTCTTCTTAGTATATTCACAGAGGTGTACAATTTTCATCAGTATCTAATCTTAAAGTATTATCACCTTAAAAAAGAAACCCCATACTCACATCCTCATCCCTGTCTTCCCTAGGCCCTAACAACCATCAGTCTATTTTCTGACCCTATGGATTTGCCTATTCTGGACATTTCATAATGTGGTCTTTTGTGCCTGGCTTCTTTTACTTAACATAATGTTTTCAAGGTTCATTCATTTTGTAAGGCTCCAACTTCATTCTTTTGCATGTGGTTATCTAGTTGTCCAGTACCATTTGTTGAAGAGACTATTCTTTCCCTACTAACTAGTCTGGGCTCTCTTGCAGCAAATCAACTGGCCACAGATGCTTGAGTGCATTTATGGACTCTCGATCCTCTTCCACCATTGGTCTACATGTCTATCCTTATGCTAGTACCCCACTGCCTTAATTCCTGTAGCTTTTTTTTTTTTTAAGATTTTATTTATTTATCTGACAGAGAGAGAGAGATCACAAGTAGGCAGAGAGGCAGGCAGAGAGAGAAGGGGAAGCAGGCTCCCCGCTGAGCAGAGAGCCCGATGCGGGGCTCGATCCCAAGACCCTGAGATCATGACCTGAGCCGAAGGCAGAGGCTTTAACCCACTGAGCCACCCAGGCGCCCCAATTACTGTAGATTTGTAGTAAGTTTCCTTTCTGGGAAGTTTGACTTCTCCAACTTAGATTTTCTCTCCCCGTACTGTTTTGGCTAACTGGGGCCCCAAAACCGTTCCATATAAACTGTTTTGTTTTTGTTTTAAAGGCAAGTCAAACTTTTGAACATCTAAATAGAAGAGAACAGAAGAAAAGCTGAAAGGCACAATCCAAATAAAGAAAAAGAAAGATATAGCATCAATAATAAACTGAATCCAATTTTCCAGTGTCAGAATGTGATTAAGAATATACTCATACTTTTGGAAGTTTTGTTTTATAGAAATAAGGAAGAAAAATCAGCTTTCAGAGGCCCAGAAATAAAAATGTCAATTAAATTGCTACATGAACTCTTTTTTTTTTTTTTTTTAATTTGACAGAGAGAAAGAGACCACAAGTAGGCAGAAAGGCAGGCAGAGGGAGAGGGGGAAGCAGGCTCCCTGCTGAGCAAAGAGCCTGACTCGGGGCTCGATCCCAGGACCCTGAGATCATGATCTGAGCTGAAGGCAGAGGCTTTAACCCACTGAGCTACCCAGGCGCCCTGCCACAATGAACTCTTAATGTATATTCATATTCTAAGATTAGTAGCTCTCCAATGAATTAATGGGTACTTCTAGCAACTGTAGCTGACCCATGAACAATGAGGGTTTGAACTATATGTGGGTCCACTTATATGTGGATTTTTTCAATAAATACAGTACTATAAATGTCTTTTCCTTATGATCTTCTTAATAACATCTTTTTTCTAGCTTACTTTATTGTAAGACTACAGTATATAATACAGATAACTTACAAAATATGTGTTAAGTGCCTGTCTATGTTATCAGTAAGGCTTCCAGCTGACTAGTACTTAAGTTTTGGGGGAGGCAAAAGTTACATGCAGATTTTTTTACTTTGGGTTGGGGGGTGTGTTAGCTCCCCTACACCACACCCCCACTCTTGTCGTTAAGGTCAACCATAATTTTATGCCAATATCACATTCTAGAGTTCTATAAACTCCCAGGAAGCAATGCTTATTTAAAGCCTGAAGTCTTGGATGTGAAATAATAGCATGTTAAGAGAATATCACAAGATAAGAATAAATTAAGAGAGCATAATTAAATTCAGTAATTACGAGCCCTTACTACATGCCTGGCACTGTGGTACATCCTGGAGACACAGAACAAGCAAAAGAAACTTAGTCTCTGCCCTCAAGATTTATCCAGTGGAGAAGATTGCCATTAAATAATTCCAGGTGGGAAGGACTTACTAAGGGGGAATCTTAAGATTCCAAGGAAACGGCAAGCAAGAGGATTGGGGAATACCCTTGAGCAAGTTTCCTTTAAGTGGAGATGTGAAGAATCAGTAGGACTCAGCCAGGCAAAGGACAGAGAGGACTCGAGAGAAAATTCTGGAGAGACAGAACAACATACAAGAAGGCTTGCAGTAGAAACAGCTAGAGTACAAAGAAAGTGAGACAGTTGTAGAGGCCATAATAAGGGAGAGCGTGGAACAAGATAAAGCCATAAATTCCCCAGAGCCCTGATCACACAGGGTCTAGTGGGCAATGCTAACAGTTTTGCTTTTTTTTTTTTTTTTTTTTTTTTTTTTGGTAAATAGCAGTATTTTAAGCAGCATCGCGTACTCCCTCCTCTGTTTTACCAGTTAATACCTCAGGTGCTCAAAGAACTTCAGGATCAACAGCTTATCAATTCCATCTGACATCCAGGCCTCCTTAGCATAGGTATATTTATATTTATATCAAGGCGAGAGTGTCTACTTACAGTATCAAGCATTTCTTTGGTGTGAGCTGCTGACAGGCAAAACCTGGCTCTGGACTCAATAATCGGAGTAGCAGGAAATCCCACCACAACGACGCCGATATTCCGCTTCAGCATCTCCCGTCCAAAGGCGCTGCGAGGGGAGAACAGGGTAAAGAAACCAGGAAGAGTAATACACCGCAAAGGTCTTGTGGTCCTGAGTGATTTAAACTCTTAGGTGATACAGACATTGGAGACTCCTATTAGGAGACTCCTATTAGTTACATTAGACTAATAATGTTAGTTACATTAGACTAACTAATATTAGACTCCTATTAGTTACAAAGAGGTTAAGTAAGTTAAGTTTTGTAAGTTAAAATTGCCAGACTTAGGGGCACCTGGGTAACTCAGTTGGTTAGGCAGCTGACTCTTGATTTTGGCTCAGGTCATGACCTTGGGGTCCTGGGATTGAGCCCCACACTGCAGCACCGCATGGGGCTCCGCGGGGAGCCTGTTTGTCTCCCTCTCCCTCTGCTCCTCCCCACTATTGGCTCAAGCACTCGGGCTCACGCTCTCTCTCTCTCAAATGGATACATAAATCTTTAAAAAAAAAAAATTGCCAGATTTCTTCAAGTCAATCCTAAAGTGGTCTTCTCCCAAATGGTTTCCTTCACAAAGGTGAAGAATATAGTTGTCAGAGACCGATTTTTAACAGAGCTTGCCTAAACCAATTTGAGGTTACAGCCTTAAAGTGTTCTGACACATAAGAGTGGTTCAGAGGCTTCAAAATGAACTTTTTAAAATCTTGTCCTTGAAATGTCAGGTTTGGCAGTTTAAACAATTCTTTTTTGTTTTAAAGATTTTATTATTTGACAAAGAGATAGTGCACAAGCAGGGGGAGCCGCAGGCAGAGGGAGAGAAGAAGCAGGCTTCCTGCTGAGCAGGGAGTCCGACGTGGGGCTCTGTCCCAGGACTCTGGGATCAGGGTCTGCGCCAAAGGCAGACGCTTAACCGACGGAGCCACCCAGGCACCCCAGTTTAAGCAATTCTTAAGATTAAGGATGCAGATGGGATGTCTGGGTGGCTCCGTTGGTTAAGTGTCTGCCTTTGGCTCTGGTCATGGTCCCAGAGTCCTGGGACTGAGTCCCAAGTCTGGCTCCTTACTCGGTGGGGAGCCTGCTTCTCCCTCTGCCTGCTGCTCCCCCTGCTTGCTGCTCCCCCTGCTCCCCCTTCTCCGACAAATAAATAAATAATAAATTAAAAAAAAAAAAAGATTAAGGATGGAGAGGATCTGCTGTAACTCGAACTTCTTTCTGCTGGCAGAATGGCCGACTAGCATTAGCCCTCTAGACCAGGCACTTCTTTCTTTCCCCTTAAGTTTATTTATTTCAGTGATCTCTACACCCAACATGGGACTTGAGCTCACCACCCTGAGATCGAGAGTCACACACTCCTCCGACTGAGCCAGCCAGGCATCCCAAAGACCAGGTATTTTTTTTTGACTGACTTGGGTGTTAGGCTGTCTTTGGAATTTAGGGTTTCCTTTGGTTTTGTGAGATAAACTCATCCCCAGGCTTCAGCTGACTGCCCAGACTCCACAAATCTTAACTCCCCACCCCAAGCCAAACTGGTGGCATGGGACCTTACTCCATATATGTATCTTGTCTAAATAACACAATTCTAACTTCATATACATTTTATTTGCTAATTATGTTGTTTCTTGACTATTCCCTTAGGCTGTGTGTGTGTGTGGGTTTTTTTTTCCAGTTTATTTAAGTAATCTCTACACCTAACGTGGGGCTTGAACTCAACCTTGAGATCAAGAGTCGCATGCTCCTCCAACTGAGCCAGCCAAGCACCCCTTCCCTTAGTATTTTAAAGCATTTGTTAGAGAATAAGAAATCCCCCCCATTTTAATTATCTGAGTAACTAATTACATAAGTGCCACCCTTTCCCCCCCTCCTTCTAGTACTTCCTCTGACCCCAACCACCCTACATCTTCAGTGGACCCTCCCAAATGGTCTAGTTCTTTATTCCTGTCTGCCTCACCCTCTAAATCTTAATTATAATGCACACAGTTTCCCCTGTGTAGAATAAGTTAGACCCAGTTCTCTCTAAAGAAACAGTTCTAGACTAAGTCCTCAAGATCAGACAACTCTTTGTTTATTTATGATAATTCCATTTAAGGAAGAGAAAATCTTACACCTCTGCTTTGGTTCATTCTCTCCAATACGCAAATGATGAAGACAACTCTTTTTCCCTCAGTGGCCACCTTTTCCCAACTTATCTTTGGGAATCACCCTACTTCTAGGCTCCCCGCTTTAATTTTCCCCTCCTATAGGTCCATTTTAATGAACATTTACTGAGTGCCCTCTGAGTGCCAGGGACTCTGGTGGGCCCTGGGGATTCAAAGATGAATAAAAATATGTGCTCCTTTAATGAATTCGACTAAACCTGAGAAACGATCCTTATCCAATTTTATATTTAAGATCCAGTCAAAACTCATGAATCTGAAAAGATGTGTGTTTTCCTTTTTCTTTTTTTTTAACTGAGTCTACACTAAGCAGATAACTCCTTTCTTTTACATTTCTGATGCAGTTTTGCATACACTTATTTTGCAAATAACTGTATTTGCTCACTTCATATTACTTTTCACACGTCTTCTGGTTTGGTTAAACCTGGACTTCTCGAATACACTGGAAGCTATTCCAGGGCAAGGCTTTCCATTATACACGAGTTGCACAAACCAAAGAAACCGGTGTAGTCTGCACCTTGGGTAGCCACACAAGTACAAGCCCTGACCTCACGGCCCCCACTCCCCGCTTGGGCACTGCGTTTCAGCTCTATGCACCTTCTTGCTATTCATCAATCGGCTAAGCATGTTCCTGTGTTATGGCCTCTGCACAGAACTTCTCTCTCCCAAGTGACTAACTCTGCTCCTTCAAGCTCGGATGTCTCCCCCCATCCCCCGCTCCCCACTGACCACCTCGTTTAATACTGTCATCTGCCTGCCCACGGGACACTCTCAATCCCCCATATCCTGCTCTACTTTTCCCCATAACGTGTAATGTCTTCTAATAAATTACATAACTTATTTATTACGTTTGTCTGACTCCTGCCCCATCAGAACATAAGCTCCCCAAGGGAAGGGATTTTTATTTTTGTGTTCTGTCCACTGATCTATCCCAATCTCCTAGAAGAGAGCATTAAACTCAATATTTGTTTAATGAAAGACTAACAAGTTAACATATCTTACAAATTGGAATCCACTAATCTATGGAATTTCTAGCAAATCTAGAAGGTTAACATAATGAGGCCAAGACAATATTTCCCAACAAGCCTGAGTCTAATATCGCGGGAGCCTTAAGTCTAATGAGGCCAGTCTGTAGCCCGCAACAGAACGTACCCAATTTTGGCCGGCATGTAGAGCATCAAAGGCACCACTGGAGAGTCTTCATTCCCATAGATGATGAAGCCCATCTCTTTCAGACGTCTCCTGAAATACCTCGTGTTTTCAGCTAACTGCTGGATACACTCTTTGCCTGGAAAATCATGAGGAAGAAAACACAAATAATGCTAAGAAAATAGGAGTGGAAAAAAGAGAGCAAACTATCTCCATTTTATCAATCAGTCCTATGTTTGGTTTTTTCATTTCTAACATAAAATATTTTCACCTAACAAACTATATGAAATATAAACAAATCCTGCTTTGTGGTTTGTCACAGCAGGTGTTCCTAGCAGATTTTGTAATAACATACAAAACGAAGTTTAACGATTAGTATTGTCATGGCACGTTAGCATCCTTAAACATTTTCATTCTACCATCCCTTCACAGTCGCTCAATTCATTTTATAGATTAGGTGACTCTCACAAAAGTGGTGACTGGCCTGTAGTCACACGGTAATAAGGTGAGACTAGAATCTAGGTCTCTCATCTTCAATATTCATTCCAATGAACCACGCTGCCAATAATTTTTCACATATGACCAGATACAGAGCGATTAGAGCCCCAGATTTTCCTCTTAAGAGTTTGATTTTATGTCACCATCTTCCCGAAACTTCTATCAGACAACAGTATTGCATCCATAGTAACATAAAATTGTACTTTTAATCTTAGTTTGTTCATCTTCCCTAAAATACAAATGGTTAAAACAAACATTTCTCAAACTCCTAACTAAATATTTGGACTGGGTTTTGACATTACAGTAGGTCAATCTATGAACAGACATCCAAACAATCGTTCTGTTCTAAAGAGTAAGCCTAAATTCGGAACATCAGCTTGCAAAGGGCTAAGAACTGTTTTAGGGTCTTCTCGACCACAAATACTCACAAACAAGGAAGGGTTGTAGTCGTTTTCTCACGTATGTTAGATAGCCAACAAATTCACTTTTTAAAAAATACAAACATCATACAATTCAAAAGATAAGCTAATCAGTTGGTTAGAAATACAGGTGGTTAACAAACGTCCTTAGAATATCAACTTATCCATCCATTCATTGACAAAAAGCTCCCCTAGATAAGTCTGCTACAAATAACCGTAAGTTAATACTTTGTGCAAATAATTTCAAGTTGACTTTGACTGGTTTACTGTGAGGGCTGAAGAATGCCACTTCAGCTATGCCCCTGTCTCACAACAAGAAAGCAGACATTAAAGTACGTTACATTTCTGTATGTTGAGAACTGATGAGCCCTGAGCCCAAGTTTTCCCCCAGAAATACCAATACATGCTCACTCCACATTTAGAAAAAGAGACTTTCACTTCTGGCCAGGATAGAGTACCCGGGACTTTCTGCTGTCAACAACAGAAGACTGGACAAAGCACATAAAACAAAATGTATAGAAAATATTTTTCAAACACCGGGCCATAGGCAGTGCCGGCCTGTGCTGTTGGAGAGAAGGAAAACACAACATGCGCCTCTGGATTGCTCCCTGACTGGCTAGAGGCAGGTCCCAGGCTGCTGCCCAGGGAGAGGAATCTAGTCTGGTCCGGTGAGGACACCCGAGATCGGCGCTGGGAATGCTAAGGTGGCTAGGATTGGTCAGGCAGCATACAGGAGGAGAGAGGAGCAGAGAGAGAGGTGTGGGGTCTGCAGCAGGGTCCCCCTAAGCCTTTGGCAGGTGCCATTTGCTGTGCATGAGAAGAAACCACCAGGGGCTGGGGAGAGAACCACCAGAAAGCAGCGGAGTCAACAGTTCCCGGGCTCACATGGAGTTGGCACAGTTTGTATTTTCACCTCCCAAAATGGGAAGACCTCAGAATCGCATTAGCCGTGGAGTGAAATTAGCCCTAGACTAAAAAGTTGCTGTGGATCTATCCTGACAAACCTTAAAAGCAAGTCTGGAAAGGATCCAACTGATTCCAAGAACAAAGTCCAATAGTACCTAAAGGAATACAACAAAGTGCAGCCCCTGATAATGTAAAATTTACGTCTGGCGGACAATAAAAAATTCCGGGCATTCAAAGAGACGGGAAAATATCACCCATCCACCAGGAGATAAGTCAATCAACAGAAACAGACCAGAAATAACAGAGCATCAGCAGACAAGGATGTACAAAATGCTATTATAAATACCCTCCATACATTCAGAAAGGTGGAGGAAACATGATAAAGGGAGAAAGGAAATCCATAAAAAGGAACAAACAATTGAAACATGCAACAATGCTGATGAATCTCAAAAGCATTATGTTACATGAAATAAGCCAGACACTGAAGATTATATATTGTGTGCATTCGTTTATAGGAAATTCTAAAAAAGACATAATTATAGATCCAGAAAACAGATTAATGATTGCCAGGAAGTGGAGAGAGGACTGACAGGACAGGGGTATGAGGGAACTTTTGGGAAGGGTGACAAAAATATTCTATCCCTTGATTGTGGTATGGTTACCTGACTGTATACATCTGTCAAAACTCATGGAAGTATACACTTAAAATTGGTGAACTGTACTGTATACAAATGATATCTCATTAAAGATGATTTTTAAAAAATTTAGTGATATACCTGCATATTAGTATACATTATTTTTTTCTGCACCCACTTTATTATTTTGCAACTTACTACCTTTTCTCATCACAAATCAACTAGTTAAAAAATGTTTTTCTCTCATTCCAAGAATATCAAGAAAAATATCAAGGAAAAAAAGAAATCTTAAGGATGTAGACCTTAACTTTTCCTTTCCCCCTTTCTTTGTTTTTTTAAAAGATTTTATTTATTTATTTGAGAGAGAGAGAGAGAGAGAGCAGGCATAAGCAGGGGGAACAGCCAAGGGAGAGGGAGAAGTAGGCTCCCCAATGAGCAGACAGCACAATGTGGGGCTCCATCCCAGGACTCTGGGATCATGACCTGAGCTGAAGGTAGACACTTAACCAACTGAGCCACCCAGGTGCCCCAGACCTTAACTTTTCCAATTACTATATCATTCTAAGCAAGTTTTCTTTAATGAAAGCAAGTGAAAATCTGTCTCACTATTCGTCACTACCTGCTCCCTGGACAAGAGTCCTAGAAGAACACACATCTAAAACGACATTCATATAACACAACCTGAAGATAGTGGGAATAGGCATTTAAAATCTCCAACTTATACATCCCCATTATTGTTGAACAGTATTCCTTTGTAAAGATACACCACCATTTTTCTGTTTGTTTATCCACTCACATATTAATGGACATCAGAGATCACCAACCTTCATTTTGGCAGCTATAAAGTTTGGATTAAAAAGAATTCTCTCCTAAACATATATTTAAGCATCCTAGTCACACTGGAATTTAAATAAAATTTAAAAATAAAATGAAAATAATAAAAGAATTAACAGATCTATTTCACTTGATCCTAACTGCTTTTAGATGGGTACAGTAAAAGAATGTACTATTTATAACTTTACACATAAAGAAATAGCCTCAGGGATATTCAATTATTTCTCCAAGGCCTCTGTTTCAGGAGGCAGATCAAGGCTTTCTGATTCTGTCAGTGCTTTTTCTTCTACACCACACCAAGCAATTAGGTATTTTTCAAACTTTATTATTTTTTTTAAAGATTTTATTTATTTATTTGACAGCGAGAGAGAGACAGGGAGAGCAGGAACATGAGCAGGGGGAGTAGGAGAGGGAAAGCAGGCTTCCTGCTGAGCAGGGAACCCAATGTGGGGCTCGATCCCAGGACTCTGGGATCATGACCCAAGCTGAAGGCAGACCCTTAAGGACTGAGCCACCCAGGCGCCCCTTTTTCAAACTTTAAAGTGTTCAGCCCATTATTGGGGAAGAGATTCTGTGTCTTATTTTTAAAACAGCACTTACTGGCAAATGAATGGGGTAGGGATGAATGAGTGAAGGAGCCTAAGGAGACACAGGGCAAGTATGAGATAAGTGAAAAGCAGTTCTTCCAATAAACTCACCCTGAACAGCAAACTGCAATCATTGCTGGTGAGTACGGGAATAAAGACTGAGTGCAAGTGTCAAGACCAGTGCCAAAGAAAGAAGTCAGCTAAATCAGAAATGGCAGTCGCAGTGAATCACACAAATTAAGTGGTCTATTTAACCTACAAAAGTTGTAGCCTGAACCATAAAACTGCCAATATTTGACTACTTGTGACCTAAAAATGGCAATTTCTTGTGGTTCAACCTAAAAATCTCAAAGACAAGCATAGGAAAAGCAGACAAATAATTGCAGACAATTCAGTAAGCTCTAGCGCTTATACATACTGGGAAGTAGTTACATAGCTATTCTTAAGGTGATGCTGAATTATAAAGACAACACAGTTACCCATTTTGAATTAAATATCATCTAAAATACTAGTTAAGAAGCATCTGGGTGGCTCAGTCAGTTAAGCATCTGCCTTCGGCTCAGGTCTTGAGACCAAGGTCCTGGAATCCAGCCCCGTGTTGGGCTCCCTGCTCAGTGGGGAGTCTGCTTCTCCCTCCACCCACCCCACTCCCCCCCTCATCTGTGCGCGCGATCTCTGTCTGAAATAAATAAAATCCTTAAAAAAGTAAAATAAAATACTAGCTAATACTAATGCAAGAAGTGTAATTGCTACTTAAGTCCGATCTGCTAGCTCAGTTCTAAGGAATTATCTTACCACAGAGTTGCAGCAAGTTATAATGGGCTGAAAGAATGGTCTAACAGCGATTTCTTTTTCTTTTTTCTTTTAAGTAATCTCTACACCAACACGGGGCTCAAACTGATGACCCCAAGATCAAGAGTCGCATGTTCTACCAAGTGAGCCAGACAGATGCCCCTCTAATAGGGATTTAAAACATGTAAAGTGTAAAAAGAAGGTTTAGCCTTATTTAAAAAAAAAAAATCTAGCTCTTAAAATGTCTTTATCCTTTTAAGAGCACAGATGGTAATAGAAAAGGTCAGCATTCTTCTCTACTTTTCAAACATAAATCTTTACTTTTAAGGATGATAAAAAGCATCAAAGCAATTCTGAGGAAAACCTCTACACTGATTCTCTTGAACTTTACAACTAAACCTCACTCTGTGGCTGTGTGTTTGAGGAGTTCTTCAGTAAAAATCGATGGCGTCGTATAAAAGAGAGAAAGAAAAGGAAACAGGAGTACATAATTTAATTTCTCAGAAAATGTAAAAGATAACTTTAACAGGTCATTTTTAAGTCCTCAACTTCTTTGCAATAAATTTTATGCTTAGGAAGTAATGAAGGATCAATAGATTGTGATGGCATGATTAGATTTCATTCTTTTAAGGAAACAGAAAACCTAAAAAGGAGGGGCATCACAATTATCTACCTATTGATAAACTATATTAATAACTTTACATCACTTTTACAAAATAGGATTAGATTTGGAGCTGTATCTATTAACCACTGCCAAATAGATTGTGAAGTTGAACCAAGTGCATTCCAGATGTTCTCCAAAAGGTACATTTTATCACGTCTTAATCCAGATTCCTCAGGATTCTCATTCGGCCATGTAAACATGGAACTACTGGATTATTACTCAAATAAAATTTCATATGCCCTCCCAGACAGGGGTCAATCAGAACAGATAGTATTCTATGAGCTACAAATTTTCTAAAGTCTCAGGACTGGATAAAAAAAACAGGATAAGACCTATGTACAAAGTAAGGGGATATAAAAGGCAGCAGACATTTTTGTCTTAAAAGGCATTAGTACTAACTACTCAGAATTTATGCTTCAAATATAGCATGTACTCACCTGCTTAAATAGCAATATAATTGTCAATTTAGCTCATGAGCTTTTATATAACTTATAACATAATCAACAAAATGTGTTTGAGTCTGCAACTTCAAAAATAACATTTCCGGTGTTAACTGAAATCTTTCGAAATAAAGGACACAAATATAAATGATGTTCAGCCAGAGTTGATCCCCTAACTCACATCACACTCCATTATACAGCTCCTAATCTTCTTAGATTTCCTGGATATGCTGATATAATCTGCTTTCCTGGGAAAAATAAAATAAAATTACTGCTACTCTTCAGACTTATACTTTCCAATTAATTATAATGGGCTGGAAGAATTTGAAAGTGAAGAACTTCTTCCTCCTCCCCCCTTCTTCTTAAAGGTCATAATCTCAAAGCAGCTAAGGGTTTTCTTAATTGAGGGTCCCCCAAACAAAACAGATAGCCCCAAGAATGGTTTCAATTAGTTTTCAGTATTAACCATGAGGTAACGGTCATAAGGCAGGATAAAATATGGAAAAATCCTACCCATCACCTTATTCTAATTTATACTACTAAACATATTACATTGTGGATATTTCATATAATATCTCTTTATGTCTAAGAATTGAATTGAACTATCAGTCTTTTAGTTTAATATTCTGTCCAAATGTCTCATTTTTGCTACTTGGAAAGTTACTTTTTCTAATATTTTACTGTGGTTGGATTATACTGCAGAGTGGAAAGGAACGATGTTTTACTCCAGGGGTTTTTCTCTTGAAAAGCATTTTTAAAAAATAGAATAAACACACACACACAAAATAGAATAAACACGGACATTCTGTGTTTACTTTGCCTTTGTTAAGCATGTGTTGCCACTGAAATCTACAATGAGGTTATACCTTAAAGATCTCTTAAACAAGTGTTTATATAATATCAGGTAAATGAGATCACATGCAAACTATGTTTTCAAAGGCTATTCCCACGGTGATTATGGAAGCTCTTCGTACTGTTCCCTTCAAGGCACAGAAAGTACGTGGTATAGCAAGCACAGTGCTTGCTATAATAAATGCTTCTTCCCTTTCCTTTTCATTTCAGCCTCTCTCTCTCTAAATATTACCATGTCGACCACCATCCAGCCTTATCCCCCGATATGACACTACACCTTATAGTCTACCATCAGTGAAGGCAAGAATATGTTGATTCATATTAATCTAAACTGGCATTCTCTTATACTAGTAGTGCTACATCTGAATCCAATGTTAAGACAACAATTCAACCTCTTGCCAGCCTGGAAGTATTTTGGGCTGAGGTGAAGAGGGAATCAGATCTGCCTTAACTATTGCTATGACAGCAGTTCCGAGAACCATCAATTATTTGCATGGTAGAAGATCTCAGATGCAAAATCATGATGACACTTTCAAAAGAGACCAGTACACCTCGGCTGAGAATTAAAATTGCTTTCATGCTTAATACTTAAACCACAGCATCTTTTATTTTATTTTATTATTTATTTATTTGAGAGAGAGAGAATGAGAGAGAGAGAAAGCATGAGAGGGGGAAGGTCAGAGGGAGAAGTAGACACCACTACCCCCACCCCCCTCGACAGAGAGCCTGAAGCCAGACTCGATCCAGGGACTCCAGGATCATGACTTGAGCCTAGGGCAGTTGCTTAACCAACTGAGCCACCTAGGCACCCCCACAGCATCTTTCCTACATTAGTAACTTCTGAGAGGAAGAACAGACTTAGTAATGGTTGCCCTCCCTTCTCTTAGAAACAGGCAAAAAAATTTTTTTAAAGATTTTATTCATTTATTTGACAGAGAGAAGAGAGATCACAAGTAGGGAGAGAGGCAGGCAGAGAGAGAGGGGGAAGCAGGCTTCCCTCTGAGCAGAGAGCCCGATGTGGGGCTCCATCCCAGGACCCTGAGATCATGACCTGAGCCGAAGGCAGAGGCTTTAACCCACTGAGCCACCCAGGCGCCCAAAGAAACAGGCAAGTTTAAGAGTTATTTCGCAGCTGAGGCAACTAAACCAATGCCCGGAGAGGCTAAGTAACTCCAATGGAGGAACCACGATTTGAACTCCCTGGTTCTAGTTTTTTCCTTTTCTTTTCTTTTTTTAAAGACTTATTTATTTATTCTAGAGAGGTGGGGAGGAGCAGAGGGAGAGGGAGAGAAAAACTTAGGCAGTCTCTGCCGAGCGCCGAGCCAGACACAGGGCTCCATCTCTTGACCCTGAGATCATGACCTGAGCTGAAACCAAGAGTCGGAGACTTAACTGATGGAGCCACCCAGGCGCCCCACTGGTTCCTCTGGTTTCTAGGACTGTGCCCTTAACCACTGCTCACTGATCCACTCTAGCTTCTGTATTAAGCAGGTCTTATAAGGGAATGGTAGTTAACAGGAATGACAAAGGAGAACTGAGTAACTGTTTAATTGAAGTCACTGACAGTGCCTGCCCCTGGAGACTTACCTGCCTCTTAGGATCTTTCACTAACTTTGCCTGCACCACCCCAGCCCAGGAGGCCACTTGGCGCCTGGATTTTTGGGCCCCGTCCATCTGCTCCTAGGGAAAGAGTGGTGCCCGGAGACTTCCTTTCATCCTATATCCTCCTTCATAACAGCACTCCGACTGGTCTTAAGGGTTAAATTGCTTCAAGCTTATACATTCTTTGCATCCTGACCTAAGTCCCTTGATCTGTAGCAGACCTGACTTTCTTTGCGATTTGCAGACCACTGGCCTTGAGGCTGAAGGACTCAACCTTCCCAGAAGATAAGGCCTGACTCCATTCGAAAACAGCTGCCCGGATGCCAGCAGGTCTGTTAAGGCTCCTGTTCACTCAGGAGTAGCTGCCTGGATACCGGCTTCTCCTGCATGCAGCCCCCTCCCCGTTCCCGGGCCTTCCCTTTTAAAACCCTCAGGCTTGCCCTGGATGGGGAAGATGGTCTTTGAGACGTTAGTCTACCATCTTCCCAGGTTGCTGGCTTCCTGAATAAAGCAATCATCCCTTTCCCACCATCACTGTCTCTGCAGTATCGATTTTCGTGTGGCGAGGAGTCGAATCTGAGTTTGGAACTGGTTCTCTTGTCTGGTAACACTTCCCAATTTCCATTCTAACATTTCTATCACTGCTCCATCTTCCAAAGGGGGGCATCCAAAAATTTCAGTCAACCATCGCCAGTACTTCTTAGTAAGACTGCTACTGGCATTTGGGGCACAGTTCTTGGTAAAGGCTGGCCAGTGTCCTGAAAAGCATTTAGAATCACTGACCCCTTGGTGATTGGTGCCAATACCACTTCCTCACGGCCCCGTCTGTGACAAGCAAACATGCCCCTGGAGGTTTCCCAATGTGTCTTAGGAAGGCAGCACAGTTCTTGGTTAGTTGAGAACTACTATTGGCCCTAAAGTTATTTCTTCACAGGGAGCATGGGTTTCTTTTCTCTTTAGCCTTAAAATTAAGTTGGAGAAGCATTAGCTGTATATAGATCTTGGGCATGTTTCTACCTCCCTTAGAGTCAATTACCAATTATCTAGAGGAAGATATACATGTGGGGCAATCTGATATATTTAAAGTACAAAACCACACATGGGAAAACCCAATATAAAGTATGAGCTAACTGATTAACAGTGTATTAAAAGGTAATACTTTATGATTAGGTAGGGCCTCTCTTCAGCAGGCCCTTTCCTTACCTTTCTGGAACTGTATTTCTATTCCATTAATTTGACTGTTCCAAATTATTACAACTTATATAATAAATTGTATTCCCTCATTACTCTACTCTCTTCAGTTTTTCTCCTCCTTCTATTGAGATATAATTCACATCCTGTAAAATTCATCCCTTTACAAGGTACAATTCAGAGGTTTTTAGTATAGTCACGAAGTTGTGCCCCCATCACCGGTATGTAATTCACCGCCCCCCCCCCAGGAAACTCCATAACCGCTAGCAGTCGGTCCCCATTTCCTCTCCCATTAATCTACTTCTTGTTTCTATGAATTTGCCTATTCTGGATGTTTCATAGAAATGGAAAAACATAATAGGTGGCCTATTGTGTCTTCCTCCTATCACTTAACATGATGGTTTCCAGGTTCCTCTGTGTTGTAGCGTGCATCCGTACTTTATTCTTTTTTCACTGTCCTTGTATAAACCACATTTTGTTTATCCACTCATCAGCTGATGCACATTGGGTTGTTTTCACTTTTTGGCTATAGTGAATGATGCTGCTTATAAACATTCATGTACAAGCTATCACATGGATATATGCTTTCAATTTGGTTGGGAATATACCTAGGAAGAGAATTTCTGGATAATATGTTAATTCTATAGCATCTGCTTTGTGAGGAACTGGAAACAGTTTTCCAAAGTGGCTGGGCAATTTTACATTTCCACCAGTAACATGGGAGCGTTCTGATTTCTTGAATCCTCACTAACAAAGTTATGGTCTGTCTTTTTTATTTTAGCCATGCTAGTGTGTGTAAAGTAGTTTCCTGTGGTTTTCATTTGCATATCCCTAATAGGTTTGAATACCTTCTTTTTTTGCACTTCTTGGCCATTTGTCTATCTTCTCTGGAGAAATACCTATTTGAATCCTTTGCCCATTTTTTACTTGGGTCATTTTAATTGAGTTGTTTAGTCTGAGTTGTAAAAGTTCTTTCTTATCAGATATGATATACAAAATTCCTCCCATTCTGAGGGCTGTATTTTCACTTTCTGGACAAGATGTCTTTCAAAGAACAAAAGCTTTGATGAAGTACAATTTATTTTTCTTGGTTGCTTGTCCTTTTGGATGTTATAACTAAGAAATCACATTGAGGTGCCTGGGTGGCTCAGTCGTTAAGCATCTGCCTTCGGCTCAGGTCATGATCCCAGCATCCTGGGATCAAGCCCCGCATCGGGCTCCCTGCTCGGCAGGAAGCCTCCTTCTCCCTCTCTCTTTCCCCCTGCCTGTGTTCCCTCTCTCGCTATGTCTCTCTCTGTCAAATAAATAAAATTAAAAAAAAAAAAAAAAAAAAGAAATCACTGCCCGGGTGCCTTGATGGGTGCAGTCGGTCGGGCATCCGACTCTCCATCTCAGCTCAGGTCGTGATCTCACGGTCATGAGATTGAGCCCCAAGTGGGGCTCTGCACTCAGCGAGGAGTCTGCCTATGACTCTCTCTCCCTCTGCTCTCCCCTGGATGCATGCACTCTCCTTCTCAAAAATAAATAAATCCTTCTCAAAAATAAAAAAAAAAGAAAAAAAAAGAAATTACTGTTTAATCCCACAGTCATGAGGTTTTACATCTACGTTTTCTTCTAAGAATTCTGTAAATTTAGCTCTTACATCTAGGCCCTTGATCCATTTAGAGTTATTTTTGTATATGGTGGGAGATAGGGTCCAACTTCATTTTTTTGCATGTAGATATCCAGTTGTCTCAGAATCATTCATTAAAAGAGACTGTTCTTTCCCCACTAGAGTGTCTTGTTGAATACCAACTAATGAGAAATTAAAAAGTTTACTTCTGGACTCTCAGTTGTATATCTTTCTTTTCTTTTCTTTTCTTTCTTTCTTTTTTTCTTTCTTTCTTTCTTTCTTTCTTTCTTTCTTTCTTTCTTTCTTTCTTTCTTCTTTCTCTCTCTCTCTGTCTCTCTCTTTCTTAAGATTTATTTATTTTAGAGAGAGAGAAAGAGCAAGCAGGAAAAGGGGCAGAAGGAGAGAATCCTGAAGTAGATTCCCACTGAGTGCAGTGATCGCCACAGGGCTCGATCCCAGGACCCTGAGATCATGACCTGAACCGAAGGCAGAGGCTTTAACCCACTGAGCCACCCAGGTGCCCCTGTTTTTGTTATTTTCTATCAATGTTTTGTGTATTTCTAAGCTTGAAAAACTCCAAAGGAACCAAGAGCACTATGAAAGATGAAGGACAGAAGTAAAAAAAAAAAATTAGGTTATGGGAAAATTCCTGGCACCTTTTAACACATGCCTCTACTCTGTACGTCATTAATTTGCTCTTTTTATAAGTTTCTGTTTCTGTTCTTACACCTTGCGTGTGTGGTCTCCTGTCCTCAAAACAAACTGCAAACTCTGAGTGCAAATACAGTTTTCTCTCCAGCACTTCCCCCCAAAATATACTAAACATTCAAGTTGGTCTGAGAAAATGGAAACCCTTTTTTTCCCACATTAATTATAATTTTATTTCTTTTTTAAATGGAAACCCTTTTAAGTGTTCAAACTAATTCGGATTCACAGCTGAATTACCTATATTCAATTACACTAAGGCAAATCATAATGAAATATCTCATATACAAAAAGCATTCTGACATTTGAACCTGGACATCCAGGTTCAAATTCTGGCTCCATCACTTAGTAACTCTATGACCTTGGGTAAGCGACTTAACCTCTCTGCTGCTTCATTTTATAAAGGAAGGAGAACTATGTCTAATACTTGTTCTGAGAATTTATTTACAGACTTAGAGCAATGCTCAGTATATAGTAAACACAATAACATGTTCACTATTATTATTTCCCTCCATTCGTGTATTTTTCCCTTAAAATTATGCCATTTACGTCTTCTACAACATTATATGATCTGACCCTCTAGCTTAGCTTTCAAAGATGAAATAAAGGATCCTCTTGCTTTCCCTGTTTCTAGTCCTTCACTTTCTAATCTCTTAACGTACTCTTAACATATAGCACAGGACACAGCTGATATTACCATTTAAACACATAAAACATAAAAGTTTACAATTTATAAATACACCTCATATATTACATCCTCTACCATACTACTGACTTTCCAAAGCTAGTTTTAGCCAGTGTTCCCTTATCTCTGCCATCACCTCACCCAATCAATTGCCATCCAGATGAGGCCAATTACCTATGAAACTGGAGTATTCGAGATGGCAAGCAGATGCCCGTATTTCCTGAAAACCACTCCTCACCATACCAGGGATGGAACATGGTCTCTACCTGGGCTAAAGAGATTCTCTCCCCTAGTTTGGAACAGGCATACAGAGTTGCTTGTGCTGATGTTTTAAAACCTGAAACCATCAGAAAGCCATTTTGAAGTAAGACATCAAAGCAGTAAAAGCAGGTCTGAGAAAGACGGGAAATAACTCCACTGTCTTCCTAAATTTCACTCCTGAGCTTAGTTTGGTTCTTTGGTGGCATGGACACTTCTGAAGTCAGACTATCTGGGTTTATGTTCTGGCTCCAATATCGGCTTAGCTGTAAAGTTGTGGCTAGGTCACTTAACCTCTCTGAGCCCAGTTTCCTCATCTGCAAAATGGAATTGATAATGACAATGATGATTTCAGCTACTTTGTAAGGTTGTTTTAAGGATTAAGTGAAATAATACAGGCAGAGTGCTTAATAAAATGCTTGTACGTGGTGTTTCAAAACTCATTATTTCAATTACTTTATGTTTATATATGTAACAATTTACTTTTATTAGTTTACTTATAACAATATTTTAAGGCCTTATTCTTCTTCCTTCGAATCACAAAAAGCCAGGAAATAAATGAGTATATATACTTTGTCTTCTAAGGAAATACTAGAGAACTTAAGCAAGAAGAGAAAAAGAAAGCCAACTGACTCTTTTAACTCTAAAACCTAATCAGACACCAAAAGGGGCAGAATAAAAATTAATAAGAAAAAACACAGAAGGGGCTAGGAGGTATCAAGAAATGCTAGGAAAATGTTCCTTATTTGGAGAATTCAAAAAACTAAATGTTTTGCCTTAAGTTTTTGAAGATACTATGTCATTTTTCATGGCTGGCACATGGTAAGTAGTCAAAAAGTGATTGCTGAGTGAATGAAATCTTATTGTGCCTTAAACTAATTGAAAAAAAAAAAAGCCAAAACCAGATAGAGGAGGTTGTAAGAAGTTCTCTCTGGATGTGTTAAAGATTGGATACCAATTAAAGGAATAATATGCCTTAAAAAGACTAAAAAAGATAAAAATGTAACAGACACAGCGCTTATCTGCTAATAAAAAAAATTTAACAACATATTCTCAATTAACTGTGCAGATGGGGGAAGAGTGAGGTACAGCAGCAATGGTGCTCAGATAACCAAGAAAGTCTCTATGTGACTTTGAAATACACATATTTTTTTATTTTTAAAGATTTTTACTTATTTATTTGACAGAGAGAGGGGGAGAGAGAGAGTGTGTGTGAGCCATGAGGAGTGGAGAGGGACAGAGGGAGAAGCAGACCCCCCACTGAGCAGGGAGCCCCACATGGAGCTCAGACCCAGCACCCCGAGATCATGACTTGAGCGGAAGGCAGACACTTAACTGACTGAGCCACCCAGCTGTCCCTCAAATATATTTTATTACGAAAAGCAGGGGCCTGGGATCATGACCTGAGCCGAAGACAGACGCTTAACGACATAGCCACCCAGGAGCCCCATGTTGCTAACATTTAATTTTGGCATAAGTCCACATGTGGCAGTTCTGCCAAGACGGGAAAAGACTAACACATATTTAGGGGAAATGATACACATGTTTAGTTGCAAAGGTGGATTAGGATGACAAATGTGCCATAATCTGTTTGCAAAATCAAAAATATATGAAACATGCAAAATCTAAGAATAAGCAAAAATTAACTAGGAAGGTCTGTTTGCAATCACTTTAAATATACAGAAGAACAAAATATATTCTGTATTTAAATATACAGAAGAACAAAAAAGTACAACCCAAAGTAGCACATTCATCAAAATGTAACTTTTCCCATGCAATGCCTTATCATGGCCTATTTTCATTTCAATTACTGTTCTGGACTTAGAAATGCAAAAATTCTAGGTACAGAGACTGCGAGACCTGGATATAACATAACCCCTTTCAGGAGAGGTGAGGGATCTGCAAGCAAATGTGTTCCAGCATAATCCTCTGGAGATGTACTTTCAGACAGGTACAGAGGAGACTGCTTCTCCTCAATCTCCTGTAATTATGGCAGATTTCTGGCAATTCCACTGTTTCTTCTACTATCCTCACAATTACCGGTCATTACTCTCAGGCTGCAGTAACATCTGTGCTTTACACAGTATTGAAGGCCTTTCCTAACTAATCCTACTTCTTGCTGATCATTACTAGCTGAGTTCTCAACCCTTGCCTTGAAGAAACCTCTGGAAGGCATGAAATGTGTGTTTGAACACTTGGCATAATCCATCCCAATCCATCCAATCCAATCTGATAGCTCTATCACTTGCACACATTTGTCAGCCATTACATATAGGTCAAAACTGTCAGAACACAAAACACACACAACAGAAAAAGAAGACAACACCAATGCTCAAGTCAAGATAGAGAAAGAGCCTCCTGCCAAAGAGTTATCTGTGTTCTGCTGGGGCGCAGGGCAATTCTCACGGGTCTAAAGTTGAGGAGGGCAACTGGCCAGACTCAACTCTCACCAACTCTTAAACCATGGGGAGGAATTAACAAGAAACAGTAACAGAATGGCTTGTTTTATTTTGTTTCATTCTTTTAATACTTCAGAGAGAATTAACACGGTAATACATTAGCTTTATATGGGTGCTATCAGATGAAGGTATGCACATGAAATGCTGGAACAATGTGGAACACTTCACTTACCATAATGACAAGATTCTGACATTCAAGCCAACTTGGATATGATCACTTGTTTAGGCATTGTTAGTGCCCCCATTTACAGAGAATGCACAAGCTGACAGCCCTCTCACAATGTCATTTCCTTCTCTTTTGTTATTCTTAAGCACTATTAAACACAGACGGTAGGGGAAGTATCCTAGCAGGACTCACCTGTTTTTTGTTCTGCCCAAATTACGGAGTACAGTCTAACAACCCTAGAACAAAACTGTCCCCAGGAACTGCTAAAAAGGCAGTAAGAATTCTTATTTTCTTCCCTCCCATAACTACCAAACTCTTCTAATCAAGTGGTGTTGCTAAAAAGGAATAACAGTAATAAATCTGTAGACCATATGCCAAACAATAGACATGCGTTATCCAAGGACATACAATCACAGGGACTGTACTTTCTGGGACATATCTGTAATATCCGAGTTTTGAAAATAAGCATGGGTTAGTTTTATAAACAAAATAAAGAATGAATAAATGAATACATTTAAATTGGTATTAAAAATCGTGCATTTTGGATCCTGAAGACTGATCCCTGAGCTGCATATATTCATTCATGTTGTGGATGATCTACTTTCTAGCAAATTGGCCAGGGTATAAACATCATTATCGGGACCAACTAAATATCAACTAACAAATAGAAACTAAAATATAAAGTTAACTAACTTAATATTATAAAAATGGTTTACATGTGAAGAGAACCAGAGTTTAGAACCCAAAGCTGGGTCTTCACTGCCAAGCACAATATGGAGGGGGGAAAACTGACAGGCCTAGTACAGAATTTATTCACTTATTTATTTCTACTGAACCTGGAAAATTTTGCAGGCAAATGTTAGCATTCAAAAAAGCATCGAGAATGCTGTGATGGCTATATGTCAACTTGACTGAGCCTCGGTGACCAGATAAACAGTCCCACCGAATTTGGGTGTGCTTTGTGAGGATGTTTTGGATGAGATTAACATTCGAATTGATGGACTGAGTAAAACTGAGTGAAGACTGACCCCAGGGGGCACCTGGGTGGCACAGTTGGTGAAGCGTCCAACTCTTGGAGTTTCAACTCAGGTTATGATCTAGGGTTGTAAGATTTTAGCCCCGTGTTGGGCTCTACGCTCAGTGTAGTGTCTGCTTAAGACCCTCTCTCCCTCTCCCTCTGCCCCCCTCCCCTGCTCTCTCTAAAATAAATAAATAAATCTTAAAAAAAGGGGGGGGATTGTCCTCCCTAATATGGGTGGGCTTCATTCAATCATTTGAAGGCCTCAGGAGAACAAATGGGCCCTCCCAAATAGGTAGGAATTCCTCCTGCCTGCCATGCTGGCACATCAGGTTTTTTTCCGCCTTCAGACTTGAACTGAAGCATCAGCTCTTCCTGGGTCCCGAGACTAATGGCATTTGGACTAGAATTCTATCAGCTCTTTTGGGTCTCCAGCTTGCCAAATGTAGATCTTAAGACTTGTAAGCCTCCATAAATATGTGAGCCGATTTCTTATAATATCTCTCTTTTTCACTCTCCTTCTTCCTTTCTATAAAAACACCAAATAGGAAAAGTCCAAGAAACGCTTTATGATGATGATTGCAACTTTGGTGTCTCAAAAAGCTTAGGATCCTGTCCGAGAAATAGCCATCTATTCTTCTGACCAAGTTATCCCAAGCCCAATGGGACTCAGGTGATACTTAAGAGAATATTTTCTTTCTTTCTTTTTTTTTTTTTGAAGATTTTATTTATTTATTTGACACACAGAGAGAGAGATAGCAAGAGAGCGAACACAAGCAGGGGGAGTGGGAGAAGGAGAAGCAGGCTTCCTGCTGAGCAAGGAGCCTGACGCGGGGCTCGATCCCAGAACCCTGGGATGATGACCTGAGCTGAAGGCAGACGCTTAAGGACTGAGCCACCCAGGCGCCCCAGTAGAACAATTTCTTGAACAATGGCCACACTTTTACTTAGACGTTAAAAATAATCTCTAATTGCTGTTAAAGCCAGTCATTTTCTACTATCATCTTTCTACTTCTCTCCTCAAACGGTCACCATCCCCACTGTTAATGTTTGAAGAATTAGCACAGAATTAGAAAGAGTACTAACCCATATAATTACTGTACTTCATTTAAACAGTTTTGATTATAAAGAAGAGGTAAGAACCCCCTCCCCATACCAAACACAAAAATGGCTACGTACTTCCTTTACTCTTCATCAATGGCAAAAAATATCACTCTGGGGCCCCAGGGAAGACCCCCCCCCCGCCATCAGTGGGGTGTTGTTTAGGAATCACAGAATGGTACACGTTATTCAAATCACATATAGCAGCATCTTAGACCAAAAATCTTGTAGCCATACTCTCTGCACATTCCTCCAAGAACAGAGTATGCTAAAGAATTAAAAACTAAGTGCAGTAAAGGTAAAGATCCATTAATGGAGAAAAGAAAACCTTTCTATGATTAGAGGCAAACACTTGGTACTTGTTATAAATTTTGGTAACTTTTGCTTATCTTATGAATCTTATGAGCACATAAGTACCAAAGTTGATTTCCATGCGAACAGAAATATATTGACAATTAACAAGATTAAACCATGAAGGAACTTCCACTCCATATTATTATTTTTACTTTTTCACATTTAGATGATACTTTAGTGTAGAGGCTGGCAGAACAGTGATGAATTCTTAACTAAGTCATCTAAGTTTCTTTCCTAAAGAAGCAGCAGTTTCTCCTTCACTCATGTTTCTTTATTATCAATGGTCACCTTCTATGGACAGCTCTAAAGTGGGTGGAGAAGGAGGCAGACAACACTTTTCACTCATCACAGTAGTCTGTAGATCAATAAATTGCACATTTGTTACAGTACCCAGTCAGGATGTACTGGGAAGAGTAGGATCTCATAGCTTACTGGAAAGGAGAGAGGGACAAAAGAATGCCTAAACACACAAATCAACCGCCATTAAAGGTCCTCCTTTGTTTTTTAACTTCTACATGAACAGCTGCAGAATTTCAATCTGTAGATTGAAATTAAGATCACTATACCTAAAAATATCTTCAAGTACTAAATTGGACTAGGGAAGGAAGTAAGGGTGGGAGAAAGAGGAGAGCATGGGATGTAAAGAAAAAAACATTAGCGAAGCTATTCCAACACACCACACAGTATTGGAATTTGAATTTATGAGTTTAGGTTTTTCACATGATTTCAGAGAAAGAAGGATAAAGTATCCAGATATGTTATTTAAAACAAAAATAAAAGAAATATTAGCTAGAAGGCAGGGCAGACTGGTTTGAATAACACATTCCCCTTAAGTACCAACTAAATAGCACTAGAAAATCTTTGTTTTAAGGTCCTTAAGAGACTGAAGGAATAGGAAAATGTACCTCCGACCCACTCTTTATAAGCTATTTTCATGCTCCAGTGAACACTCCTGTAAAAAGGATATTAATAAGAGACTTTCAGAAAGCAAGAGTTCAGTAACCTTCTTTAACACTGAAGTAAAATGAGTAGGCGGCTAGGTTCACCATCTCCTAGAAGCAGCCACTATTCTGTTAGACTGGCAACAAATATGTGTTCAGCTCAGGCAGTTGTCAAGCTAATGAACATCAAAGCGGACAGCCTGCCTCTCCCTCCCCTAGGGACACTGTTCCAAAGCCGACTTTGGTGCTTCGTCTCCCTACCAGATGTGGCCAAGTACCTGACTCCACTCCCCCGTATTACTACTGCTACTTCTCTCCTCTGCACCTGGAGCAGCTTTTGCTGATACCACACACGGCACCATAAGTGACTGTCTCAAGCACCGTTTACCACCCTCTCGATAGTCGTAGCTTAATCCTTTAATTAATTTCAATGCCCCAAACTAGGATTTCCTGAGGACTGCTACAGGATGCGCTCCAAGTGGCAGGGGCTAAGGCTTCAAGTTGTTGAGAGTTTCAAAGAATGGTTGCTAACGCACAGCCTGAAACAGAGAGCCCTAAACAAAAGGAAGAAAGGAGGCCAAGTGCCTTTGAAAAATTAAGGAACTGAGTTTTACTTATTTTTTAAAGATTTTATTTGAGAGCGAGAGTGAAAATGAGAGAGAGAGAGAGAGAAAGAGAGAGAGAGAAAGAGAAAGAGTATAGAGCACGTGCATGGTGGGGGGTGGGGGAGTAGAGGGAGAGGGAGAAGCAGACTCCTTTCCAAGCAGGGAGACCGACAGGCCAGGCTTGATCTCAGGATCCTGGGATCATGACCTGAGCTGAAGGCAGATGCTTAACCCACTGAGCCACCCAGGCGTCCCAAGGAACTGAGTTTTAAAGGGTGCCAGCTCACTGTCAGGGGCAGAAAATCTTCATTTGTCCAAAGACTATCCTACTGTCCTTTGGGGCACATAACAAGCTAATTTTAAACCAAACTCCAGGAATGAGAAAATCTGTACCGTGCTCAAGCACCCACCTTCAGATGAGGAAGGTCAGCAAATAAGGCAATTGCTGGTAAAGGCTAGGTTTGGAATGAACCTAGTAGTTGCAGAAGTGGAAGACAAGGCCATAATAAGTTTCACGAGCTAATGACTATTGAACTTTTTAAAGTGTATAGCGGGCAAGACCATCTGTAGGTTATGTATTAAAAAATTTGATTCTGAATTAATAGGCCATTAAAAAAAAAGTGAAACAAAAATAAACGCAACCAGACTTAAAGAGCCAATCATGGGTCTCTGAATTCTTAGTTCTCTTTCTCCCCTCCTAATTGGTTTCTGAGTTCTCCACCCATGCCTCTGATTCACTGAGCAAGGATCATCAGCTCTCTAGAAGAAAGCATCAAGGCATCCAGATTTCCAAAAACGATGAAAACGGGCAACTCAGTTTTACCACCAAGCTCCTGTTCCATAAGCCATGTCCCTTATTTTTCTTTCAAAAGAAAAAGACCATGTGCCTGGCCTTCCAATTTCCTTTCCTTCCCAAATTACCACCTCTCAGTAGAGCAGCTCTTGGTTCTCTTTGGTGTAAACAAGCCCAAACAAATAGACAGACAGCCCTTAAATCTCAAAAAATTAGTTTGCATTTTAAACTGAGATTTTCTTTAAAATGCACATTCTAGGACCTTGTCCACCAAGACTCTGTGGTCTGGTAGAGTGGACTAGAATCCTCGTTTCTTTCTTTCTTTCTTTTTTTTTTTTTAAAGATTTTATTTATTTATTTGACAGAGAGAGAGAGATCACAAGTAGGCAGAGGCAGGCAGAGAGAGAGGGGGAAGCAGGCTCCTTGCTGAGCAGAGAGCCCGATTTGGGACTTGATCCCAGGACCCTGAGATCATGACCTGAGCCAAAGGCCGAGGCTTTAACCCACTGAGCCACCCAGGCGCCCCTATAATCCTCTCATTTCTAACAAGTGCTACAACAGTGGTGCTCAGCCCTGGCTACACATTAAGATCTAGGGTGCTTTTAAATAATATCCTGCAGGGGCCTCACCCCCCAGAAATTCACAGGGTCTGTAAGGAGCCCTGACATCAGCAACATGACTAATTTTGAAGCTTTCCTCTGCATAAGCAAGGTTAGGAACCACCAAACTAACAGTGCCTCTGATGCAAGGCAGTCCATGGACAAAGTTTGAGAACAGAGGCTCACAAGATACACCTGAATGAGGTCCTTCTGAACCTTGCTCCACCACCAAAGCAGATGGCAGGGAGAGTAAAATATCTGGATAATTAGACAAACCATATATGTCTTTTCTTTTCTTTTTTTTTTTTTTTTTAAATCAATTCCTCTTCAGAAAGCTCTAAAATCTGGCAAGCTTTCAGAAGAGTATCTGGTTCTTAATTGAGATCAGTCAGAGTCCATACATCTTCTTACTTATTTATACATATTAAGTATTCTTGTAGCAATAAATAGCAAAGTTGATGAAAAACTAGGGTCAATAAAACTAAGGTAATTCACCCATTTCAATCTTAAAAAACAAACAACTCTGACTCACAGTACTTTAATTAAGAATTAGTTTCCATATATTATCTTACTAAATCTCCAAAATGAGGGACATCTAGTACAGAGCTCCTTTCCTGTCCTGGGGGAACAACCTCAAACTCCTTATTTATGTTTTGTATTAAGAACAATATTCTACTAAATGAACAAGTCTACATTTGTTCAAAGGTTAGCTTCCAGGGCTGCTGCCTCTGGGCATCTTAATAGCTAGCTTCAAACAAACTCTGAAACAAGACACAAAAGGAGAGACTACTCTTGTGGTGAGAAACTTTTATTAGTATTTGGATTTGGAAGAAAGGAAGAGAGTGGGAGTGGACGAAGAAACAGACCCGCGATACAGAAGCTCTTGAGTATTATGAACAAATTTCTGAAGCAGAGAGGGAGGCTAAAAGGGTTATTGATCCACAGAGAGGAAACAGGTAAATGCTCCCAAAAGGCTTTCATTTGTATGGCTGATTACTCACAACTAAATTTAGCTGTGTTTTGGAAAATTAGCAGACCAGAAATCAGAAAATTAGAAAGAGGTTATAAAAGTCTGTTTTAATAAAATGTTAAGTATCCTTAATGCAACTTTAGAAGTGGATGCAGCTCAAGAAAGCCACATTCTATTCAGAGACAAGATATTGAGAAAACTTGCACAAATTTCTCCACCAATAAAGTGGTCATATTGCTTGCTGATTTTAGAAAGCTTAAGCCATTGGTTAAAAAGCCCTTTGGGCTAGATAATGACAAAGCTAATTTACAAAAGGAAAATCTTTCTTTTCCTTTGATAGCTGGTAATTTACTAGAGTGATAAGCTTCCATGGAAAAAATCTACTTAGAAAGGCTGATAAGGAATGTAAGATTAATAGGTTCTGAGTTTGCTTCAAATAATTAGCTGGTTTTAAGGAAGTTTAAGATTTTGGTGTGTGTTGGGAGGGGGTCGGTGGTAAGGAAGGAGCTTTTTGAGAGGGGAGCAGAGAAGGAACCAGAGAAAAGGGGAAGCTGAACAAAGGAAGAATTTGCCTGTGTCTCTGAGACCAGCTCTTCTCTGGAATCCTATCCTTACCACTAGACTGTACATTTTTTCAAAGGCAGAGATCACATATTGTTCAACCCTGCATTGCTCAACTGCAAACCCACCACAGGATACAGAGGAGATGCTTGATAAATGTTTTATAAATGTGGAATCCAATAATTTTTTAATGGCATCTCAGGCAGTTATAAAGAAAGGAGATAATCTAGTCTGATTCTCAGTGTCAGATACACTGCTAAGCTGTAAGTAACGAAGAAAACTGTGTTTAGGGGCGCCTGGGTGGCTCAGTCGTTAAGCGTCTGCTTTCGGCCCAGGTCATGATACCAGGGTCCTGGGATCGAGCCCCGTATAGGGCTCCCTGCTTGGCGGGAAGCCTGCTTCTCCCTCTCCTACTCCCCCTGCTTGTGTTCCTGCTCTTGCTTTGTCTTTGTCAAATAAATAAATAAAATATTTAAAAAAAAGAAAACTGTGTTTATTAGAAAACTTGATTTTTATTTACATGAATTTCTAATAGTGAAATAAACAAATTAGGTAAAAGCAGATAAATAATAACAAAGAAAGTGGAACCCAAGCAGTCCCGGGCTCAGAAAGCAGAGGGGTGTCCAGGCTCAGTCCATTCACCAAACCTAACAAGTGGACATAACAGTTGTCAGCCTCCTGCAGAGAAGCAGGAAATTCTCCCTATCCCCGCGTCCCCCCCAAAACACTGTTTTCTTTAACAGTTCTGCCTTCTTAGCATGGGACTCCTGGAATGCTTTTTTTTTTTTTTTTTTTAAGTTTCTCAGTTCTCCTAAATCAATTTTTGACAGTTCCTGGGATTCTAGAGATGATCATTTAACACCTCATTAACAAGTCTATTATAGGAGTTAATTCAAATGAGCCAAAACTAATTTTAACTAAATCTCAATCTGCCCGAGGTATTCCTTTTTTCTCTTACACCAACAGCCACCTAAATAGGCCCAGTTCTTTCAAAAATAAGAAGTACAAAAAGTGCTGTTTTCTGGAAAATAAGCTGTCATTTAAAAAAAAGATTTTATTTATTTACTTGAGAAAGAGAGCCCTCGTGCACTTGAGCAGGAGGAAGAGGCAGAGGGAGAAGCCAACTCCCTGATGAGCAGGGAGCCTGAGGACACAGGGCTCCATCCCAGGACCCCTGGATCAGGACGGGAGCCAAAGGCAGCCGCTTAAGCAACTGAGCCACTCAGGCACCCCACTTGTCATCATTTTTAAATTTACCGAGTAAAATGTACCTATTTATTTTGTTCCATGATTTGGCCATTTGGTTTAGCATTCACATACCCAAGCTTTAAGAACCCACCCATTTTCTAATAGTTATGGATCATGTGTGGTTTCATTCATTCAGTCATTCGGCAAATTTATCAAAAGGCTACTGGATGGCAGACACTAAGCTGGGTGCTGTGCATGTTATTAATTACATCTCTGGTCGGAAGTAAAATACAGCCAAGCACAGCTCTGGAAAATGGAAAAGCACAATTTTAGTTTCTTTGCTCAGACGTGTTTTGCCTTGACTCATAAAGAGATCTTACGGCTAAATTTCCATCACTGGATGAATGTGTGTGTGTGTGTGCGTGAAGTGAAAGCTAGAATTTCAAATGTCTAGTGGAATTTGTCAGAATCTCCTTGGTGTCAGTTTTCTACTTGCCAGCCTGTTCCAACTCCGTATGTCCACTCAGTACAAGCACGCCGGCAGCACACCCCCACCCGCTACTCCCTCACTTTGGTTCTGAGGTAGTAAGATGCCTTTCAATGTCTGCTCATCAATCTAGTGGCATGTCCCTCCCTTCCTTGGGAAAAGGAGAGCAACCGGAGAGAGAACTTAGGAAAGGTGTGAGGAAGAAAACAGCGTGCTTACAAGGTAGGGTAGGGGATGGATCTCAGCTTCCCGGTGCTGCAGCTTTGCTGAAGGCTCTACGCTCCGGTTGCCACAGAGCAACACATCCTCTCACAAAAAAAATGAGAACATTTCTTAACAATCAACCATGTATACTTTGTGTATATGCTTAAGCCTTAATTTCAATCATATTTTAAGCAAGATTTATTCCCACAGAAGTTATTCATGTAGTGTGGAATCTGAGAACAAAAAAGTCTTAGTCGTAAAAGTAACATATTCATATGGTAAAATAAAAATCTAGCAGTGCAGAATATTAAATAAGGAAGTACAGAAGCCCCCCACCCCCCACCCCCTCCGCCAGCCACCTCCAGTCCCATCCCAGGACGAATCGCCAGGTTCTCCTTCCGGCATTTTTGACAGCCAGCACCACAGAGCTGAATACACTCAGCCCTCTGCTTCCCCTTCCAGCAACCCTACCCGGTGGTGCGGTGAGACAGCTGTGCTCCTGCGACTTTCCACGTTTTCTTGACTAATCACCACCAAGCTATGTTTTTAACTTCAGTGGCCGGTCACCTTCATAAACCTAAAGCCGATTCCTTAACTTCAAAATGTGTTGATTTATAAACAAGACAGTATCAACTGACTCTCCACCAAGTACATAACCGAAACCGATACACTTCCATGTCCTTCACCTTCCTTCACCCTCTTTCCACACCTCCTGTCTGCTACTGTGTACACTGTCAAGGTTTTTGTTATTTATATCTGGTTTATAACCACGGCTAAACTTTCCATGCTTTACCTGTAACTGACCCTACGAACCAGAAACTAATTAAAAGCAATAATATTATTTTACTCCACTCGTATTAAACAAAAGAAAGTATTCCAAGTATCAAAGCTAAGTGATTTCTTTTTTTCACCCCTAACAATTCAAGTCACATGTTAGTTTTTTTTTTAAAGGCTTCTACTTTTTTTTCTTTTTAAAGATTGTATTTATTTATTTATTTGACAGAGAGAGAGAACACAAGCAGGGGGAGTGGAAGAGGGAGAAGCAGGCTTCCCACTGATCAGGGAGGCGAACGCGGGGCTCGATTCCAGGACCCTGGGATCTTGACCTGAGCCAAAGGCAGATGCTTAACGACTGGGGCACCCAGGCGCCCCAAGTCACATTTTAGTTTTGATTTCATCTTTTTTTTTTGCACTTTTTATTTTAAGATTTTATTTATTTATTTGACAGAGAGAGCTCACAAGTAGGCAGAGAGGCGGGCAGAGAGAGAGAGGAGGAAGCAGGTTCCCTGCTGAGCAGAGAGCCCGATGCAGGGCTGATCCCAGGACCCTGAGATCATGACCTGAGCCAAAAGCAGAGGCTTTAACCCACTGAGCCACCAGGTGCCCCTAGTTTTGATTTCATCTTAAATGAAGAGAGTTGTTCACCATTTCATAGCTCATCATATTATCATTACAAAACAACTATTTCAGATCCACTAATACTGGCTTGGAAGGGAAAAAAGAAAAAAATCATACTAAGCCCATAACTGGAGAAAGAACAGTAGCCTCTGTGAAAATATACAGTGCCATAAATCCTACATTCTGACACAAGTTGCATCTTTGCTTAGAATAAAATAGATGTTAGTGGACAACCTTAAAACCCAACTGACGTATTTAATGACAAGCAAATATATACATTTTATTTCAAGTCTAATCTGTTTTATAGTTACCTATAAATCCTATTTATAAGAAACTAAGTTTAGCTTCTCTATCCTAATCTGATTTATAATGTTCCTCCAATGATACCTAGGCTCCATTTCTTTTTTACTGATGAGATACACCTGCCAGTGTGTCTATGTTTTTCTGTGTCACCCAGACACCCTTCACAAGTCTGCCTCCCATCAGAACTGCCATCCTTCACACCTCTACCTTCCCCACTCACTCATTCACAAACCCTCTACCTGTACTACTATGCTCAGGCCACAGCGGTCTCCTTGCTGTTCCTGAACAGAGTGGCCTCCATCGCAAGGCCTTTTTATCCCTGGATTTTCAGGGCCAAGTCCTCACCTTCTTCACATTCTTGCTAAAGTCTTACCTTCTCAGTGACCACCTTATTTAAAATTGCAAACTGGATCCCCAGAATCGCTGATCACCCACCTTCCCTACTTCCCTTTTTCCTGGGATACTTATCATTTTCTAGCACACTGTGTAATTTACTTCCTACACTAGAAACCCCATTATGCAAAAACTTTGGGGTTTTCATTCTTGATGAATCACGAGTGTCTACCAGTAGCACCTAGCACACAGAGGGCAGATATTTGGTAAAGTGATTAATAAAATTTCCATTTTTCTTTTTTTAAAGATTTTATTTATTTATTTGACAGAGAGAGATCACAAGTAGGCAGAGAGGCAGGCAGAGAGAGAGGAGGAAGCAGGCTCCCTGCTGAGCAGAGAGCCCAATGCCAGGATCCTGAGATCATGACCTGAGCCGAAGGCAGAGGCTTTAACCCACTGAGCCACCCAGGCGCCCCTCCATTTTTCTATGTTACAGTACTCTCTGGGACTAATACAACAAGCCACTATCTGCTGCATCTCCAATACTCCCCAAATATATACTCCTTTCAAACCATCTGCTTGTATGCCCATTTTCTGTGGATTCTGATTCAGAGTCTAACATAGAGATACTCGATGTTTGTGGAATGGATGAAATTCAACATCTTGAACATAAAAGAATTAGTTTCACTCAGGGCAGGCCGCTTCTACTATAAACTCACACTCAGGTAAATTAATTGCAGGTACCTCTTTTTAAAGGTCACCTTAAGGCACAAAGGGCTGCTACCTGATTCACACTTTCTACTACAAGAACAATAAAAAGACGCATTTAATGATGCCATAAAAGTAAGCATTACCTTATACACTCAAATCTAAAAGAAATCAGGTCAAATTTAATTAAGATCAGGTAGCCAGATTCAAGAAAGATAGTACTTCTCTCTACTTTTGGTTACATTTTTATTATCTTCTATTTTGCCAGAGAAGCAATGTAGCCAAAAAAAACTTGCCTGTACTAATTAAAAGTTTTAAAGAGCAATTTTTAAAATATATAAAAACTGGTAGTGGCAAGTTTTAAAAATGGCCACAAATTCTTGGACCCGCTTCCCATTTGATGCAGAGTCTGATTTCCCCTGCCCTGCAATCTGGACTGGCCTTAGTGACCCTCTTGTTAGCAACAGATCAGCAAAGGTCATGGGGTTTCAGCAGGTTCTTCGGGAACGCTTGCTCTGACGCATCCACTCTGGATTCCCAGTCACCATGCGATGAGGAGCCTGTGCCTCACAGGGAGGACGTGTGAAGGTGCTCTGGTCAATGGCCTCAGCTGAGCCCAGTGTTCAAGTCACTTCGGCCCAAGTGACGTGGGAGGGAAGAAGCCTCCAGATGATCCCAGCCCCCAGCCATCTAAGTCTTCCCGGTGGCTTGGGTCTTCCAGGCTCAAGCCCCGGATATTTTGGAGCAAAGACAAGCCATCCCTGCTGTGCCCTGACCGAATTCCTGACCTGCAGAATCCGTGAGCATAATAAGATGGCTGTTGTTTCGCACCACTAAGCTTCAGGGGTGGTCAGAGAGGCAATAAATAAACTGGAAAACGAGTGCTAACCCAAAGCCTGTAACTAATTACCACATTTCATTTTCTCACCACCAGCAGAGCCTAGATTTCATTACTTAGTACAGATAAGTCATTTATGCAGAGGTCATGCATTACACAGATCCACGTTCTAGGACAGGGCAAAAAAATTATCCAAAATTAACACTGAACGCTGTTAGCCATTCATTTTAGTCACCTGTCTGTATGCTGAATCAATAAGGCTGATGCACCTATGTGAAGTAACTAGATAATTGCTAGCTATATAAATATATAGCTCAGATCAAAACATACTACTTCAACTAACACCATGAGAAAGAGGGATGATAACGTAGCCACTGTTAAGAGCAACTATTACTCCCAAGGCTCCATGCTGTGTTCACAACATGAATGAAATATTTTCTTCCCCAAGGAATCAATTCATGAAACTGAAAATGATCAACACTTTGAAAATCTATTTCCAAAAATCTCTCGCTAGAGATAACGAGGATGTACCACAGATCAGGAAAAAAATATTAAGGAAAAATTCTGATTTAAGAAAACAGATTTGCATCAATCAAAATCAGACTACCTCCTTGTTTTCCAGTGCAAATCAAATCAATCTTACTACAAAATATGATATAAATGAAGAGTGGAGAGCTCAAGGCTGATAGTGTAAAATCTTTTACAAGAATAAAACTCATTAAAAAAATAAAATAAAACTCATTTTAGAAGCATTTAAAAGCAAGTAAAATTAACGTATATCTCATACAATGAAAATACTTTTAGAAGTGAAAACAAAACAAAATCGCAATTGTTCTAACTTTTCTGCAATCAACACTGCCCTCTAGTGATGCAGAATAAAAGTAAAATAGGAAGCAAGTATCACATTTTATTTATTGTTCATTTCAGGTGTTTATGTCAGCACATCTAGTTTGGACTACAAATTCCACCAAAGACAGAATAAACAAATTCAGGATGACTGTTTTTACCTATTGTTAAATTAGAAACTCTTTCAAAAGGCATTAAATCAAGGAGATTAATACATGCAAAGGAGCAGCTTTTAAATACAATGGGAATGAAACATCGCTATGCACAGTGAGTTACATCTTCATACAAAATTGTGCAACTCAGGAAAGAGCCTGCGGCTTATCACTGAAGACTTATGAAGACAGGTAAGACCGTAGGATTAAAGTGTCACCATCTATAGACAAGAAAGTTCAACAGGAAGCAAGCCAGGCTAGCTCTCCTGGCAGATGTGTACCAAACACACTGGAAAGTGTCCGCAGCAACCAAGGCCTCACGCACCTGCCAGTTCTGCCCATTAGTTTACCCGAGTCCTCATCTTAGGAAGAAAGTTAGAGGAAAAGAGCATGTTTGGTTGCTAAGCAGTTAAAGAGCAGAGGAAATCTTCCAAGAGAATAGAGACTTACCAAGGGTCGTGCCGTCCTGCCCCATGATGCACTTCATAGAGGTGACGATCTGTTCCACAACCGGTGGCGACAGTGACATGGCGTACACGGCACTGTGGGAATGTGTCCGCAGATAGTCTATCAGCTCCTGGGAAGTTCACAGAAGCGAGGCATTAGAGGGGAAGCCTCAGTTCTCCGCAGTGTCACTGCCTGCCTTCCAGGTGACAGCAGACTCTTCCTCCCTCCCCAGCCCCGCAAGAGGCACTGGCTCATCTGGGAGGCAAGGTAACCGACGTGGTCAGAGGCCGCTCTCGGCACCAACTGCGTCTGACCCATGCCATCACCCTCACAGGCTGTTTTGTTTGTTAAACAAGCCACAACTCGAAAGAAAGAAACACTGGCTTTAAAGAAGCCCTCTAAATTTGGAGAACATACCACTTCATGTTATAAACAGGCCTACAACGCTGAATTAAAGTGCTTGGATTGCTTTTTAGAAATTCCCTGGGTCCTCCGTGAGAACAGGAAAGCCAGCTCACTGAATAGAGAAAAACTTTGTATGTCAGTTACAAGGAGTCCAAAACAATCAGTTGTATATCCCTATTCTCTCCTTTTAGCTTAACTCTTTAAATAAAATGTGCACACAAAGTAGCTCACGTACCAGACCCCAACAAGGAGACATGAAATAGGACTATAAAACAGTGCATCACTTCAAAACACTAAAAACTGTATAAAAGCCACAAAAGCACAGATATAGCAGACATAAATGATGTCCCAGAGTATTATTTTAAGTCCTCTGGTTTAGCAATAAATCTTACCAAAAAGTAAACAACTCTCCAAAGTGAGCCTGGTCCCATTAACAAAAATTGAGGTAAAAATCTATCAAACTTGACTAAAACCACTAATGAGTTTTCTCCAAAGGCAATCAATTATTAAGAGAAACTCCATGCTTTAAGCTTCCCTAATGTCAAGTTTTAAAAAAGAATTAAAGATATTTATGAGCTCCTACTACATGCCACATACAAATACTTGACAATATATTTTTATCAATACTATGGAGAGTTTTTTTTACAGTAACAGTTTTATTGAGATATAATTCACTTTTCTAAAGTGTACATTTCAGTGGCTTTAGTATATTCACAGAGCTGTGCAACTTTCATCACTATGTAATTTTTAAAAATATTTATTTATTTATTTATTTTGTTTTTAAGTAGACTCCACACTCAACATGGGACTTGAACTCACGACCCCAGGATCAAGAGTCATATGCTCTATCGACTGAGCCAGTCAGGCACCCCACTATCTAATTTTAGAACATTTCATTATCTCAGAAAGAAACCTCATCCCCATCGGCAGTCACCTTCCACTCACCTCATCCCCTCAGCCCTTGGCAACTACTAACCTACATTCTGATTTACCTGTTTTGGATATATCACATAAAAGAAATAATATGTGACCTTTTGTGACTGACTTCTTTAAATTAACACAATGCTTTCAAGTTCATCCATGTTGTAGCATGGACATACACTATTTTTTCAACCCTTACTACAATCTTATAAGCTAGGCATATTTATCTCTGTTTTACCAATAAGGAAATGGGAAGGTTAAATGCTTTGCCCCAGGCCTCACAGCATTAGGGAAATATTCAAACCTAGGCCTGTGTCTCATGGTTCAACCATTTCCATCACACCACACTGATTCTCAAATGCCTCAGTTCATTACATAGTTTTTAAATTGAAAAATACAATGCCTTATAGTAAACTAGAGCATGCAAAATAATCTTTTTCTTCCTGTCTTTATGCTCACCCAAGATGCATTTGAGGCCAAGGGCAGGGAAACTGGTCTTCTGTTTGCACTGGCTCTCATAAACTCACTACTTTTGGGAAACTGTGGGTACAGCTCAAACCCAGAAGAAAACTGTGGCAAACAGGCAGCATCACTGTGCGTCCTTTCACACAAGAGGGTGTTCTGTGTGTCAGACCAGCATGTAGTTTAGAATGAAGCTCAAATAAGAAAACAACAAACAATGAACAGAACCAGCCTTTAGTTGATCAGAATCACTCACTGAGCAGCTGAAGTGTGAAGCCCGCTGGCAGTGTGAGCCTAAGCTGCAAAGTCAGGATCTCCGCATCCCAGTTTGGAGACGCGTATCTGCTACTTGTGAGTTACCAAATGCGGTAGCCAGAACCACCTGCACCCTTCATTGCTCAATCCACGTGGCCCACTTACCTTCTTGCCTCCAATGTAACCTCCGGAAGCACCAAAGCTCTTGGTGAATGTTCCCATCATAACATCCACATCCTCGGGATCCAGGCCAAAGTAATCCACCACACCTCGACCTGTAGGGCCCAGAGCCCCGATGCTGTGAGCTTCATCCAGATACAAGTATGCCTTGTATTTCTTCTTAAGGGCAATCACTTCAGGAAGGCGAACAATAGATCCCTCCATGCTGGCAAAATGGATAAAAAATACACACACTGAGATGTTTTAACTCTCGAAATTAGGAGTTGGCCACCTTACTATTATTATTAATTTTTCTAGTTTGTTGCTTTTTTAAATGGTTTGACAACTCGGCCTGCGATTTTAAACTGGCAAAGTTAGATGATGCCATGGCTGGGCAGATGTCTAGGGGAAAGGAAATTGGATCTTTTCAAACAAGCACCAGAACAGAATTGATCTTAATTCACCACAGATGGATAAAGGTCACAGCAGATTCTTCTAACACTTGCAATTACAGGCAACATTAGATTTTGCATTACATTGCAGATGAAATTAAAACAGCAGAATAAAAGAATAAAAAAGATAGGTGGTAAGAGAGTAAGTGCAAGGGCTACAAATAAACCAGAATAAAATCTTTCTTAAAATAAAATGATGTAGAATTTGTTTTGACACATTAGAAAACATATTCCAGTTCTTGCCCCTACGTACACATTCCCTCTACAAACAGTAGAAAAATAAAGGATGCAAAAAGAAAGGGGATTTGAAGACCATTAGCATGATGGAAAGAATAAGGAAAAAACAGACAGAAAGACTTCTGTGCTAGTGCTAACTCTGCTTCCAGGTATTTTACCAAGTCATCAACACTGCCTCTTTAGTGTCCAAAGGGGTATGGATTACCATTCCCTTCTGCTTAAAAATTCTATAACTTCCTGGAGCCAAATCAGAAAGATAAGAATAAGAAAGCAGGATTACCTATATATTCCCTCCACAAGGATTAGAATTTTCTTCCAGGGCCTTCGTGTCCGAGGCTGACCATAAACAATGGCATCTTTCAACAGCTTCTCTAGGCTTTGCATATCTGTAGCACACAAAACAGAATTTCAGCACAAAGTACCTTCCTCTTTCTGAACTTTATTTCAGAAATGCAAATACACATTTCTTATTCAGGAAGCGTGTCTCAGATAGCAAAGGACATTAACATAATCAGAACTGAGCAGAAAAAGATAAGGCAAAATGGGTGAGCTCCTGCTAGCTTGAATGACAATCTCATCTAAAAGGTAATGAATGTTCAAAACCACTGAAACTCCACTAAATGGCTGTGGCACAGGCAGTTCCATTGGGTAGCATGCCTGTGAAATGACTGATGTTTCATGTGAAATACCTGGCTGTTCACTTTTTTTTTTTGTATTTGGAGAATCAACTGTATATTTCACCCTAGTGACTCATTCAGAAATACATGCATAAGGAAGACCGAGCAGGAGAGTGCAAATAAACAAATACGTACGCCTCCTAAAAAGCGAATACGGGGGAAAATTCAAAGTGCACGCCCTGTTTCCTTTCACCTAGGATACACTCAATAAACTCTTGTTAAATAGCTTTATCTTAGTAGTGGGCTCAAAATACACCAGTCTGGGCATGCATGAGACTATGTGGTAAGAACGCTTGGCAATCAGTTGAGGCTGTTCCACGTTTGACTCGATCAGCTCTCTTGGTCCTTAAGGATGGTTACCAGGCCCAGAAACAACCTGGCTGGTGCTACAACTAATGAGAATCCTAAGTCTCCTGCTAAAGACAAAGGCTGTGAAGACCACTACTACCACTATAGTAGACTTAATACTTAAAATATCTGCCCTGAAATAATGGCCTTTAGGACCCTTCCCCCCAAATCTGTGCAATATGAAGTCTGGAGTATATTTAACAGGGGTGGGAGGCACCCCATCATAAAATGTGATTTTATATTCTTTATTGCTCAGGACTGAAGGAGTTACATGATTACAAAGTTACATGATTTTGCTCTTTCCATGAAAGGACTTTGGTTAGGAAAGAGAAGTAAGGTAATAAAAACACATACCACAAGTAAGATGGCCAAAGGTGGTGACTGTGTTTATATCTTCGGTTATTCATAACAAAACAATATGCTACCTAACCCAGAGAGGGGATGCTACCACAGAAATATGTCTATTGTGAAGCTGCTATTTCTGCTGCAGACACCAATGCGTGGTGACCAGCAGGAGACAAATAAAAATGCACTCATTGTTTTAGTTTCCTCTGTTTATAGACAGAAAGGAAGAGAAAAATACTGACTCAAAATTTTAGATGAAAGGAAGTACCTATAGTAGAATGCTTGACCGTATCCCCTACTTAGGGAAAAAATTTAATTATCTCTCATATTATGCTCCCTAAATTCCATGCAAGTTAAAGACTTAAATAAAAAATATACCACAAAAACCACAAAAAGAAAATATAAGAGGATAACTTTGTGATCTTAAAATGGGGGAAGGCATTATGCAAAATCTAAAACTCGTAAGACAATAAATGTGCCAACATCAACATTTTAATAAATCTACCAGCAAGACACTAAAAACAAAGTTAAAAATGAAATAAAAAATATTGCAACGCAGAAGAAAGAATAATTAATATAAAGGGCTCTTGGGCGCTGGGTGGCTCAGTGAGTTAAAGCCTCTGCCCTCAGCTCAGGTCATGATCTCAGGGTCCTGGGATCGAGCCCCATATTGGGCTCTCTGCTCAGTGGGGAGCCTGCTTCCCCCTCTCTCTGCCTGCTTGTGATCTCTCTCTCTCTGTCAAATAAATCAATAAAAAAAAAAATATATATATAAAGGGCTCTTATACTCAGCGGAAAACAGAAACAGTTTGAAAATGGCCAATTCACAAAGAAATACAAACACAATTAACTGTATAAAAAAGTTGCTTAACACTTAATAAAGAAATAGAAATTAACATGTTATTGACTGATTCCATTAGAAAATATTTTAAGTGAGGGCGCCTGGGTGGCTCAGTGAGTTAAAGCCTCTGCGTTCGGCTCAGGTCATGATCTCAGGGTCCTGGGATCGAGCCCCGCATTGGGCTCTCTGCTCAGCAGGGAGCCTGCTTCCCCCTCTCTCTCTGCCTGCCTCTCTGCCTGCTTGTGATCTCTCTCTCTCTCTGTCAAGTAAATAAATAAATCTTTAAAAATATATATATATATTTTAAGTGATTCATAACGTCCTATGTCGGCCTATGAGTACAGTCACTGTAATGTTGCTGAGTAAAAACCTGTACCATACTTGGAGGCAATTTGGAAAAGTCTAAAAATTTTATAACCTTTTAACCAGGCATCCTAAGACTACTAGGAATTTATCTTAAGGCATTAATCAGACCAGTGAGCAAAAATGTGAGTAGGCAGTACTCTTTCTAGTAGAAAAACTGAGAAACAACCTTGATGTCCAAACTGAGGGATGGACTGAACGCGGGCAACCCAGACACCGCCCGTCACCCTGGCATTCGGGGAGGAGGAGAGCCACATGGACAGGCAACGAAGTTCACGATGTGTTGTACACAAGTAGGTTACACAATTGTGTTTAACAATGCCATGTACTTCATAAAACAAAATACAAAATGTTTGTATCATTCTCATTATAAAACATTTTAGACAAGACAAAGACAGAGGAGGAAAGTTATTAGCATCCATAAGCCTTTCATCCAGAGTACAGATCTAACACTTGGGTGTTTATTCTTCCAGACTTTTGTCTGTATGTGTACATATTTTGGCAAAAAAAAAAAAAAAAAAAAAAAGGTATTAGGCGTACAGTTTGGTAATTTTTCCTTCCTACATGTGAGTATTTTAACTACTTAAAATAAACTAAAATAACTAAAAAGTTACTTTTTATTGTAAATCATTATTTTAATAATATACAAGACACTTCCACTTAGGGAGAACGTTCTGGCAGTGCCGTCTTCCTCTGTGCGTCCACAGCATCTGTTCCTATCTGTATGCCAGTGTCTGTTCTGTATCAGTGGTCTTCCACTAGTGGTTTCTCTATAGTCTCTTCATTTATCACTTGGAGATCCTTGAGATGAGACCCTGCTTTATTCATCTCAGTAGCCCTGGTGTCACAGAAAGATACACCACAGACATCTAGTAAATGCATACGGAACGAGTGACTTTGTAAACAAGGAAGATGAAAGAGTTGAAAGTTAAATAAAAGGAGAATGTTGTATTTTGTACTAAAAGGCTTCCTTCAGCCTCTATTTCTAATGAGGAAGAGGATAACTTTTAAAAGACTGGACCAGAAGGACATTTTAAATGTTGCTACATGCTTCATTTGTATCTTCCATTATTAATGTAACTAATGTTGGGGCGCCGGGGTGGCTCAGTGGGTTAAAGCCTCTGCCTTCGGCTCAGGTCATGATCTCAGGGTCCTGGGATCGAGCCCCACATCGGGCTCTCTGCTCAGCGGGGAGCCTGCTTCCCCCTCTCTCTCTGCCTGCCTCTCTGCCTACTTGTGATCTCTCTCTGTCAAATAAATAAATAATATCTTTAAAAAAAAATTCATGTAACTAATGTTACAGAGGATGTTAAACACTAAGGCCTGCAGTGAAGTCCACATCAAACTCACTGTTGTGTTTGAAGATTCGAATGGTTGCTCCCGAGAGTCTGGCTCCTAAAACCAGCGATGCGTGGTTCAGTTCATCACTCAGAATCAGGCAACCCTGCGAAACCACCAGCACGGAAAGGTAAGAAGCTGGGGGAAAGGCTTACTTACACAAATTACAAAATGCTAAAATCGTTAATAATGTTATCTTATTAAGGAAAGCTTATACAACAGAAAAATTATCAATTTCAAGAAGAAAGGTATACATATTTTTGTTTTGTAAAATTAACTTAGAAGTAGATACAAAATTCTAGCCTTTTAATTTCTTCCGTCCTGTGACTGACTAAATATTCAGATATGTAGCAAGAGGCTTTTATTTATACCTAAAATCTGATGTATCAGATAGTCTTCATAGGGTTTCAGTTTCGCTGGTTTGATGGTATTCCATATGAGTTTTGGTATGATGTACTACTATTTGTGGGGAAAAGTGGGGGACAAGAGAGCTGAGGGAGTAAAGCATTCTTCCTCTCACTCCTCTTAATACCCCCAATTCAATGAGGATTCCACTTACTAATACTCTCCCCATTGACTTGAAGGATAGGCCTCAGTTTTGCCTTTAAAATCCCTCAGTAAGCTCTCCTTTAACATGTAGACATGAGTTTCTCCTAAGGCAACAAGAAAAGGCTGACATTCTCAGGGATTTCATTTCATCCCAGGTTCTTACTCTTCCACAGCTCAGACCCTTCAACCTGTAAGATCTGAACTTAGCAATAGGTTTTTCTGTCACCAGTGTCCTCGAAATATCCAATTAGATTTTAAAAGTAAGGTGCAGAAAGTATCAGCATGTTCCCAGGAGAACAAAAGGAAGAAGATACACACACACACACTGGTTTATAACAAAATATTCTTAGAGGGATACTTAAGAAACTTGTAACAGCAGATGCAATTTTTTTTTGCAATTTTTACTGTGTGCAAAGTTTTTATTATTATTTAAGATTTTATTTGACAGAGAGACAGCGAGAGAGGGAACATAAGCAGGAGGAGTGGGAGAGGGAGAAGCAGGCTTCCCGCTGAGCAGGGAGCCTGTTGTGGGGCTCGATCCCAGGACCCTGGGATCATAACCTGAGCCGAAGATGGATGCTTAATGATTGAGACACCCAGGCGCCCCCAAAGTTTTTATTATTAAAATAAAAAGATACCTAGTTAAAAATGTGTGCATTAAAAAGGAGAAGTAGAGTTGGAGGTACCAGTATGGGCTGATGGGTTTTAAAATGTATATGTAATGTATACACATACACCAGACCTGTGTATGTGTGTTAGTATACATGTGTATATTTTTTTCTAGCTCTGTGCACTGAGGGACAAGAAGCAGTGACACCCAAGTGGCCATAAACACAACAGACCTTGATTTCTAAATACCATCCTCCAGTAAAATAACCAGGGCTGAATGGAGAATTGGTTGACCCCAAAGCTAAAATAGGTTTTTAAAAAAAAAAAAAAAAAGCCCAGAGCCTCTTGTCATGCTACAAAGTAAGAAAGTTCTCTTTAGGGGGAAAAAAAAGGATAAGTGCATATTCAAATGGCACAGAAGCACACCTGAAAGCTCTCCCAATGGCTAAAACTGGAACAGCTTGAGCAACAAAATAAAGGGCAATTGTGTTGGACCCAAATAATGAAATATTCATGAATCTCTACTAATGTAAATGAATAGGGGAGAGGCAACAGCCTTTTCTTCAGAAGAGTCAAGGTAATGAAAGACAAGGAAACACAGGAATTGTCACACATTGGACACTGAGGAGATCCCATATACATTGACAGAAAATGTTATCGGTGGAAAACCTGGTGAAATTGAAGTAAGTTCTGTACTTCAGTTAATTGTATTGTATCAAGCTTAGTTTTTTGGGTTTGATAAATTCCACTGTTATATAAGATATTAACATAAAAGGAAACTTAGTGAAGGGTATACGGGAACTCTGTATTCTTTTACAACTCTTCTGTAACACTAAATTAACTTTTGAAAAAAGTGTTAAAAATGAAAAAAAAGGGGGCGAGAAAATGAAAAGATCCTGAATTTCTCTTCTGCAAATCTTCAAACCCTTTACTTACCACTCTTGGCATTCCATTATACCTTAAAAGGATCTCCCTCCTTCCCCTCCATACAATTTTATTTTCTTCTCTTTTCAGCTCATTTTTGTTTTCTGACAAAATCTGCAAAAAACTTGCTATTTGCCTCCTTTTTAGACAGCCTTATTCACCATTTCTATGTATCAATCTACTATGAGGCTCTATTATATCCTTAGTTCAAAAATAAAATAAAAATTAAATGTCAGAAGTTAAAAGCTAAGTGCTTAATATGTTCCAGGCATTACGTTAAGGGTTTTAAAGGCATTATTTTTAATCCCCATTAAAAAAAATCTATGAGGCAGGTACTATTATTATCCCCACTTTATATACGAGGAAACTCCCTTTTAGAGGAGTTACAGATCTTGCTCAAGGTCACAAGCCTGGAGAGTGACTCCTTACAAAGCTTCTGCTTCCAGAACACATGTTCTTAATCTATAATATACTGTCTCCCCCCCGCCTTTAAACTGAAAAATCAACCACCTCTCATAGAAACTTAGTATCAGATTCAAAGAAATATTAAAACTGGATTAGTTCCTGCCTTTAATGGATTAAATGGTACTTAATAACATTCAACTGCAATGTTTGATTTGAAAGATAAATCTTAAAAAAAATTAAAAAAATAAAAATAAAAAAAAAAAGAAAGATAAATCTTTAAGGTAGTATCTTCCAAGTCTGTATACAAGATCTCTAATTCTACATGATTAGTTTCTGAACACCCAGGGAAGAGCAGGATGAGATCATTTAACCTTCTAGTGTGAAAAATTCTGAGAAATTCCAAATAAAAATCTCAAGATTTATACCACTCAAATGCAAGACAGGAACATATTATAATCAATGTGAAGTCAAAGAATCATACATTTATGTCTTTTGAGGTATCTGTCCATTATATCTAAGTTGCTGAATTTACCAGCATAAAGCTGTTCTTAATATTTCCTTGTTACCCTTTTAATGTCTGTAGGATGTGTAGTGATGTACCCGTTCTCATTCCTGCTGCTGGTAATTTGCGTCTTCTCTAGTTTTTATCCTTACCAGTCTGGCTAGAGATTTGTCAATTTTATTCATTTTCTCAAAGAACTACCTCTGGGGGGCACCTGGGTGGCTTAGTTGGTTAAGCGTTTGTCTTTGGCTCGGGTCATGATCCCAGGTACTTACTATCCATTTAAAAGCATTTGAAATCTTTGGGTTAATCTGCTCTTCTTTTTTGAAGTCCTTATGTAGATGGAAGATTGAAGACTTTTTTTTCTTAATACAAGTCCTTAAAGCTATATATTCCATCTGAGTATTGCTTTAGCTTCATCTGACATACTGTAATATGCTACATTTCCGTTTAGCTCAAATTATTTTCTATTTTTCCTTTCTTCTTTGACTTACGGGTTATTTGGAAGTATGTTGTTTAATTTTCAAATATTTGAGGATTTTCCAGATATCTTTGTGTTACTGATTTCTAATTTAATTCCATTATGATCAGAGAACACACTGTGAATAATTTAAATCTTTAAAAACTTGCTGAGGATGGGGCGCCTGGGTGGCTCAGTGGGTTAAAGCCTCTGCCTTCGGCTCAGGTCATGATCTCAGGGTCATGGGATCGAGCCCCGCGTCCGGCTCTCTGCTCACCAGGGAGCCTGCTTCCCCCTCTCTCTGCCTGCCTCTCTGCCTACTTGGGATCTCTCTCTTTGTCAAATAAATAAATAAAATCTTTAAAAATAAAAAAATAAAATAAAAAATAAAAAAAAATAATAATAAAAACTTGCTGAGGCTTTTTTAATGGCCCAGAAAATGGTCTATCTTGGTAAATGTTTTGCTGTTATTGGGTGAAGTATTTCATAAATGTCAATTTAGTCAAGTTGGTTGATAATGTTTTTCAAGTGTTCCACAACCTTACTGAATTTCTGTCTAGTTCTTCTATCAATTATTCAGAGAGGGGAATGGAGATCTAATAATAATTATGCATTTTGTCTATTTCTCCTTTCAATTTCTTCAATTTTTCCTTCATGTACTTTGAAGCTCTATTATTAGGTACCTATACATTTAAAATTGTTATGTCTTTTTGGGGCGCCTGGGTGGCTCAGTCGGTTAAGCATCCAACTCTTGATTTCAGCTCAGGTCTGGTCTCAGGGTCATGGCACTGAGCCCCACGTTGGGTTCCATGCTTGGCGCAAAGTCTGCTTGAGATTCTCTGTCTCTCTCGCTGCCCCTCCTGCCCCTCCAAATTTGTGCGCTTGTGTATATGTGTGCATACTTTCTCTAAAAATAAAAAAATAAAATAAAAACCTTGAAGGCCCTTTCGAGCTGAGAGTGCCAACCTGCTAAAATGTGACTTACAAAGTCTCTTAGCTCTTCTCTCCTTAACTGCCCCCTTACAAACTCTACCCACACACACACTTTTATTACTATTATTACTATTACTTTTAATCTTCATTATTATTAACCTGTATCATTACCTATATTTTACATATATACACAGATTTTGCCCATATATCTCTGAGCAACATGCATTATGATAAGAACAAGTATTTGGGTACCTATGTATTTTCACATGTTAAATAACCTTCCAAACTAAACATTCTTTCTTTCACAATTTTAGCCTTTTATGAGTTTTTTTTTATTTCTTAGAATCCCTTTCAAAACTGTATGAAATGAAGAAGGCAAGAGTCATCTAATGGAAGAGAAAGAATCATGGGTTCTAGCAAGAAAGCTTCAACTGTTATGTCTCTTTGGGATATACTTGTTGAAAATTTGTGATAGAAATATCTTTGGGTAGACCACGTGTAGTCTGAAGTTTACAACAGCCTTGGGCTTGCCCTGAGTGCGTTACAAAACAAAATATGCAAGAGAGTTTTCATAAATGACAGACTAAGTCTTACTTTGCCAACAAGAGCAGGAATGTTCATTGAATTTGTTGCAAATCCCATGCCATATGCCATAGCAGCTTCTACTCCCAAGAAACTTGCCACAAGCTTTTCTAGCTCTTCATGCTTGTCCAGGTTTCCTGTATGGAGAAGTTAATGAAGTTAATACCACCAAATGCCAAATTTAAGAACCACTCATTACTTTATTATGAAGAGAAATGGCTGATAAAGGACACAGTAGTTGAATACATTCAGATTTGGCACCTGTGATGGAATTTCTGTAAAGAAGGTTGTCAACAATTTCTCCCATTCCTGCTGACACATGCCAGTTTCAATCTAAGCCTTAAGAGGCCTTGCAACATCTGCTTTTATACTTTTGGAGTCAGCTACCATGTAAAATAGTCTAACTAGCTGTTGTAAAGAGAGGCCACAGGGAGAGGGAGAGGCTCTGGAGGCTAAGAGACTATATGGAAGTGCAATGCAGGGCTCAGTGAGCCCTCACCTGATCCCACTACCCAGCTGAGGTGCCAAACATGTAAGTGAAGCCATCCTGGACACTCTGTCGTTGCCTAGAATGCCCCACGTGGAGTCAAGATAAATGTCAAGCCCTCCCCAAATTGCAGCATCACAAGGAAATAAATGTGTTTTTGTTTCAAGTCACTAAGTTTTAGAATGATTTATTATGTAGCAAAAGACAAATTAAAAAGCATCCTCCCTCACTTTGTATTGTGATTTTATATCAATACTCAAATCCTTAAGGACTAAATCAATGACTGATCAAAGACTGATCAATGATACTGGCTAAATGCAGAAAAGATGATGAGAAAAAAGACTGCTGAAAAGGATGCTACACGTCCTCAAAGCTTTAAGCAAGTCATTCAACCTCTCTGGGCTTCAGTTTCTTATCTGCTACATACCAGTAACAATATTTGCTCTATCTACCTCGTGATACTGTTGTGAGGATCAAAAGAGAGAACAGGTTCAAGTAATTTATAAAGTGCCATAAAGATGTAAGGTCTGATTACTATATGTCGTTACTGCACAATGCTTCTTTAGCCACATCATTAAGAACCCTGAGTGTAAATGACCCGGCTACATTTGCCAGTCTTTGGACCCATGAGAAATAATGAGGAATTATTGTTTTAATCCATTAAGTTCTGGGGTGATTCATAGTAACAAATATCCTGGAAGGTGCCTTATAATTTCTATAGTTTTTAGTTCTCTCAAACAAAATGGAAGAATTTGGAATCTTCCTATGAACAAAAATTAATTCTCTTTAGGGGCCCCTGGGTAGCTCGGTTGGTTAAGTGCCTGCCTTTGGCTCAGGTCGTGATCCTGGGGTCCTGGGTTCGAGCCCTGCATTTGGCTCCCTGCTCAGCCTGCTTCTCCCTCTGTACTCGTGCTATCTCAAATAAATAAACAAGATCTTTAAAAAAATTAATTATCTTTATATAAATCTGTTCGCCTTTACATTTTATAGGTCACACTAATAAAAATAGTTAACATTTACTGAGTGTTTACCATGTCACAAGCGCTTTACATGAATTAGCTGATTTAATTCTTCAAAAAGCCTTATAAGATAGGAATTATTATCAGCCTCCAATTACCGGTATGGAAACACATTAACCCTCATATGTCCGTGGGGTCAGTACTAGTAGGTGGCACCCTTAACCACTATCATTTGTAAAAGCCAACAAAGTCAACATTAAAGTTATAAATGAATCAAATATTTAGGGAATCTTTCTAGACACATTTTATAATATAATGGAAAAGTTAAATATGTCTCAAAATGTGTTGAAAGCATTAAAATCATCCATTACTTCAGAAACTATATGGCAAAGTACGTGTTTGGATGCTTACTATTCTAGCTGCATACCAGCATTATTCCTTCCTGAGTAGCACAGTGGAGAACATCAGCTGGCCAAACAGAGCCTACGCTTACCGATTTCCTGCCGAGTGCTACACACTCCAACTCCATACTCCTCTAGGACTTTGGCAGCTGCTTCTTGACATGATCCTGTATTCCGTGCAAAGCCGAGATAGTTGTAGGAACCCATGTTTATAACGCCTTTAATTATATTCCCTGTGTACCTGTATTTAATAGCATAAAAGTTCACGAAACTCATGAGCAAATCAAACACTTACGTGTGATAACAAACATAATGGTAATACAAAAGGAAGCACAATATACAGGAAATAAGGAGAATATGCTTATTCTCCTCATTTGAGCTGCTCGGTGAAAAGCAGCTCAAACTCACTACCAATTAAGAAAATGAAAGTTAAAAGAAAATATTAATTTTCACTTACCAATAATGATAAAGATTTAAAAACTGACCATACCCATGTTGGCCAGGATAGTCTCATATACTGTAGGTAAGAATATCAGTCACTACTGTTTTTTTTGGAGGGCAGTTTGGCAGTACTTATCATCCATTTAAAAGATATACACACACTCTGACTCAGCAATCTCCATGAAAAAATATATGCATGAAGATCCTTTAAGAGTCACTATACAATGGGGCACATGGGTGGCTCAGTCGGTTGAGCGTCCGACTCTTGGTTTTAGCTCGGGTCATGACCTCGGGGTGGTGGGATTGAGCCCTGAGTTGGGCTCCGTGCTCAGCAGAGAGTCTGTTTGAGATTCTCTCCTTCTCCCTCTGTCCCTCCGCCCCACCCCCCCTTGCACTCTCTAAAATAAATAAAATAAAATCTTTAAAAAAAAAGAGTCACTACACAATTTATCTACCATGTCCCTTCCCCGGGCACACAGACCAGTGACATTCCACATGTGGAAGCTCAGTCAGCCTGGGCCCACAAGTGAGAACAACATGGTTCAGAGGCTCCACCAACCTAAGGCGGACATGGAATATGAACAAGAAATAAATCGTTGCTGTTTGACCTCTGAGATTTTGAGGTTTTTAACAAAGGATGATGTAGCCCAACCTCTATATACTATATACGGCTATACTCCAGGATACTCAGCAGCCACTACTAATAATGAACTTGCTGTGAATATAGATAGGCAGAATACTACCAGCAGGTTAGCAAGTAAAAAAGCAAGACATAAAATGATTTCTATAATATGATCCCATTTTTATAAATCAAAAACTACCTGTATGTCACTCCATAGATTGACTACATACATGCCCCACAAAAAACACCTGGAGGAATCATATACGACAAACTGGTAACAATGGTCCCCTCTGGGGAGTGAAGACTTGTGGAGAAGTGGGTCTGCAGAAGGGATAGAGGTTAGCTGTCATGGGGGAACATTTCATTTATCTGTATTATTTGTCTTTTTTTAAAAAAAGTAATGCAACCATGTAATACTTGTGCAATCTAAACAATAAAATTTTATGAATATGAAAAGTTTTCTAAACTATTCAATCTATTTACGTAAAAGCATTCCATATGTCCTTGAATCATTTGAGAAATCAAAATATCCAGAAGAAAATTCGGACACTTGATTCTGGTAAGTAGCGTAACAGGACAGTTTTTCTCTCTCTCTTTTTTTTTTTTTGTTGCTGTTTTGTTTTTCTTTTTAATAAATCAAATTTTGTTTTCAATTATAATCCAACACAGTATCAAATGTAATAGAAAAATGCATTTTAAAAATCTGGATAACAAAAAAAAAATCTGGATAACAACAATACGCAAGGAAACTAATCATGTTGTACTGTACTCTCAGCTTCTACTCGCTTTAACAGATTACTCAATTTGCAATAGAACGTATACTAAAGTGAAGACATTCTTTTTTTCTTGCTGTCAAGAGATAATTTCCCAACTGAGACTCACTTGAAGGACCAGTTGTAATCATGCGACTGCCTCTCCATGATGTCCACCCTGGCTCCAGGCACACTGCAGATCGGTCGATTCCAATTGTCTCTAATCCTCATGTAGAGGTTCCTTGTATAGAAGTTTTCAAAATCCTGATACAATGACACAAAGTCCTGCCAACAGATGGTGAAATACCATGAATTTAACTGAATTACTTTGGGAAATTTTTACAACTTCCCTTCCCATGTTGCAAGACTGCTTGAGAATGAGAGGTCAACTATACTGAATTAACTGATAAGGAAAACATTCGCAAAGGCATCAATTCTCTACGATTAAACAACTTTAAAACAACTCTGGGAGGATCTAGCTGGTTCAATCAGTAAGAGCATGCAACTCTTGATCTCAGGATTATGAGTTCAAGCCCCATATTGGGCACAGAGAATACTTAAAAAAAAAAAGAAAAGTAAAACAACTCTTAATCAGGTAAAAGTCACTCGGCTCTGATGGTTAACCTGTATGAAATGGTTATAAATAACTATCTGACTGCATGAATATAAAGCCAAAGAATTTAACTTAATAAGTAGGCCTCATAAAAATAAAACTTAGTTGTACAATTCTGTCATTTAAATGATTTTCCTTGCTAATAACCTTAAAAGGACTTCTCTTCTGCCTTCCAAGTAATATATTGGGAAATGCCATTAAAAAACACTATAGGGACGCCTGGGTGGCTCAGTTGGTTAGGCGGCTACCTTCGGCTCGGGTCGTGATCCCAGGGTTCTGGGATTGAGCCCCACATCGGGCTCCCTGCTCAGCAGAGAGCCTGCTTCTCCCTCTCCCTCTGCCTGCCACTCTGCCTGCTTGTGCTCTCTCTCTCAAATGAATAAATAAAATCTTTAAAAAACAAAACTATAATTTCAGTTTCAAACAAGAAAAATAATTCTGGAATTAAAATTCCACCCTCTGCATATTTTCAAGGATCAAAGTGAAAAACATCCAAAGAAAAATGATAAACAAGAAACACTTAAAGGTAGTTTATATAGAAAGACATCTATCTCAGGTTTCTTTCCTTGGATGGGAGTTAAAAAAAAAAAAAAAATTCTTATGATGAATTCCCATGACCAGGGACTTAAAGCCCTCCCTTCTTCTATGAAATGTTACACTAAAAATTAAGTCTATAAAAAATAATCTGGGTGGAGCTAAAATGAATGCATAGGGTCATGTCCCATGTGGTATGACCGCTGCTCAGAACATGGTCAGACCACATTAGATCAACTCAACTCCTGAAGCTAAGGGGTAAACCAAACAAAAAGAAAACTATACTATAGTTTTACTTTAGTTAGCAAACTGCTGGACTTCCTCCAGCCCTGAGATCCAGACTTAACGTTAAATAAGTTAATCAGAAACATTCAAGCTTAAGCCTTATTTTGTAACTTCCATTGCTAAAGAAGACTCTTCATAAAATTTTATAATCAACAACCTTTTATGACATTGGGCTCTAAAGTAACTAGCAGATAAAATCTTTAAATCAAACTGAGCAGAGTCAGAAAGTATTCTTAGGAATGTACAAGTACCTGATACCATCTCTTTCACAATTGTTTCTAACATTTACATTTCCTTAAGAGAAAATATCCATAAATAATGTGTCTATCACAATTGGAAACTTACTACTTAACTGGTATATCCCTTTTGATAGTCTCCTCTTCCAACGAGAATACTGAGTGAATGAAAACTGAAACAAAGACACCCAAATTCTAATTTGGGACTTTTTCTTGGCTACTATTCACATGCATTTATTTCCCAAAGGAAAAAACAAAACAAAACAAAAAAGTTGTCTTCAATCCTTTTCAATTCACATCAAATAGGGTAAACAGTACTAATTCCTCTTGATCTCATGTCTTTAAACATGTGTGTTTAAAGTGTTTAAAGACACTTTAAACATCAAGTGTCTTTCTAAACACTGCACATTAATGTCAAAGATATTAACTCAAACACCTGAGAGAAATATTCTATCACAGACAAATTTTTATTAGCAACAAAGAGCACCATTTTTGTTTATACTACATAAATACCAGAAAACACTTAAAAAGTCTGGTCCCATCTACCAGAAGGCTTACCAAACCCCAGTATTGAAAGAAGGCTTCAGGCTAAAATGAAGTAGAGCTCTGGGGAACCAGTGACCTAGTGGTGTGTGGCTGGGAGGGGAGATAGAGAAGGGTTCCAATCTCCGAAACAGAGACTGCCAACATCAGGGGGCTCACTGCTCATTGCTCATCCTTACAATAAGAGAACAGCTAAGTCCTTGAGATGGGAACAGACGTGATGGGGAAGTTGCCACAGTGAGGGATGTTAGAGACCACAGGCAGTTGGGACAGAATGGCAGAAGAGAGGGACTCATGGCCAGGATAGCAGTCTGACTGCAGTTGGAAGGTTTGGTGGAGAGAGCTGAAAGGCAGCTACCCAAACTCCCTGCAGCTTAGCAATGAAGAATGGGAATGGAAAGGAATGACTATTCAGGGTTCTAGTTCTAGGCAACGAGGTAGAGTGTCTATTTCCAAAAATATCTCACAGTTTAAATATTCAAAGACTAGAGGACTTATCTTTTCATTCGTCCATTCAAGTACCTTTTACTGAATACTTCTGCCAGACTCTGAATATATTAAAGAACATGACAGTTCTCTCTACAAACTATGACACTCCCACTACTCCTACCCTCACCCTCCCCACCCTGTCCCCCATCCCACTCCACATCCGCACACCCCCTTCCTCCTCCTCAGTTTAGTCACTATGAAATGACTTTAGTCAGGGCCGACCTAATACTTGTTTGCTTGGTCACTGAACAAACATTTGTTGAGCTGTACTTTCCAGGCACTAAGCTAGGCATTGGGGATAAAAATGAGTAAGACACAAACTCTACACTCCCAAGATCTCTTAGTGGATTGGAGTGGCACACAAATGAAGTTACAATACATTATAACAAGCACTCAAAGGGATACCTGCCCAGACAAAAAATACTTAACTGGTGGGTGAGAGGCAATGATAGAGTCAAGTACAAATAGCCTTCATGCACTGTTTGAACTTGATGCACTCCTTATGCACATGCTTCCTGAAGACCTTTCAACAAACCCAAATACTAGCAGATATACATGATAAACAGAGAACAATATCTAGTTGAGGCTATACTCTGGACTGCTGGGTGTGAAGTCCCCTGGTAAGTGACTTCTACCAGTAGCCTCAAAGAGAAAAATTCAAATTCATGGATATGTTAACTCGGGATCATTGAAGACCTTACCAAAAGTAGTCTGGAGTCACCTCAATAATTAGCCAACAAATATCTTCTATTGGTTGAGGTTGAGTCTTTCAGAAAACATCCTATACTATTTAAAATAAATAGGTACCACCTATTCCAGCACCGGTGCAGGCCTTAAGATCACAGTGGAAAAGGCTGAGTACTAGCACTTTCAGAAACTGACTTCATTATAACAATCACCCATGGTTGTTAAGAGCAATTCTGGCCCAACCCAGATGTCCAAATATGATGATAATCACAACAGCAGCAAGAGTTCCCATTTGAGTACTTATGATACTTATGATATGTCTTACATTACATACATTTGCTCTTAAATACCCCTCTTAAAAAAAGATATTACTCCCAATTTCAGAAAGACAAAGTGGCTTTCCCAGTTAGGGAACTAGCCAGAGGCTAGATCAGGAACTGATCCAAGCTTTTTCATTCCAAAGTCTATGCCCATACATTTCCATGACATACAATTTTTTCTGAAAGGTTTATGTGTCACAGCTTGTTAAGTTGCCTGACTCAACTATGTGTATCCCAATTTGCTTGGCCTAAGATCTGATCACAAGAAAATCTACTTCATCTGATGGTGCTAAGATACTTATGTATCTGGCAAAGATCAGGATGCTTCAAAACTCTCAACCACTGAAACTGAAGACACGCAATGACATTTCAAAATTAAAGACAGCTGTTTTCTTAGATCTAAAACTGAGTCATCTGTGTGTTTGTATGTGCATGTGTACACACACAGACACACAACCCTATGAATATTTCAATTCAAAAGACTCAACACTTTTCATTGTTATTATCACCACTCCCAATATTATTCTTATCTTAAACATTTACTGAATGTCTAATAAGTGCAAAGCACTCTTCTAGGCACTGGGTATATAGCAGTAAACAAGAAGATAACAATAATCTCTGCCCTTGTGGAATTTGTATCTTGGTGGAAGAGACAGATACTAAATGAGACAAATGTATAAAATATAAAGTATCTTAAACAGTAGAAAATGCTAATGGAAACAAAAATCACATAGGAAGGGGGCTGTAAAATGCTGGTGCCATGCTAAAACTTAGCTAGGGTGGCCAGAGTAGAATAACGGAAAAGGAAGCGAGGTAACATGTCATTCGACCATCTGGAGGAAGAGCTTCCCTGGCAGGCAGACAGCTGGTGCAACGGCAGTGGGGCAGGAGTGTGCCCGGCATATCAGGGAAGTCCAAAAGGCCAGCGTGGCTGGAGCAGATGAGCGAGAGGCTAGGCAGGAGATGGATGTCCAGGCTGAGAAGCAGTTGACTCTGGATTTCCTGATGGGCTACACATGGTGTGTGACAGAAAGAAGAGTCAAGGTTTTCACTGCGGTTTTCAGCCCAGCAACGGCAGAAGAGAACTGTCGTCCACAGAGATCGGGAAGATAGCCAGCTGGTCAGAAGGGGATGTCAGCTTAGTTTTGGACATGTGAAGTTTGCGATGCCTGTGTGGGGATGTCAAATGGGCAGCTAGATCCCCAGGTGTAGAGTTCAATGAGGAAGTCAGTGCTAGAGATACAAACATGGAAGTTATCAGCATGCAGAGGTACCAAAAGCCATGAGAACAGATGAAATCACCAAGGAGTGCATCCAGATGAGACAAGGACCAAGGATGAAGCCAATGCCATACCCATATTAACATTTAGAACTTGGGCTGATGAGAAGGATCTAGCAAGAGAGAATGAGAGAGGCAGGAGAAAAATCAGGCAAGTATAATGCCTGAAAACCAACCAAGTGAGCAAAATGCTTCTGGAAGGTAAGTGATCAGTTTTGTCAAATGCTACTGGCAGGCCAAACGAGGTACAGACTGAGTAAGGAATGTGGGATTTTGCAACACAGATGTCATGGTGATCCTGAAAAGAATCGTTTTAGCTGAAGTGGCAGGGGCAAAATCCTGACTGGAGTTGAGTTTAGTAAAGAAAGGGAAGCAAGACACTGGAAACACCAACATCAAAGAATTTTACTCTAAAAGGAAGAAAGCCGGGTGCCTGGCTGGCTCAGTCAGTAGGACATGGGACCCTTGATCTTGGGGTCATGAGTTCAAGCCCCACACTGGGTGTCCTAATGGCCAAAATGGAATGTGTAGCAAATAAGAGCACAGTACTGGCCATTACCAGGTGCTGTCTCTAACAAGCTCCACTGGATGGCCAGATTTAAGCAGAGTAGATCACTTCTTTACATTTTCAGTTATTTACTACCAAAGCTGTCATGGTATTTTCAAAACGCTTTCATGAGAAATATATATAAAACCAAAATATACCTTAAAATGTAAGGAAACTTCAACAGGGTTTCTTCAACTGGGATCAAAGAACTGTTGAAGGTTTGTGGGTAGTCTTAAGAATCTAGGAATTCTATTTTTTTAAACTTTACTTCTTCCTTTTGATAAACACTTTATTTTTTATTTTTTAAAGATTTTATTTATTCATTTGACAGAGAGAGAGAGCACAAGCAGGCAGAGTGGCAGGCAGAGGGAGAGGGAGAAGCAGGCTCTCCGCCGAGCAGGGAACCCAATGCGGGGCTTGATCCCAGGACCCTGAGATCATGACCTGAGCCGAAGGCAGAGGCTTTAACCCACTGAGCCACCCAGGCACCCCTGATAAACACTTTAAATCAGCTTACCAGCTTAGCACCCTAACGGAACTAAATTTAAACTTGGAATGACTTAGGATATTAGGGCACCAGATCTTTAAACTTTTATATTCTCAGTTAGTAGTAAAAAATAGTTTCAAATTGCTAAATGCAAAGAGCAGCTCAAAAGATAGAAGCCAAAAGATTCGAAAGACCAAAAAAAAAGCAGGGGAGAGAGGCACCTTGTTAAAAAAAAAAGCTGCAGTGTTACTCTAAACAGAAAAGCCCAATAAGTGACAGGGAAACTTTTGCAAATCTATGAATGTCACCTGTGCAAAAGAATGAAGTAGTTACCTGTGATAAAACGCCTTAAAAAGGTTTATTTGGAATATAGTTTTGTACCAGTTAGAAGTCCCTAGAGTAAGTAAAAATAGATGACTGTTGTATACGATGGAATACGATTCAGCACTAAAAAGCAATGAACTACTGAAATCTACTATAACGTGGATGAACCTCAAAAACACGATGCCAAGTGAAAGGGGGCAGACACAAAAGATCATACACTGTATGATCCCATTTACAGGAAACATCTAGAGACAGAAAGTAGATTAGTGGTTGCCTAGGGTGATGAGGGGGAGTAATGAGTAACTGCTGATGGGTATGGGATTTATTTTTCAGATGATAAAAATGTCATAAAATTAGATTATGGTGCCGGCTACACACCCGTGAAAATACAATTGACCCTTGAACAACATGGGTTTGAACTGTGCAGGTCCCCTACACACAGATTTTTTCCAATAAATACAGTACAGTACTATACATGTATTGTCTCCTTATAATTTTCTTAATAACATTTTCTTTTCTCTAGTTTACTTTGTTGTATGAATACAGTATATAATAAATACAGCTTACAAAATATGTGTTAACTGACTGTTTCTGTTATCAGCAAGGCTTTGGGTCAACAGCAGGCTCTTAGTAGTTAAGTTTTAGGGGAGTCAAAAGTTACAAATTTTCAACAGCGTGGGGGAAGGGTCAGCACCCCTAACCTCCACATTTTTCAAGGGTCAACTCTAATGCTAAAAACAAATGAATTATACATTTTAAATAGGTGACCTTTATAGTATACAAATTATATCTCAATGAAGCTATTAAAAAAAAGTAGAGGACTGCTGTCCGGGTCTCCACACAGATAAAACAATGGCAAGTGGGGCTCTTTGTAAATCCCCAGAATTAAAAAAGACAAACTTGATAATCCACCATCTTAATACATCAAATAACTATACTACATTAATAGTTTCCAAAGATACTGCTAAAATGACAAATACCACAATATTCTTAGTAGACTACTTTTTATTTTTTTTTATTTTTATTTTTTTAAAGATTTTATTTATTTATTTGACAAAGAGAGAGAGATCACAAGTAGGCAGAGAGGCAGGCAGAGAGAGAGGGGGAAGCAGGCTCCCTGCTGAGCGGAGAGCCCGATGCGGGGCTCGATCCCAGGACCCCGAGATCATGACCTGAGCCGAAGGGAGAGGCTTTAACCCACTGAGCCACCCAGGCGCCCCAGTAGACCACTTTTTAAAGAAGGTCAAAAATAAAATCCTTCCAGGAATTCCTGTTAATATATTTCAACCAATTTCCTTCTTTTGTATCTTGAAAATTAAACATACCAGGAGGTGAATATATAATGTCCCTTCCCAATATCCTATCCCTCCCCTTTTTGAATATGTGGTCATGAACAAACTATAGAGGCAAAATGTTAGGTTTAGTAAGTGTGTGGTAACACCTGCCATAATTTGCTCCTTAGACTTCTAGGTATTTCCTATCTAGATACTAGAACATTTTAAATTCAACCTTTTGCTTTATCCAATCACATAGATTAGTTCTGGAGTGCTAGTTTCACCTTACATAAAAAAAAGAAACAGACCACAGAATGGGAAAAACAACATTCTAATCCTAAAAACAGAGGATCAAGTAGTAAAGAATTCAAAGAATTTTTGCAATTTACATAGAACAAACTCATGTGTATTTTTTAAATTTAAAATTTTTCCTTTGCTAATTTATCTTTATATATTTTTTATAGATTTCATTTATTTGAGAGAGAGAAACCATGAGTTGGGGGAGGGATAGAGGGAGGGAGGGAGGGAGGGAGGGAGGGAGGGAGAGGGAGAGAGAGAGAAGTAGACTTCCCGCAGAGCAAGGAGCCTGATGCAGGGCTGGGGCTTGGTCTCAGGACCCCAGGACCAAGACAAGGCAGCTGCATAACCAACTGAGTCACCCAGGCACCCCTAATTTATCTTTATAGTGGGGCCATGGGACTCAGTTCTACCTAAAGCAACATATGAAGAACCAGCATAAATAGTTAAAATGGACTCTCTTTTACAACGGAATGAGGAAGACAATAAGGATGTGGTTATAAATACCATTCACTCAGTGAAATGAGGAAGTGGCAACATTATATTTGAATTTTATGATCCAACCAAGTACTTTCCCTAACCTCTTCCACTGTGACACCTTAAAATTTGCATAGCCCTCTTACTACATCTAATCCAGAATCAGAAAATAAACATGCTCTATCATAAGGCTGAATGATATTCCTTCTGTCTAAAAACTGAATTTTTGTAAGAAAATGGCAGAATTCAGCTGGTTTAACTGTTAATGTTATCTACTGTGAAAATTCTATTGAAATGAATTTGAATAAATTAGCATAGTCCTTCAAATTAGCAAACGTCCCCCTCTGTCCCACATATTTCCTCCTGTTACTTCTTCCTCCAAGAATTATTTCCTGATTAACTCGATGCTAGTCAATGATTTTTTTGTTCTACATCTGCATACAATTCAAACACTACTTATCAATATAGGGCTTTACAAAGACCTGTTAGATTGGAAGAGTTTATGTTTCCTCAACAAATTCAGAAACTACTTAGGAATGAAATCTATGTGTTCTAATACTTTACTACCAAGGTCAAGTACACACAGGCCGCCCTAATACTCAGGAGCCATCACCCTCCGGAACATGAAATAAGTTCCAAACATAATGTACTCTTTCACAAAGCAATTTGGATGCAACTCCATTGTTTCATTCATTCTTCGTCACACACTGACAAAAAACCAGCTGTGCAAACTCTCCTGCCACACCCCCGCTCAAAAACCACCCAGATTCCTCACTGCCTACCAAAGTTTATTTGACATTCAAAACCCAATGTCTCATACCCACATATTCCAGGTTCTCCCAAACATCCCTCTTGCCTCTGCCTACACCATCCCCTCAGCCAGGACCGCTCTCCACATCACAGTCAGCACCCCCGACCCCTACCTTCACATGTTAGTTAACAGGTCTCTACAGTGTGCCACAGGAGGAGAGGTCCCTATAAATAAAGGGTTTTTTTTTCTGAATATAGGAATAAAACTTTAGCTCCCATCAGTCACAACCACCATCGACTCAGTCTGATAGGAAGATACTGACTGAAAACAACAAGTAACTGCCAATACCAGACAACCCCGGAAGTATACAGTAAGCTCTAACTTACAGCAAGTAGGCCATACCTGAGCAATGTACAAAATCAATATACTGTCGATGAACTCTCGACACAAAGTCTATCTGGGACGTACAGAGGCAGAAAAAAAGAAGAATCAAAAAATTTAAAAACTTGTTCTGGTTTTCAATGATCAAAACTAGTTTGGCCTACTGGACCAAGCTCTGAATACAGGGCTTTGCTTGCATTAGGTATTCAAGAAATACCTTTTTCATGAAATGAATTTGTAGGCATTTCTGGGCAATGAGAAGGAAGACCAACTGGTCGTGCTGGGGCTGGGACGGGTGCAGAATGGCTGAGATGAGAGAAAAGAGAGCCTGGATCCTGGGTTCTCCCAGGATCAGAATCTTCAATCCCCATACTGACCAGTTTTGATCCTTTCTTTCCCCATGTTTCTAGATGCTCCCTTGCTCTTCCCCCCACAGGACCACCATCCATTCCCAGTATCTAATGGCTCCTCTCTCAGTGGTGACCTTGGTGCCACCACATCTGCCTCTCTCTTCTAATATCCCACAAAAATGAGAGGTATGATGACCAAAAAATCTAACTTCAGAAGCCCTTCTCTAATCTAGTATAATCCTTGGGCTAGAGGACAACCTCTCCATACTTCACATGCCAAGAACAAACAAGTTTGTTTTTAGAAAAAACAGGCATTTCACTCTAATTTTATTTATTTTTGAGAATAGGCAATACATGTATCCTGTGCAGAACTCTAGAGGTGCAAAGGAGTATACGGAGAAAAGGGAAGTGAGGTCCTTCCACCCAGAGACGATCAATATCATCCTATTTACAATTACTAAAACAAGATTGCTTTTCTTTTCTTTTTTTTTTTTTTTAACTGTGACTAGAGTAGCTCAGCCACATTCTGTTTTTAGGCTTGTTTGGGGAAAGGAGCTATCTGTGAGCCAAACACCTATGTATAATGTGTCTGTGAGAAAATACATCATGAGTCCTCCAGAACTTCTTTGTCTTCTCAGAAGACTGGAGATACAACTTGGGATACAGCACAATACCATGAACATAGAGAACACGGCTCCTGGCATTTCACAGACCCATGTCTGTGTACCAGCTCTCACACTAAGCAACTCAGGAAATGTTATTTTAACTTGTGAATTTTAGCTTTCTCATTCACCAAATAGGAATCAATTCTTGTGACCATGAAATTAGAAATCTGTTAAATGTGGAGTGCCTAGGTGGCTCAGTCGTTGAGCGTCCAACTCTTGGTTTCCGCTCAGGTCATGATCTCAGGGTCCTGGGTCGAGCCCACAGGACTCGCAACCGGCTCAGCGCTCAGCAGGGAGTCTGCTTGATATTCTCTCCCTCTGCCTCTTCCCTCTCAGCACGCATACATGTGCACTCTCTCTCAAATAAAGAAATAAACCTTTAAAAAATAAAAAAAGAAACATGCTAAATGCTTTGATTTCTCCATGCCTTAACCTTGTTTTCCACTTTCTTTGCGAAATACTGTCACTTAACTGCATCCAGAATATTTTTATTTTAACGTGTATCCAAATTTCTTCTTTTTTTTTTTTTTTTAAGATTTTATTTATTTATTTGACAGAGAGAGAGAAAGCACACACACAAGCAGGGGGAGCAGCAGAGGGACAGGGAGAAGCAGGCTCCCCACTTGTGAGCCCCCTGATGTGGGGCTCAGTCAAAGGACCCCAGGATCATGACCTGAGCCAAAGGCAGAGGCTTAATTAACCCATTGAGCCACCCAGGGGCCCCACGTGTATCCAAATTTCTAAAGAAAAAAATGAGTGAGGATACCAGGATATCTATAAAAGACTTCCATATCCAGAATCAAAGACTCTTAACAATTACCTGTTGTTCTTTTCTTTCTGTTGCATGATGACACTTTTCAATTCTCCAATGCCTCAAGAAATCTCGAAGATATCCAAAAAGAGTGAGTACACCGTATCCCACATAAGTCAGCACAGCAACCAGCATTGGTGTTTCTTCAAAAGCTTCATTAAATGGTCTTTTGTAAAGTCCTCCATTTTGTGTAACATGATGGATCTAAAATGGAGGTTAAAAACATTTATTTCGATCCCAAGAAAAAGATTACTACTTAAAACCTAATTCCTTACAGATTCGTGTAACCTCAGAATTCTCTAATAGTCAAAAAAATCCAGTAAGATCTAGCAGGGCATAATTTTTTTCAACAGAAATATTATAAGTTATATATACTTTAGATAAATAGCAAAGAAAAAAAACAGAGAAGGAACTGCCTAAGAATAATGCTTAACACTCACTTCTGTCATTACTTGATTTTTTAACTAGATCTTAAAACATTATGGTTGGATCGTGTATAATTTCCTTTTTTCTAATAAAGCAGATAAAAAAATGAAACAAGAAAAAAAGCCTATCCTGAAAAATAGCATATTAGCTTACAAATGAAGCAGTCAAAGTATATCAGTCCTAGAACAAACTAAAATATTTATGTTTTCCTGCTATACGGTCTTTTTTTTCCCGTTCTATAGTCTTAAAGCCACCAGCCGTCGTATTCCAAATAATGACCAGCACTAGGCCCCTGTAAAAACCCATGGTTTATTAACAGCCTTTGTTGTGGTATCGCAAATAAATTATGCACAAAAGTAAAATGCTTATATAAGAGTGGTCCAGCACTGTACAGAAGTAGAAAGTGGAATGCAACACAGGGGGAAAAACAGTTAATGAAGAGTGATCATGAAGTCATTCATTCTGTTCCCCCTCATCTTACCTAAGTATCCATTTCCACTTTAAGATTATTCCTGGTTTCATCCTTTGGAATACTTGAATTTTAATATAGAGACCAAGCTACTGTACTTTTGATCTCAGAGCTTAAAGCTTTTTACACTTTGGCCAATCTTTTTTTTTTTTAAGATTTTATTTATTTGAGAGAGAGTAAGAGAGAGCATGAGAGGGGGGAGGGTCAGAGGGAGAAGCAGACTCCCAGCAGAGCTGGGAGCCCATTGCGGGACTCGATCCCAGGACTCCGGGATCATGACCTGAGCCGAAGGCAGTGGATTAACCAACTGAGCCACCCAGGCGCCCTTATACTTTGGCCAATCTTAATGGAAATCTTTTATGGAAAAATCTCATCAGGGAAGTTTGTGTGCTAACTTTAACCTTAACTTAAAGAGCCAACTACAGTAAGGATGCTCGTTCACTATTTACCAGGAACATATTTTCAACTGAGCACAGTACTAGAGTTACAAAAAACCCCTATTCTTATGAAAGTTGGCCTCTCAGGCAACTTGATCCGAGAGTTATATGTTTTAAAATATTATATCCCAATAATATTCTTTTGGAAAAGCTACCTGAATGCTGCAAGTTAGAACAGCTGGAAAAGAAACAGTTGTTCTTAACAAGGGAAAGGCTTCCAGATAGGCATGATACTTGGAATCTGTTGGCACTGCTTCAATTTGATGGCCTAAAGAATTTCTGAAAAGTATCTGTAAAACTGATAGAGGTCTTCATCAATCTCTTCCTCACAGGGGTGGAAGTCTATGTTGATTTTCACTACTTACACTTTTATGGAGGAGCAAGGTTGCAATGTGTTTAGAACAGAATAGCTAGAAGCAAGCCAATAACTGAAGAGATTGTTTAAAAATTAATAATACAGCATATAAACAAGTTATTAAGCTGGACAAAGCAAATCAAAAACACTTAAGACATAACAAAAATAATATTCTGATTATCTCTTTAAAAAACTGTGTCTAGGGACGCATGCCTGGGTGGCTCAGTCAGTTAAGTGTCTGCCTTCGGCTCAGGTCATGATCCCAGGATCCTGGAATCGAGTTCCGCATCAGGCTCTTTGCTCGGGGGGAGCCTGCTTCTCTCTCTGCCTGCCTCTCCCCCTGCTTGTGCTCTCTCTCTCTCTCTGACAAATAAATAAAATCTTAAAAAAAACCCAAAACCATATGTAAAAGAACACTGTATTTGATACCAGTACCCAACTCTCCTTAACTCTGAAACTGTTTTCTCTCAATAGAACATACTAGTAAAAAGTAAGGCAATGTTCAGAGCTCCTAAGTCTCTAACAAATGTGTGACAGATTTATATGTCAGGAATGCTGTGGGCGGATCTCTTTAAAAGATATCCGCCTTGATCTGAAACACACCCAAACCAGCATGACCAAGTCTATTCATACAGTTGGCTAGACTGTCTATGAAGGAGGAAGTTAAATCATGAGTTTGCTTTTAAATAGTGTGATCACAATGTCACTTTAACTGCATTTTAAGGAACTGAGATTCAACTATGAAGTAACTTTTGGAAAAAAGCCTCAGTCAAAACACAGGTCACTCTGATCATTCAGGGTGAGAATGTACAGGCCAACTTATTTGCAAACTTCTGATAGTTGACAAAATCTTAGAAATTAGAGAAAAAAATCACTTGCTCTTCAATTACTGATGCCAAATTTTATTTTTGACATGATTCAAATACAGTAGTATTACCACATCTGAAACTAATGATGTACTATATGTTGGCTAATTGAATTTAAATAAAAAATTAAAAAAAAAACAGTAGTATTACCATCTTATACATGCATAATGTTCCATAAGGGAAAGCACTAGGCTTATTTTGCTCATTATCGCACATCTAGCACTCAGGACAGTATTTATTAAGTGCTAACAGATAGTAAGTACTCAATAATGTTTCCTTTTATTACTATTAGTATTATAGAAAGTGGCACCTTATAGGAGCTCAGTAAGTATTTGTTGAATGAATGAAAATACACATTATGCTTTTTGCTCGTTCAATAATAAGTAACCTGTAACAGAAGGGTTTAAACAAGTTACAGAGATTACACAATTAATATTAGGACATTTCCAGATCCCAGATCTAATACCTTTTAGTCTCAACTACATTGGAGGTCAAATTCACACTGAACAAAACATGGGCTACAAACTCTTCCAGGGTATTTCACATTCTGGATTCACTAAGCAAGAGGGCTCTTAAGAGGCCTTTCATTCATTTTAACGAGAATTACACTGTCAACAAGACAATCAAGAAAAATATTAGCTTATCACTCCCCCCAAGGTTAAAAAACAGTTGTCAGTCTGCTCACATTAAACAGGTAAGAGTGTAACAGTGCTAGTATTATTAATCAAGGGAAGATTTAAGTACTCCAACGAAAACCAAGATATGTCTGCTTGAAAAGTAACATTTTTTTCAAGAAAATTGAAAAGAAAAAAGGCCAAAGAAGAAATTTTTTCAGTCAAAATTGTAAGCGCATTATCATAAAACACATTACAAGAAGAGGAGAGCGGGGAAAAAAAACAAACCAATGAGCCATTTTGTTCACATGCCTGTAGGCCATCAACTATACTTATTAAACAGCTGAAAGAAGACTCTTAACCATAGCACTAATGGAAAGGTATAATCGAGATAAACCATAAACAATATATATGCACTAAAATCATCTGGAAGGAGACAGAAATTGGAGTGGGGAGTGGGATAGAGGCAGAATGCCTACTTCCTATTTAGAACCCTCTGAACCGATTTGATTTTTTCATTTTTAACAGAGTACACATTACTGAATTTTCACTTAGCATTTTGTTTTAAAAATGTTTAAACTGAATTTTCTCACTGATTTTATTCACTACTGAACTAAAACGGAGTTAATAAAAGCAACATATGCTTCTCATGATAACCTTAGGTCTCTATCTACAGCCTCTCTAGAGAATTCTCATCTACTTGCTAGCTCTCAAACAGACTGTAAATGTTGGTAAGTATGCACAAATCTACATGTCAATTCCAAATTTTCCCTAGAACTCCAAATTTACATTTCCACCTGCCACCTGTAAGTTCCACTTGGACATCCCGACTCAACAAGTCTTCTCAACAAGAAGCTGAACTTCTCTCAGCATCTTCACTCCTCCCTCAATTAAAACCAGATTATCCTCCTGTTGGTAGTATCACCACCCAGTCTACCCAGTCTCCCAAGTTTGGAGTCATTTTTAGCTCCACCTCATTTTCAGACTTCATCCTAGAACCAGTAATGAATTTTTTGTGCCTTAGTTCAAGACCTTCTTGTGGGACACCAGGGAATTTTAAAGAGGCTGGAAATGTTCTACATCTTGAGAGAAGTACTGGAAACACAGTGCACACACAGGCAAAAAGTCATGGAGCATGATATATTTTATGCACTTACCTGAATATATGTTATCCTCAATTTAAAAAACCCTCAGTGCCTCATCCTTTATTGAACCATTGCGATACCCTCCCCTTCCCTTCTGGTCTCCCTGCCACTAAGACCCTCTCCACACCCCAATTATCCTTCTAGTCACACCAAACTTCCTGCCGCAGTCTTTCCAACAAGAATCCTCCCCTAGACAAGGACAGCAAATCTTCTAATGGTAATAAGGCAATAATAAATAATGTTCACTGTAAAAAGTCAAGAGGCAGTAAAATAAGCATTTTAGAATGTGAAGGTAAACACCAAAAAGAAGATGGAAAAAAGGGTAGAAGAGAGGAGACTGCTGTATATTACATAACAAGCCTTGTGGTACCATCTGATGCTTGAAACCATGTGCTACAGGCTGTTAGGAATTCTTAGGTCCTACAAGACTGGACCACAGAGCTATTTCGTTGTGAATGTGTGCTATTTTCAAGACAAGAAAAGAATAATTCCAAAGACAATTTAGAGGTCATCAGGGTACCCTTCTCAGTTTCAAAGGTGGGGGGACCAACACTTCAGATAGAATCAACAGGTAAATGCCTCAGAAAGGAAGCCTCAAGCATAGGGAGTAGAGGGGAGTGACCCCAATCCCAATGGGTCCAGAGGGCATAGCATCAAACCAAAGAGGATTATTCTTGATCCTTAAGATCTCATGGAATTTGCCTTGCAAATTTTGGACTTGGTTGGGACCCATACCCCTTTCTTCCTTCTGATTTCTCTCTTTTGGAATGGGAATGTCTATCCTCTGCCTGTCCCACTATAGTATTTTTTTTTTTTTAAGATTTTATTTATGTATTTGACAGAGAGAGAAAGAGATCACAAGTAGGCAGAGAGGCAGGCAGAGAGAGAGAGAGGGAAGCAGGCTCCCTGCTGAGCAGAGAGCCCGATGCGGGGCTCGATCCCAGGACCCTGAGATCATGACCTGAGCCGAAGACAGAGGCTTTAACCCACTGAGCCACCCAGGTACCCCCCACCATAGTATTTTTGAAGCACATAACTTACATGGCTTCAAGAACTCACAGCTGGAGAGGAACTGTCTCAGGATAAATTGTATCTCAAGTTTCACTGGCATCAGATGTACATGATATTTAGATGAGACTTCGGACCATAGACCTTAGAGCTGATGCTGGAATGAGTTAAGACTCTTGAGGTTGCTGGGGCAGAATGAATGTATTTTGCATGCAGGAAGAATATGATTTTAGGGGGATCATGGGCAGAATGTTACAAGCTGAATGCTTGTCTCCCCCCACCTCATTCATATACTGAAGCTCCAGTGTGATGCTATTTCAAAGCAGGGCCTTTGGGAGGTAATTAGGTTTACATTAGGTCATGAGGGTGGGCCCCATAATGTGATTAGTGCCCTTATAAAAGGAGGCAGAGCTCTCCACTGAAGAATGGCCCTGTGAACACGCTATGAGAAAGCTATCTGCAAGTCAGAAAGAACTCCCTCACCAAGAACTCAGCCTGCCAGCAACCTGATCTTGGACTTCCTGAACCGTGACAAGTATCTGTTTAAGCAACCTCTTCTACGGTGTTTTGTTAGAGCAGCCCAAGCTGACTAAGACCAAGGTAAAGGGAGAGAATGTATACAACCTACTCTCAACTGGTTCAGGATAAAGTAACCGTGTGGTGTGATGTGGTGTGTGGTGTGTACAGAGAGAACAATGGGAGAATTTTCTTCATGAACCATTTGAGTCAGGTGCAGTTATGATGCATCTTTATATGTCAGTGTGTTTCTCTTAAAAACAAAGATATTCTCTTACATAACTACAGAACAATTTTCAAAATCAGGAAACCAATAGAATACTAATTAATATCTAGTCTACAGACTTGACTTAGATTTTGCCAACTGTCCTAATGTCTTCATAGCAAAAAAAAAAAAAAAAAAGTCCTAGATCATGTGTCGCATTCTGTCTCTCTAGTTTCAGCATAGAGAAAAAGGGTAAGTTTTGATTACACTGTAAACTGACTTATAAGGAATGATCTAAGGCAGAATTTTCGAGAATCCCATGAGAACACAGGGTAACTACATAATGATGCAATAACAGGGAAGTAATTAGTGGGAAACAAAATCACACACTTCTGATGTGAATAAAAAAATCACATGAGCATGATTTTATAAGCAAATAAGACATATTCCCTATGAATATGACAGTAGTATGACAGAACCCGCCCACCTGGCAGATAGTTTGGAACATTAAAAAAAAATTAACGTCCAATATGAACACCCATTATTCTTTGGCAATCGAAGGACTGCCATCATGCCTTTTCTGCTAAACGAACCCCATTCACTTCCAGTGGTATATTCTGGTGTTCCTTAAAATTAGTTCTGCTGAAATGGCCCTTTCTTGGAATTTTACTGAAATGTACTAGCCTCTCCCTACTGCATATCAGATATACTAAAGAAAAGAGTTTGGAGCTTTGCACCAGTCACACAAGGATTCCACGCTCTGAACACGTGTTTCCAGAAGTGTCCTCTTTTTTCCACAGACAACTTTTGAAAAGTAGGGAGTCCACATTTTTTCTTGCAATCAGGATAAATTCCCTACTTCTGGTCAATAAGTCTCTTCTATGGAATGGACTGAAAAGTGCTTCCAAAGCTCGCTGGAAAACAAATGTGTTTTGACATTACGATTTTCCTATTGGAAAACTCAGAAATAGAGACAGCCACGTGTATATGCCCTGGCACGTTTTCAGTTCAGTGGCATCCCGTGCGCCCGGGCAGCGAGGCTCTGCCCGGAGTTACCGTTCTCCCTTGCCACCCACATCTCTGGAGCGCTTCCCGACCTCCAGATAAGCATCGTGGCGCAACAGAGGGATGCCGCGGTCAGGAGATCCAAGTACGAGGGCAGCTCTGGCACGTTCTGCCCCTGGATCCGAGCGCTCCTCCGCCTCTGCCAGGTTCCGGGCCTGTAACACCGTGCCCTCCTCGCCAGTTCTGGAGTGGACACCGCCCGAGGGACCACCTGGTTCGCATCAATTTCCCTTCTCTGCGGACAGTCTCTGATACGTGGGGGGAGGCCCCTGGTGGCCACATCTGTGCAGCGGGACAGTATTCCTGGGTCCTGCCTGACACGGGGGTAGGCACCTATGCCAAAATGAACCTAACAACCCTCTCTCACAGGGATTTAGGATTTCAACAGGCTAAAAGTGTGAAGGGCACTAGACCTCCAAGATCCTGGAGAAAAGGTCTGTAAACTCCTGCTGCTGAGGTCCCAGGCGCTGTGCTATTTTCCGCCTGACTTCTCTGAGTTATTCATCAGTTCTACCCAACTCCCTCCTTTTATTTATTTTTTGCATGCCTATTGTCCTTACAATAAATCACCTTTTTGTTTAGATAGAGTCAGTTTCTGTTGCTATCAACTGAAAAAAATTATAAGGTATCGAAGGACATGAGATTCTCATTGCCTGCTATAATTAAACTGTCTCCAGGTTCTCATTAATACACATGAAGACAGACCAAAAAAGGAAAACAAAAAATCTGAACTAGTATTTTTAAAAAGGGCAACAGAAGACCACAGATCAAAATGTCAAAATACATTTGTTTTCCAGTGAGCTTTTGGAAGCACTTTTCAGCCCATTCCATAGAAGATACTTACGTATTGACCAAAAGTAGGGAATTTATCCTGATTGCAAGAAAAAATGTGGACTCCCTATTTTTCAAAAGTTGCCTATGGAGAAAAGAGGACAGTTCTGGAAATATATGTTCAGAGTGTGGAAATTCAGACAATATTTGTCTGCTAACTTTGCCTAACTGTGGAGAACATGCTCATAACCATTAAACAAGACTCTTTCATGGTTGAAAAATCATAAGACAAACAAGGTTGTGATAGATTACTTAATACAAGAGTTTAAGAAAATTGACTGTTTAGGAAAAAAACTCTGGTTAGAGCTTCTCACACCATACTATGACAGAGACAGCTAATTGACTCCCTGTGGACATTCTATCTCCCCTTTAGTAATAGAACCCCTCAGTTTTAGCTGGGTCCATGGACACCCAGCTTACAGTCTATATCTCCCAATCTCCGGCAGCTAGGCAGCCATGTGATGAAATTCTGGCCGAAGAGGAAATGAACAGGAGGGACAGGTACCAGGGCTGGATTACATCCTTTAGAACAGCAATTGCTCTCCTTCCACGTCTCTTTCTCTCTCCCAGTGTCTTGGAATGGAGATGTGGTTGAGACTGGGATGTGAATAAAAACAACATCCTAAGAGATTACGGAATGACAAAGAAGAGAGCTCGTAATCTACCTACCGAGTGCTACTAGTCTACCTTCAGATTTTATGGAGAGAAATAATTTCTAAACTGTTTGAACAACTTTATTTTTATGTCATATTTACAGCAACAAAAACAAAAAAATTTAATAAAGAACGCTTCTAGGTTAAAATTAATAGGTAGAGGCATGCCAACAATTTCACAGAACTAGATAATCAACAACATAGATTACTTAAGACAAGAAACAGTTTTTAAAACTATTTAAACTATTAAACTGCAGGTCCATGCAAAGCAAAGAGGGCACGATAGACTAAAATTCCAGAGAGGGAAGAACCTCTCCTTAGTGAGCTGAAACTGCTAGTCATTTTCTCTCCTGGTGGTATTTGCAGAATGTGAGCATGAATGATAACTGGGCTTGCCACAGGCAGAAGAACTCTGCCAAGAGAAAGAAAAACCAGCGGAGCTTATGACAGCTCTATAGGATGGTGTGACAGACTAAATTCTAGGACAGCCCCAGATGCACGGCCAGTTTTCTGCACAGGACACTTACCAAGTGCTAGAGAAGCTGAAGAGCCGGACTAGAAAGGTGACTTGAAATCAACCACCATCTTACAATGCTTAGGAGATAAAGTCATACTAAAGGGAGGGGCTTGCAACACACAGTGGATCCCATCCTTAGACATCCTTTCTACCAAGGAGCTCAAAATCAGCATAATCATCTCATTTTTTTCAAAAAATATTTCATCTCTGTATGTCAAGGACTGTATTCTGAACCAGAAAATAAAAATAGGAGATAATCTGGGGTACCTGGCTGACTATGTCAGTGGAGTGTATGACTCTTGGTCTCGAGGTTGTGAGTTTGAGCCCCACATTGGGTGTGGGGATTACTGAAAAATAAAATCTTTTTTAAAAAAAGGAGATAAAAAAAAAGATAATCCTAGTATTCAAGAATTCTTCAGGTTTGCTTTTTTTTTTTTTTCACAAAAGATGCAAATATCAGCATGGTTTTTGAGATAAAAAGAATAAGGAAACTTTTAAAGAACACTGTCAAAAGGGATTTATATTTAAATATGCAGGATAAAAAATACAAAGTGAAAAGCATTTCTTTTACAAGTGATTCTCACTCTTCCTCTTCACATGACTAAATGACAACAACAAAGAAAGAAGATTAAGCAATCTATCCAGTCATAAGAAAACTCAATTCAAAGTTGGGATTAGAATCCAAGTCTTTACATTTTCCACTTATTGCCATTTCTTAGTCATATTTCTGAGATTTTCTCTGAAGCAAGTTTTTCTTTAATGATTTCAGAAATACTACAACTTAATCTGATCGTTTTTCAATTATCATTAATATTAGAATTTCGCTTTAAACTCACCCTTTGTGCTCCTTTTTGCTCTTCATATAGAATTAGCTAATTTTGCCGTTCATATTACTAGCTGTACTTGGATTGAGATAAGTAGTTATATGAACTTCCTGTTAAGAAAATGTCTGTTTTTAGGAAACCAGAACACTAATTTTGCTGTCCTAGAAATGACCTGCTTCCCTTGCTCTATATACAAGCCAAGCCTGTACAGGAGGCGATAAAGATTCTATCCTTTAGCAAGTACAGCACAGCTTTCTGACAGGTAGCTCTATTATAGTCCAATCAGTGATCACAGACCAGGTTTCTCAGCCCAGCCTCACGGCATTTCAAATCAAGGTGAGAATGCAAGAAATGGCAGAAAGTCAGGGCTGACAGGTTTCCCTTCTCTAAGGGAAGCACTAAGCATCATCGCACAGCTCAGACCTCTCATAAGACAACAGGAATGGGAGTTATAGAAGTCCCACCCCTGGCCACGCTGCCCTTAGGAAGAACTAATGGAAAAGCGATAAAATAGAGTGGGTCTGTGCCATTTCCAGACCATTGGACTGTCATCGGCCTGTTCTTATTCCTCCTCACAAGCTGTCACCACTACCAGGAATGCTCAGTAAGCCCCTACTGACTCTAACCACCTGCAAGCCCCAAACACTAACAACTGCGCTCTGGGTGTCGTCAATGGCACATGTACCACAGCCTGTTTCTTGCGTATATTTATGTTATTTTGGGAAAGTGTTTTTTGTCAGCCAGCAAGTATATATGAAATAGCATACTGTAATTAATACAAAAAAATAGATAAAAATCTACACAACACATAGTTTTATCAAAACTTAACAATTAGCTTATAGGCTTTAGATCTCATTTTTTCCCCACTAAATAAAACATTCAAGCTATCATTCATTCTTTCATTTATTCCACTGATACTTACTGAGCCTACTACAAGCTAAGCATTATCTGAGCATTAGAACACAGTACCATACACTCCAGTGGGAGAGGCAGACATTAAGTAATCAAGTAGATATACAATAAAATACCAGGCAGTAAATTCTATAACCAGGAAAAAAAAATCATGGCAAGAGGAAAGCATTTTATTTTTTTTAATTAATTTTTTTAAGATTTTATTTATTTGACACAGAGAGAGAGACAGCGAGAGAGGGAACACAAGCAGGGGGAGTGGGAGAGGGACAAGCCGGCTTCCTGCCAAGCGGGGAGCCTGATGCGGGGCTCGATCTCAGGACCCTGGGATCATGACCTGAGCCTAAGGCAGAGGCCCAACCATCTGAGCCACTCAGGCACCCCAAGGAAAGCATTTTAAACGAGGTGGTGAAGGATAACCTCTCCAAAGGAAGTAAGGGGTAAGCAAACTCTACATGGAAGTGGGGAGAAAACTAAGGAGTTTTCCAGGCTGAGCTAACATGAGGACACAAGCCCTGGGGCAGGTGCGCTCCATGTGTTCGGGGAAGGGCAGAGAGGCCCGCTTGGCTGGAGGACAGTGACCTGGCAGGACATGAAATCAGAAGTGTGTGAGAGCCAGATGATACAGGGCCTTATAAACCAACAGAAACTCTGTCTTTTGTTGTCAGCGATAAGAAGCTCTCTGGAGAGCGTCATGCTCTGACTCATGTTTAAGCAGTTCCCCAATCATTTTAAGAAGTTTGTCCTGGGGAAGTGCTATTTCAACGCTTTGCCCCAAAAGTATAAAAGTTACCCTTAATTTAGTGTTTATCATTTCCATGCCTTTAAAAAACACCTTTCCTTTTAAAAATAAATACCTTTCGGGGCGCCTAGGTGGCTCAGTAGGTTAAAGCCTCTGTCTTCGGCTCAGGTCATGATCTCAGGGTCCCGGGATCGAGCCCCACATCAGGCTCTCTGCTCAGCAGGGGGCCTGCTTCCCCCTCTCTCTCTGCCTGCCTCTCTGCCTACTTGTGATCTCTCTCTCTGTCAAACAAATGAATAAAATCTATTAAAAATAAATAAATAAATAGAATAATAAAACCTTTCTTACATAAATACATAGCCATAAACAATATAGTATTGCCCTGCATGTTTTTAATCCTTATATACATATCATACTGTATGTATCTTTCTCCAACTTTTGTTTAACAATATGTGTCTGCGATTTGCCCATGTCTATAATATAGATTAATCTTTTCAGTGCTGTATTCATTGTATCAATATGCCATACTGGTTTTTTTTGTTTATTGTGGGGGTGGGGATGGGTAGGTAAGTCATTCTCCTACTAATGAAAAGCTAGATTACTTCCAATTTTTTGTTCTTATGTTTTTACAGTAAACTTTCTTAAACATGTCTCCTTGTGCCTTGAGCAGAATTTCTTTGGAAAACCGTGTGATATAGGTTGAATTGATCCCCAAAAGTAATATGTTGAAGTCCTAACCCCCAATACCTCACACATTACATGTGCATTAGGTTGATATAAAAATGTTCTTTCTTAGTGTAGGCTGGAACAAAAATGTTTGAAAACCTCAGCTGTTGTATATACCTAGAGACAAACTTAATAGGGTAGTCATTAGGAATGTGTATTTCAACTTTTGTAGAAATTGCCAAATTGTTCTCCAAGGCAATTGTACCAATTTATGCGAAGAGCATAAAGTTCCCATTGCAACATAACATTGTCAATAAATAGAATAATAAAAACTTTCTTACATAAATACAGTATAAAGTTCCCATTGCAACATAACATTGTCAACCTTTAATATGATCATATTCTTACAGCTTTCAAAAGCTACAGATGAAAACAGTTACTTAACTTTTAATTTACAGTAATTTGAACAAAGTGAGGATGAGCATATTCCTATATTTATTTTCCAATCAAATTCCTTTTTTCCTATGAATTGACAGTTCCTATCTTTTGCCCATTTTTCTCCTGGAGTGCACCCTTGTTTCTCACTAATTTATAAGGGTTCCTGGTCAGGATACTAACCCTTTCTCAATGATGTGCTAAAAAATTTCTCCTCCCAGTCCATGGCTTGTTTTTTCACTTTTGGTGTCACTTAGTTTATGATGTCATATGGTGCAAAAGGCCTCTGTTTTTTAAATTTTATTGAAATAGAATTAACAAATCATTAAATTTGTCCTTTCCAAGTGTACAGTTCAGTGGTTTTTATTATATTCACATAGTGGTACAACCATCACCACAACTTAACTTTAAGACGTTTTCATCACCCCAAAAACAAACTCCACCCCGGCCCTGGTAAACTTGTCTACTTTCTGTCTCTATGGATTTACCTATCCTAACATTTCATGCTAGTGGAATAATACAATACAGAGCCTTTTATGTCTGGCTTGTTACACTACACATAATGTTTCTTTCATCCATGTTGTAACATGTATCAGTACTTTATTCCTTTTTATTGCTGAAGAATATTCCACTGTAAGATTATACTATATTTTATCTGTTCATCAATTTATGGATATTTGGCTTGTTTCCACCTTTTGATTAGTAGGAATAATGCTCCTACGAATATTCATGTAGAAGTTTTTGTGTGCATGTAGGTTTCATTTTTCCGGGGAGTAGAAATGCTGAATCATATGATAACTTTATGTTTAGCACTTTAGGAACTGTTTTCTAAAGTGGCTATATTATATGATCCCATCAGCAATGTATAAGGGTTCCAATTTTTCCACACCCCCACCAACGCTTGTTAATGGCTTTTTATCTTAGCTATCCCAGTGGGTATGAAGTGGTATCTCACTGTGGTTTTGATTTGCATTTCCCTAATTGATTGACACAGAGCATCTTTTCGTGGGCTTATTAGCCATCTGTACATTTTCTTTAGAGAAACTGTCTATTCAAATCCTTTGTTTGAAAACTGAGTTGTCTTCTTACTGTTGAGTTGTAAGTGTACATTATATATTCTAGATAATAAGTCCCTTATTTACTATATGATTTCAAATATTTTCTCCCATGCTATGGATTATCTTTTCATTCTCTTGATGGTGTCCTTTGAAATACAAAAGTACAAAAAATTACAAAAGCTCATTTTTACCTACTCCAATTTTGGGGGATTGCTTATACTTTTAGAGTCACATCTAAAAAACCACTGCCTAATCAAAATTCACAAAGATTTATACCTATGTGTTTTCCTAAAAATCTGACAGTTGTTAACTCTTACATTTAGGTCTTTGGTCCATTTTGAGTTAATTTTTTGTATGTGGTATGAGGTAGAGATCCAAATTAGTTCTTTTGCATGTGGATATCCAGTTATTCTCACATCATTAGTTGAAAAGGTCATCCTTCGCCCCCTTGAACTGTCTTGGTACTCATAGAAAAATCAACCGACCATAAATTAAGGGCTTATTTCTGGACTCTCAATTATATTCCATTGATCTATAGGTGTATCTTTATGGCAGTACCATACTATCTTGATTACTATGGTTTTATACTGAGTTATGAAATCAGGAAGGCAGAGTCCTCCAGCTTATTTCTTCTCTTTCAAGACTTTGTCTATTCTCGGTCCCTTATATTTCCACAATTTTAGGATCAGCTTGTCAATTTCTCCAAAAGGGTCAGTTGGGATCTTGATAGGGGTTGCATTGAATTTATAGAGTATTTCCATCTTAACAATATTAAGTCTCTCTTTTTAAGTAAGTTTTATTGCCAACATGGGGCTTGAACTCACAACCCCAAGATCAGAAGTCCCATGCTCTACTGAGTTAGCCAGGCACCCCAATATTAAGTCTTTCAATTCCAGAACATTGGATGTCTTTGCATTTACTTAGATCCTCTTAAATTTCTTTCAAAATGTTTTGTGGGTTCCAGTGTGCAAGTCTTGTACTATTTGTTAAATTTTTTTCCTCAACATTTTATTCCTCTTGATGCTATTGTGTGCAAAAGTTTTAAACAATCAAATCTATCAACCTTTATAATCTGTGCTTTGGTGCTTTTAGGAAAGTCACTCTATAAGGTCATAAATATTTTTTCCTATATGCTGAGTTTTATATTTATTTTTATTTTCACATTTGAGTATCTAACAACCTGGCATTGATTTTACAGGTTGGTGTGAGGTGGGGATCTTTTTTTATTTTTTTTTTTCTTTTCCCATATAGAAAACCACCTGTCTCAGCACTAGTATATTCCCCACTGATGTGAAATGCCACCACCATTATCTATCAAATTCCATATTCATAGTGTGCTCCTTCTGGATTTTCTATTCTATGCCATCAAAATCATACTGCCAATTTTATTATAGCTTTACGCTAAGTCTTATTATCTAATAAAGGTGATTCCTCCTACTTAATTTCTCTTTCTAACTGCCTTGGCTCTTTCTGGTCCTTTGCTTTTGCACATGAACTTTAGAATCAATTTGTCAGGAAAGAAAGAATGAAAAAAAGAGTGAGGGAGAGAAAGAGAGACAGAGAAGGAAAAAACCCAAAACATTTAGAGGGTAGGACTCCGCACTGGAACTGCCCTGACTTAAAGATCAATTTGAGGAAAGTGACATTTTTGCCACATTTTCACCAATGCATTTTGGAAACCCAAGATGATTCTGTGTTACATTATATTTTGAGATAGTAGTTTAATTCATTTAAAGATGAGGTTTGGATCACTTTGGATCACTTAAATTGTTATCAATTAGAAATCAGAAAACTTTAAAAAATATCTCTAAAGCTTCCTTTAAATTCATTTTAAAATGATATTCTGATTCTGATGAGGATCATATATCTACACATGTACATATACATATACACTTGAGTGATGCTATTTCTAGGCATTTATCCTTATGAAAAAATCAAAAGTGTGAGATGTAAAAAGTGTTCACATATTGAAAATATTGGGGAAAGTCTACACATTATGCACAGGGATTCATTAAATAAATTACACTATAGATTCGTATTATGGAATTTATATATCCCTTAAAAGAATTATGTTTGTCTTACTGATTGGTGATAGGATATATTGATATTAAGCAAAAAAAATTAATGATATTAAGCAAATTCTTTTATGTAAAATTGTATCCCCTCCCTGCCTATTACATATATAAATGTATATATATTTATATATTTGTGTATGTTTGTGTGTGTGTGTGTGTATTTGTCTAGCAGGATATACATCCAAATGATACAGTGGTTATCTCTGGGTTGTAGAATTTCAGGAAATATTTATTTTCTTTATATTTTACTGTGTTGGTTTAATGTTTTGCAAGTATGATGTTTTTCCAACTCCAGTATTTTCACATAAAACTGCATGTCAAGTATGTTGACTTTACAACAGAAACACTACAGGGCTCCTGGGTGGCTCAGTCGGTTAAGCATTGACTTCAGCTCAGGTCATGATCCTAGGGTCCTGGGATGGAGCCCCGCATCAGGCTCCCTGCTCGGCAGGGAGTCTGCTTGTTCCTCTTCCTCTGCCCCTCCCCTAACTCGTGTTCTTTCTCCAATAAATAAAATCTTAAAAAAAAAAGAGAAACACTACACGTATCCATTTTAAATTTTATTGAAAATATGCCAATGTTCAAGAAATTCTTATTAAAACTGAAAAAATGTAAACCTTTTCAGATATGTCAACTCTGACAAGGAGTGTAACACAGATACTATTTTTGAACCTTAAGGACAAACTCTCCCCCTGGAATTTTTAAATCCCCATAAGAGGGTTGTTGGGTTCGGTGTAGCACAGGTGCCTACCCCCGTGTCAGGCAGGACTCAGGAACACTGTCCTGCTGCACAGATGTGGCCACCAGGGGCCTCCCCCCACGTATCAGAGACTGTCCGCAGAGAAGGGAAATTGATGCGAACCAGGTGGTCCCTCGGGCGGTGTCCACTCCAGAACTGGCGAGGAGGGCACGGTGTTACAGGCCCGGAACCTGGCAGAGGCGGAGGAGCGCTCGGATCCAGGGGCAGAACGTGCCAGAGCTGCCCTCGTACTTGGATCTCCTGACCGCGGCATCCCTCTGTTGCGCCACGATGCTTATCTGGAGGTCGGGAAGCGCTCCAGAGATGTGGGTGGCAAGGGAGAACGGTAACTCCGGGCAGAGCCTCGCTGCCCGGGCGCACGGGATGCCACTGAACTGAAAACGTGCCAGGGCATATACACGTGGCTGTCTCTATTTCTGAGTTTTCCAATCGGAAAATCGTAATGTCAAAACACATTTGTTTTCCAGCGAGCTTTGGAAGCACTTTTCAGTCCACTCCATAGAAGAGACTTATTGACCAGAAGTAGGGAATTTACCCTGATTGCAAGAAAAAATGTGGACTCCCTACTTTTCAAAAGTTGCCTGTGGAAAAAAGAGGACACTCCTGGAAATATGTGTTCGGAGTGTGCCATAACCTGTGGCGTATCTAATTTAAACCCCTCAGAAGTTACCAATAATTTTTGAACTGCCAAATCCAGTGGCTTAATAGAGTAAGATAAACCAGGCTACACCAACTAACTAACTGGGACAGTTATTTAAATGGTCTGGAATTCAGTCTTATTTAGAACATGGTGATAATATTTGCCCTGCAAGGCCCTTGTGAAGATCAGATCGGTGAAGAAGCTAGGGGAGGGCCTGGTCAGAGTAAAGGGTACGTATTATATTTACATCTTTGGTTTCCCACCACCAAGATGTTGCTTACCACTCCTAACTGAAACAGCCTCCCTTTCCTAGGGCTTGCTCATACCACTTCCTAATGCTTCTCTCACAACCAACCTTCCTCAGTAGTGTGTGTGTCTTCCAGTAACATTATGATTCCCCAATATTACATCCTTCTTGTCTCCTCTTCTTGCTTAATGCCGTCTTCTATCTGCTTCACCAACTTGCATGGCTTCAACTATCGCCCATCCATTCCTTCAACTAAGATTTCCTGAGTTCCTATTACATAGTAGGCACAATACAAATATGGTAGTACCCCCCATTATCCACCTGTTCAGTTACCCATGATCAACCATGGTCTGAAAGCTGATGATCCTCCTTCTGACATATCATCAAAGCTCAACAGCAAGCTTAATGCTGTGTCACAATGCCTATGTCATTCCCCTCAATTCATTCCATCATGCAGGCAGCTCACATCATCACAAGAAGGGTTAAGTACAGTACAATAAGATATTTTGAGAGAGACCACATTCATGTGACTTTTATTACAATATGTTGTTATAATTTTCTATTTTATTATTAGTTATTGTTGTTACTCTCACTGTGCCTAACATATAAATTAACCTTTATCATGAGTATATATATTTAGAAAAAAAATATTATACAGAGTTCAGTACTATCCACTATATACAGTGGGTTCAGGCATCCACTGGTGGTCTTGGAGCATATGCCCTGCAGATAAAGGGGACTACTGCAGTAAAATCTCAGATGTTTACTGAAAGGGCTTACTAATTAGGCAGCAAGAGGCTTGTTTAGAATAAGTCAAAATCTTCACATGTGAGAGGTCAGTACTTTTTAGAAACAATAGTTTCTAAACTTCCCAGATTACAAAAATTGTTGAATACTTTCCCCAACCTCAGTATGTGTTATTTGGAATAAGGCTGGGTCATAACCCATAGTCTCAGTACAACTGCATATTTCACTATACTTAGAAATTATCAGAAAGTAGCAGACTGTTAAGACAGACCACATTAAAAAATTAACCCCCAACACCAGGGGTTATCACAACCCTATGGGTCCCGTAGCACACGTGTTTATTTCTATAATCAGAAGCAAAATATTTTAAAACGAATGCAAAAATAGCAACCTCAACCTTTATAATGGGCCTTGAAGGTTGCCTTAAAGAAAACAAAAGTTAAGATAAATTTTCTGAGATTAAATGTGTGAAGAGTAAGGACTTACTTAATCAGTCACAAATGACAAATTATATTATGGAAGCCTTAGCAGCTATTCAGAAGGCAACTGACATTTGAGGCCACAAACCATGTATTTAATTAAGTAAGGCACACCCACTCAGAACGCAAACACAGTCTCTACCCATCCCTCTCAATTGCCCATTCTGCCAATAAACACTATTTCTTTCTTTCAAAAATTGAATCTAATTGAAGTTCAACCAATTAACTATCTTGCCTAGAGCACTATGAAGTTTCTAGGCCAACCCTAAAAAGTGGGTAAGTTTGCTTTCTCTGAATATGCAAGTTTTAAATAACTATCTTTATTATTTTTTTTTAAGATTTTATTTATTTATTTGACAGAGAGAGAGAGAGATTACAAGTAGGTAGAGAGTCAGGCAGAGAGAGAGAGGGGGAAGCAGGCTCCCCGCCGAGCAGAGAGCCCGATGCGGGACTCGATCCCAGGACCCTGAGATCATGACCTGAGCTGAAGGCAGAGGCTTTAACCCACTGAGCCACCCAGGCGCCCCTAAAATAACTATCTTTAGAACACAGAGGTTTATATATTAAATACTGGTCTCATTTCCCAAGAATTTTTATTAAGAAGAATTCCTGAGTACCTCAAATGACTCTGGAATCTTTCAGATCCAGCTAGTAAGATTTGAAATGTTCTCCTTGAAACAAAAAGCATTCAAAACAAAAATCTAGGCCCACAGCTGTATTTACAACATTATTTTTGCAAAGCCTTGAGGTCTTCTGATGTCTCATCAGGACCTCAAAACTTGAACAGGTATCCAGGCTATTCTAGATACTCCTCCCATTGTAGTCTCATAACTAACTTTTCAGTTACTGTTTCCTCTCAGTGGAAACAAAAGCTACTAGTAGCTATTTAGTAAACCACCCTTCATTAGTTATTCATTTGCTTCCTTCTAAGTATAAGGAGCAGGACCAGCTCTTCGTTCTTTCTACTTTGCTTGTCCTAAAGAACTTGACTTGTCTCCCCCCCCCCACCCCATCCTCCTTAGAATCTTACCTATTTTGGCAGCTAGAAAGCTGTCATCATTCTAATATCTCATTAAAACTACTTCAAAAGGGAAGAAAGTTAGGCTCAAACAGTCTCAAAGGAAGATAGTTTCTTTCCTTCAATACTTGTTAACTAATTAAGGAAGGTAAAATGCATGTCCAAATCTCAAAAGTTTTATAAAGAAATGGAAGATCTAAAAAAAGTGCTGTAAACAAGGAGCTCTAAAAGTAAAAACAGACAGTATTATATTTCAGGTGCAACCAAAATATGGCATTTATTTAATCAAACATTAAATCCACAGTAAAAAAAAAAAAGCTCTTGTAATTAAAGTCACTGAACACTGCAACATGCTGCTGAAAAAATTTCCTGCAAATCCTCTAGAGGTCTTTAAAAATAGGATAGCATCATCTATCAAGATTAGTTTTAATAGAGTCCTACAAAAAGATAAAGGGATTGAATTACATAAACCCCTAAAGGTTTCTTCCAGCTCTAATTTTGCCAAAGCTTCCAATTCTAACTCTTTCAAAGTTTCCCTAGTGCTAACTGCCACACTTTACCTCAAATAAAGGCTGACCTTCCTCTCCTCTGAATGGCAAGGGAGGAAAAATCACTGTTTTATTGCTCCTCTTCCTTGTGAAAACTCTGTGTCTACTGTCATCATTAAAAAACAGTAATGTCTACCCACGGCTGCCGTAAAAAACAAAACCCAATACTCCTGTGATGCTTGTCCTATACTCTCACAGGGCTACCACACTCACAGCACTTCTGACACCTGATGTGGGGGCAGTTTCCACGCACCAAGCACTACTGTGACACCAGCTGGTGTCAATTTAACTCAAGACTGACACACTCTACCTGGAGATAGTGTCAGATCCCTCAAGCCGGGGACTGCTCCCCACCCCATCCCCGCTTGAGGTGCCTGTCCCAAGTCCAGGGTGTCCCCTGTGCGTCTAACCCATAACCTATCAATCAGGTTCCCACCACTTCCTCCTCTGGTTGATAATTTGCTATAATGGCTCACAGAACTCAGGAAAACTGTTTACTTACTGTTTCCTAGTTTATTATAAAAAGATGGTAAAGGATACAGATGAACACCCACATGGAAGAGGTGCACAGGGGGCAAGGTGTGTGGGAAGAGGCTTGCCACTCTCCTAGCATCTTTGCATGGTCAGCAACCCGGAAGCTCTCTCAACCTGGTACTTTGGGGATTTTTATGGAGGCTTCACCGCACCAGCATGAGCAATCATTAACTTCATTTCCAGCCCCTTTCCCCTCTCTGGAGAATGCAGGGTGGGGCTGACAATTCCAAGCCTCTGATCATGACTTGGTCTTTCTGGTGAGCAGCCCCCATCCAGGAGCCCACCCAGAGTCACCTCATTAGAACAAAAGACACTGCTGTCACCAGGGAAATTCCAAGAGATTTAGGAACTCTGTGTCAGGAATAAGGGTCAAAGACTAAATATTAGAACAAAAGATGCTCCTAGTATTCCTATCACTTAGGAAATTACACAAGTTTTAGGAGCTCTGTGCCAGGAACCAGAAGCAGAAACATATATGCATATTTTTTCCCTATTATCTCACAGCTACTATGAAAAAAAACAACAAAATAAAAATTGTTGGTGAGGATTTGGAGAAATTGGAAGCCTTGTGCACTGTTGATGGGAATGTAAAATGGTTTAGCTGCTGTGGGAAACAGTATGGCATTTCCTCGAAAAATTAAAAATAGAATTAGCATATGATCCAGCAATTCCACTTCTGGGTATACATCCAAGAGAACTGAAAGCAGAGTCTTGAAGAGATATTTGTGCACCCATGTTCAAAGCAGTATTCACAATACCTAAGCCCTGAAAGCACCCCAAGCATCCACTGAAATAAATAGCTAAGCAAAATGTGGTATGTTGTGGCGCCTGGGTAGCTCAGTGGGTTAGGCCTCTGCCTTCGGCTCAGGTCATGATCTCAGGGTCCTGGGATCAAGCCCACATCGGGCCCTCTGCTCAGCGGGGAGCCTGCTTCCCCCCTCTCCCTCTGCCTGCTTCTCCGCCTACCTGTGATCTCTCTGTCAAATAAATAAATAAAATCTTAAAAAACAAAATGTGGTATGTGCATACAATGGAATATTATTCAGCCTTAAAAAGGAACGAAACCCTCAGTCTGTTAAGAGTCTGCCTTCGGGGGCGCCTGGGTGGCTCAGTGGGTTAAAGCCTCTGCCTTCAGCTCAGGTCATGATCTCAGGGTCCTGGGATCGAGCCCCACATCAGGCTCTCTGCTCAGCGGGGAGCCTGCTTCTCCCTCTCTCTCTCTGCCTGCCTCTCTGCCTACTTGTGATCTCTCTCTCTCTGTCAAATAAATAAATAAAATCTTTAAAAAAAAAAAGAAAGTCTGCCTTCGGCTCAGGTCATCATCCCAGAGTCCTGGGATCAAATCCCACATTGGGCTCTCTGCTCAGCAGAAGTCTGCTTCTCCCTCTCTCTCTATCCCTCCCCCTTGTTCATGCTCCCACGTTTTTTTCTCTCTCTCAAATAAATAAAATCTTAAAAAAAAAAAAAGAGGAAGAAAATTTTGATACACATTGCTATATGGATGAACCATGAGGACATCATGCTACATGAAATAAGCCAGACACAAAAAGAAAAATACAGTATGACTTCATTTATATGAGGTACTTACAGCAGTCAGTTCATAGAGAAAGAAAGCAGAATGGTGGTTTGCCAAAGACTGAGAGGAGAGAATGGGGAGTTACTGTTTAATGGGTACAGAGTTTCAGTTCTACAAGATGAAAAAAGTTATGGCAGCGGATGGTGGTGATGGTTGCACAACAATGATGAATGCATTTAATGCCACTTACAGATGGTTAAGATGGTAAATTTTATGTTTGTGTGTTTTACCACTATAAGAAAAAATTGGAGGAAAAAAACCCAGAAAACAAAAACAGCAACGTTTGATTGTTTTATACGCCCTTTCTATCACGGGATCTATTTACTCAAACTCTAAACCCAAATCCAACAAAGGGCAAGCACATGTAATCATCCCTTCAAACACTGAAACTCTTGAGAGTGTAAAAGAATCCTAAAAGTTTCTAACTTCTCTCCTGTTCATTAAAAGACAAATGTTGGGATATGTGAGGAAATGTATATCCCAGGTTTAAAAACTCTAAATTTATATTTTAGTTAAAAGATGACACACACCTGCATACTAAATGAAACACACAAGATACAAATACATGTTGTGTATTTTTATGGCATAATTGGCAACATTTCCCCCAGAAAGTAGGGGGAAATAAATATGGGTTGGTGCACTATCACTGTAATTGAAACAAAAACAAATTATTTTAAAGATACTCTTGCCCCCATGAAGTTACCAAAAGCCTCTCTTTTGCTTAAGAAAAAAAAAAACAAAAACCTAAAAGATAATAGTCCTCATATTCATGTACAAAGCTATATCCCTAAAGTCTTTGTTTTAAAAACACTTGTGACAAAGAATTTTCTAGAAGTGATACTGGAGCCCTAACCATTTTTTCAGGCATTCCAGTAGACCAGTCTTCAAGATGCCACCATAGTGCCTTGAGTGGAATTTTTCCCTAAAATACACTAGAAAAAGTCAGCCAGATGTTAGAGTCATTCACATTTTTAAATTTCACTTTAGCAGCTTGGTATGTCTTCATCTTACTATTAGTTGGCAACCTCTGAAGAAATATCGTACCTATAAATGCTAGACTATTAGAGATTATGGGAGAAATTTACTATTAAATCAGAACATAACTCCTATGTTAAGTGAAAAGAGCACCTAAACACAAAACACTTCTGAACACCTTTCTCTTGACTTCCTTTTCCCTCTTAAAAAATCATAATCCACTCCATCTGCAAAGTATTTTCTGACTCCCACCCGTCAGGTTTCCCTGTTACATTCTCTATCACAGCAATTTTGTCTTATTAGCCATTTATATTGCTAAAAAAAAACCCAACCCCTCACACAGCCAATAATGAGAGTGTTCTTACACTTTCTCTCTCACTCAATTATTTCTTTAAAAATGAAAATAAATCTTTGGAATCTGTGCATTATGGTGCTTTCAACCTTACAACCTCAGGGGAGGTCAAGGCTCTTTTATGTGCTTTCCCTCCAACTCTCATAGCCTTACTATGTCAACATGACCCGGAGGAATGCTTTATTTTCTGTTTCACACAAAACAGTTAACAGGCCTATCTATCCCATCTACTGACTGGGGGAGGAAGCTGCTACATATCTCTATTAAACCCAAATTAAATCACAATAGTCACACTACTGCTACTGGGAACAGATGACTTTGGGGAAAGAAAACGTTTTCCTTAATATGTAAACGCGATTTATAAGTAGTAAAGTCAATTGCAAATCTCACAGCACTCTCTTCCAGCAACACTGATCTTCTAATCTTTTTAACCAACTCGTCTTTAAAAACACATTTCAGGAGAATCTGTCAATCCAGAGAATTGGAAGGCTGTTACTAATTACAGTCTTCAATTCAAAACTTTTCAAAATATTTCAGAACTCCCTGGACTTGGTTGGTGATTCAGCCTTGGTTAACTGGTATGGGGACTCATCACAAGTCACCACCTGGGTTCGGCAAGCCCCTTGGGGGATAGCACTCTCGCTCACAGGGACCACCTAACTCAACCTGGAGCCCGGGATGGGGTCTCACCACAGGCTGAGTGAGACCACAAGGCTAGTGAGGCACCAGCCAGGGTTCACTGCCAGATGTGTGGTCCAGTGCCTTGCTTGCAGAAGGGATAGGTACATGGTAGGAAGAGACTTGGGTGTGTTTCCGTCTGGTATCACCGCCTAACTTTCTTTGCCTCCGGAGGACCCCGAGGATGGTTTTCCTTGGAGGGTTTCAGGACTCTAAGAGGAAGCAACCACCTCGAGGACATGAGGCGGGAGCCTCGAGAGAAAGAAGCAAGAGCCCTCGAGTGGATCCTCCCGGGGGGCCAGCCCGTATTTCTGGCCAGATCGGCGGGAGGAAGGTACTCGGACTTTGAGCAGAGCCCAAACCTCCGGAGGAAATGAGGAAGACCTCAGACGCGGAGACACGAGGGAGCCCCTACGCCGCCCTTGAGCCTCCCGCTTGCGGCAGGCCGGGTCAGCGCCAGGACACCGCCGCCAGCACACCTGAGCCATGCCCGGCGCCCGCCCTCCCGGACAGTCACCGCGACCTCACCCGGCCCTGCCGCCCCCTCTGCGGGCTCCGCACGGACTCAGCTCGCGGGGTCCCGGCCTGCCGCCTCCGGCTCAGCCCGGCCGCCCGGTCCCACCTTACCTGGCCGGCGGCGGCTGCGGCGGCAGCGGCGCTGCTCCTCACGTACCCGTTCCGCACTTCCCCGTTCGCCACGCAGTCGTTCGCTCTCACCGGGCGACGGCAGCAGCAGCCTCCGGGTCCCGGCCGCATCGTCCCGGCAGCACCAGGCGCAAGGCAGGCTCTGTAGGCGGCGGCCCAGGCGGCGGCGGCTCCACTCCCGCTCCGCACCCCACCCACCTCCCCGAAACCGGAAATGGCTGCACGCCGCGGCCAATTACCGGCCGGGCCGTCACAGGGGGCGGGGCCCACTCCCGCGGAGGCGGTGGCTCGCCCAAGGCCCGGCTGCCAAGGGGAAACGGGGCGGGGCCGGGCAGGAGGGACAGGAGCCTGAGGACTGCTGGCCAATCCGGAGGAGGGGGAGGCGGACCCCATGCTGCTGTCGGGCCACTCACGGGCGACAGCCAAGGCGGCTCGCTGGCGTCGAGGAGGGGTCTGAGTAGGGTTCGGCGCCTTCTCGGTCCCCGCAGAGGAGGCGGGGCCCAGGAAGTAGGCCAATTAGAATGTGAGGAAAGGAAGGGGGCTGAGCCCTAGTGTCCAGAGCAGGTTCCCGGGTTCTCCTGGACTGGGGGCGCCCTCTCTGCCCTTGCCCCCGGGGAAGTTCTGGGATGTGAATCCCAGGCGGTGACAGGGCTCTTTTATTTAATCGACGAATTCCTATGTGGGTATCTATAGAATAGCATTTTTAGCATTCTCTCAACATTCTTCAATACGCTGCGTACATCAACACATTTCTTAGTAATTCGATGTCTCTTCGCCCTTCACATCTGTCCCTAATCAGTGTTTTCTGTACAATTTCCTTTAAAGAGTATTTCCTTAAGAGTCAGGAAACCTTCCTTAAGAGTCAGGAAAGGTCTCATTCCAACTCTGCCAGTAACCGAAAGCTAAATCTCGAGTATTTAGCCACGTTGGGAGCCAAATTCTCTAAAATAGAGTTAATACTTCCTGTTTCATAGGCTCATAGCAAGAAATACGTTAATAAAGCATTGTGCACCTATCATAATGCCTGGCCCATAGTAGGAGCATAATAAGTATTATTGTTCTGCACCCCTCGAGTTCTATCTTCCCATAGGGGTTAGAAAGGAAATAGATCTACATCATAACAAGAGACTTTTGGTTACCTATAAAGAATTTAGTGTCATAGTTAAGAGCATCGACTCTGGAGGTGCTCCGGGTTTGAATCCTGACTGTGCTACTTACTAGCTGAGTGAGCACTATATGTCTTCCATCTGTTCAGTGGAGGTAATAACAGTTGTCCTGAGGGTTTGAGTTAATGCATATAGTGTATTTTGTATAAGACCTGGCCATTAGGGGCGCCTGGGTGGCTCAGTTGTTAAGCGTCTGCCTTCAGCTCAGGTCATGATCCCAGAGTCCTGGGATTGAGCCCCGCATCAGGCTCCCTGCTCTGCAGGGGGCCTGTTCTCCCTCTCCTGTTCCCCCTGCTTGTGTTCCCTTTCTCATTATCTCTCTCTCTGCCAAAAAAATTAATAAAACCTTAAAAAAAAAACTGGCCATTAGTAAAAATTCATTAAGTGTTGGTTATCTTTTTAAAGATTTATTTATTTTAGAAAGAGAGAAAAAGAGAGAGAGTGGGGGGAGGGGCAGATGGAAAGAGAATCCTCAAGCAGACTCTCCGCTCTGCGTGGAGCCCTACTTGGGGCTCAATCCCAGGACCCTGAGATCATGACCTAAACCAAAATCAAGAATCAGATGCTCAACCAACTGAGCCACCCAGGCACCCCAAGTGTTGGTTATTTTTAATTGCTGAATGGGCATATGAGAGCCCCTGCATTCTTCCCCCTACCCCATCTTTAGTTAAAGGGATTGATAAACTATCAGCTTTTTGTGGTTTAGGAGCTGAACAATCTAACAGCAGGTGGAGAGAACAGATACCTTCTTTGAGTCAATGAACACTGTCATCCCAAAGAACATAAGTACGAGGCTAAAAGAAAAATATGTGACTTGCTCCTCGTGGTGCTTACATTCTAGTGAGAGAAAAGATGTACAAGTGTTAACACAAACAGCAACAAAAGGCCCACAGAAGGCTGGAGTTCTGATGAGGATGGCTGGACTGCAGTGACAGGTCTAGACTTTCCATACAGAAAGTTTTTCAGGGCAGGAATCTGGTTGGAAGCAGGGCTAAGGGACGTAATTGAAGCTTAGATAGTAAGCCGAATGAATTTGGAAAACACTTGGGAAGAAGATGTAGAATGAGCTTAATCTTGAAGGATAAGCAGTATTTGAAGAAGTGGGAATGAGAAATAAGAGGAGGTTGTTTCCAGGACAGGCAACCTTCTTCAGCAGGTCAGGTACAGAGGCTGAAGAGAGCAAGGCCTTCAACTAGAGCCTAAGAGTGAGGACCATGGCTAGATTAGAGGAATCCTGTTAGCCAGTCCCTCTCTCTGGAGGGCGGGACGCAGGTCCTTGTCTTGCTCTGCCACTTACCATTTGTGGTCTTGGATGAGTCATGCAACAGCAGCCTTGGTTTCCTCACTCATCTTACAAAATTAATACATGTACTACTTACCTCACAGGGCTTTTGTGACCATTAATGATATAATCCACACATGATCTGATAACCTTGCACAGCATTGCTAAATCACAAAAAGGACGCTGCAGAAGGCGGTAGGCGACACCCCAGGCTCCCTGCAAACAGGAAACGGCTCCTTCCAGACGCATAAGCCACCTCATCACCATTTTACCTAGTTCACATGCAAAGTTCTGGGCTAGGCACCGGGGTTATGAGTCTTCCTTCAAGATTGCTCAAACCATTTCAACTGTAAAACCTCTCTTGAACTCCAACCTCCTCACAAAATTAGTCTCTTTCTTCACTGTGAACTTTATACACACCTGTGTAAGCAAGAATGTGTCACATTACTTTGGGATTTTTTTTTTTTTTTTTTTTTTTTTTTTGAGAGTGAGATTACAGAGTGGTTCAAAGCAAGAGCTCCATGGTCACACAGAATTGGAGACTCAGCTCCACTTAAAAGCCTTGTGACTTTGGCAAAGCTGCTTGACTTCCCTGTGACTCAGTTCCTTCGTCTGTAAAATGAAACATACCTCATAGAGTTGTTGTAAGAATGAAAAAAAGAAAAGCATTTAGTACCAGGGCCTGGCACATAATAGTTAACAAGTGCTGGCAATCATTTGTTGAATAAATGAATTATTTGTCAAATGAATGAAGGAATGAAGAAATGAATACATTTATACCCCTGACTAGACAGAGAGCAAGCTCCTTGAAGTCAGGGGATTATCTAATTCACCCCTCGGTTCCTAGCACCTAGCACAGTGCCTGGCACATAGTAAATACTCAATAAATGTCTGATGAGTAATACATGGACAAATGAATGAAAATCTGGCCCTGCCTCCAAAGAGCCTTCTATCATATGGCGACTGTGTTAAGATTCTTGTGATTGCAGCCAACATAGGTCAATATTACAAAACTTCATCAAGAAAGGTAAAATTATTGCAATGATCCTTAAGATAGGGAAGTGTGGGGACTCGAAAATCTCAAAACTTGGCAACAGAAAATTACAGGCCTTCCTCCTAGCACCAACCCACTTATGAGGCTTAGCTCTTAACCATCTACTACTTTCATATTCCCTAAGTCAAATTTATAAATTCCCAGGAAAGAGAGATCTGATTGGCCCAGCTTAGGGTGAGACGACTAATGCTCGCCCAATCCATGGTGGTCAAAGCACAAGGTCAAGCTGCTGGAGGTGAGGAATCGGTTACAGAGAAGGAGGAATTGCTGCAGAGAAGAAAGGACAGCCCTATCATTGTCTGCTACAAGGAGCTAGAACCTGGGAATGAAAAGAACAAGTAACAGTCACTTGGAAGGAGTGTTGAAGGAGGAGCCTTCTAATATAACATTAAAAAAAAATTTTTTTTAAGTAAACTCTATGGCCAACGTGGGGCTTGAACTCACAACCCTGAGATCAAGAGTTGCCTGCATTACCAACTAAGCCAGCCAGGTACCCCCAGTATAGCATTTTTAAAGGGCCAGGCAAGACTGCCTAGGAAGAGAAATGAAGTGAGAGAAAGTAAGCAATTTAGCCAGAGGAGCAGGCAGCGTGCACCATCAGGGGTCTTGGTTGCACGAATGCAAGTTAACACTGGCTGACTGACACAAAAGGGGACTCACTGGAAGGTTATTAGCAGCTCAGTGACATGGCTGAAGGCTGGAGGACTGGGCTTAGAAAAAGTCAGGAGTAAGAGGATCTCCAGAGGGCCTCAGGAAGGTTTATGGCAGAAACTGTCTGATAAGTATACAACCACCAAAAGAAATGACCTCGAACCACCTTTACCATCTTGGGTCACTTGCCCAAGAGTTAAAGTCCCAGGAGAGAGCATCTGATAGGCTGAATTCAGGTCACATGGGTCCATATAGGGAGGAGCTGAAGGGGGGCAAACAGAAGAATAAAGTTCCTTTACCTTTCATGGTAAGAGTTGCTTTCCAAAATTCACCCTCCCAAAAAAAAGGGTGCAAAATGAAGAGAGGTGATTTCCCAAAAGGAAATTGGAGACCTCATACAAAAAGGGAGTGGACACTGGGCAGACAGAAATGATGAATATCAGTTAAGACTGTGAAGATTCATAAGAGGGAAAGGGCCCTGTAGAGGTACTCTGCTTCAGTACAAAAATTAGGGTTGGATAACTTAGAGGTAATTATCTGATCTTGGCCCTGAGATCCTCACTTGGTCTTTCCTTTACAAACTTTTTTTTTTTTTTAAGATTTTATTTATTTATTTGAGAGAGAGAGAGAGAGAAAGCACAAGCAGGAGGGATGGGTAGAGGGAGAAGCAGACTCCCCACTAAGTGGGGAGCCCAACACAGGACTCGATCCCAGGACCCTGGGATCATGACCTGAGCTGAAGGCAGACGCTTCACTGACTGAACCACCCAGGCGCCCTCCTTTCCAAACTTTCCATGCTCTTTCATTCATTTTTGTATTTGGCCAGTCGTTCAACAAATGCTTTTTTCTGGGAATCATGTTATTACATCAGGTACCACAAATAATGATAAGGCCCCTGGCTGGCTTAGTTGGTAGAGCATGTGACTCTTGATCTTAGGGATGTGAGTTTGAGCCCCATGTTAGGGATAGAATTTAATAATAATAAAAAAAATATGATGAGGTCAACGGCCATGAATTTTGGGTATAAGGTCTTCCAGCCGCAGCACCAGACAAGGGCAGCTTCCCACTGGATCACTTTGGTGAACAAAAAAGCTTTAAAGAGAAATTCATTCTCCCTGACAATAAATTCAAAAATGCTTTGTGCAGAAATGAATCAAAAGACTATTTAGAATGCAGAATGGAGAGGTGGCTCAAGAACCCCTGGAAAAATCACTGGGATTCGATTTCATTGATGGAAAACCAGAGGCAAAAACTAACTTCTAATGGGAAAAGGACAACCTACCGCTGGGTTGTCCAGGATTGACCTTGTCATCCGAGGATTTATGGCTAGGTGCTGTGACTTAAAAAGGGGCTTCCAGAACGTCCTCCTTGATGGAAGCATCTCATCCTGATGTTTCCCAGGTTATTCTGAAAAATTATTGTTCCTTTTAGATCTCATTTCCCCCCAAGAGTGTTAGGTTTTGTTTTTTTTTCTTTTAAAGATTTTTTTTTTCTTTTAAAGATTTTTTTTAAAGTAATCTCTACACCCAATGTGGGGCTCAAACTCACAACCCCAAGATTAAGAGTTGCTGGCCCCACTGAGCCAGTGATATGTTCCCCCCTTTTTTTCTTAAAGATTTTTTTTAAGAGTGTTAGGTTATAAAAAAAATAGCGTGCAGCAGAGTTCCTAGGGAGACCCACGACAGGAGGTCACAATGTAGAGTCATGCATGCTTAGTGAGGGGACCCACGGACCTCCGTGAAATGGTGACTTCATATGGTAATACTCTGCTTAGCGTCTCAATACTGATATGCTGAATGTTCGCAGCTTCAGCCTCTTATAGAGATATTATCAGAAAACCATTCCCTAGCAAGGGAATGTACTCATAAATATATATATATATTATATATATGCCGGTTTATTTCCTTTTTTAAAAAACAAAAAGCATAAACTTGGAAATGAGAAAAAAAATGCAATGATAAAGAGAAAGAAACAATCTCTGCCCTTGTGGAGCTTATAGTCTTGATTTACAAGAAATGGGGTTGTTATGCCCCTTTTTACTACTCCTAACCTAATACAGTGAGTGAAAGAGTCTGATTCTCTCCCGGAGTTTCTGGCCTTACTTTTGCCAGAAAATCTGGGATAACATTTTTGGACCATTTTCAGTGGCAATATTCGCACCTACAAAACTGAGTAGGCCCTGGGACAAAAGCTTAGAATTGCATTATTATTTTGATGCCTGCTGTTGAAAGGAATGATTGCATGCAAATATGAAACTTTAATAAGAATGGTGATTCCTGCCTGGCTCAGGGCGCCTGCAAAACCCCCAGTAGAGTGATTTTAATCTGTGCCTAACAAGGGACTCCTGGATGGCTCAATCCCTTAAGGGTCTGCCTTTGGCTCAGGTCGTGATCTCAGGGTCCTTGGATAGAGATCCTCACCAGGCTCCCTGCTCAGCAGGGGGTTTGCTTCTTCCTGTCCTTCTGCCTACAGCTCCCACTGCTTGTGCTCTCTCTTTCTTTTTCTCTCTCTCTCTCAAATAAATAAAGTCTTAAAAAAAAAAAAATCTGTGTCTATTAAAGTATTTGCAGTTGCAGCTGGGAGAGGACAGATGAGTGCTCCAGGAACGGGCAGCTAGAGCCCGAGTCTCAATGGTAGCTCTCTGCGTGTGTGTTTCCTCTGCCCTAGAAGCACCTCCGAGCCTCCTACTGGACCACCACACCCCACACTGCCACCCTGGACTTCCTGTGGGTATTCACTCAGCTGACTGGCGCAATCCTCTGAGGTTCTGCTTCGGGAAGTGCACTTTCGCTTTTGGCTCCAGGAAGAGGGGGTGGTGCTGCAGATAATCATTATGATAATGGTGGTGCTACTAGTCAAAGCTTTTTGAGTTGCAAGTTTTGAAACTGAATTCAAATTGGATTAAGTATGAAGGAGATTTATTGTCTCACATAACCAAAAAGACTAGGGGATAGATCTAACTGGATTCACGTGCTCAAACGATGCCATCAGAAATCCATCTCCACCCTTGGCTTGGCGTCCCTCTGAGTTGGCTTCATTGACACGTAAGGGGTCACCACGTCATGGTAAAGATGGCTCATGGCTGGCAAGCTTGCATTCCACCAGTCTTAAATTCTCAGCTGAGAGAGAGCGCTTCCCCTCTGGACTCTCAGTGAGAGTCCTAGTGAAGTTCCCATTGGTCATCTCAGGTCACGTGCCTCAGGCGGATGTTGAATTGATTGGCCAGGCCTGAGTCTTGTGCCCACCCACTCCCTCAATTCTGAGGCAAGAGCTCTGAGAAGGGGAGACCAATGGTACCTGGAATGGGAGAGATAGGTGCTGTTGCCAGAAAAATGGGTGGTGGGCAGGCATAAACAACATATATACTGCTCATGTTGGATATGATGATAACAACGAGAAGCAGAAGAATGCCTAGGAGATTCTTAACCACTTTTAGAAGACATTATTAAGAAATACTGGTTTTAGACTTTCCCTGCTGCCCAAATCCAACCTCCAAAATTTACTCCAAATTTGTTTATTTAAACTGATTTAAGTGATTGGTATCTTAAGATTTTCATCTTCATCAGATCATCATCCCAATCAATTAATAATCTCTGCGTACATAGTCATAGCAGAAAAATAGAAATATCATCTTTACAAACTGAGTATTTACTCTCACAGGGCGCATAAGAGGACTCATAGACAATCATACTAGCTCCAAATATATTATGTATTGTCAGTTTTAAATGACGTAAATTGAATTATATATGGGGGCACGTGGGTGGCTCAGTCCTTGAGCGTCTGCCTTCAGCTCAGGTCATGTTGCCAGGGTCCTGGGATGAAGCCCCGCCTCGGGCTCCCTGCTCAGAGGGAAGCCTGCTTCTCCCTCTCCCACTCCCCCTACCTGTGTTCCCTCTCTTGCTGTCTCTCTGTCAAATAAATAAATAAAATATTTTTAAAAAATTGAATTGTATATGTAAAGGATACCTCAGTAGAAAAAAAGAGTTAAAAGAAAAATGACATGGGGTGCCTGGGTGGCTCACTGAGTTAAAGGCTCTGCCTTCGGCTCAGGTCATGATCTCAGGGTCCTGGGATCCAGCCCCGCATCAGGCTCTCTGCTCAGCAGGTAGCCTGCTTTCCCCTCTCTCTGCCTGCCTCTCTGCCTACTTGTGATCTCTCTCTCTCTCTGCCAAATAAATAAATAAAATCTTAAAAAAAAAGAAAGAAAGAAAGAAAAATGATATAAGTTAGAAGCTTCATTCATTCCTCGGCAGGGTGGCGTATGTATTCTATGGAGTGATGAGATTTGCATATCTATTTTATTTTAAGTAGGCTCCATGCCCAACATGGAGCTTGAACTCACCACCCTGAGATCAAAAGTCTACCAATGGAGCCAACCAGGAGTGCTGAGATTTTAAAAAGAATAGGTTTAAAGTGAGGGTGTCATTTCTCTTCCACTTCATTATAGAACACTTTAAAGATTTTGCTCTCTTCCTCATCACTCTCTTTATATTTACTTGGCAATGCTACATATTCTTGGACAAAATAACTTCCTTTAAAATGGACTGAGGGGCGCCTAGGTGGCTCAGTTAAGCCACTGCCTTTGGCTGGGGTCATAATCTCAGGGTCCTGGGATCAAGCTCTGTGTTGGGGTGGAGGGGAGTCCCCACTCAGCGGAGAGTCTTTTCCCTCTGTATTTTCCCCTGCTCGTTTACTTTCTCTCTCTCAAATAAATAAACAAAAATCTATATAAAAAATAAAATAGGGGCACCTGGGTGGCTCAGTGGGTTAAAGTCTCTGCCTTCGGCTCAGGTCATGATCCCAGGCTCCTGGGATCGAGCCCCGCATCGGGCTCTCTGCTCTGCAGGGAGCCTGCTTCCTCCTCTCTCTCTGCCTGCCTCTCTGCCTACTTGTGATCTTTCTCTCTTTGTCAAATAAATAAATTTAAAAAAAAAATAAAAATAAAAAAATAAAATAAAATGGCCTGAGGTTCTTGCCTATACCCTCAATATTTCCTAACTTTTTTTCACATATTGTCCTATCTTGTACCACCCCCAAACCAATCATTCTGGTGCCTGATGTCTGGGAGAGCCATTTGAACCTGTATCTAGAAGAGTGCTCTTCTGTTGCTTATGCTCCTAGGGTATCGTCAAAGTCACAAAAAAGTTCTCCATAGATGTCCTGAAAAGCACAGAAATTCGAATAGGCAGTGAGGATGCAACAGGGGTGCCTAAACAAGTGACAGAGAAAAGAAACTTTCTTTGTACCTACTTCAAGGCCCTGACACTCTAGCATTTCAAAATATAGTATACTTCTGCTTTATATCAAGAATATCTTTTAAAACATAAATGACAGCTTTAGAGGCACCTATTTCAATCCAATCTTGACTTTCCTCGTGTTGACCATTCCATACTGATTTGCCAATCCATATCTTGGATTTCAGTTGGTTGCTTCTCTACCATCCATTCCACTCTTCCTTCACTGGTTAGTATTCGTATACTTAGAGTTGGGTTAACTGGTGCCCAGGCCCTTGCCACAGTGACGGACTTAGGGACAGACACAGCTTAGTTGATTCAATCATGGCAAGATGGGAGATTTGGGTTCAATGTTTAGGGGAAAGAAACCTATCTATTCTCCTAAAAGGTGTGCTATATGAATGTGAAGCCTCCAGGGGCTGCAGCCATTTGGCTACCAGAAAGAAAACCCATGTAAGGATGAAGCCAGCCTCAGGAAGTGAGCAGAAAGGCTTACAGATATATAGAGGTGGTGCTCTGATCAAACCGTGCCTGAAGCCTACCTAGAAATTTCAGTTATACTGAATCAAGAAATTTTCTTTAATTGTTTATGCCAGTGAAATTTTTTAAAAATTGGAACTTAAAGCACCCTATTACAGTCCCTCAGGAGAATCTTTTTTATAACATTATTGATGTTAATTGACATCATATAAACTATATTTATTTAAGTGTAAGATATGATGAGTTTTGATATATGCGCACACCTGTGAAATCATCTCCACAATCCAAATAATGAAAATATGCATCAGCCTCAAAAGATTCCCAGTACATTTTGGAATCCTTCCCTCCTTCACTACCTTTCTCCATACCTTTCTGTCAATAGACTATTTGCATCATCTAAATTTTATATGACAGAACCCCTGGAGCTGTTGTTTAAGACAATGGAAGGGGGGGGTGCCTGACTGGCTCAGTCAGTGCAGTGTGTGACTCTTGATCTTGGGGTTGTCAGTTTGAGCCCCACAGTGGGTGTACAGATTACTTAAAAATAAAATCTTAAAAAATAAAAATAAGACAATGGAAGAGTACGAAGGAGGAGCCACTATGCCTGTGATGCCCCAGTGCACTGCTTCGTCTCAAGTCACAGGCCCTGCTTTCTGCATTCTAGCACCTAGCTCCTTGGACACCCCAGGTGCAGCTCTGTGGACCCCCAGGTGGACTCTGTTTTTTTTTTTTTTTTTAAGTAATGTTTGTTTCTATTACAAAGGCAACATATATTTAATATAGGCAAGTTAGAATATAAGCAAAAGAAAAGGGGAAGAAAAAAAGGGGAGAAATTAAAACCACTAATAACATATACTGATATATGACCTTCCAGGAATAATAAGCAAGAAAAAAACAGTGAAAGAAAAATGGGAAGAAAATTTGGGGCAAAATGAGCAGGTCAAGCAGTCATCAAGATACAAAACAGCCTAGAATGTGGGCAGACAACACAGCGCTTGTTATTTCTGGAGCAGAGTTCTAGAAGATTAGTTTCCATGCTATAGTCCCATAATGAGGTATAGCACTCAACATGTGTCATTTTATATTCAAAGTATTTGTGTACCCACTTGTGTTGGTTTTCTCCACTAACAGAAACTAGTGAAACATAGTTAGTTAGTTTGTCAGGTTATTTATGTATCTTTTCTTTTCATGCATTTCTATCCCACAGAATCAAACCCAAGAATTATGTGTTCAGGTTGTGGATAATTCAATGTATTCATACTTCTCAGTTGCTTTTTTTTTTTTTTTTAAGATTTTATTTATTTATTTGAGAGAGAAGAGAGAGAGCAAGCCCAAGGGGGTGGGGTAGGGGCAGAGGGAAAGAGAAGCAGATTCCCCACTGAGCAGGGAGCCTGATGTGGGGCTCGATCCCAAGATGTTGGGATCATGATCTGAGCTGAAGGCAGACACTTAACTGACTGAACCACCCAGGCGCCCCCTACTTTTCAGTTTTTAAAAAGAATCTATTTATAATTATAATAATTAAAAACTTAATGACAGAGTGGGACTACAACTTTGTTTTATGTTTAACATTTAAAATATTAACATGATACATTATTTTAATAGAATAAAGGACAGGGGTACCTGGATAGCTCAGTTGGTTGAATATCTGACTCCTGATTTTGGCTAGAGTCACCATCTCAGGGTTGTGAGATCAAGCCCTACAGTGGGCTCCGCAGTAGGGAGTCTGCTTGAGATTCTCTTTCCCACTCCTTCTGCAACAAAATGAAATAAAAGTCATCCAGATTAGAAAGGAAGAAGTAAAAGAATCTCTATTTGCAGATGACACAATCTCACACATAGAAAATACTAAGGATACACTAACAAATGGTCAGTACTAATAGATAAGTTAAAGACAAAGGCTGCAGAATATAAGGTTAATAAACAAAAATCAATAGTATTTCTATGTTCTAGCAATAAACATTCTCAAAATGAAATTAAGAAAACCATTCTATTAAACAACAGCCCGTAAAAGACTAAATACAGAGAAAAAAACAATGAACAAAAGGGGCACTTGGGTGACTCAGTTGGTTAAGTGAGTGACTCTTGATTTTAACTCAGATCATGATCTCAGTGTCCTGGGACTGAGCCCCGAGTTGGGCTCAGCACCCAGAGGGGAATCTGCTTCAGGTTTCTCTTTCTTCCTCTGCCCCTCCTCCCGTTCTCTCATATAAATAAATAAATCTTTTTAAAAAATTAACAGAAAAGTGCAAGGTTTATACACTGAAAACTATTACTGAAAAATGGAATCTAAATAATGGAAAGATATCCCATGTTCAGGGATTGAAAGACTTAATATTGTGAAGATGACACTGCTGATTCAATGCCATCTCTATCCAAGTCCCAGCTGTGTTTTTTGGAGACATTGACAAGCTGATCCTAAAATCCCTAGGGAATGGCAAGGCACCCAGACTAGTCAAAACAACCTTGATAAAGAAGAACAAAATTAAAGGACTTACACTGATTTCAAAACTTTACTACACAGCTGCAATAATCAAGACAGTGTGCTAGCCTAAGAATAGGCATAAACAATGGAATAAAATTCAGAATCCAGAAATAAACCCTAATATAGATGATTACTTGATTTTTAACAAGAGTGTCTGGACAACTCAAGGACAGGAAGAATGATCTTTTCAACAAATGGTGCTGGCACAACTAGGTATCCTCATGCAAAATAACGAAATTAGACCCCTAACCATATACAAAATTAAGTGAAAATGTATCAAGGACAGAAAAGTAAGCACTAAAACTATAAAATCCTTAGAAGAAAATATAGGTATAAATCTTCATGACCATAGATTAGGCAATGGTTTTATTTATTTATTTTTTTTAAAGATTTTCTTTATTTACTTGATAGAGAGAGAGAGATCACAAGTAGGCAGAGACGCAGGCAGGGGGGGGGCGGGGGGGAGGGGAAGCAGGCTCCCCGCCAAGCAGAGAGCCCGATGCGGGGCTCGATCCCAGGACCCTGGGATCATGACCTGAGCCGAAGGCAGAGGCTTTAACCCACTGAGCCACCCAGGCGCCCCTAGGCAATGGTTTTAGATAGGAGACCAAAAGCATAAGCTACCAAAGTAAAAATATACACATTGGATTTCATCAAATTTAAGAGCTTTTGTTCTTTGAAAGACACCATTAAGAAAGTAAAAAAACAGGGTACCTGGATGGTTCAGTAGGTTAAGCATCTGACTCTTGATCTCAGCTCAGGTCTTGATCCCAGTGTTGTGAGTTCAAGCCCCATGTTGGGCTCCATGCTGGGTGTGGAGACTACTTTAAAAAAAAAAAATTTTTTTTTAAAGGAAAAAAACAACCCATAGAATGGAAGAAAATATTTATTTGCAAATCATATATCTGATAAGAGACTTGTACCAGATATGTGAAGAACTCTCATAACTTAATAATAAAAAGACAAACAAAAAAAGCTCCCTATTTTCAAATGGGCAAAGAACTTGAATAGACATTTATCCAAAACACCTAATTAAAAAAATTCCAGAACCAAGGAAATAAATTGATCAAAAGAAAAAGGGGGAAAAAAAAAGGAAAGAAAAGCAAATGACTCATAAGCAAATGGAAACACACTCAACTTCATTAGTCGTTTAGGAAATGTCACTCAAAACCACAATGAGATACCAGGTCATACCCAATAGGATACCTAACATTAAAAGCTACACAACAAATGTTAGTGAGCATGTGGAGGTATTGGAATCCTCATACATTGCTGGTGAGAATAGAGAATGGTGCAGTAGCTTTGTAAAAACAATTTGGCAAGTCCTCAAAATGTTAAATATAGAGTTAACATACGATTATACAATTCCATTCCTCTAGGTACCTACTCATGAAAGATGAAAACACATGCTAACATAAAAACTTGTATACAAATCTTCATAGCAGCATTATGTATAATATCTAAAATGTAGAAACAACTCAAATGCACATATCACCTGATGAATGGATAAACAAAGGATCATCTATCCATACAATGGAATAAAAAGGAATGAAATACACATGTTGCAACATACATGAAACTTGAAAACATTATGTTAAGTGAGAAAAGCCAGATAAAAAGACTACATATTGTTCCAGAACAGGCAAATCGGAGACAGAAAATAAATTAGTGATTGCCTTAGGCTGGGGTCTGAGTGGGGAAGGGTAAGGGGAGGAAGGTGTGATTGGGACTGACTACTAATGGATGCAAGGTTTCTATTTGGGACCATAAAGATGTTCCAAAATAAATTCTAGTAATGGTTGCACAACTCTGTAAGCACTAAAACCACTGCATTGTATACTACAGGTGTTGAAGTTTAAGGTATACAAATTACATCTCAATAAAGCTTTAAAAAACAAAACCTAATGAGGCACCTGGGTGGCTCAGTTGGTTAGGCATCTGCCTTCGGCTCAGGTCATGATCCTGGGGTCCTGAGATTGAGCCCTGAGGCGGGCTCTCTGCTCAGCAGGAAGTCTGCTTTCCCTCTCCCTCTGCCTGCCCCTCTGCCTGCTTGTGCACACACTCTCTGTCAAATAAATAAATGAAGTCTTAAAAAAAAAACTCTCACAGGGATAATATCCTCTTCATTGATAGGGAGGGATTGTGTTTTATAAATCGTGTAATTTCAACACCTATCTCAGTGCCTGGCCAATGGAGCACTTGATAACAGTTTAATAAAAGGAAGGAAAGAAAGAAGGAAAGAGGGAAGAGATGAATAGATATGACTATGATATTCCTTCAAAAACTATTCACTTTCTATAGTGTGCCAAGAACCTAACATACTCTTTGGCCTCACCTTGCAAACGATCAAACGCGGAAACTGGATCTCCTTAGAGGATCAGTAACTGACCCAAATCCTTATGCTAGTGAACAGTGGAGGGAAAATCAGAACTCAAGTCTGTATATGCCAAAGCCAATATTCTGTTTATTGATTTCTGTAATTTTGATGAAGATCTGAAACTATAGAGGTGATTGGAAGCTATGTTGAAATGAGTTGGGAAACTGTGTAGGTATGTATGTGAGTGCACTGGAGGATGGACAAGGGAAGGAAAGGGGTAGTTTCTGAAAAATTATGTTAGGTGTTGGTGGGATTCGAAGAGGCCCAATAAATAATACTCTTACTCTTATCAAAGTTCTGAACAAACAGAAATAAGACAAAAGGGTGAAAGTACAGGGTGGGATTGGTGGGCTTGGGGCCTATGTGTTGCACTTGGGTTAACGCTTTGCCATCACTGTCTTGTAATTCTTGGTACTTTCTTACAATTCTTGGTCCTTTCCATTTTGCACTAGGTCCCACAATTATGTAACTGACAAAGATGTCACCTGACAAAATATCACCTTTATTACTGTTATAAGGGGTCTGGGAGTATGTGGCTTGGGTGTGACAGCAAACTTCTAACCTTCAGTCTAGATCTTGGGCAACCCACCCAAGGGAAAGTTTGAGTCTGCAATGTGCGTGCATGTTGCTCACTCCCACTGGTCCTAGTGAGAAAGAAGAAAGAAAGAGACCAGACCTCCCCCAAGCCAGGACCACTGATAAATCACTCCCATCCAGTGGAGAAATCTATCCCATGTCAACCAGGTACCTGACTCCACCTACCTGAGAAGGGGTAAAGAATGGGGCAAGAGACCAAGAGTGATTAGGTAAACCAGAGAAAGACAGAACCGTTCCTTTTAACAGCAGTCAAGATTCTTTGGGTTACAAGAAACAGACACAATCAAATTAGCTTAAATGGAACAGGACATTTTGAAAAGGTGTTGTCAACAGTCTTTGTTTTAAAGCAACACCCAGGGGGCACCCACCTGGCTCAATTGGAAGAGCATGTGACTCTTGATCGTGCTTGGGGTCATGAGCTTGAGTCCTATGTTGGGTGTAGAGGTTACTTAAATAAATAAAAAACTTAAATTTAAAAAAATAATAAAGCAACACCAAATCCCTTTCCCCTTTTTTCCCTGCTAATTTTGTTTAGGTACAGGGAGGAAATTCCTTGATCTCAGAGAAGCAGATGTCCTGCCAGCGCTATGAATCATAATCATGGAAATCCAATTCCCTTTTCCTTGCCAGGCACTCACTTTTCCAGCCCGTCTTGCAGGTAGAGTAAATATATGAAACAGTTCTAGCCAATAAGATATAAGAACTTCTGTGGAGACTCTAAGAATGAGGGATTTTTCATGAACAAAAATTAAGCCTCTTTCGTCTGCTCCCTTCCATCTTACTTGATGCAATGATGTGAGGACATGGCATCTGGAGCCATGGAAGCCATATCGAGACCCTGAAGAAACGAGCACAAAATGAAAAGTCAACAAGCTGAATGGTAGAGCCAAAAGATGAAAGACCCTGGGTCTTTGATGATACAGCTGAACTGAACACACCCTAGCTCTGCCTGCCTTCGGACTTCTTAAGGAAACAATGTGTCCTAATGGTTCAAGCCATGGTCACTTAGGTTATCTCTTACTTACAGTCAAATACATCCAAACTCCTACAGACTTACACCACACTGGTAGTGAGTATCAAGGAAGCCAAGGGCAGCTGCTCTCAAACAGGAAGCAGGAACTGGAAAGTTGTCACACTCCTAGGCAGTTACTCGCTCTTCCAGCCTCCTCTCTGCTTCTGAGAACTTGCATCTTCATTCTTCTCTGCAGACCAGCGTTCACTGATTCAACAGTCACACAGCAAAGCCTTCTCTGTCTGCATTTCCTGCATCTAAGAGACGAGTTCAGGCTGCAACAGCATCTCAAGCTCAATTCCAAAGTCTAGAAGAGAGAGGAGGCTTGACCCCGTTGTGGGTCCTGTATTTCCCTGACACTCCAGGGGCAAAGTCACACGCTGGAACATGGCTACCAAGGGCCCCTCCGTGTGTGTGTGTGTGTGTGTGTGTGTGTGTGTGTGTGAGAGAGAGATTATCAGAGAAAGGGGAAGCATCTGCTAAAAGATACCCCTATCTACCTCATCGGCTGAGCAAAAAAAGGAGATAAAAGCCAGGTGATGGGGGGGGCTGAGAGTGATGAAAAGATTCTGGCAAGTGGAAAAGCTGGGAGAGGGATGAGCTATCTCTGGCGGTGGGGGTCCGGGGGTGGGGGGGTGGGGGGGTGGGGGGGTGGAGAGGTGTAGCTGAAAAATTCCTCAGAAAAGAAGTCAAAATTCAATCCCCTAAAGACTCTCCTTGGGGCGCCTGGGTGGCTCAGTGGGTTAAAGGCTCTGCCTTCAGCTCAGGTCACGATCTCAGGGTCCTGGGATCCGGCCCCACATCCGGCTCTCTGCTCGGCAGGGAGCCTGCTTCCCCCTCTCTCTCTGCCTGCCTCTCTGCCTACTTGTGATCTGCCTCTCTGCCAAATAAATAAATAAAATCTTAAAAAAAAAAAAAAAAAAAAAAAAGACTCTCCTTGAACAAGGAGTGAAGGAGAGAGGTGCCCAGAGAAATAAGAAGGAAGGAAAGGAGTGGCCGTGGAGAAGGAAAAAGCTGTCACCAAAACAGAGGGTAGGACTGGACACGCCTCGAACCTCCCCCACCCCTCCTAAGAGGGAAAGCCAAGGACTTGTGCTGATTTGAGGCCGAAGTCCACCACCACCGCCGCCGCCGCCGCCGCCCCCTCCCTCGGCCCGCCCCAGGACAAGTGCTTGTGTGCGGTCCCTGACAGTCGCTGGCAGGAACGTTTCTATCGAGAAGCGGTCCCTGAAACACACTGGGGTCAGCCTTAATGCTGTTTCCCCACAGAGACGAGAACATGGCGTGGAGGCCGGAGCGCGGCCCCCAGGGTCACCGGCTTCCCACGTGGCCGCCCAGATAAACGCCACAGCTGGAGGGGGGCTGGGGGGTGCACCGAGCGATTCCGAGAAGGGCGCGCGGGCGGGGCGGGGCGTGGACGCGGGGTCGCGGCCGAGCTGGGTTCCCTCTCCCGGGGGCGCCGGCCGGGTCGCGGCGGAAGGCGTGCGCAGGCGCAGACGCAGGCGCTGGCCGGGAAGGGAGGGGGGCGGAGCTGAAGGATGTGTTTGGGGGAAAGCTCAGGAAGGAAGTCAGGGCGGCCAGATAGCGGGGCTGGGGAGTCACAGTGGACAATTCTGGGAATACAGAGGCTGGGGCCGGTTTGGATCCAACCCCCGTCCCTCCCTCCCTCTTTCTCTGCATTCCTGCATAATTTATTAGCACGGCCCTGCGCACGCACTTTCCACTTGGCCACCGGGAGGGATCGGGCGTGTTTGGTTCACTACAGGTCATCCAGTGCCGTGCTCCCCACATAGGAGGTGCTCAGCAAATATTTCCTTCATGAGTCAGTGCGTGGAACTTTATCAGCAGAAGAAAGGATCCAAGACATAAGCTGATGTTGTGGTTGTCTAATCAGGGGGTGTTCCCGGGGAAGAGTAACCTTTACACCATTTTTGGCTCTGCCCTCCGAAATGTTACTGATGGTTTTGTTTTGTGCGGGTAGGCTAAGGAGGTCGGAAAAAAGGTTTGGAACCACTGGACCTATTAGTAATTTCCCAAACTAATTCGTAGGAGGGGGATATTTTTGGTTACATGAAATTTCACCTGGAAGCCTAAACAAATAACAGATTAACAACAACAAAACCACTAATTGCTCTCTTCCTCCATCCTCAGTGAAGAGCTGGTTTTCAAAAACATTCATCAGGTACCTGGTGGGCTCTGTTCATAGAGGGTGGGACTCTTGATCCTGGGGTCATGAGTTTGAGCCCCATATTGGGAGCCTACTTTAAAAAAAAAAAAGGAAAGAAACAAAAACATTCATCTGCTGCTACTCCAGGGTTGCTGGTAGAGAACTGAGGCCCAGATGGATGATAACTACATTATTGTGATAATCCTTTTTTTTTTTAAAGATTTTATTTATTTATTTGACAGAGAGAGAGATCACAAGTAGGCAGAGAGGCAGGCAGAGAGAGAGGGGGAAGCAGGCCCCCCGCTGAGCAGAGAGCCCGATGCGGGGCTCGATCCCAGGACCCTGAGATCATGACCTGAGCTGAAGGCAGAGGCTTTAATCCACTGAGCCACCCAGGCGCCCTGTGATAATCTTTTCATAATACATGTATGTCAAGTCATTATGCTGTACATCTTAAACTTACAGTGTTGTATGTGAATTATATCTTAATGAAACTGAAAAAATAAGTAAACAATTTAATTACAAAAAGAGAACTGAAGCCCAGAGAAGCTAAGTGACTTACTCAGTGTCACACAGCAAAGAAGGAAAGAAAGAGGGCAATAACAGCTAAAAAGCCACAGGAACTTGAGTAAAAGCTAAGAGAAAGTGATGGCTTGCAGTTCACATTCTACTTGTTGCCTGTTTTTGTACAATTTGAGATCCAAGAATGTTTTTTACATTTTTAAATGGATAAAAAAATCAAAAAGAATATATTCTGTGCTTTGTGATTACATGAAATTCACATGTCAGTGTCCACAAATAAAGTTTTATTGGTACACAGCCATGCCTGTGGATTTACTGCTGCTTTCAACACTACAAAGGCAGAACTGAGTGCTTAGTACACAAACTGTAAGTGGCCCACAAAGCCTGAATATTTACCATCTGACCCTTTATAGAAAAAGTTCGCTGAATTCTGGTCTGGAATTCCCAGGGGTTCCTTAGGTTTTCAACTACTTCAGAAAGCCTTAGATGCTGGCATCTGGGTGGATTATGTGACAGTGAGTGGCCGGGGGTGGGAAAGAGGACTACAGATGTTAGGGTCCTTTGATTGAAGGCCTAGAAAGCAAGAGCAAGTTCATGGCCAGCTGTAGGCGGTACAGGAAAGAGAGCAGGCCTAACCTAACCTAGGTAATCATGAAATCAGGGACCACCTGACTTCCTGAGACTCTCCCATGTTCTGTTCTGGGTACTGTAGGGTTTATAAACAAGTTCCTAGGAAGCTGCACGAGAGGCTCACAGTGCTGTTCAAAGACTGTTTACACACCATGAGTTTTAAGAACACTCTGGTAATGATGGTGGACAATGTTAGCTTCTCACCAGGCTCTGTCCTTCCTCCTATTATATTAGCTAATATTTATTGAACACTTTTTCTGTACCAGGCACTATGCTAAGTACCTTTCAAACATTATTTCTTCTATGGGATAGACTTTAGTATATATATTTTTTAAAGATGTTATTTATTTGAGAGAGAGAGAGGGAGAGAGCACATGCATATGAGCAGGGGGAGGGGCAGAGGGAGAGGGAAAAGCAGACTCCCTGCTGAGCAGGGAGCCCAAGGACCCCAGGACCACGACTGAGCCAAAGGGGCTTAACCGAGTGAGTCACCAAGGTACTCATCTCCATTTTGCAGATGAGAAAACTAGGCTTAGTGACTAATATTAGTCCCACTATGGAGACTGAACAAGGAAGTGGGTGGGGTCAGGATCCAAACAGATCAGCCTAATTTTATAGTGTATTTTTTTTTTAAGATTTATTTATTTTAGAGGGAGAATGAGTGTGCCACTTGGGGGAAAAGGGCAGAAGGAGAAGAAGAGAAGCGGACTCCCCACTGAGCATGGGGCTTGATCCTACGACCCTGAAATCATGACCTGAGCAGAAATCAAGAGTCGGACACCCAACCAACTGAGCGACGCAGGCGCCCCTATGGTGTTTTTCTTAAGCAGCAGGCTGTATGGCCAGTGACTGGAGTTGGGTACATCCTGCTCCATGTAATGCCCCCTGAGAATGACACAGTGAATCATTCAGGGTCTGATCGGGAGAAGGGAAGCCACTTGGAGCGCTTGAAACAGAGGGGAGTGGGAAGCAGAGAATTGGTAATAAAAAAGCTGAGAAGCCAGTGGGAGACAGTCAGAGAGCCCAGAATTAGCAAAAGCAGACAGCTACCACCGCTCCTAAGCCGGAAAGGTATCCTAGTCTGTTCAGGCGGCCATGACAAAATACCACAGACTGGGTGCTTTAAACAACAGGAATTTATTTCTTAGAGTTCTGGGGGCTGGGAAGTCCCAAGACCAAGGTGCTGGCAAGGCAGAATTCATCCTGAGGCCTCTCCTCTTGGCTTGGAGGTGGCCGCCCCCTCACTGTGTCTCTGTGGCCTAAAGGGAGGGCCATCAGACCACACCACCGGCCGGGACTGGGAGTTCCCGAGGCCGGAGAGGGCTGAGCGCTGGCTCTGGCTTTCCCTGTCTGAGATCAGCCGGAAAGGCCTCACCACCTGAAGGAAGCAATAAGGCTGCTGCTGCCCGAGTCTCCTGGCTCCGTCAGCCTCCCTCTCAGGCTGTCACTGAGGCAAAGTAGTCAGCCAGCACCCTGAGCACAGAGCCGTTTCCAGGGTCCTGCCTCCTCACATCGAGAAGTTAACATCCCGTGGGTGCAATCACATCGCCCCTTCCTGGGATGCTGTTCACCCCCTCACCTGCCTCCCTTGAGTTTGTGGAAAGAAGTAGGGGAACACCTCTCACCTCCTCCGACTAGTCAGAGGTCTTGTACAAAGCTCTTCTATCCCTTCCGTGGCTTTGAATATTCATCCCCTATTCTCCTTTGTGCGGGGGAGGTGGGGTGCTCTCAGGGGGCTGCAGGGCCCAGTGTGGATGGCACAAATTAAACACATTGCAACCAAAAAAAGAAGGAGGGGGGTGCCTGGGTGGCTCAGGCTGTTAAAAGTCTGCCTTCGATTCAGGTCATGATCTCAGGGTCCTGGGATTGAGCCCCCATCGGGCTCCCTGCTCAGTGGAGAGCCTGCTTCTCCCTTTCCCTCTGCTGCTCCCCCTGCTTGTGCTCTCTCTCTTTCTGTCAGATAAATAGATAAAGTCTTCAAAAAAAAAAAAAAATCTCTTCTTTGTGTCTGAGCGAAGAGAGGCAGCAAGCTCTCTGGTGTCTCTTCTTATAAGGGTACTAATGCCATTGGATCGGGACCTCATCCTGATGGTCTCATTTAACCTTAATTACCTCCATAAAGGCCCTATCTGCAAATACAGTCACACCGAGGGTTAGGGCTTCAACATACAAATTTGGGGTGGGGTGACACAAACATTCGGTCCATCACAGGTGAAGAACCCAGGTGATGTTATGGAGCCCAGGGATGGGATCAGGTGGTTTCCGATAGAAACCTGAGCAGCAGGAGCCGGAGACACAGAAAAGGTGTACCAGCTGCTGAAGATGCTGCTCAAGGCGGAGGTAGAAGCGGGAAGGAGCCTGACTTCCTTTTCTCGTGCTTTCTAGTCCCCTGTCTCCAGCCACACTGAGCAGGAAACCAGTTGACTCAGAAAGTCCCGGGACATGCAGTGCGTAGGAGTCAGTCCCACTTTGACACAGAGCAAGGGAAGGAGGAAAATAGATTTGGGGGCTTGGACTGGCCCAAAGAGCTTCGCAGAAAGTCTCTTGCTTCTCATTGGTGAGCCTTGAGCCACTGTATTTAAAAAATGAGCAAACCTACACTTGTTCCTGCCTAACAGTGTTTCTGGAAAGATACACGGGAAGCAGGACCAGTGACATAATTTGGGGGCCCAGGGCAACATAGAAATGCTAGGCATCTTGTTAAATTATTATTAAAGATTTCAGGACGGCAATGGCAAAGCAGTTAGGTGTCCTTCTGAATATGAGGGCCTGTGTGACTGTAGAGATAGTTCACCCACGAAGTCAGCCCTGATAAAAAAAACTCCTAACGTGATTACTTCTATAAAGTGGTACTGAGGGTTGGGGAAGGGAGGGAGGATTTACTTATCATATTATACTCTGGTATGCATTGAATACATGTGTAACGACAACAAATGAAAAATATTTCATTCACGATGAATTTGAGCCAAAACATGCACAATCATCTTAAGGACACAGAGGGCCAGGCGCCTGGGTGGCACAGTTGGTTGGGCGGCTGCCTTCGGCTCAGGTCATGATCCCGGAGTGCCGGGATCGAGTCCCACATCGGGCTCCCAGCTCCATGGGGAGTCTGCTTCTCCCTCTGACCTTCTCCCCTCTCATGCTGTCTCACTCTGTCTCTCTTTCTCTCAAATAAATAAATAAAATCTTAAAAAAAAAAAAAGGACACAGACGGCCTTCCAGATTAGCAGAACTTGACACAGTAGTCTGATTGAAACTGCTGGTCTATCGTGGGGCACCTGGGCTGGCTGGCTCAGTTGGAGGAGCGTGTGACTTAATTTCAGGGTTGGGAGTTCAGGCCCTACATTGGGTGTAGAGATTACTTAAATAAATAAGCTTTTAAAAAATGATTAAAAAAAAAAGAAACCATCGATCTTTCTCAAGAAAAAAAATATGTCTGTTAGAAAGGGGTTACCGGGGGGCACCCGGGTGGCTCAGTCGGTTAAGCGTCTGCCTTCGGCTCAGGTCATGATCCCAGGGTCCTGGGATGGAGCCCCACGTTGTGCTCCCTGCTCAGCGGGGAGTCTGCTTCTCCCTCTGTCCCTCACCCGGCTCATGCGCGCTCTCTCTCTCACTTTCTCTGTCTCTCTCAAATAAATAAACAAAATCTAAAAAAAAAAGATTTAAGAAAGAGGTTACCAGATTTTATATACATATAAATATATTATATATAATTATAATATATAATTATATTATATATTTTATATATCATGTATTATAATAAATATATAACATAAAGATATATAGTTATATTATATATCACTATATATTATGTTTTATAATAATATATTTTATATATAAAATTAATATATATGCTTTTATGTAGCATATACAGACAGCATTTTATTAGTACATAATTATTTTATAAGTTTAAACTTATGGCCCTTACTTCTCAATCAGTGAGAAATTATCTATCATTCTGATACAAAGAGAAAGTTGAGATTTTTGCCCTCTATTGTGCTGTCAGCCTCAGCAGCAGAGTTAGCATTTTTGGTTTGTTTGCACATGTCTTGGTCAGGATAGGTGAGGTTTTTGGTTTTGTTTTCAGGATTTTATTTCTTTATTTGAGAGCAAGACGAGCACAAGCAGTAGGGAAGGGCAGAGGGAGAGGGAGAAGCAAACACCCTGGTGAGCAGGGATCCTGACGAGAGACTCGATCCCAGGACCCTGAGAGCAGGACCTGAACCGAAGGCAGACGCTTAATGGACGGAGGCCCCCAGGCGCCCTAGGGTAGGTTAGGTCATGCTGCTAAAACCGATGACCCCGGCATTTCAGTGGCACATAACAAAGGCTTATTTCTCACTCAGTCTCTGTCCAGCAAGCCGCAGGCCCTACTCCATGCTGCCTTCTCTCTGGTCTGTGGCCATCGTCACGGTGGCCAAGAGAAGAAGGAACCTGGGGGAACATCGCCTGACTTTCAGAGCCCTGTCTCCGAAGTGGCATATATTACTTCTACTTGTGTTTTATTGGCCCCAGCAAATCGCATAGTCAAGCCCGAGGCCCATAAAGCAAGGAAATACAATCCCATCCAAGGGGGAAGCCGTGAATCCTCGTCAGCAACAATACCGCCTATCACAGGGAAACACGGCAGAAATCTGGATTAATAGAAAAATCCTTAGACGTGATAAGAACTCACCTGGCAATCTCAAGCTCTCTAATTACACGAGTCCCCGAGCTAGAAATAAAAATGAGAAGATTTGTTTCAAAGTTGAATCTCTAAGCCCTGAGCTAATCACTGCTCCTAAATACAAAAGTGAGACTAGAAGCATCCATCTGAAACCAAGCAGTAAACGATCTACATTTTGTCACTCTCACCATGTGACGGGTTAAGCATTCACTTTTTATCGCCTGACGGATTCTTCGCCCTGTGATTAAAGCATGTCTCTGAGAGATGCGGCAGACCTTTGCCCAGCCTGCCGCACAGTGCCGAGGGCATGCGTTCCAAGGGCGCACCCATTGGGATAATTTCACGTGAGCACACATGCCCCGTCCTGGAATCTTCAATCAGAACCGCTGTCGAACTACAGTCTTCCCAATCGGTGTCCCATTTCCAAGGCGCTCCAATACACTCAGAGACACGGCCAGAAAATCCGCTCCAAGGACAGCTCTGAAGAGTGGTGGTTATCATGTCACCGCATCCGAATAAAGAAACAGAGAGGTCTTGGAAATTCCAATACCTGGGGCGGCCAGGCTGGTAACTTAGGTGGTCGAAAGGATGAGAAAGAGCACCGACCCTCCAACTCCTCCCACTCTACCCTCCAACTCCTCCAACTCATTGTCAGCAGGCTGTAGAAAGAGGAGACGGATAAAGTGGCGAGCCTACCTGCACTTCTAAAGGAAACCGCTAGGGGCACCTGGGTGGCGCAGTCGTTACCTTTGGCTCAGGTCATGATCCCAGACTCTTGGGATTGAGCCCCACATCGGGCTCCCTGCTCAGCGGGAAGTCTGCTTCTCCCTCTCCCACTCCCTCTGCTTGTGTTCCCTCTCTCGCTGTGTCTCTCTCTGTCAAATAAATAAATAAAATCTTAAAAAATAAATAAAGGAAAGAGCTACCATTCAGCGCTGGCCAGTTGTTGCTATAGAGAAAAAAAAAACACTTTTTTTTTTTAAGTTGCAAATCAAATTTATATGGGAAATCTGCTGGCTTTAAATAGTGGCAGTGATTAAAAATTGTGAAATACTTGTGGGCCAAACAAACACCTTCGCAGGCTGTGTTTGGGGTTGTAAATCTGCTCTCTCTGAGGCAGGTGACCAGGGTAAAGACCTTGCAGAAAGGAGAAATCTGGAGGGCAAGAGAGGAGGAGTTCCCAAAGGGGGAACGTGGGATGGAGCAGAGAGTCAGGAGGACGAGCGTGGGGTCAGCCGCCAGAGGGCGGGGACCTGGGGGAAAAGACAGACGTCGAGATAGGAAATTTAGAAAGTTGGTGATGTGGAACCTATTTGCTCTCCTCCTCATAAAACCTTTAAGAAAACAGGCTCTGGGCGTTGAAACAGGCTCTGGAGTCGGATTAGTGCTTTCTTTATGGTGCATCGTTGCATTGAGACCAGCTCCAAAGAGCCCCAGTTACCTCTGAGTGGCGTTTGAATCTCCACAAAACCCACCTTGCTTTGAGCCCAGATTGCAGTCTGGTTTCCACAGGGGGTTGGAGAAGCAGGAAAGGTGGCAAATTCCGAGCTTAGGTCTTGCAGGCAGGCAGAATGGGGTTTGAATCCTGTGTCCCCCACTTATTTGCTCTAGACATTTCTGAACCCCATTGCAAAGAGGGGATAAAGTACTCCATCACAAGCTGTAGGGACTTCGTGAGAAAACGAAGACGACGCCCTCAGGACCGGCTGTACGCGTAGTGTACACCAACAAAAGCAACTGTACCTGTTACTGGTGTTATTTGTATAGGTTACTTTCATGTGTGACCACAAGCCCACAGGGAGAGAATGTGCTGATCATCAAACACAAGTAATTGCCCCGTAAAAGCTGGACAATCCATTTAAACGTTTATTTCTTATTAGAAAACAATGAAAACGCCCTCCTGGTCTTTGTGCCTCCATCTCTTGTGAGCTTGGTTGTGCGATTCAGTCCAGCGGAGCGTAATTGCTGCTTTATCCCTGTCTGGCGTCTTACTTTTGACCGGATGCTTTTCCCCCCGTGGTGCCTCTGCCTCTCTCCCGAGAAGAGAGTTCACTGCCGCAGCCTGCGAGCTCGGTGGAGAGGGAACCATGTATCAGCGCCTTAGCCCATCCTTGTGCAATGGGGGAAGGCCTGCTGCCTGCCGAAGTGGCTTCCTCCCTCCCTCCTCCAGTACTGTGCCATCCTCGGCTTGGCTCCGCAGGGAGAAGAGCAGAGTTTTATCATTATGGGGAAATAGCATGCCAATGATTTCGGTCGTATGAGGGAGTAGGAGCCTGCTCTGAGGAAGTAGTGTAGGAAGACTTCCTTTGGCTACGTAAAGCCCACTTTATTTATTTTTTAAAAATTTATTTATTTTGGGGACGAGGGGAGAGGGAGAGAGAGAGAATCTCCAGCAGACTCCCCACTGAGCATGGGGTCCCATGCAGGGCTCAATCTCACGACCCTGAGATCATGACCGGAGCCAAAATCAAGAATTGGACGCTTAACTGACTAAGCCACCCAGGCGCCCCAGGAAAGGCCACTTTATATGTTGACCTTTTATGATCAGGTATAAGGACCCCAGGAATCTTCTAGAATGAAAGGTTCCAATATCCCCTATTCTTAGTCCTCTTCAGCTGAAGTTAGAAGCTTCCGTTGGTTGTGAATCTAGATGGTTCTTGAAGACCTTACAGCAGCATTATCATTTCAACCTAGAACTGCTGGAATAAAATTACTGAGAGAGACGTCTTCACTTATGATTCAGATTAAAATGAAATGAAAACACACACACACACACACACACACACACACACACACACACACACACACACGCCAACACAGAATGCTGTAAACCAATTGAAAAGAGTGGTTATCTTGTAGTGGGATGGGTAGCAACTTTTACTCTCTACTTTAAGTATTTGTGCATTTGTATTTTTTTTTTTTTACAAGACTATTACTTTCATAATCAGGGAGAAAATAAGGTCCTTTATTTCCATTTTGAAGAAAGAAGAGAAGAAACGGACGCAGCCTAGAAGCTGGAACATTGCAAGTGGAGAAAAAAGTGACTATTTAATGCTGGTTTCTGGATTAGAGAACAGAGTAGAGAAGGGAGGCAGGAAGGCTGGGAGAAGGACGGAGGGAGGAAGGCTGGCGAGGCAGGGGAGCCCGCAGGCAATCTCCCAGGAGAGGCTCGGTGTGTCAGGGCAAACTCTGAGGGTGCTAACAGGTCTGGGGTGAATTAATGGAGAGTTGGGGGAATTAAGGCTCAGTTGTTTTGGCAACCAGCCCCAAGTCAGACGCTATTTCTTATCCTTAGTGAATGTTTACACGGTGATTTTGGCCCACGGCTTCTGCCCTCCAAGTGCACCTGGCTCTGACTGAGTCCAGAGCAGGATTTTGAGCCTTATGCGAGATTTACTGAGAAAAAGTGTAGCAGGCAAAGCCAACACTTCCTGTCTGCCGCTCAGTTCAGGTAATCACTTGAGCGCTTTTAGGCCCAGCGGTCTCCGTGCTCCGTGCTGGGGATTCAGAGGCAAGGGAATAGGCTTCTCTTTGGAAGAGGAGCTCAGAGGCAGGAAAGAAGGACGTCTGTCTATGAGCTGCAGTTGGGGAGGTGGCTTGGAGGTGGAGAGAGCACTTGTGACCACGGGCCTCTTTCACGTGCCGTCTGTGTGACCGTGGGCACACGACCTGACCCTGCTCCTCTCAGTTTCCTCATCTGTGAAATGGGGATGACAATAGCACCTGGTTTTTAGGGTTATCGTGAGGATTAAAGAGATAATGTCTCTGGAACCTTTAGCCCAGGGACTGGTGTTAAGGCGTTAGCCATTGTTCTGGACAATAGTGCTCAGGGGAACCCTGGGAGGGGCCAGGGATCCTCCCGCAGGGGGCCAAGGAAACCACAGAGACGTGTAGTGGGTCTTGATGGAGGAGTAAGAGTTTGGTGGGCAAAGGTGGGTAGTTTATTGTCAGCAAAAGAAATGAGGCACAGACATATATGGTGGGTTGTTGAAGGTGGTGGCTGTGCGTGTGTGTGTGAGTGTGTGTGTGTGTGTGTGTGTGTGTGTGAGAGAGAGAGACAGAGAGACAGAGAGAGAGAGGGAGGCTGGCTCTCAGTGGCCCTAGAAACGTAGGCTGGCTTCACCTCGAGAAAACCCTTCTAAACCAGGCTAACGGCCTTGGGCTTTATCTTTCCCTTGAAGGCACAGGGTGTGTGGGGCAGGGAGGCATGAGAGAGTTGGCCGTGTTTTTGAGGTTTCTAAGCAAAGAATAACAGAATCAGATATATGTTCTGAAAAGTGGGTTCTGGAAGAGAGGTGCCTTGTCCATTCTGTAGAGTGGCCAGGAGCCTCTGGCTGTTGTCCCTGGACTGGCCACTAGAGGGAGGCCTGGGCCCAGAAGTGGCACCACACTGCCTGTCATGGAGGGGCTGCCTTGCCCGAAGCTGAGTAGGGGCGCCACGGAGGCAGCCAAATCTCCACTCACATCACCCCCTCACCTAGGCTGAGGCCGACTTGCCCTATTACAGACAAGGGCACTGGCAAGTTTGGAAGAAAAGACAAGACGTGCTGTGGGACCCTTGATCTCCATGCATCTAACAACCTACTGAACTGTCCGTCTCCCTCTCCGGTCATTCTCCCTTTCTTCCTATTGCTGCCTCTGGCCCACTCTGAGTGTGTGGACACCCCAGTCTGTGTGGCCAAGCTTTGCCCACAAGCCCACAGATAGCCCAGGGGTGCATCTACTGGCGGAGAGATGAACCTGAGGATGAGGCCTGCGTAGACCCGGGGAGAGACTTGAGCCATCAGAGAAGAGAATTCTGGGGTCTTGGGTGCTCAGAGCACATTCTAGAAGAGGGTCAAGGGCTCTAGGGAGGTATTTCCTTTGGCTGTGGCTGAATCTCCTCTAGGGGAGGGACGTGGTTAAAGGAGGAACCCAAGGATGTGTCCTCTTTCAGCCAGATCTAGAGTGAAAGCATCCTGTGTTATTTCTGCCTTTACACACAATGTTTGGCAGGGAGCCTAGCAATTAGTGGGCTCTCAATAAAAGCTGTTTGAATGAATGACTTCTCCTCCAACTCTTGACTGGCTTCTTGCGTGAGAGAGCCCAGTTACTGTTCCTTTGTTGAGGCTTCTATGATTTTAAGAAAGACCCACAAGTTCTTTGACACTCTCCCAAAGAAATGGAGCCTCGTTCCCCTTCTGGGACAGCCTGTCAGCAGCTTGAGAGTGTGGATGTGCTACTTTGGGAACTAGGTCATAAAGGCACTGTCATTTCTCCCCTTTATCACTTGGATTGTTGCTCAGGAGAAGCGACTGCCGTGTCAAGCCAACACTCGGGTAGCCCCGTGGAGAGGCCTGTGGTGGGGGGAGGGAAACTGAGGCCTCCTGCCAGCTGCCAGGCCGGAAGCCGGTGATGCCCCAGCCCTGATCAAGCTTTGGATGATGGTGCCCTGACCTACAGCCTCATAACCACCCAGCTGTCACCTCCTGAGAAACAGTGTGAGTAATACATATTTATCATTTTATGTCATTACATGGAGGGTAATTTGTTATGAAGCAATAAAGAACTACCACAGGCTTCAAGGAGACTCCCCCAAAGTAGCACTCTTACTTCCTGCTCAGGTTTTGTATAAGTCAAAAAAATAAATCAAAAGTAAATATGGAAAAAAACCCAAAAAACAAACAAACAAAAACAAAAAAAGTAAATATGGAAGGTGACGTGTCACCTATTTATTAGCGACAAGAGGCCAGTCTTCCACCAACTGAGCCTGCTAACACTGAACAGAGAATTCAGGCAGACTCACCCAGTCCTAAGAAACACTTGGTGGAGACAAACCTCCCCTCGCAGAAGGGTCTAGAGGGGGAAGAAAAGCGACCAGGAGAGAGACGAGGTGTGGGTCTGAGTCAAGGATGCCAACATGTTCTTCCCAAAATGGACAGTAAGTCACTGCTCATACCCTCCCCCACCAGGGCAGGAGGAGCAGTGGGGCGAAGAGAGTTCTAGAAGCTCTGATAATGAAGCTTCCCGCACAAGAAGGAAATGTCAGAAGTGAGGAAGAAGTCTCCCACCTCATACCCTTCCCTTCCATCTTTCTCTGGGCCTCTCCCATGCCCGTGACCTCTTTCTTCCCCACAAGGTCAGCACCCCTGGGGTGACTGCCATCTCTGGAATCTTGCTACTACTTTCATTCTTCTGCCGCTTCCTGTCATGTCCTGGGAACTCTTTGTTAACTTGGGGCTCTGCACAGTACTCTGCACATACCAGCCCATTGCTCTGGACATACTGGGAATTGAGACTCTTCCAACTTGTCATTTCGAGACTGAGGACTGTTTTGTTAGATCGCCGACAGACTGAACCATATCTGCGGGAATCCTTTATAGATGTGACATTATCACTCTTTTTTCACAAAGATCTTATCAGGGAGAAACATTCCATCTTATGGGTGGGAATGCGGTTCTGGGAAAGTATTTGACGCCAGCCAGCAGTGGCAGAAAGCCAGGAGAGAATGGAAAATCCCATCATCCTCTCTGATAGCTCAGTAATAATATGCACAGCTGTTTCATATGTACAGCTACTTCGAAGTCTGATGACACTTATTTCTCAGTGTTGGGAATCTAGAAGAATATCGATGCTTTCTTCCTTTGCTCTTTCTTGAAGATGCACGCTTCTCACTAGTTAATGACATGCCACAGCTCTAGCCTGGGATATTCCAAGCTCCATTTCCTCCCAGTTGCTTTAAAAAAAAAAAAAATAATAAAAAGCTTGCGAGGCTCCTGGCAGCCTCACTTGGTGGAGTCTGTGATTCTTGATCTTGGGTTGTGAGTTTGAGCCTCACATTGAGCGTAGAGATTACTTAAAACAAAAACAAAAACAAAAACAACTTGTCACTAACCTCGAGGTCATCTTCGACTTTTCCACACAAATTATGTGTCAAGAAAGTCCTCATCATTCTTGGATATGTCTCTTAGATTCACCCTTTCGTGTATTTGAGTTTATCCGAGGAACACAGGAGCACGGAGCACGGAATCCTAGCATACAAGGCGAAACGTGCCCCCGGCTGTTTGTTCACAAGTTCTTCCCATCCCACTCTGGCTGCCCCTTTGCAAAATCACTCTGCCATTCCCCTCCTCAGGAGGGGGTCTGTTTCCTGGTCCCTTAAACTGGGCTGACCTTGGACTTGCTTTGACCAACAGAGCAGTGTGGCCCTGCTGTTGTGGAGTTGCTGGACCTCGGCCATCAGCTGTTCCCTGCTTCTGCTCTCCTGGCCCAGGGACGCTGTCTGGGGCGTCCTGGAAGGAAGCTGGTGCCAAGCACGGCTGGTGGCCGCCACCCACCCCTTCAGCTGAGTCAGAGCAGGGGGGGGACCCAGCGCAGGAGTGACCTAGCCAACCCGTGGGATCAGGAAAGAGAACAGGTGAGGCGCCTGGGTGGCTCAGTGGGTTAAAGCCTCTGCCTTCTGCTCAGGTCAGGATCTCAGGGTCGTGGGATCTAGCCCCGCATAGGGCTCTCTGCTCAGCAGGGAGCCTGCTTCCCCCTCTTTCCGCCTGCCTCTCTGCCTGCTTGTGATCTCTGTCAAATACATAAATAAAATGTTAAAAAAAATAAAAATAAAAAATAAAAATACAAACTTCAAAAAAAAGAAAGGAAAGAACAGGGTTTGGGGTGTTTTGCTTCTCTAGCTCTGGGCGGGGGGTGTTAGAGGGTAAAGGAGAACTGAAGCCACCCCCATCAGCCCTCTCCTGCTCCCCTTTTGCTAGACCATTCCCGGCACACTACAAATACCCTGGGTACCTAATTGCATGGACTAAAACACGGAAGTGTGATGCCGTATGTTCGTGTGGCTACAGATGGATTACATCACTCTTACATTTCTGCAGAGTACGTTGTTGTGCTGATGTCCTGCCCTTTACCTATCCCTGGTTCACTGAGGCTGTTCCTGATTCTCGCTGCTGCAAGGAGCAGCCGGTGCACATCCGCGCCTTCCTGTCTCCCTGCTCTAACCCACCGCGCCGGCCCCTGGGAGGTGGGGGGGTCAGGGGCAGACAGGAGTAGTGTGCAGGGGCCTCCGGGTAAGTGCCTGCGGGCTCGCGGCCTAACCCCGCTCCTCTCGAGGAAACAGGGCAGCGTGCGCACCAGAGCCCCCACCGGGCCTCCCTCCTTGCCTCTCCTCCCGGGCATGATGAGCCGGCTGGAGAGGAGCCCCGGGGAGGTTTAGAAAGGAGCCGGAGGTGAGGTGCGCCGCGCGGTAGGAGCGCCGGAAAGCAGACGACCTCGGCAGGCTCCTCCGGCGGGGGGGTGGGGGTGGGGGCCTGTCCTCGGGGGGGAGGGGGGCTGTCCCCGAGGCTGTGCCCTCCTCTGGCACCCCACAGTCCCTCTCTGCTGTCCGGGGGCGCTTCTGGAACCGCGTGATTGGCCGGGGTTTTGCAGGAAAGGGCGTGAGGGCGGGTGCCTGGGCCGGGGAGGAGACGAGTGGCGGGGGCTGCTGACAGGGCGCTCTCCGTGCCTCCGTGTGGATGTGACCAAGCTCGGATATGCTGCTGTTCAGCGAAGCGAGGCATCGCCATGGCAACACAGCTCTCTGCTCCCAGCCAGATGCCAGAACCCTTAAATTATATTTTTCTGGCTGAAAGCACCTCAACTGCCTCCGGGTCTCCAAAGCAATGGGACTGTGGGGGCACCAGATGCGTCTCCCTCATCTCCGACCTTTCAACAAAGCCCGAGAGGTGATGCGGGTGGGGGATGTGGCTGGGGCACGGATTAATTTTGTTTGGGGGAGGACCTGGGAAGAGCCTCTGGTGAAGGGGGTAGGGGGGAGCCATGCACAGGCCCCACTTCTCTTATCTCCTGGTCCAGCGATGGGGGCTCAACACTCTCCATCACTTCATTCTAGAAGGCAAATTGTACAATGAACGTCAGTAGAGATGCCCATCTTTTCTTCCACTAATCATTTCCTCGCCTTCCGTCCATTGTCCTCCCTTTGAAGGGGAAGGTATCCTGGCTCCCTGGCCACAGCTGACTGGACAGGGGTAGACAGCTGACCCGGAGAATATCAAACTGATTCTCTTTCAGCCATTTGGATTTGGGTTTATTACCTACAGGCAACCAACTTGGAAGGGCAGGGACTGAAGGGGCCACTTGGGGGCAGCCCTGTGTAAGTCAAGTCTGCAAAGATGATCTGCAAAAAGAAGCAGATAGGTGAGGTTGGGGGTGGGGTGGGGTGGGGTGGGGTGGCAGCCAGGTCGGTGAGGGACAGAGAGGTGGAGGAGGGAAATAGGCAGTTGCCCGGTCTGATGTCCTTCCTGATTCTGGTTCATAGGGAGGCAGAGGGGTGGGGGGGGGGGCACTTCCCGCCCTTGGTGCTTTTTGTCATCGGATGGGTTTGTGTCTTGTAGAGGAATGATCCCTGATTAAGGCATCAGGAGTACTTGGATAGGGTTTGGCTGACGATGCTGGAAGTGCTTTTCTAGCCACATGCCTACTCAGGATGAGGAGCGACTCTATCGAAAAACGCTGCTTAGGGATTTTGCATATATATATATATATATATATATATATATATATATATATATGCGTAAAATGTGGCCGCTACCTTTCTGCTGCCAATTATTTGCAAAGAAACTTCGTGATACACAATGTCACATTAAGAGTCTGACAAAGGGTAACCTGGGAGCTCAGTCGGTTAAGCATCCAACTCTTGGTTTCTGCTCAGGTTGTGATCTCATGGGTCGTGAGATAGAGCCTTATGTCGAGCTCCTTGCTCAGTGGGGAGTCTGCTTGAGATTCTCTCCCTCTGCTTCTCCCCAAGCTCATGCTCTCTCTCCCCACCTCCCAAATAAATAAATCGATCTTCAAAAAAAAAAAGAGTACGGCAAATAAAATATTCTTCAATCATCAACAATGTTTTATTGAGTAGCTACTATGTACCCAGCAGTCTTCTAGGGATCAGGGAAATGTCAGTGAACGTGACAGGAACAAGCCTGCCCTGAAGGAGCTTATTCTTTGGAGGACAGAGATAACAGAGTGAACAAAAGATACAATAGTAGACACTGCTAAGGCTGTGAACAGAATAAACAAATCTCTCCATGTGAGTTGCACAGAATCAACTATAAAGTTTTGAAAAAATCCTCAAAAGTTTCCAGATGAAACAAAAGAGATCATAAATGGCTTTGAGCCGAAGAAGAGGGTTGTGAAGCTGACTAACTCTAGCCAATTCTTCGCTGGCTTTTATGTTACTTCCTACAGGGAACCTTTCCCTAGCACCTCTGCATTCAGGGCCTCTCCCGTTGCACCTTGCACCTGATTGCCTGCTTATGTGGGTGTTCTTCCCGCTCACTGTGGGACCTGAGGGCAGAAGCGACGCCTGTCACATTCCCATCGCACGGCGACTCATGCCTCACAGACGCTCAGTAAACGGTGGCTGGGTGGATAAGCAAAGGGACTGGTGCCTGACCGCCAGCATCAATGCTCATGTTTCTCCTACTTCTGTAGGCAATTCTCCCACCAGGGGACACCCCACAAAAGCAGGAGTTGGCTGATGGCACAGACACGGCACGACCGTCTTCAGAGATGAGAGGAACATCTTCCACAGCCAGAAACCCAGGAAAGGGGACTTGTTCACTTCTTTCCAGCTGTTGAGACTGGCGCCTTTGCGCTGAGCAGCGCTTACGGGTGAAGCAAAGGCCCCCACCCGGCCTGTATCTGGTGGCTCTCACGGAGGGCTGGGAGTGAGGAAAGCAGCCAGCCGCTAGCCGGGCACACCTGGAGGCCTAGTCTCACTCTGGGGACGGGACCGCTAGCACGTTAAAGCACCCAGGGACTGTACTCGCGCACACTCCCACCAGTGTGCCCAGATCAGCAGATTTTACCTGTCTTCCCTCCGGCTCTCACCACGGAGCTCACGGAAATACGGCACCGCTGACGCTGTCTGCCCAGCCCCGGCCCTAGCGCTCGGTCACCCTTTCCAGGGGAGAGCCCTGCCGCGCTCACGGCGCGGTCAAGGCATACAGTGTACTGCCTTCGCAAGAAAGCCAGCTGGCATCTTCGTCACAGAGGAGGAACAAGAAGTCTAGCTACAACAGACCACCTGAGCTTAGGGTAGACACAAACATGACGGAGGCTGGTTCTCTAGCCATCCCATGGGGAACCCGAACCCAGAGACCACAACGACAGCCTTGCGGTAGCAGCCGAAACCCGCTGCTCGCTGCGTCACTCGACACAAGACCGGATCTTATCTCTAACGTTACCTCCAGAGTTTGGAGAAAGATGAATTTCCTCCATTTCTTATTACTGAATGGTTCTTTATAGGGTTTGCTGTGCATACTTTAAAGGACTTATAGGGCAATGCATAAATAAACTCTTATAAAAAAAAGTCAGATGACACAAAAGCATATAGAGTCCCCCTACTGCTTCCCTCCTTCCCACTAGTACATTTGGATGTATCTTTCCAGCTATGTATTTATAAACAGGTATGTGCATATACAAATAATAGTCTTATTTGGTTTTTACATAGTATTTTTGTATATACATTTACATATACGTAATAGTTTTACACATTGGTTTTTAACTGTACATATAATTTTGCAATTTCTTATTACCTACTAGCAACTTTAGCTTCTTTTCACATGTTCACTGACTATCTGAATTACTTTCTTGGGAAGTACCGGTTTTCCTCTCCTTTCTTCTGGTTAATGCATGATTTCCTTAACAAAAATCTCGTCTGTGGGGGTTTTGCTTGCTGTTTATCCAAACTCTGAGGTTAGTTTCTCATTTTAGAAATACAGCATTGCTGAGCTCGCAGGTAACCCAGGATTACTTGGGCAAATCTCTTTATAGATGAGAAAACTGGGGCTTGGCTGAGTGATTTACTCCAGGTCACACAACTCAGCGTGCTGGCCGTTACTAAAATTTTGCTTTCCTGATCACCACTCTATTTCACTTTTCATCTACTATGCCATCTTATTAAGAAATCTTTTTTACCAATAAACCTAACGAGAGCCAACAAAGCCTCATTTCTCCATGAGGATTCACCTTTTGATAGCTGATCAAAAGGAACGTCAATAAAAATGTACTACCCAGGCTAAGCCATTGGATTTGCACTGCTTTTTTTCACTGTAACCTTTGAAAGGCGGGTGTCTTTCCTGCCTGGCCCTCCAGTCCCTGGGCCACGCTGAGATCAATAATCATTCGGCTCCTTTCCGCCTCATTACTGTTCTAATTTGCCTTCATCGAATCCACTGAAGATGTGAGTGTAATTTTTTTTCCTACTCTAATAAACCAACCTTTTAGATTAAGGGGAAAGAGAAGAGGGATAAGACCAGCTTATCTTAGTGAAAAAGGAATTGGGAAAATTAGAACACGGCAAGCCAATTCTTGCTGAGTCAGGCTTGGTCAGCAACTCAGCCGTCTCACTGACGGCCTGGGGTCCTTCTAGGAAAAACCCAATGTAGGGTGCTGGAAACAGGCAAGCAGCTCTACTGAAGTAATGAGCAAAGATTCACAAGAGGAGCCACCTTAGCCAGATATTTTTTTTAAAGTAAGTTCTATGCCCAGAGTGGGGCTTGAGCTCACGACCCTGAGATCTGGAGTCCCATGCTCCACTGACTGGCCAGCCAGACATATTTTAAAGCAAAAGGAAGATCAGAAAGACTGAAAGGATCGAGTGGAATGCAAGTGATGAGGGCACATACTTGGAAAGGTGAGTGGACACTTGCCAAAGCTGCTAGGGCTGAGCTCTGTGCGCGCCAGATCTGCCCCCTTCCAAAAGCAGCACAAAGGCCTTCTTCAAAAGATCAGTTATGCTGGCTACAGAAAATTTAGGAGATGTAAGAATACTCTAACCCTCTAGCCTTCTCTGTGCATGTACACTCTGTGCATTCAAAAACACTGGCAAAATGCAATGCATGCTGTGTTTAAACTGTGTTTCTCAGTTAACATATTGAGCATTTTCCTCCACGTATTTAATGTCTCTACGACATGACTGATCGTGACTATATAGTATTTTATTACATAAAAATTTTCCTCAAACAAGCCTCTTTTTTTTAGACCACGTTGATGTTCCTGGATTTGGAGACTGACAGATTTCAGATAGAGGTAGAATTACCATGTCAGAGTATTTCTTAAAGAAAAAACAAAACAAAACAGAAACAACCAAAAAACCTACGAACATTTATTCTTTAAAAGAGAAAGATTTCAAAAGATTTTCAATGCGGGGGGGCGGAATTGGAAATACAGAAAAAGAACAAATAAACATCAACTATAATCCCATCATCATTCACATTTGGTATATGCCTTTGAGTTATTTTTTTAATTTTTAATTTTTATTTATTTTTAAAGATTTTATTTATTTATTTGACAGAGAGAGATCACAAGTAGGCAGAGAGGCAGGCAGAGAGAGAGGAGGAAGCAGGCTCTCCGCCGAGCAGAGAGCCCAAAGCGGGGCTCGATCCCAGGACCCTGAGATCATGACCTGAGCCGAAGGCGGAGGCTCAACCCACTGAGCCACCCAGGCGCCCCTTGATTTTTTTTTTTAAAGATTTATTTTATTTTATTTATTTGAGAGAGAGAGAGTGTACATGAGAGGGGAGAGGTCAGAGGGAGAAGCAGACTCCCACTGAGCAGGAAGCCCGATGTGGGACTTGATCCTAGGACTCCAGGACCATGACCTGAGCTAAAGGCAGTTGCTTAACCAACTGAGCCACCCAGGTGCCTAGGCCTTTGAGTTTTTTTAAAAAAACGTGTAAACATTCTATACAAAACTACACACAGTTTCATAACAGACTTCTCTCATTAGATACAGTATGAGTATTTTCTCATATCTCTACCTGTTCTTCCAAAACATAACTTTAAATGGCTACAGATTTCCCTTGTATGGTGATATCACAGTCACTAGGGTAGAACCACAAAGGCAGGTGACTTTTTGCAAAGAACAGTGCCTCTTGCTAGAAAACAGTGTTCAATAACCACTTCCCAAATGAATCCATGAACTTCGTCAACCAACTCCCCGTTGCTGGGTATCAAGCTTATTTGGGACTTCCACTGTTACATTCTTACACAAACGTCTTGTGGACAGCTCTAATGACTACTTTCCACTCAACTCCTAGAAGTGACAGTCATTGGGTCAAACGGTACACATTTAAAAACAGAATTAAGATGACCATGCAGTTTGTCATCAAACCACATCACTTCTGGGAGGACAAGGGGACGGAATCCAGGACTGCAATCACATTCCCACGGGCGGAGTGTTGTCTGAGTATGCGTTTCCCCAGGCCGAACACTGTGACTCTACTCTTGATTCGGCGCATATCCTACCTCATACTATCTGTTCAGGCATTTTTGGTATAAAATAATGAAGGAAAAAAAAGATCATCCTTGGCCCCTTCCCCTGGTTTCAGGGTCCTGTCTCGGGGTCTACCTTCCTTATTCGGCACCCACCGACAGCTTCTGTGCAAGGCTGGGTCCCTCGGGCCCCGTGGTGTCGGCTGCAGCTACTCCACTCTGTCCTGCGAGTGGGAGGGAGCAGCCCCAAGTCATCTCAAAGTGAGGGTGACTGTGTTCTGATAGGACTTTCCTTACAGACACAGAAATCTGGTTTTCTTCTCATTTTCATGTGTCACAAAATACTATTCCAATTCTTGACATTTTCTCCCAGCCACTTAGAAACATAGAAACTATTCTTATTCCCTGGACAGTACAAACGCAGGTAGGACAGCACTTGCTGCCTCCTGACTTAGAAAATGTCTGGTGGACAACTAAAACCAACCCTGGGGACCGTCCTCATGGAAATGTGGAAAAAGCACCAATTTTCCCTTTTTCCTCAGTTGCCTCATTTTCTGCTTCCTGTGGAAGTACGGTCACATTATAGATCTTCAACTATATGTTCCTCACAAAAATAAATAAAAATTAGAGAATTTAATGGTGTAAACAATTTTCCTCACCGTCCCACTCAATCAGCACATCCCTCAGAGGAGTGTGGGCTGGGAGACTGGAATCTGCTGTTCTCTTGGATGGCCCGTTTCCACGGTCTTCTCACAGCACACATATCTCGCTTTATGGAGTTTGAGTTTACAGTCTGAATATGTACTTCTTTTGTACCACATCGTTCCTAAACACAAGTTAGCACCTTCGTCTGATACTCAGTTGACTAAAGAGCAAACTATTCTAATGCTGAAGGATGGGCTGACCTACTAGATTTGCTAAATGACAGGATGTGGGTTTCTAGTGGGTCACATATGATGTACGCTATGGAAAAACATAAGGGATTTTTCCAGTGGTGATTTTAATAATTTAAAATTAATTATTTAAAATTAATTATATACAAATTTCCCATCATACACTAAGTTTTGAGGTTATTTAGATGTAGTTATTTAGATGTGAGGGATGTATCTATTAATTTTTATTTCTTAAAAAACAAATAGCAAAATATGAACTCAATATATAATGTTCCTAAGATAAAAGGCAGGACAGAGACATGCAGACTCAGCAAGTCTTGTCGCAAGCAGCAGGTATCCAAGTGGCTTCTAGACAGTTGTTCACACACAGACAAAAGGCGATGTTTCTGAGTCCATGCAGTAATAAAATACTGACACCATGTTTCTAGAAAGGAGCACTAAATTCCCATTATCATTTGAAATGGAAGATGGTAGTAAATACTGTCTTCATGTCATGGATGAGGAAACTGAGGCCCAGAGAAATGCAAAGCAGCTCAGCTAAGGGTACGGTGACTTGAGCTGGTGGGGATACAAAGATTAAAATTTGGTGCTTCATGCATTTTCTAAGCTGCCCACAACCACAAAAGGCAGCAGTGACTGGAATATCGAAGAATATTCTCTCCTGTGAGATACTCACAGAGAATACTTAGGGCAGAGCGGGATGGTGCAGGGCAGAAACAGCTGGAGGCCTTCAACAGCATGAATGACGCAGCAAGGAAAAGCAGGAAAAAACTAATCCCGGATTCGCTAACCCTCAAAGATAGATACAGATCTTTAATTTAAAAGAGAGAAAGTTTATTCATGGAGGAAACAGTTACAGAACACCCTTGGGGCTTTTTTAGTCCAACAATTAAAACTGCACTAAAAAGCCAACAGGAAGAGTTTAGACCTAAAGGAAATCTGGAGAAACTACTGCGCCTCTTCTCGTGGCTTTATATATATTTTATCTTTTAGGTAAGAGAGATAGCTGTGATTAATTTCTTTCCTAGGAGAGGAGGAGATGAAAACATCCATTTTCTTAATGTTTATAGGATTTTTCTGTGAAGGCCAGAGAAGGTGGAAGAAAAGATCACTGGATGGCTGGAAGAATGAGGATGAGACTAATGATTGGTTCCTGGAACCACAATTTTACCACAAATCACTAGATGGGATAGCAGGAAGGGTGTCAGGTTTCCCATTAATAAAATTTGAGGTATTTAAGGCTCCAATAACATGGAAACCCATTTCTACCTTCCTCAGAGGTAACGGCAGAGGCTGGGAAGGCTGTTCTGGAAGGTCAAAGCTCCTTGGACTTCTTACATACAATAGTGCCAACATCTAACCAGACTGGACCATGTCCAACACACCTCTGAGCAAAGTGGCTAACTGCTTTACTCCTCAGGATGGGTTCCAATGCAACACTGTGATCCATGATGAGTTTTTCCCCTGTCTCTGTTTTTGGCTTATCTTGATGCTAAAGTCTATGGCAATACAAGAAAGCACGGTCATCTACCGTGAGACCTGCCCGAGGAAAAGAACGGGCTCCCCAAGTCTCAGCTGTCAGCGTTTAACTTCACTCGTTTTACTTGGCAATTCTCATCATGCAGGTGGCAGAAACCTTCTCTGGCGATGTCTCTCTTCTCCTCCATGGGTTCCAAAGGGAAGTCCTGGTCTGTGGCCAGTACCTGTCGGACAGTCATATTCACACGAGCGGTTTTCAAGTAGCTGGTGCACACCTGCCAGTCCTCCTCAGAGCAGGGTTCTACCACCGAGTCTCTGGGGAGGACGGTGGGCAGAGGCGTCTCTAGGCAGCACGGCAGGCTCTCCCCCTGAGGACTTGGAAGGACCTTTGGGACTGCGTGGTTCAACAGGCGGCTGAAACCTGACATTACCATGATGTCGCCACTGTGCATGAACATGGCTGTGGGCGCCTCATCTCTTCTGACGCCACCTAGGAGAAAGATGGCAGACTGCCCGAAGCTATAAAAAAATAAGTAAAACAATACACAACGGTAAGTTTCTGTTACGAACCAAGGCTGGGAAAGGTACTGCCAATTGCATTCATTTTGGATTTCAGCTCAACACTTACTGCTCTCACATCCTCCTTTTTAATCTGTGCCAAGACCCTTCCCGTCTGGCTTGTGTCTGTAAGTGACCAACCCATGATCTGCTGCTTAAACAGTCCTGCCCACAAGACTGCTACAACGTAAAATTTGAAGCACTTAAATAAGCAGATTAAAAATTTAGTTTTAATATTACCCGTATAAGTTTTAGTGATGCATCTTTAAGATTTAAGCCTTCCAATAAATTGAGTCCTTTTCTATATCATGCCTGTTCACTTTTTTTAAAGATTTTATTTATTTATTTATTTGAGAGAGAGAGAGTGAGCGAGAGAGAGAGAGCACATGAGCAGGGGCAGAGGGACAGGGAGAACCAGACTCCCCTGCTGAGTATGGAGCCTGATGTGGGGCTTGATCCCAGAACCCTGCGATCCTGACCTGAGCAAAGGCAGGTGCTTAACTGACTGAGCCACCGAGGCTCCCCGCCTGTTAACTTTAAAGATAAGGCAATTAATAAAAGACACTGTTCAGGCACTTTCTTTGTAGAATAAAGCTGTAGAACTTTGCCCAATTTAAGCTTATGTCTAGGATGACAAGGGAGTAAACTAGTCAGGCTTCCGTGCTTTACTCTTCCTTATTCCGAAAAGGTTGCTCGTTTTGCCTTATGGCCTTCCACTTGCCTATTCCACAGACGTTGATGATACCTTTCAATACAAAAGGTAGACTCCGTGCATCTTAAACACAAATATTAACTGTAATTTGGTTACTACTCTTAAGGACGAGGTTAATTTTACTTATGACAACATTGTTAAGACACCCAGAAGTAAAAGATTATAGAGTTCAACCATTTCTTAAAGTCCTATGTTTTTATTTATTTATTTTAGCTAGAAATGCTTTAGAATGAGGAATGAAGTGGTAAAAAGTAATCCCAAATTCCTAGAATCAGCTTACCTGAAAGACAGCAGGGGTTTGGAGTGATCTAGTTCAGATCTGTCTACGTGGATTCCCAGCGTGGAGTCCAACCTGTAGTAATTCAGGATACCCGCCTCGGCTCGGAAACCCTGAAATCCACAGGCTGCGGCTACTTGCTCTGAGAGGAAAGCCAGGTCAGAAGGGAAAGGTGTATAATGATCGGCTGAGTATTTCTTTGATAAAAGTAGGGAAAATAAGAAAAATAAACAATGATCTCAGGAAAATAGGAAACTGTGGCATAAAATTACCACTTTAAAAGTATCTAACTTACGTGTAATCCTAACATAGCATGATTTATCCAGTAATCTAACAATGAGACGTTCAAAACAGTGAGCACCTAGGACATGGCAGGCACCTCAGACAAGTTCCCCCCCGCGTGGAGTCTACACGTGAAGCAATTACTACGTCTCTCTCTGGTATAGTTTAATCCCAAATAGGATCATTCTCATAGAACAAAAAAGCAACTCAAAACTGTCACTGCCAAGAGGCACATGATGACTAAATGTGATGTGGTATCCTGGAACAGAAAAAGGACATCGATTAAAAACTAAGAAAACTGAATGAAAGCTAAGAAAATATGAATGAAATATGGACTTCACCACTGTAATAATGCATTAACATTGGTCCACTAATTGAGACAAAGGTACCATAATAATGTAAGATGCTAATAGGGAGGGGCGCCTGGGTGGCTCAGTTGTTAAGCGTCTGCCTTTGGCTCAGGTCATGATCCCAGGTCATGATCCCAAGCCCCGAACTGGGATCCCTGCTCAGCGGGAAGCCTGCTTCTCCCTCTCCCACTCCCCCTGCCTGTGTTCCCTCTCTCCCTGTGTCTCTCTCTGTCAAATAAATAAAAATCTTAAAAAAAAAAAAAAAATGCTAATAGGGAGAACTGGGTGTGCAGTATATGGGAACTCCGTACTATCTTTTCAGCTTTTCTGCAAATCCAGAACTATCCTAAAATACAAAGCTTATTAAAAAAAAAAAGAAAGAAAGAAAGCAATTCAAATACAATAGCCAGTTTGGTTTTGGGTCCCTCAGCCCGCAACATGGCACGCTGCCAATTTCACTGGTCAGTCTGATGGGATGACATGCTCAAAACATCTGAACTGAAACTACCTTATACCATGGTCAAGGCAGAACCTTAAAATGGAAGTAATTTTCAACATTTACCTTCCTGAACTATTTTTAGCATGTAACGATCACAATATCCCTTCTCTTAAATACAACAAAACAAATCAAAGGGCAGAACACTCACTGTCTCTACAAAATCCAGCAGTTCAGGAGAACGACAAGGTGGCAGTCTCCTTGGCAGACGAGGGTGAGGTAAGCCCGCTCTGCTCGGTAAGCCCGCAGTGGCCCGATGCCCCTCCTTCGTCTTGCTGCTGCTCTCACATCTTCCTCTGCCCAACAACCTCAAACCAGATTAGCAAACCCACTCCTGTCTCACATCTCCACTAGTGCCCTGACGTATCCCAGCTGCAGCGACAGAGGCACACCTCTGGAGAAAACGTATTCACTTTGGCCAGGAGTGAGCTTTAACTTCACGTTAAGGAAGACTTTTGTGAAAGGTCTTTAACAGATGGCTAAGCTTCTTCAGTTGGAATTTCTGTGTTTTCTTTTTCCTTTTTTTCCCCTTAAGTGCAAATAAGAAGAGTTCCCATTTAATTTCCCAAAACTAGAGAACCATAAGGTTTTCTCTACCCTTTCAAGTTTCAATCCTTCACAAGATCAACTAGTCAGAGCTACTGTTCTAGCACTAGGTTACCTCTGTGGGCTTTCAACCCCATCCCCAACTGTCTCTGCGCTAGTCTTCTTACTTCTCTTTCACTTTTCTCCGTTGAGTCACTCAGAGTTTCTGATAATTTTTCACTCTACATTTTTCTTAGTAAATGAGAGTAACTTTAAGTCCTTGGGGAATAACAGCATCAGCAATAAATATAACATCATAAAAAACAATAAGCTAACCTGTATTGTGTTAATGCATTTAACTTTTCAGAACAAGCAGGCACTGCTATAATCACGACGTAGGCATTACACCTTTGATGCTCGCGCCCCCCTTTATGAGGTATGCACTATCCTATGAAGGCCAGATTCAAACCCCGGGCTGGCTAACCCAGAGAGAATCACCTGGCTATTTCCCCAAACACATGATATCCAGTCTTCCACTGAATGTGCATCACTGAAAGTAAGATTATGTCATGAACATTTCTAAGCAACATTTATCATTATTTTCAGCAGTTAATATAATTGTTAATAGGCTGGGTTGACTGAAACTATGGAGCTTTTAGAATGTAACTAGTTAGGGGCACCTGGGTGGCTCAGTCGCTAAGAGTCTGCCTTCAGCTCAGGTCATGATCCCAGGGTCCTGGGATCGAGCCCTGCATCGGGCTCCCTGCTCTGTTGGAGGAAGCCTGCTTCTCCCTCTCCCGCTTCCCCTGCTTGTGTTCCCTCTCTCGCTGTCTCTTTCTGCCAAATAAATAAATCTTTAAAAAAACAAAACAAAAAAAGTAACTAGTTAGTAAGAAGATGGTCTATACCAATCTCTTTATTCAGTTTATTCTCAGAATTAGTCATTTCATTTGGTGGCAAACATCTAATGGAGACAAGAGGGACTAGGCTGCTCATGATAAAGGAGGTACTTTTGGAAACACGGAGGTTAGGAAAGAAGAAACTGTACATCAAGAAAACACAAGACTTTGTTAACTATAGGACATTCTTTCCTATATGTGTGTTGCTCAGACCTTATATAGCAGGCAAAGGTGTCTCTTGTAAGTTGATGGAGGAGGACACCAGAAGTATATGGAACTCCTTCTACTCCAAACAGATATTATGTAGAAAATAAAAGCTCAACAAACACTAAACGATAATGGAAATAAAGCTTTTAGTTGAGAATTGCTCCTGAATGCAGTAAAGAAAAATCTGTATCCTTGAAACGTACTTAGAGAAAGCACCAATGACTTCTGATGAAATAATATAACCTAAGGGCATATGAAGAAATTTTTTCTTGGGAGAAGTTATTCATTCCTCTTGAAATTATTCATTCCTCTTGTTAGCAAGAGGATTTTAAGAGATCATGAAAGAGATCCATCCACCAATGGATAATCTGACAGTGTACAGGCTTGGTCAGGAAGACATCCAACTACTGAGCCCAAGGAGTGTAAAAATGAAGACAATGGAATTTGTAAGGAACTATGCATACCTTACTGTCCCAGTTATAATGGTAGCCTAGGGTCACCCAGCGCAACTTCTCTAGTAAACTTCGGGGTCTCCGTTTATTCACTTCTTTGTACCTGTGAAGATTGGGAACAAAAGAGGATTTATTCACCTCAAATGGCAGCAATAGCCCTTTGCATGCATGGAATTTGGTATTCCTTGGTATAAGCTGTTAGCAAAGATCTTGATAGGGGAAGTGAGAACAGACAACTGAGTTGACCAAAATATAACACTAAGAAACATGTTAGCATTTCTTTCTTTCTTTTTTTTTAAGATTTAGTCATTTGAGGGGTACCTGGGTGGCTCAGTGGGTTAAAGCCTCTGCCTTTGGCTCAGGTCATGATCTCAGGGTCCTGGGATCGAGCCCCGCATCGGGCTCTCTGCTCAGTGGGTAGCCAGCTTCCCCCTCTCTCTCTGCCTACTTGTGATTTCTCTCTGTCAAATAAATAAATAAAATCTTTAAAAAACAAAAAAAGATTTATTCTTTTGAGAGAGAGAGCTCGCGCATGTGTGCTGGGGGGGGGGTGGCGACAGTAGGGGGGAGGGGTAGAGGGAAAGAATCCCAAGCAGACTCCCTGCTGAGCGGGGAGCTGGACCCAGGGCTCAATCTCAGGACCCTGAGATCATGACGTAAGTCGAAATCAAGAGTCGGACATTCAACCGACTGAGCCACCCAGATGACCCCATGTTAGCATTTCTAATTTTTAGTCCTTGGTTCTAAATGCTTGGCTGAATGGGATCAATTTTATTTTATTTTTTAAAGATTTTTTTTTATTTATTTGTCAGAGAGAGAGAGACACAGCACAAGCAGGGGGAGGGGCAGAGGGAGAGGGAGTAGCAGACTCCCCACTGAGCAGGGAGCCTCATGTGGGGTTCAATCCCGGGACTCCACAATCATGACCTGAGCCAAAGGCAGACGCTTAACCAACTAAGCCACCCAGGCACCCCCATGTTAGCATTTCTAATTTTTAGTCCTTGGTTCTAAAACCTCTGCTGAATGGGATCAATTTTAAATGGTAAGTTTCCAGCATCCCAATAATGATAAAACAAGAATCACACAGAAATGTCTTTACCTGTCCATTGGAAATGGGACCAAGGGCACTACGGGTAATTGAAAATTTGGCTAACAGAACATGTTCCATTTGGTTTGCTGAAAGTGAGGTATGATTAATCATAGCTATCACTATGTTTATAATGATGGTGGCTTCCCAGAATTATAGGTTAGGGGGAAAAGTTTGGCAAAATATACATTTTATACAATCAAAAATAACTGGTTTAACATGACTTCTTCAACCCTAACATAGCTTAGATAATTGAGGCTTAGCTAACAATTAAGGACCACTGTAATTGATTTGGTTTCTGACATCCCCTTGTTCAAACACAGGAGGCTTCTATAAAACAGAGAGGTGCCCTTTCTGCAATTACATCCTATCTGATCAAATCTATGGGATTAACTACTCTTCTTCTAAAGCGGAAGAAGCTTCTTTGATTTACCTCTAAATATCTAAAAATACAAGAATGCCAGGCCTAATAATTTTAGAGTTTGTTTTTCCTATGTAATTTACATCAATAATCAAACAATTTTTTTGGTTCAAGAACCACTGCTGTTTAAAAAAGAAAAGATTAGACTGCTTTAAGGAGTTCACATTTTGATAAGAGATGACAGGTAAGTATAAGAAAAAATGAAGGGAAATTTCAAGGCAGTATAAAATCTACTAAATTGAATAGCACAAGATTTTGAGGGCCACTGGAATTAAGAAAAAGGAGAGCTCAGAGTTAGCTGTCTAATCAGTTAAGGCCTCATGGCAGAGTGGGGAGTCGAGAGTGGCATTGGAGAATGGCCAGCATTTAAACAGAGAGTAGAGCAGTGGGCAATACCGGCATACCACATGGGCAGAAGCAAAGGGTTTATTAGAGGCTCATACTGTAAGTGGCACTCGTCTTGATGTTGACGGAGTTTACAGAATAGATGCTATCTGTCCTCACAAAGTTTACAGTCTAAGGACATCGTGACCCAGATATACATCAAGACCAGTAGCTAAAAGGAATGGGAACAAACACCGATTTACTGAGAAGAGTGGTGAGGAAAAGAGGCAGAGACTCTGAAAGGCCTGCTTGCAAGGCTGGTTGTTGGCAGGCATCTGGAACTTGGAATCTGGGGGGTTCACACCATTCCCAGAACTGCTGCTCACTGTGCCTCAATTTTTTGTGCAAAACAATATGGTTTATGTTAAATAGCTGCTTTCCTTCTGGGGAGTCTGGAATTTGGTTTGTGTCACACAGAGACTACGGGATCAGCCCCTAGTAAGAACCTGGGCACTAAGCTTCCCTGGTGGACAACATTTCATGCATGTTGTCACAACTCGTTATTGGAAGAATTAAGCACACCTTGTGTGACTTCACTGAGAGAAAACCCTGGAAGCTTGAGTCTGGTTTTCCTAGGACTTTGCTCAATGTGTCTTTTCCCTTCACCGATTTTGCTTTGTATTCTTTGAATTGAAGTAAGTCTTATCCACGAGGACAGATATGTGCTGACCCCTCCTGGTGAATCACCAAAATTGGGTGTGGTCGTGGGGACACCTGGCACAAGAGAAGACAGATTATGATTAGCAGTTCAGGGGAAACAATATATACGTGTGGCCAGTGATTGCAACTAGCTGATGTGAACAGTTACCATGTAGAACCACCATTCATTATTTAATTTTCTATGTGTAAAAACTAAAAATGGAAAAAAAAAAGAATGCATAATTACTACCACAACATGAGTTCTACCAATATTTCTTCAGCTAGCGATACAAATAAAAGAACTCTGCAATGATCCCCTCTGGAGAACATAATCTATTTTAGTAGCCTTGAGATAGAAAGATAAGAATGACCGCTCATCTCTGGACTCATGTGAATATTGTGGTTAACGGCGTGTACCCCACTTAGTTTCTGCCAAGTGGGTTTCCAAATTTTAATGCTCAGGAGAATCACCTAGAGGGCTTGTTAAAACCCAAATGGCTTGGCCCAGGCCTATAAATTCTGATTCAGCAGGTCTAGGACGGAGCCAAAGAATCTGTATTTCTAATAAGTTTCCAAGAGATGGGGATGCTGCTGAACGAGGGACCACACTTTGAGAAACACTATTCTAGCCAAAATTAAAAAACAAGATACCTTCTATCTTTTTAGATCAATAAAGGATCATTTTATTCTTGATGAAAAATTCATACTATTATATCAAAATTAGACTGATCTAAACAAACAAAGGTAAAAGAATGCAGCTCTAAAAATAATTCAGGGGGCACCTGAGTAGCTCAGTCAGTTAAGGATCTGCTTAATTTCAGTTCAGGTCATGATCTCAGGGTTGTGAGATCAAGCCTCGTGTCGGGCTCCACACTGCGTATGGAGCCTGCTTTAGATTCTCTCCCTCTGCCCCTCACCTCTACTGCCTGCTCTAAAAGAAAGAAAGAAAGAAAGAAAAATAGAAATAATTCAGAAGATGATGGTATTTTAGACATTCAATATAGTATCACCAAGCTGCTTTTCCATTAAGAGTCAGTCTAATGTTCCGTAGGACAGGGCATACACTATTATAATTAACATAGGATTATGGTATTGTTAACAATAAAATCATCAAAATCATAGTAATAATCAAGCATCAATAGAAACATCCTATATTATACCTTTTAAAATTTGTTCTTTTAGAAAACCAAAAGAACATCTCTTTTCTACCTTAACTGTATCAGTATAAGGAAGCCTTTGGGCTTTGCCTTGTATTGAGGGGAACTAGTGTAAGGGTGTAAAAGCATTAAGCCTAGGCCACCTAACAAAAAGGAAAAAAACTTAAAGACTTGTGTAGTGAAAGTAGAGCTGTGATCATTGAATACACCATTTGAGGATGATTCTACACACACACACATTTTGTGTAATGTGTCAGACCCAGGTAGGTATAAGACTCCACCCCTCAGGCGCGCCTGGGAGGCTCAGTGGGTTAAGCCTCTGCCTTCGGCTCAGGTCATGATCTCAGGGTCCTGGGATTGAGCCCCGCATCGGGCTCTCTGCTCAGCAGGGAGCCTGCTTCCTCCTCTCTCTCTGCCTGCCTCTCTGCCTACTTGTGATCTCCCTCTGTCATATTAATAAATAAAAAAAAAAAATCTTAAAAAAAAAAAAGACTCCACCCCTCATTTCATATCCTCTGAGAACACAATTTCAATTCCTTTCTTTGTATGGAATTTCTGGTAGGAAAGTAACAATAATTATAAGACTGGCCTTCCAGATGTGACAGTAGCATAGGCCAACACTAGCCACTTCCTGTCTCAGCACTACTTAGGGACCATTCTGGTCCCTGCGGGCTTTGGATAACAAAGATTCCAAAAAAACTCAGTCTTGAACACTGTGAATAGTTTAAGGCCAAAACCAAATTTAACCCACTCCCAGATGATTTTTCAAGCAGGAAATACTGAGAGATGAATAAGGGCGGGGGTGGGCTGTTCTCTTTTTAAACCTGACTTGTCCAAAGGAGGCCAGGAAGCTCAGTGCCAACAGAGCCGCCATATCCATTCTAAGGAATGCAAGGGATATGTTGGCACCTAACTTTAAATCTTTATGCAATTATCCAAAAGGATGTTTTCAAGCAAGTATGACCCTGATTATTGGTTCTCACTGCAAACAGAAACATGCTATGCTCCCTGCCCCTGCTGCAGCTCCAAGCACTGGCAGGAGGATGATGGATGGGTGAGCTGGCCACCTTTTCCCCTGGTGAATGTGCCCACACAGCAGTTTGCTTACTTTCTGTCAGGGATAAGTGCTTTATGTAAGTGCTGGTTATTTCTCTCAGCAATCACGTCCTCTAGTGCTGCTTTCAACTGCACCCTAACTGGGTGGAAATGAACTGCCCTGCTTGTCCACTCTTTGTGCAGTGGTAGTTTAAGTGTCATAACTAAGCACTGGGATTTCCTTTCCTTCCCTACTTCAAGGGACGTTAGAGAATCATCATGAAAGCAACAGTACTCAGGGCAGAAAACGTTTTAAGGTTGTTTATGATAAAAAGCCTTAAATATCCTATTATAGATATTTGTTTTTTCAATCATTTTTTAAAGCTTTATTTATTTAAGTAATTTCTATACCCAGTGTGGGGCTCATACTCATGATCCCAAGATCAAGAGTTGCCAACTGACTGAGCTAGCTGCATACCCAGCCTGCTTTTGTTCTCTCCCTCTCCCTCTGCCCCTCATCTCTACTGCCCGCTCTAAAAGAAAGAAAAATAGAAATAATTCAGAAGGTGATGGTATTTTAGACATTCAATATAGTATCATCAAGCTGCTTTTCCATTAAGAGTCAGTCTAATGTTCTGTAGGACAGGGCATACACTATTATATGGTCTTTATTTTTTTTTTTTTTAAGATTTTATTTATTTATTTGACAGAGAGAGAGAGATCACAAGTAGGCAGAAAGGAAGGCAGGGAGATAGGGGAAGCAGGCTCCCTGCTGAGCAGAGAGCCTGATGCAGGGCTCGATCCCAGGACCCTGAGATCATGACCTGAGCCGAAGGCAGAGGCTTTAACCCACTGAGCCACCAGGCACCCCTTTACTATGGCCTTTACATGTAACTGACACATCTCCCTCTCTCTGACTTCACTCCTAAGCTCAGTTCCGTATTTCCAAAGGCATGGTCTTTTTTTTTTTTTTTTTTTTTAAGATTTTATTTATTTATTTAACAGAGAGAGAGAGATCACAAGTAGGCAGAGAGGCAGGCAGAGAGAGAGAGGGAAGCAGGCTCCCTGCTGAGCAGAAAGCCCGATGCAGGGCTCGATCCCAGGACCCTGAGATCATGACCTGAGCCAAAGGCAGAGGCTTTAACCCACTGAGCCACCAGGCGCCCCTTTACTATGGTCTTTACGTGTAATTGACACATCTCCCTCTTTCTGACTTCACTCCTAAGCTCAGTTCCGTATTTCCAAAGGCATACTGGACATCTTTGCCTGGATACTTCATAGACATTTCAAAAACAAAAACATTAATCCCCAAACTACACTAAGAATCGACTCTGTTCCTTTTCTTCCTCCAAACCTATTTTCATTAAAAATCTTAGTATATAATGTTACAATGAACATAGAGAGGCAGATATTTTTTTGTGACACTGATTTTTTTCCCCCTTTGCATATATACCCAGAAGTGAAATTGCTGCATCCTCTGGTAATCCTATTTTTAACTTTTGGAGGGACTTCCAGAGTTTCACATAAATAATTATAGCAGCCAAGACAAAGAAACAACCTGAGAGTCCACTGATGGATGAATGGATAATGAAAACATGATACACAACAGATAAATGAATACCATTCAGCCATAAAAAAGGAAATCCTGTCATTTGTGATAACATGAACCTTCAGGGCATTGTGCTAAGTGAAATGTTAGAGAGGGAAAGACAAACACTGTATGATCTTACTTATATGTGGTATCTAAAAAATCTAAACTTGCAGAAACAGAAAGACTGAAAGCTGCCAAAGGTGAGGGTGGGCAGGTGCAGAGAAGTAAGTTCTGAGGATCTAACGTACAGCATGGTGACTATACTTAACTAAACTGTATTGTGTATTTCCTAAAAGAGTAAATCTTAAAAGTTCTCATCACGAGAAAAAAATCTATAACTATATGAGGTGACTTAACTTACCAAGATAATTGTTTTGCAGTATATACATACCAAATTGCTATACACCTCAGACTAATATAATATTGTATGTCAATTATGTCAATAAAACTGGGAAAAAAACCCTCAACAAAAACTTCAGTTTTACCCTATAAGTGCTATGGAGAAATCTGTGGATAATCCTTAACCTCTTGTCTCTCACTTCTCATAATCTCTTGGTCACCAAGCCTTGTTGACAATGTCTTTTCCATTAATAAGCTAAATCCTTAATTGTGCTTTTTGCAACAACTATATTTTCCATCCATATTCCTCACTGCCAAGAATTGCCTTTCTAAGGGCATCTGGGTGGCTTGGTTGGTTAAGTGTCTGCCTTCGGCTCAGGTCATGATCCCGTGGTCCTGGGATCGAGACCTGAGTAAGGCTCCCTGCTCAGCGGGGAGCCTGCTTCTCTCTCCTTCTGCAGCTCCCCGGTTTGTGCTCTCTCTCTCTCTCTCAAATACATAAAATCTTAAAAAAACAGTTACCTTTCTAAAGTAAAAAATCTGATTAATCTTGATGAATCCCCACTGTTCACAGGACAAAGTCCACACTTTGCCATAAGGCACACAACCCCCTAATAATCTGGTTCTTACCTTTCCCATCTCACCTCCAATCCTTTTCCTGCAGGGTGGCCTACCCCTCCCCATCCTTCATGGCTGTGCCTCTGGCCATACAGTTTTCTCTACTGAAATGCTCTTTCCTCTCCTACTCTACTCTCCACACAGCAGATTTTTCTGACTTGCTTTTTCACACACAGTTTAACCTCACTTCTTTAGGGAAATCTGTTGTAGTTTCAGTCTGTCCCTCCACTGTGCCCCCACAGCACCTTGTGACTTCTATTCACCTAAAAATTCTGTTTGTAAGTACCCGAATTCTTCCTTTAACAGTCCCTTCCTCAAAGGCAAGGACTCAATTTTAATCTTCATATCTGTGTTAGCATCAAGTATTTCCTAAAACACGAATGTACATTATTTAATAATGAAAATAAGATGGAAAGGTGCTATATAGTCTGTAATTGATCCTTCTCAAATTCAGCATGTTTTCATCAGCCTAACGGAGGGGATTATCAATTTAGTTAAAGTAATATTTAAAAAGCACTTTCTAATATATACAAAGAACTGCAGTTGGCATTGAGGTTACAAACACTTCAAGGTCTGGGGCAGAGGAGGGGCATAGCAGGCAGTGGGAGGGAGAAGGGCACCATGACTGGATTCACTATAACAAGTGCTTATAATAGCATCACAAACAAAGTCTTAAAGGAGTAGAAAAGGGGAAGAGATTAATCCTGCTTCCACACTGAGGACATTAATGGAGAAAACTTCCACATATACAAAAATGGATTAAAAAATAATTTTTTCTTCTTTGATACCTTTTTCTGCCTAGAAGAATTATGTCTCTCTCTGGCCCCCATAGCATTTTTCTAAACACTTATTCTGACACTTTCTAAGCTCTATTATAATTATTCCTGTTGACACAAAGTTCCTGCCATAGACTATGCACTCATGAGTACAAGGACAGTGTCCTACGAATCTTTGTATCTCCAGTCTTAGCATCATGCCTGTACACAATTAACCCTCAATAAATTTCTGTGGAATGATGGGGCACCTGACCTAAGAAAAACTATGTATTTGTGAATGAATAAAGGTTGATTCAACATTAAGATGCAAACATTAGTTCTCATGAGGAACAATTGACCTACCGTAAAACTGATAGTAGCAGTGACTTCATCTAGATGAGTAGAAATAAAGAGCTTTCGGCGTTAATTTCTTCCAGGATACCACAAGTCTTCAAAGGAACTCATGTTGTTTACTTTTTAAAACGATTTTATTTTTTAAGTAATCTCTACACGCAACGTGGGGCTCGAATTCACAACCCTGAGATCAAGAGTTGAATGCTCTACCACCTGAGCCAGCCAGGTGCCCCTGGACCTCACTTTAAGTAGAAAAAGGGCTGAAGCTGGACCAGCTGATGATTAATGAGGATGATCGAGATTTGAGCTATGATAAGGAAATATTTCAAATGGATCTCAATTTAATGTAACTGTGTCAAAGCATCTGTCCAAATGTTCCGGGGGAAAGAATATAATTGTGCTGCTTTTGCATGGAAACAAGGAAAAAACAGCTCAGTTACTTTCACTGCATTGTTCCGGGGTAGGTCCTCTAAAGATGTGCAGTGAGCTGAGCTGAATATGAACACTTACCTCAGAAACTCTTTGCTCTGTTCCCACAGGTCCTGAGTCTCTTCTTGGGTCATGTGCTTGTCCAGGTTACACACATTTGGTTTCTGGGAATATAACTTAAGGCACTGCTTCACCCAGTGCCACTGGTAACCTGGGAGGAAGGGGTTTGGGATAAAAATAAATCCTATACAAAAGGACAGGTGGGGAAAAAGGAGAGGAGGAAATTCTCCATCAGTTATTGATATAATTTATTTTTGTTGACATCCTTTTACCCACTACTTTATTATTTAGTCCCTATCCCCCTTTGCTCATGTTTTGTGGCTCCCACACTCATAAGCAAATGTTCTCGTTCCTATTCTCTGATTTTAGAGGAAGGAAGGGAAGAAAGAAACAAATTCTCAAGAGAAATAAATATTCCACAACTATCAACTGTGTTACCCCAAAGCAAACTTTAGAACTGATAATGCCAAAAGTTACCGCTCAAATCTGCACCAGGTATTTATCACTTATAAAGGTGGTAGCTGCTAAAAAAAAAAAGGTGGTAGCTGCTTCCTGCAATTACCACCTTTGTGAGAGCTCAGTGCTTCCCCCCGGCCTTTTTTGTTTTCTAGTATCTGGCTAACAATTCTTATATTAAATTCCCTTAGTTAAAATAATTGGTGTGATCTCTGCCCATGACTGAAATCTGACGGACAGAACAGGGAAGAAAGATGCTGTGAAGTACATCCACTCAGTATGGCATGATGCAAATACCTACAGCACCTGCGCTGAAAAGGCCTTTTGTGACCTTGAAAGTAATCTAACGTCATTTTTCTCCTGTGTCGAAGAGGAATAGCAATATTTAACTGGAATCCTATGCAGGGTAAGGATCCATTCTTTAAACACTCAACGAACATAAGCTATGTACTTTCTTAAGAATTAGAAATGAAAAACTGTCCTCAGCGAAGCCCCTGGCGACAGGACGGCAGAGACCGTTAAACAGATAATGCCTTGCGGAAGCCTGGCTATGAATGAAGTCTCTAAGGACATAATGAGGTACCAACTCACAAAATGTGACCTAAGTGTGAAATCCTAGAAAACCTCAAAATCAGTACACCTATCTGGACAATAGATAAACCAAAGTGGGTTGATAACTTTGTAGTCTTAACAGTTTGTTAAGAGAAGAGGGCATAGCAAGAGAGAAACAAGGCCTTGAAAACAGGAGGTAGGCCTGAAAGGTCAAGGGCAGCCTTTAAGAACAAAAAGTACATGTAAGACTACTGGTGATGTACGCTCCTCATTCACCCAAATGCATGGCGAGCCATACTTTCCTACATAAAAGCCATCATCTGACTCTTCTTTCATGAAGAACTAAAGTGCACGAGGCCTTTTAGGGAAGTATTGAAACTGTTACGCAATCCTATATTGTTAACAAATACATCAGTGGTCATAATGTATTAAGAGCTATCACTCACACACACACACACACACACACAAAAGAGCTATGACACAGACCTGGCCCATGGCATAATGAAAATTAGTATTTTCTAGGGATTTTTCTTGCTTTTAATCTGTATTTGAAATCACAAATACAATGTTAACTTTATGTCCTCTCCAAAAAAAGGATGACAGATAAAAGACAATTTGACCAAATAAGGCATTTCTATATTTTCTTTTTTATTTAATTAATTTATTTGAGAGAGTGAGAGCATGAGAGGGGGGAGGATCAGAGGGAGAAGTAGGCTCCTCGCTGAGCAACGAGCCTGATGCAGGACCCTGGGATCATGACCTGAGCCAAAGGGAGTCGCTTAACTGACTAAGCCACCCAGGCGCTCCTGTGTTTTCTAAATAGTTCATAATAATTAATCTACAATGGCCCCATGATCCTTAAAGAAAAAAAAGATTAAGAGCACTTGGCTGGCTCAGTCGGGAGTATGTGACTCTTGATCTGGGGGCGCGAGATTGAGCCTCACATTGGGGGTAGAGTTTACTCAAAAAAAGATTAAAAACATTACCCATTTTTCATTATGTTAATTTCTAGATCTGTAATGTGAGCTACCCAATATTATTGAAGTTCAAAATACTAAATTATTTAGTCTATTAGGGCTTTCGATCTCATTAACTAATGTTCTTTTCAAAAGCTCAGCCTTAATAACAGCAACAATTTTTAGGTTGTTTTTCTTTTTTTGCCAGACAAGAACATACAGACTTTGTGATTAGAGTGACCATTATGTATTGTTCCATCATTCAAAGCGGTTCTTCTGCCAGAGCAGATGTTTGGAGTTGTGGCAGGGAGCCCAGAGTCAATGTGCTAATTTTTGATATGTACCTGGTGTGTCACTTTCTGCACTTAAGGTAGGCACTACTGACTCCTGTTCTAACCTTTGGGAGTGCTAAATAAATGGACATCTTAGATGAGGCAGATTTAAAAGGAGTTTGGGAGTGAAATATTTCTGTGTTTAGTTTTCCCCTTTGTCTATTTACCTGCTTACAACTCCTCTCCTGAAATTAGACAAATGATTATATGATTTTGTCTTCTGAGGTCAGCCGCACTCACCAGGATAGCCTTGGAGTCCATAAGCTTGCCACTTGCTGACTGGCTGAAGTCCTGCTCTATGTGCATCATGGTCACTGACAGAAGACACACTCAGCTGAGATCTAACCACCTGGCAGGAAGGAAAGAGAAGTTGGAGGGCTAAAGCTATTTTGCAGGTCAGATCTGAGAATCTCAAACTTCTAAAGATATTTCTGGTATAAGGAAAAATTAGGATTCCTAAGTCTGGGCTCCTAAACTTAGTTCTATGACTTACTTGATGTAAGACTTAGCTAAGTCACTTAACTTTTTTTTTTTTTAAATATTATTTATTTATTTGACAGAGAGAGAGAGAGAGAGCACAAGCAGGGGGAGCAGCAGGCAGAGGAAGAGAGAGAAGCAGGCTCCCCGCTGAGCAGTGAGCCCAACATGGGGCTTGATCCCAGGACCCTGAGATCATGACCTGAGCCGAAGGCAGACCCTTAACTGACTGAGCCACCCAGGGGCCTCAAGTCACTTAACTTCTTAGAGCCTCAGTTTTCTCATCTATATACCAACAAATACTAGGAAGCAATATAAAATTAAGTAGTATGAGAAGCAGGCTGATTTTGGCCTTCAAGACTACCTTTTTGTATGACACCACATCTTTGTGGATTTCTTCTAAGACTCTAAATTGTGAGAGATGTACTGAAATATCCTCAGTGAAAATTCTGTTCACCTCAATTCGGCCCAACAGTAATGCTTCTGAGGCACTTGTATACAGTTGCTGTTTAAACAGACCTGTGAGAAACATCAGGCAGGGGAGGTTAAGAGAATGGAAGAGAGCACTTCAACCAGACAGAATGACTGTTTCAGTAAAACTGGAAACCCCGTTTGTTGAAAGTATATTTATTCTCTTTTAGATGAAACTTCAAACTGAAACGCAGAACTTTTGTGTTTGTTAATTACTGAGAAATTAAGTTTTTCAGGGGCTCATGAAGTTTTCTTTGCATATAAGAGCATTTTACCGATGGCTCCTTACATTGGTTAAGGGATTCAATATTCAATCACTAAAGTAAGGATATTCAAAAAACAAAAAACCTTTATTCCTCCATTAGTAATAAATTTAAGAGTCTGGCTTGCCTTAGAATACATCAAATGTTCTCTTCCAAAAAGATATGATCTGTTATCCTATCAACTTCACCAAGTGTAGAGATTTCCAGAAAAAAATACCAACTAGTGGCCGGTGTATTATTACCAGTCTCTGTAATAAAATGGCCATCTGGAACTCTCTGAGAGGCCTGACCAGCCAATTGTTCCAGGTACTGATAAGATGTTTCTATTTCAAACATTTTATAATGATCTTTCAAATAGACCATACTTAATAACACACTGTAATTCAGCAACACTCTCATATCTGAAGTTAAGTTTGTGGACCTATTCTCCATGCTAAGCTGAAACAAACCTCTGAGTCTTTAAAAAAAAAAAAAAGCCCTCCTTCCATTCTTGCCTGTTAGCCATCCTTTCTCCACTGCTCATTAGTTGCTCTCAAAGCAACTTTCTTCTCCAGTTTGCTACTTTCAATCTGTTTTGAGCCGAGGAACTGAACACTCAAGTTTTTTTTTTTTAAGATTTAATCCTTATTTATTTGAGAAAGAGAGAGAGCACAGTGACAGTGAAAGGAAGAAGCAGACTCCCTGCTGAGCAGGTAGCCTGACAGCTAGGGGCTCATGACCTTAGCCAAAGGCAGATGCTTAACCAACTGAGCCATCCAGGTGCCCCTAAACACCCAAGTTTTTATGTACTCAATGGATAATGTATTTATTGAGTGCTTACTGTTTATGATACGGTGCTAGACACAATATCCTCTTCTCAGAGGCTTACATTCTAAAAGTATTTTTAAGGGACGCCTGGGTGGCTCAGTTGGTTAAGCGGCTGCCTTCGGCTCAGGTCATGATCCCAGAGTCCTAGGATCGAGTCCCGCATCGGGCTCCTTGCTGGGCAGGGAGCCTGCTTCTCCCTCTGCCTCTGCCTGCCACTCTGCCTGCTTGTGCTCGCTCTCTCTCTGACGAATAAATAAATAAAGTCTTAAAATAAAAAAAAATAAAAGTATTTTAAGAGAGAGAGAGCGCAGGCAAGCACAGCAGGGTGGGCAGAGGGAGAAGGAGATAATCTTAGGCAGGCTCCATGCTCAGTGTGGAGTCTGACATGGCACTCGATCTCACTACCTTGAGATTATGACCTGAGCTTAAATCAAAAGTCAGATACTTAACCAAATGAGCAACGCAGGCACCCCCATTCTAAAAGTATTTAAGTATTGCAGCAAAATACAGGCAAAAAGAGCTGAATGAGGATCTGACCCATGTATATTCTTAGAGAGCTGACTTTCTGTATGCTATTTTGACTCTAAGACCATTTCTGCTAACGAAGTTCCTAAGAAGCTGAGTTCTAGACAAATATGGTGCCACTATAGCACTGATTTTATTCAGAGCTATACTAAGCTTAGAAAGAACCCTTCATCCAGGCATCTGTGGACAACACTAAGGCCAAATTAAAGGATCAGGGATCCTCAGTGTTATAGTGACTGTAAAATTAGGCATTACAGTATAGTTGTGATTTTCCCTGTGCCCCTTGTCCTCTTTTATGTTGCTTTTCTTACTTTCCATGGGGAAAGGTAGAAATAATGGATAGTGTTTGGATTCGTTTGCCCTTTACTTTCAAACGTGGAGAGATCATCTCAATCTTTCAACTCGCTTTCTAAAAGGCCCAGAGACGACCGGGACCAATTTTGTGGACAACGGTTTAACTAACAACATCGATCCCTCTCGGTTCTGGGACTACTCGGGTAGTTTTTTAAGCTGCAGAGCGCTATCCTAACATCTATGAATACAATTTATGCGTTTTCACACAAATCGAAGTAGAGATGCAAACGGACAGTTAACGTTAGGAATACAACAATTCCCAGGCACTGAGGCCGCAGCCAGGAATGGCCGCGTGGAGGACCGGCAGCACAGCTCTTCACAGCTAAAGTGTGACGTTTCGTGGACAATTAAACTCCGCGCCCATGGAGAGCGGGAATAACTCAATAATATTCAGTCTGGCAGCGAAAAGAGGGGAGGAGGACCCTGAAGCCCCTCCAAGAGGCGAGGCGAGACGATCGGGGGCCCGGACCGCTCCTCTGTCCGTACCTTGCGGGCACCAGGCCCCGTGCCGCGGGCTGCCGAGAAGTCAATGACCGCTCCCAGGTCTGCGGTCCCAGGGCGACTCTGCCGGTAGAAGCGGAAAAGCTTCCGAAAAGCGTCCTCCCCTGGCTCTGCCGCCAGCGTCGCTACAGAGCCCACAGCTGCCGCCATCTTCCCCATGTCGTTGTCTGGCCTCTTCTAACCCGGAAGCAGATCCGCCAGATTCTTCCGGGGTCGCGACCACAGGTCGCAGAGGTCCTCGATCTAAAGATGGCGGCCTCTGCAGTGAGGGGTGCTGTGGCGCTGCGAACGAGTATTAGCCGGCCCGTGGCTTTTGTCAGAAAAATTCCCTGGACCGCGGCCTCGAGTGAGTAATGGAGACGTGTTAGGGGCGAAGTTTTAGGTACAAGCGATCCTCAAAAGCACTACTTTCGGCGGAATACTTAAGTCAGCGTGGTGGCTGGATTAAGAGCTGTGGCTCCTGAGCAAGCCAGTGAGCAGAAATAAAAAAATTTTTTCAATGGATCGTTCAGGGATGCCCCTTGAGCTTTTGCGGCACGTATTCAGGGTCTCTTGCCTTTCCAGTGTGATTCAGTGGAACGGTTCGTTACTTGAAATCTTTAAGATTTACGATTAGAACGGATTATTTTGATAGCGTTGTGGAGGGTGGATTCAAACTGGCAAGACTGAAGGCGAGGAGACGCATTAAAAGGCAATTTCAATAATTTAGTCCAAAGACGAGGACCTGAAATAGGGTAGTGTTAAGCAAGGGGGTCAGATCCGCTTATGTTAATAAAATCAAGGGCTTTTCGCGATGGCTTGAATGGGGTAGAAGTAAGGAATGAGGGAAAGAGAAGAACGAATTCCAGGTTTTTAGCGTTGGTGAATATCGTGGTTAAATGTAGGCGAAGCAAATTTGAAGAAGATGAGGAGTAAAGTTTCAATGTGTTGAGTTTGAGAAAAACCTGTGAGGTCTCCGTCAGGCAGTTGGACAGAAGATTGGTGTATCATTTATTGAGAAGTGCACTTTGAAGCCATGCTGCCTAGGTTAGAATTCCACCTTGGCCATTTAATAGTTGTGTAACCTGACTAACGGGAGGTAATTTGGGAAAAGGGCTCACCACAGTTTCTCAGTTTCATCTGTGAAATGGAGTCAGTAATACTTTCTTGATAGAATTTTTGATTGGATTAAATGAGTTTATATGTAAACCACTTAGACTTGTGCTACTACAGACTAAGTACTCAATAAATGACAGTTGTTTTTGTGATTACCATAATTGAAACTTATGGGAGATCTTGGCCTAGGCTGGAGATAGAGGGTTGGGAGTAATCAGTATTGAAATCTCTCACCAACATTGATTTTTGTCCGTTGCAGTTTTGAAAAAAGGTTTTTACATTTGCTTACCAAGAATTAAAAATCTACGGTCACTTTTGTAGGTGTTCATGTGTCAGGTCATCTCCCATAAACAAAAGAATGGAACTGGGATTACTCACCTCTTAGATTTTGTGGCCCAGATTTGAGTAGCAGAATGGGAAATAAGATTGTTTTGGGCCCCATCTTCTTAATATGTAGCAGATGAAGATCTAGGCAGTACAATGTCTTGCTTAGGCCCTGTGAAACTGTGTAAAGGCTCAGGGATTTCACCATCATCTTGCAGTTGCAAGTTTCCAGACCATAATGGGTTCCTTTAAGACTCATAAAAAGAGTGTAACATACAACTTTGAAGCAGTCTCTCTCAGTTCATTCATACATTCAGCACATATTTCAGGAGTATCTGTTTGTGGTTGGCATTGTTCTTGGTGCTTGCAGCAGTTTTCCCGTAACAGTTACAGGTAATTTGGGAAGAAGTTTACCTTCCAGAGTTCGTTTGTTTTGGAAGTGAATGTTTTCTAGAACTTTTAATACCTGGTTTAAAACATGCATATTTAACACCGTTTTGTTTAGTGTTAAAGAAACAACATGTTTGTCCTGGTGCTGATCCATGAGGTCCTGAATTTGCCAAATGGTTTGGTCAACTGTTAGAGCGCTTCAGAAATTTAGTCCCTGTGGGTTGTGGACAGATTACTAGGCATTTATTCATTCAGCAAATATTGCCCTACTGTGTGTCAATTACTGTTGATTTAGTGGACCCAACACTCAGGGAGTTTATCGTGTAGTGGTGAGGGTGAGGAGACTTACAACAGATACAGGCAGTTGTTGAACTGGTGAGGTTTAGATGAACTAGGGGGAAATAACCCAGTAATATGAAATATAAATTAGTGAAAGTACAAGCACTGTAGTTCAGAAGAGATCAGGTAGTTTTTGATCTTTAAGATTAGCTACTGTGCATCTTTGAGGCCTCACAGGTTAGTGCATTGCCTTGTATGGCAGTAGAAGCCCAATAAAATAATATTCATTGGCTATATTTGGCCTGGGTCCTGAAAGAAAGTTACAATTTAGGCAGGAAGAGGTAAGATTACTGACATAGCAAGGGGAAAGAATGACAGGCAAAGTGGGAATCCATAGGACAGATAAATAGAGTTTCATTTGCTGTACTAGAGAATAACTATGGGCCAGCAATGGGTAATAAGGCAGGAAGGGTAAGTAGGGTCATCTCAACAAATTTTAAAGTGTCAACTATTTAACCGAGTGTATACTTTATGAAAGGCAAGTAAATTGAGCTTTTATTTGAAAATCTCTAATATGGCTAGCAACATACTGTATTTTAATTATGTCTTCTGTGTGAGTTTCTCACAGGGATTATTATCCATGTACCTAGTATAGTAACTGATGAAGACACTCATCTGCTGGGAGTAATGACTACAGTCAACTTAGCAATTTATTTGTGTATGCCCGTATCATCTCCCCTAATCTCTGGCACATTGCAGTTTTATGCAGGTGGTTTCTAACTCACAATGGTTTGATTTAGTTTTTTGACTTTACAATGGTGTGAAAGTGATAGGCGTTCTGTTTGATTTTTTTCCCATGCTAGTGATAGGCAGTATGATACTCTCTTGGGTTAAGAGGCAGCAGCATCAGCAAGGTGCAGCTCCCAGTCAGCCATGTGATCACAAGAGTAAACAACTGATAGACTTACAGCCATTTTGTCCCCATATAACCATTCTGGTTTTCATTTCCAGTAGTAAATAAATTACATGAGAAATTCAACACTTTATTATAAAATAGGCTATGTGTTAGATGGTTTTGCCTAATTGTAGGCTAATGTAAGTGTTCTGAGCATGTTTAAGGTAGACTAGGCTAAGCGATGATGTTCAGTAGGTTAGGTGTATTAAATGCATTTTCAACTTAGGATATTTTCAACTTATGATAGCTTTATCAGATGTAGCCCCATCGTAACGTGAGGCAGTAGTCAATACCATAGCTACTTCCTAAATCTTAAGGCTTCAAGAAAATGGAAAGTAGTTCCTGCTCACAAAAAGTTTGGGGGTTCTAGGTCCCCTTTTGGTTTCTAGCTACAATCTAGGATGGAGGATGCAAAATACATTAACTACTTTTTTTTTTAAGTAATCTGTATGCCCAACGTAGGGCTTGAACTCAACCCTGAGATCAAGAGTCACATGCTCTACCATCTGAGCCAGCCAGGTGCCCCAAATATATTAATATAGTAACTACTTTTAACATGTTTTCCTCCTATACAGGTGAGCTGAGAGAACACTTTACACAGTTTGGCCATGTACGAAAGTGCACTATACCTTTTGTGAGTATTATCTTTTAAAAAAGATGCTATCCTTTAATTATTGATCCTCTAATTTTATCCTTAATTCTTGACTTTTTGTTAAAGCATATCAGCTTATATGACTTTTTTTTTTTTTAAAGATTTTTTATTTATTTATTTGTCAGAGAGAGAGAGCACAAGCAGGCAGAGTGGCAGGCAGAGGCAGAGGGAGAAGCAGGCTCCCTGCCGAGCAAGGAGCCCGATGTGGGACTTGATCCCAGGACCCTGGGATCATGACCTGAGCCGAAGGCAGCCGCTTAACCAGCTGAGCCACCCAGGCGTCCCAGCTTATATGACTTTTAATGGAGTGAAGCTATTCAGTGTTTATTGATAAAATTGTGGGCGATATTGATTAAAACGGTAAATCAAATTCCTGTATAACAAATTACAACACACCTTTTTTTTTTTAAGATTTTATTTATTTATTTGAGAGAGAGGGGGAGAGAGAGAAAGCACAGAGGAAGAGTGAGAGGGAGAAGCAGACTCCCCGCTGAGCAGAGAGCCTGAGTTGGGCTCAATCCCAGGACCCTGAGATCATGACCTGAGCTGTAGGCAGACGCTTAACCAACTGAGCCACCCATGTGCCCCAAATTACCACACACTTAAGGACTCAAAACAGCACACATATATATTAACTCACAGTTTCTGAAGACCAGAAGTCTGGGCACAGCCTTGCTGGGTCCTCTGCTCAGGGTCTCACATAAGCTGCAGTCCTGTCAGGAGCTGGGGCTTTGGTTTCATCAGAGGCTCAAAAGCTCAACTGGGAAAGACTGATTTTCAAGCTCTCTTAGGTTGTTGGCAGAAGTCACCTTTGAACTGTAGGACTGAGATACCTAACTTTTTTGCTGGCTTTCAGCTTGTAGGGACCACCTACAGTTTCTTGTTACCTGGCAGGTGTGTAGGCTGTCTCCCAGCATGGCAGCTTATTTCTTCAGTCAGCAGAGTTTCTCCAGTCTTTTAATACTGTCTTATAGTCATGGGAGTGACATCGTATCACCTTTGCTGTATAACCTGATCAGGGAAGCAGCATCCCATTACTTTTGCCATATTCTTTTGGTTAGAAGCATGTTACAGGGCCCTCACACACCAAAAAGAAGGGGGTTATTCAGAGCGTTAACATAGTGAGACATGTGGAGATCATGGAACTATCTTAGAATTCTGCCTACTCCAGTATTATAAGGACTTGATACTAGAGGATGATTTTATCATCAAACTAATTAACGGAGAGTATCTATTTTAAACTATCCTTATTGAGGTTTTTTTTTTTCTTTCAGTGTTTTTATATTTGTTATATTTTCTTTTCTTTCTAGGGAAGATTTAGAAATCAGTTTATAAATTCGTTCTCCTTTATCCTGGGCTGTATTTGTCTGTGGGCTTTCTAGAATTATGGAGTTTTAGGGGGTGGGATGTGAGTTACACTATAGTTCACTTCAACTGCTTCACTAAAACTGCCCCTTTTTTCCTCATAGCACTGGAAAGGGTGTGGCAAAATATTAACCTAAAAATAAAATTAACCTAAAGTAATTAAAATTCTTAACTCTTGATTTAATGTTAGTTGCCTTTCAAGGATCTAATAGATTACTCCTATTTAGTGCTAGTGAGGGTGTAGGGAAGCTGGAATTGTTCAGAAGTTTACTTCTTTTTTTTTTTTTTTAAAGATTTTATTTATTTATTTGACAGAGAGAGACACAGTGAGAGAGTAAACACAAGCAGGGGAAGTGGGAGAGGGAGAAGCAGGCTTCCCACTGAGCAGGGAGCCTGATGTGGGGCTTGATCCCAGGACCTTGATATCATGACCTGAGCCAAAGGCAGAGGCTTTAACCCACTGAGCCACCCAGGCGCCCCAGAAGTTTACTTCATTTCTGAAAGGTAGTTTGGCAAAATCAAAACTGAGAATTAACATTTGCTTTGATCTAGCAATTCCATTTTTAGGAATTTATTCTACAGAAATGGTGTGGTCAAGAATGTTCAAAGCAGGGACATCTGGGTGGTTGAGTTGGTTAAGCATCTGCTTTCAGTTCAGGGACCCTGAGATTACCAGGACCCTGGGATCGAGTCCTGCATCAGGCTCCTTGCTTCACAGGGAGACTGCTTCTTCCTCTGCCTGCTGCTCCCTCTGCTTGTGCTCATGTTCTCTCTCTCTCTCTGAAAATAAAATCTTAAAAAAAAAAGTTCAAAGCAGCATTGTTTAATAATATAACCAGAAAGAACCTAAATGTTCATTAATGGGATTAAATAGATATTAATTTATTGATACAATAGAGTTTTAATACAGGTTATTAAAAGAATGAAGCACAAGTATTACTGACACAAAAATGTTTCTAAAAGCTTAAAAACTATAATTTTATGAAGAGGATGAAATTTGTTTTTTTGACGAGCATTAAAAAATTTTCCCAGGGCACCTGAGTGGCTAAGTCCATTAAGTGTCTGACTCTTGATCTTAGTTCAGGTTTTATTTTTTAAGATTTTATTTATTTATTTGACACAGAGAGAGAGATCACAAGTAGGCAGAGAGGCAGAAGCAGGCTCCGCGCTGAGCAGAGAGCCCGATGCGGGGCTCGATCCCAGGACCCTGAGATCATGACCTGAGCCAAAGACAGAGCAAAGACAGAGGCTTTAACCCACTGAGCCACCCAGGTGCCCCTTAGTTCAGGTTTTAATCTTAGAGATCAAGAGTTCAAGCCCTGCATTGGGCTCCATGCTAGACGGGCGTGGAACCTACTTAAAAATTTCTCCAAAAATAGTAACACATTTTTCATCATTTCCTTCTTAAAAGTGTAAGCAAAATTATTTAGGACCTGGAGTTAACATCTTAAACAAAAGAAAACTTTGATTCTTGGTAAAACTAAGTAAAATGTTAATAGGAAAAAAGTTAGGGTTTTTTTTTTTTTCTAAAGGTTTATTTATTAGAGAGTGAGAGACCACAAGCAGAGGGAACGGCAGGCAGAGGGAGAGGGAGAAGCAGGCTTCTGCTGAGCAGGGAGCCCTATGCAGGACTCAATCTCAGGATCCTGCGATCATGACCCGAGCCGAAGGCAGACGCTTACCCGACTGAGCCACCCAGGTGCCCAAAAAGTTAGTTTCTGATAAACAAATTCATGTATTCAAATCCAGGTTCCTTTTTTTTTTTTTAATTTATTTTTATTGTGATTTTTATTTTTTTTTTGAGTTTATTCATTTGTCAGAGAGAGAGTGAACGCACAAGCAGGGGGAGCTGCAGAAAGAGAAGCAGGCTCCCTGCTGAGCAAGGAGCCTGCTGTGGGACTCGATCCTGGGACGCTGGGATCATGACCCCTGAGCTGAATGCAGACGCTTAACCGACTGAGCCACCCCTGCGTCCCATCCTTTTTTTTTTAAGATTTATTTTTTATTTATTAATTGACAGAGCAACAGAGGGTGAGGGAGAAGCAGACTCCCACTGAGCAGGGAGCCTGATGCGGAACTCGATCCCAGGACCCTGGGATCATGACCTGAGCCAAAGGCAGATGCTTAACTGAGCCACCAAGGCGCCCAGATATCCAGGTTCCTATATCTCAGATACATAGTACCTAAGTTTTACACGAACAGAAATTTTTTAAGGCTTTTACTTATAGAAATGGCCATATGGAAGTAGAGGAGAAACTGTAGCTATCTGAGGTAAGGAGTGAATCACTGGGATTATTACCAGAAAATTCCTGCAGTCTAGGTTAAGATTTAAAAAGTCACCTTTTAAATTTGGGGGCCATTTCTAAAAATTTGGTTTTGGGGGGTGGTGCAGAGCATAACATAACTTTTTTAACAAGATTGATGAGGTACACTGAGTGAATAGACATAGTTATATCTGTTCTTAAATAGGGGTGGTGGGGTAGGGGCAGGGTGCACCCAAACACACTAGAATCTTTTCCGCGTGTGCTGTGTATAGGTTGGATGATAAGCACTCTGCATTTTGCACAAAGTAACGTTACTTTAAGTCTGGACCTAGGTAAATAAGGGTTAATATATATATTTTTTCTATTTTTCATTAGGACTATATAATTATAATGGTAGTGGTGGTGATGAGAGTAATTGGTCTGCAAAATTACCAGAAATGAACTAGGTTTTGAGGCTTAATTTGTTAGTTTCTAGAATTGAGGAAGTTAGTGTTTCTTTATGTGATCGAAATGTCCCTTTATTATTGTTAGTGTAGTTTGTTATCTTGAATGACAGAAACCTCACTGCCCATATTTTACTTCCTCCAGTGGCAGCAGAAAAGCAGAATGTTAAGATTAACACAAGGGTTAACTTTTGATAACTAGTAGGGTACATATGTGTTAAAGCAAGGTTTTTGACATTTATTAAAATGTCAGTTATCCCGTTTGGGCAGATGAAAAAGTTGGTAGTTTGATTTGGAGCTCATGGAAACTTTCTCCAATTCATGATTAATCTTTCCTAAATTTTGAATTTTTAGGACAAAGAGACTGGATTTCACAGAGGTATGGGTTGGATTCAGTTTTCTTCAGAAGAAGAACTTCAGAATGCACTACAACAAGAAAATCATATTCTTGATGGAGTAAAGGTAAATATTTTTCTGTGTAACATCATGAGCTTTCTGTGCATCAGTTTAGAAGGTCCGAAGTACGGAATGACAAGGACTTTGGGAGATTTGTAACTAAAGTTCCTTTAATATTGGTTAAAGAGTGGTGGTGGTGGTAGAGTGCCTGTTCTAAAATGTCTGGAGAGGGTAGTTTAGGAAGACTCTTTAATAGTTAGCAAGGTATATCTAACACAGAACAGCAGTCTGCTTATAAGGTAGGAAGACTGGCTTTTCCACTTACTATGCAACCTTGGGCTAAACTGATTTAGTCTTAAGACCAGGGAACAAATAACATCCTTTTGACTTACTGGTACTGACTCCCTCATAAAAAGGCAGTCTTAAAGTGGCAGTCTTCAGTTGGAATGTTTTTGTTGATACTGTCTTTCCTTACAATGTTTATTTGATTTTTTTTTTTTTTTTTAGCTCCACGTTCAAGCTCAAAGACCAAAAAGTTTGCAAGGGGATCAAACATCTGATGAAGAGAAAGATTTTTGAGACTATTATTTCCTATTAAAGTAAACAAAATTAAAAATTTTGTCTAAATGTTTTTATTTGAAACAAATAGTTGCACCAAGCAAGAGCTTACTTTCCCCACTCCAAATTAAAACACAACGTAATAGGGGCAAACGTCATTTGGCAGGACAGTTCCAGTATGTGGATATCCTTCTACTCACTGTGGTTGGGGCAACTTTATTCATCAGCAGTCATTCTTACACAAAATATTAACCCCAAAGTACTAATGTCACATAAAACGAAGAGGTCTTAATTTCATGTGTGGAGCAGTATGTTCTATAAATGCCAAAAGGTAGGAGAAGCACAAACACAACCCACTCTTTAAAAAAAAACTAAATAGTTCAAAGAATTTTCCATCCCCCTCCCCGCTTACTCCCGTAATAAAAAGTAGTGCTGGGGTCTGACACCCAGATTTGGTTTTTATCCTGGCCATTTACAAAGTGTTTCCCTATCTGACTTGCATCATTAGGATTATGGGTAAAAGTTCATTCACTTTGAAGAGAGGTGTATCTATTCCTTTCTCCTCTTCTTGCCTTCATGCTCATGTTCCTTGGGGCGGCTGCTATCTGAGGGTCTTTTAGAGCCACCGTGCTGTTTGGCTTCTTCCAAAAACTTGTCCAAACCAAAAGGATCTTCCTCAAACTGAACTGGTCCTTCTCGGCCTCTTTGCCTACGGTCTGAACCAGAAAACTCCTTATCGGGAACAAATCTAGGGAAAAAGAGAAAGGACTATGAACTACTTTGTTTCCACTGGTGCAAACAATGAAACTGAGCTGTCTGCCTAGGTACCTGTTGGTCTTTATTCTGGCTTCTAGGTCATCACCATACATGTCCTTGTCCAGATTTTTACTGGGCCTGTAAATATTCTGGGCCATATCTTTACCACCTCTCCAGGCTTGATCATAAACGTTGTAAATTTCATCTTCGCCACCTGCAAAACCACTGTCCATACCCTGTGGTGAAAGGACATTAAATAAAAATGTATTATTAAAAGTTGGATCTGATTACATTCAAGTAATCATTTATAGCGCACATTTTCAGCAATCTAAACTGCAAATTAAAAAGATCTTCATAAAAAAACAAAGTCCATAAACTTTTATTCTGAACAGGTTTGGTCCTTAGGTTAAGTAAAGTGCTAATTAACAAGTTTGACCACTTTAATGAAGTAGTCATTAAAATTGGATAGCATAAGCAGGTACTTAACAATTTCAGTTGTATAGACAGTGGCAAGAAGACAAAAGAACTGTAAAGCATTTATCTGATGTTACTCATTTATTAAGTAATTAAGTTCTATGCCCAACATGGGGCTTGAACTCACAACCCCAAGATTAAGAGTTGGATGCTGTACCGACATTATCTCATGGCATTTAGAATAATAATGGTATACCCCTTAACTCCCTGAGAACATCACTATTATAGCATGAGACACTAAGGCTCTAAGTGAAAATCCTAAGTCAACAACGAACAAATTTGTTTCATATATTTGGATGGTTCCTCAATACAGGGATGTGCTTTTTTAGAAAAATTTATCACAGCTTTGAAATAAGCTTAAGTTTGTAAGAGGTGACTGTCATAAATATTTACTTAGGTGGAACTTTCATGCCTAACCCCCCTTTGCTCAGGCTGTTAAGTTACCTCTGCACTGTTTAAGAACACAGCCTTTGAAACAAAACGTTTGAATCTTCTATCAATTTCTAGCTAAACCTCTATGTCCTCGATTTTCTCATCTACAAGTAGAGATTATGATAAATAGTATGACTTCATAGGGTTTTTGTAAGGATTAAGTGAGATAATAAAAGTAAAAGACTTAGAACAATGCCAGGAATGTAAAAAAGTACCCAATAAGTTATTATTAACTAGAAGAGTGTACTCAAATGCTACCTTCAAATCTTAAAGCCTCAAAGTCATAATAAATTTTTCCCCTCTGTATCCCAGTAGAACATTGAACTTCCATATTTTTATTGCCGTCTACCCTGTCCTTACTTATACATAAATATGTCTTTTCCAGTAGACTCAAATGTTCCTTGAGGGCAAAGGCACATCTATCTTTGATCCTACTGTCTTACGCACAGTACATAATCAATGTTGGGTGGATTAACACATAAAGGCACTTCTTCAGGCCTAAGGTATCCTAGCTAGTTAATAACAATAGGTATTAGAAACCAGATTTCCTGACAACTAGTCTAGCACTTAAATTTAGTTTTTCAGCTTCATCTTTTAAAGATCTCAAGTTATATGTTTCTTTAGCATTAAATTTGTGTTTCAAAGATCAACAAAAAACCCAAGATATACTTTTGCAGGATACTGGCTTTACTTTATAAATAAAAAACTGATATATATATATATTTTCATTCATTACAATTTTATTTTTGTGTACACATTTGTTTAACAGTCACTGAATTTCTAAAAGACTGATATATTAAAACCAAGTTTTATCACCTTATTTCTCATTCATTTTTTAATCGTGTCTTAAATTTTAGCCAACTCTAAGAGGTCAAAATCAGAGTTGTTTCATCTTACGTCAAATAAGATGAAATAAGATAAAACAGTTCCATAAGTTACAACACACAACTTCTCTAATTTTCTCTCTTGCTATGCCAGCACACCTTAGGCTGATCCAAATCTATGATATATTAGTTTTCTTTTCCCTGAGGACTGATAGTCACAGCAACACTTAAGACATGCTATTTCTAAACTCCTTGTACCTTGGATTGGTTGAAAAGCCTTTGGTCATACTGAACTTCATTGGACGTCCGAGGATTGGGCACACCAAGAGCAATGACTTCACTGATATCTCGATTTTCATTTCTCTGTAGTTTCGACCTGTTTCAAAATACAATGTCACTAATTGAAAACTCTTTACAGACAAGCTGAATTTCAATTTAAATACAACCAATCTCAGAGGCAAAGTTAATGAATATGTCCTGTTCTTATCTTGGGAACATATATTCCCTGAAAATGCATAATCAGGTTGGCAGTCCGTACAGCATTTCAGAGACATGGTTATTAGAAGAGGTAGGGTTTTACAATCGGGCCTTCTTGTTAGCTGAAAAGAACTGTCAAGAGATTCCCTCTTGACATGAAGTCTTTAATATAAGCAATCACCTTACAGAGAGAGCATGCTGAGATATGAAATTGCTATGGTCTGTATTTGCTATTATATGAGGATTGGGGGGGGCTCGATGGAAATTAGATGTATCATATGAATCACTTTCAACACGCCAGAATCCGTTCTTTACCTAAACCACATTCAGTAATTTTATCCTATTAGAATTTTGAGGAAAACATGTCAATGATTGAATTACTCAGTATGATTTTCAATATTCAGATTATCTTAATTCCCCTGCTGTTTCAGTATGTATGCAATCTACATTGCAATGAAACCATGGTAACTGTCATCATTTATTTTACCAGAAACTCAGGTCTTAAAATAATTTCTATAGACAACCTGATTTTCACCCAATCACAAGTTTACAACTTTTCTATGTTATCAATTCTCATAACCACTTTACTGGTTTTAAGGGCCCAATTTATCTACAGAGCCATTTTGATTTTTACAGCTTAGGAATTTCAGACCAAGAGTATCATTAATTGTGCACTTTCACATTTCATTCCTCTCTCTCCTACACTGCACATTTACCCACAACTCTAAATTCAGATTTTCTGCTTCTCCATGACTTCACTTATCCAGGGAGATGAGCCATTATGCCATTAAATAACAAAGAGCACCACCAGCAGGAATCATCTTTTTCATGTTTAAGACATGACTTGAAAAAATGGATCGTATCAGCTAAGTGATGAGAGCATGGAAAACTGCTCATATGGAAAGAAAATGTTTTATATTTGCATCTAACCCTCATTCAGAATTCAGTGCTCAGCTGTTGGGGAAGCATGAACTTTACCAATCCTTACTTTAGTGCAAGTCCCCATACATGTTATTTTGTTTGTTCCATGCAGGTCTATACTTATTAGCAGCGCTGTGTTAATTTTCCCGTCATTTCATACGGCAGCACTATCTTTCTGAATTTTAAGTGAACTACTTGTGAGAAGAGGGCCATTTTCACTTCTCACAAAACCTGCTCTTCTCCCCTACTATACTCAGGACAGCCCTCTGCATGTAGGATCTCAGTGAAGGTACAGAATCTTCTTCCCTGTCTAGAGGAATAGGCGTCTAATAAGTTTGTCAAACCACTTGAAATAGGAAAAGAACAGACCAGAACAATCCTATCTACTACCTTCTTTTCACAAACATGATCTGAATTCCCTTTTTTATATCCCTATCATTCACATTTCTAGCTGACTCTACAAGGTGATGAGAAAGGATTTCTTCTAGGGACAGTTAATTCTGCTGCTAAGAAAAAGTAAGAAAATAAGTGCTGATTTAGTAAGTTATCAATTTAGAGAGGAAAGGGAGAGAAGCCAAACTGGTCTCTGGACTAAAACTCTTCTCGAAAAGGTTTACAAAACCACTACTCGTATTTCGCATTTACCTCAAATAGGACCTACCTCTTATCAGGAGCTGCCCTGGAAAGATTCCTGTCGTGCTGTCTCTCTTTTCGCCTGTCATGCCGGATTTCATCCCTCTCACGTGCTTCCCCATCCTCTGTGTGAACAGAGTTGAAAATTACTTCATCACTATATTACCCATTAATATTTGGAACAAGAGAATATTCTTTAACCCATGACAGATAATTCCACGGATTTCCTTATAGTCACATTCAGCTCTTTTAACTCACTTGGCAATTAATCTAAATCCAACAGTATTGGTTTAGTTTTTGCATGTGAATTCCAGAATCATGCATGCAGCTCAAGTGTTTAGAGTATACGGATGACTTTAACTTAATTTGAAATGCATCAAAATTTTAAGGTAAACTGATAAGTGGATAGAAAGATAAATAGATGATAAAACAAATTAAGCAATGTTAATTGTTTAAAAAAACGTTAACTGTAGAATCAGGTGGTGGAGATATGGATGTTCAATGTATAATTCTTTCAACTTTTCTGTGTGTTTTAAAATTATCCTATTAAAATTTCAGGAAAAAATTCTGTGTAAATTTATCCTTATATTTTCAAAGACTGGCTGCATAAAGAACCTTTTGCTTGTGGTCCACAGGGGCTAGTTCTATCTTGATCTCTACTTATTGTGTTTCTCTCTCTCTTCATTTTCTCTTCTCTCTCCAGTCTGAGGGGATATAGCTTTGGAGCCAGCCTCTCTGGATTCAAATCCTGTTCCTACGACAGATTAGCCATTTGACCTCATACAGGTCACTCAATCACTCTGAGCCTTAGTCTCCTCCTCTGTAAAACGGTGATAATCCCAGGACCTCTGCAAGAGGTTGCTGGAGCGAGGATTATAAAGGCAATACATGTAAAGTGCTCAGAATGGTGTCTCCCATAATAAGTGGTGTCTTCCAATAATAATAATAAATGTTAGTTCTTTTTAATATCTGGCAACACATTTTTCAGAATTTTAGCTAATTCCTCAAGAATGATTCTGTGTTTTTTGTTTTTTAATTTCTTACCAGTGTAGAGACTTGGATATAGGGAAATCTGACTTCTAATTCCCTTCAGTGGCTAAGTGTATGTACAACAGGCAGGTTTTTATATCTTGCCTCACTAAGTCATTCATACATGATTCAAGGAGGTGGACCACTACTTATAATTCTGGTTACTTCTCTATAGCTGAACTCATGACTCCTATGACCACCTGCCTGCTTGACACCTCCATCTTAAACTTAACATGTCCACAACTAAACTAATCTTTCCCTCCCAAAGCTCTTCCCCTGCAGTCTTCCCACTATTAGTAAATGGCAACTCAACCCCTCCCTATTGCCCACATCGAAAGTTCTGGAGTCATCCCTGACTCTTTTTCTTTCATACCTCTACCTAGTCCATAAGCAAATTTTGTCAGCTCTCCCTCCAAAATCCATCTATACCTGATCATATTTTCCCTGCCTCTCATCATCATCTCTCATCTGGATTACTGCAATAGCCCTCCAAATGGTTTCCCTACTCCTCCACATGCCCATTTCACAGCCTGCTCATTTATGGCAGATCATGCTGCTCTACTCAAACTCTTCAACTGCTTCCCTTGTTATCTGAAGGGAAACATTTTCCCTAAAATGGCTGAAAGACCACACATGATCTGGCCACTACTCTTCCTATTTACTCTAACTACTCCGACACCTCTTCTACTATTCAGCGTTCTTACTCCACTCTAGCTATACTGGCCTCCCTGCTTTTCCTTTAACATACCAGGTATTCTCCCAACTCAGGGCCTTTGCACTTGCTGTTCCTTCTATCTGGGATGCTTTTCAAAGCCCCAGATACCTACAAGGCTCACTTCCTTACTTCCTTCAAGTTTCTGTGCTAATGTTACCATCTCAGAAGTAAGGTCCATTCTGACCACCCTCTCCTTCTGGCACTTTTATCCCCCTTCCTGTTTTATTTTTCTCCATAGCAATTATTACTATACTATTATCACTAATCATCTACTAATGATAATTAACCTTTTTGGTCTATTTACACTCACTGGAATGTTCACTACTATACCCTCAACCTAACAGAAATCCTTGTGTCTAGAAAAGAACCTGGCGTATAGTAGATACTCAATATGAACTGAGTGAATGAATAACTGTACTAGTCTAGGATTTACTTATTTATTTATTATTTTAAAAAGATTTTATTTATTTATTTGACAGAGAGAGACACAGCGAGAGAGGGAACACAAACAGTGGGAGAGGGAGAAGCAGGCTTCCTGTGGAGAAGGAAGCCCGATGCAGGGCTCGATCCCAGGACCCTGGGATCATGACCTGAGCCGAAGGCAGACGCTTAACGACCGAGCCACCCAGTCGCCCTAGTCTAGGATTTATTAACGAAACAAACCACCCTCACAACTTTCTTGAATTAGAATTACTGTTCTCACTCTAAATGAATTAATACACCAGTGTAAACCACTAAATAAAGCCAGAGAGAAAATATTGGCAGATTTAATGATTATAGGTTTATTAGCCTACAAGACAGAAAAAGTGGATTATTTTACTATGTGGGAGAGCTGAATTATTCAGTTGATCTCATTTTTCTAAGTTTCAAGAAAATTAAAATGAGAGAAAAATCAAGCCCATCATTTGAGTAATACATGATTTTTAAAAGTACATTACTCTGAACTTTAAAAATGTCCATTGTAGTCCCATACTGAAGGCCCTTCTTTAAATATATACTCTTGGGGTGCCTGGGTGGCTAGTCGATTAAGCGTCTGCCTTCGGCTCAGGTCATGATCCTAGCAACCTGGGATCCAGCACTCAGATCCCTGCTCAGTGGGGAGTCTGCTTCTCCCTCCCCCATGCTCTTGCACTCTTGCTCATTCTCTCTCTCTCTCAAATAAATAAAATCTTAAAAAAAAAGTGTGTATATATATATCTACATACATAAGTATATAGATATATATATTACTTTCTACTGCTACAGCTCAGTAGCAGAAGTTACTCTTTCATTTCTATCTTATTTATGAAATACCTACATTTTCTTTACAGGTGTGTATTAGTTTTGTGTGCAGTAAAAACAACAGTGAGTCTCTAAAATGAAATATGTATTGTTCACATTGTAAATTCAACTTAGGAAAGACGATGTCATACCTTTTTCCACATGGGTTTTGATCCCAGCTCTTCTCTCCCTGGCTTTCTGGGCCATTTCTCTAAGTTTCTCTTCATGTTTTTCCTTTTCTTTTTGAGCCATCTTTCTCTCTACTTGAGCACGCATTTCTACAGCTTCACGAGCCTGTTAATAAAGCTGAATGTTAAATAAGACACGGTTGGGGGAAAAGTTACAGCTATCATCCAACAGCCTGACTGAAGTTTGGCTTGAAAGAGCAGGTATAAAGAATTCAGATTTGTTATTGCTGATTAAAACAAAGATTCTTGTCCACTAAAAGAAAGCTTGCCTAGAAGATGCTGCAAACTTACATTTTTCACTCTGGAAAATGTTTTAGTGGTTGAAACCATAAAGACCTCAATCATGTAAATCACTGTTTCACTAATGCTTTCTCAGAAACAACCCCCCAAAATTAATATTAAACAAGACTCTAATAAAGAAATTTTCAGTATCAATAACATAGCAGGACTTGGTTATGTGTTCAAAATCAAGCAAGTCTATTCAAGATAAAGCCTTAGCAAGAGATGATTTTTATAAGCATGCTTGCAGCAATGCAGGAGATACACTTTTCTATGTTCTAAATGCATGCCATAATGTATGTGAACCTATAGGTCACACGCATTAATAATATTAATGCCATAATATTAATAGACAACCAATATTACGACTATCATTTTCTATAGCATTCATCAGAATGTTTATTTGCCTTTCTATGTTACCAACTTTTTGGGAGACATTTATATTTAAAATAGAAAAAAATTATGAAATTTAAAAACAGCAGTCAGTCAGCTCTTTAAAAATGAGATTAGGGGCGCCTGGATGGCTCAGTCAGTTCAGCGTCTGCCTTTGGCTCAGGTCATGATCCCAGAGTCCTGGGACTGAGTCCCGCATAGGGGTCCCTGCTCTGCGGAGAGTCTGCTTCTCCCTCTGCCTCTGCCTGTCTCTCTCTCTGTCAAATGAATACATAAAATCTTAAGAAAGAATAAATAAATAAATACAAATGCGATCAGCCTAGTGAACCATCGTTTTGCAATGTCATGAGGAAGCTGGATCGCCTGTGGTAGGGTGTGTGTACAAGTCTACAAAGGCTGAGACCAGGTACAGAGCTGCAAATAGCACGTGCCGTCTCTGGCGCACATGCCGCAGGTAAGAGCCTCTCTGGGTTCTCAGTACTGGGGCTTAAATAGTACCATCTTATGTAAATCCAACCATCATGCTGTATGGCTTAAAATTTACAGTGATGTGTCAATTAAACTGGAATGAACAAACAGTATCTTAGGTAACCAAAAATGGACTTACGAATTATCAAGAGCATTAAACCCCTTCATTATAAGAGACCAACCTTCCGATCAGCAATATAGAGGGCTTCGGCCAGCTTGGCAAAGTTCTCATTGATGTGAACCGTCTGCAGGCCTCTTCCATCAGCAGCTAGACGTTTGTCTAATGGAATTGTATACCCCTGTGTGACAGCAGGCAGAAAACACCAGTCACAAAAAAGCAGCAATAGAGTCTTTAAAATTAGATTTAAACATGTCCATTTTGACCACTACTGAGCTGAAGTTCTTTTTTTTACATCTTTCTTCCCAATTATGCAACAGCAGCAGCAGCTAACACTGAGGGCTTCGTGTGGAGGCCAATTTTAAAGCACTTCACATCTGTGGTCCCGTTTAACTTTCGCAGTAACTCTGGAAGGCCTGGTAACATTGTGTTTCCCTTTCACAGATGCTGCTGCTGAGGTAGGGAGCTTAGGTAATGTCCCCAAGGGCACACAGTTAATAAATAGATGAGCTAAAATTTAAACTTGGGCAGTGTGATGTTAGAGTCCAAGTTCTGAGCAAACAGTCTCATGTTAATAATTGTGAGTTATAATAAAAGGAAATCACTATCAAATAGCTAAGTAGTTGTGCCTCAAGTAATAGAACAGTCATACAAAAGTGGAACAAATCACTAAAATCAGAGTATCTATAGGTAGTTTAATGCACGGTACTGTGTTAATGACTCGTCAGATTCTTAGAATACCATAAGTTTTAGTAAATGGAAAAAAGATAAAGTTTGACAGAAAACTGAGATTCTGTGTTCTAAAATTTTGCATCCTGTTTTCCTCAATAACTCAAGGAATATGCTTGAACATCTAGGACATTTCGGGCTCGGCTTTATTTTTCCAGATTTATGACTACATTCCCAAATGCTGACCTCTTGTCCACAGTCTTTACTCCTAATACAGGGAAGTGTTACAGAATCAGTTCAAGATACCACATAGTTATACACATGTTAATCAAGCCAAACTGGACCACTCAATAAGTTTTTGTTATAGGATGAGTGCATAACTTCCCTTATGAAATAATTTATATTTATCTACAAATTAAAGTGGCTTCTTCACCCATCAAAAGTAGAATTATGAAAAACAACTTGGGGGAAATGGGGAAATAGTGATTAGAAAATATATTTCAGGGGTGCCTGGGTGGCTCAGTTGGTTATACATCCAACTCTTGGTTTCAGCTCAGGTCATGATCTCAGGGTCCTGGGATCGAGCCCTGTGGTGGGCTCTGCACTTAGGGCAGAGTCTATTTGTCCCTCTCTCTCTGCTCCTACCCAGCTTGCATGCTTTCTCTTTCTCTCCAATAAATAAAAAAGAAAAAGAAAAGAAAATATATTTCACATTATTTTGAAGATACTTCATAACTCCTGGAAGCATTGGTGCTTAGAGATACGAAGAATTTAAATAGTTTATGCACACATTGTTATTAACAGAAAAAAATGTTTAAAAATTAAAGCACTAAATATATCCAAACATTTACTGTTTTATCATATTATCATTTAAACTGGTTTCTTTAAGAAATAATTTTAGATATCAATTTCTAAATGTTCTGAGGGAGGGGCGCCTGAGGGGCTAAGTGGGTTAAAGCCTCTGCCTTTGGCTCAGGTAGTAATCTCAGGGTCCTGGGATCGAGCCCCGCATCGGGCTCTCTGCTCAGCAGGGAGCCGGCTTCCCCCTCCCTCTCTGCCTGCCTCTCTGCCTACTTGTGATCTCTCTCTCTGTGTCA